>OY751431.1:24119803-24778917 GCA_963565745.1 Phengaris arion | reverse complement strand
ACAGAAGCTAGAAGCGCTTGACAGACAGACCGACAGACAGACAGAAAGACGGACGGACAGAGCGAAACTATAAGGGTACCTTATGTATTACGGTTCCCTAAAAAGACTTGACCTTGTAGTTATACTTATTACACACAGCCGGATTATGTCAAGGAATTCGTAGCACTTACATATCTTTATTAAAAACTCGTTACCTATAAATTATTTCACAGTTCCAACTATCTTATATTAAAATACCTAGTATAGGAATTATTATTATTTAACTTAAGCGCTATGATTTAAAATACTAGAGTAGTTTCTATGATATTTACAAATTATTTGCAACAAGATGTTTCTCCAGTCGTTATCGGTGCGCCGTTAGGTTTGCACGTTCGCGCATTATTATTATCGACTACGTGTAATTGTGAGTACCTATTGGAGTGGACTGCGCCCGCGCTTGCGCGAGGCGGTGGGAGTGTTATCTATAATTATAAATACCTCCGTCGTTTCTGACTACAGGGACGATGGAACCTAAACTTAGTTATTCCTCAGTTACCCAAGCTGTCGCTTTCCCCACCAAAGAACAAGCCGTTATTATAGATGCAGATGATGACACCCCAATCAAGGATTATGCTTATGCCTCTGGAAAAATAATTGATTCTACATAGATTAGATTCCTCAGCAGAATGTCGAACAATAGAATTTGTGTGTTTGTATCTACGAAAGAAATTGCTGACGAATTAACAGATAAACATCAATGTATAGTCGTAAATAACAAGAAAATACCTATTCGGCCGCTTATTACAAGAAACAAACGCATATTTTTTTCTAATGTTTGTCCAATTATACCACACATTGCACTAGAAAACAAATTAGCGGAATTACAAATAAAATTAGTTTCTCCAGTAAGTTTTATTAAGGCTGGTATTAGTGAACCCAGCTTCAATCATATTTTGAGTTTTCGACGTCAAGCCTACATATCTCCGGAAGATTTAAAAAAGATACCCGATCGTATGCAAATAGATTTTGACGGCAGCACGTACTGGATATATGCTTCCACAGACACCATGACATGCTTTATATGCAAAAAAGAGGGACATATAGCTAACAAATGCCCAGATAACTTAAACGCCGCCAATAAAACTATTACCAGCGATATCCGAGACACGATAAATAAGGTACCTGATTTTCAACCTCTCGCTACCTTCAAAACCACACCTACCTACAACTGAATCGTTCCAAAGTATTGTAATACCATCTGAAACTTCAGATTCAGAAGAAATTTAAATGAGTGATGCTGAATCGGGTGAAATTTCAACCGATTGCTCTGTAAATGCTTCTTCAAATAAAAAGGGTAAAAAAGGCATTAAAAAACAAAAAAGAATGCCTACACTAGATTTGAAACCAACAGAATTAGATGAGATTAAAAATACAATAGAAAGAAGTGACTATCCAATGTCTATCTCCGAGTTTATCAACTTTTTAGAAGAATCATATGGAAAAGAAAATATAATACAGATAAGCCACAGTTATACGGAAGGAATAGATAATTTTCTTAAAATGTTTAAGGATGTTATACCTAAGATTTCATCGCGCAAAATCAAAAATCGTTTGACAAGAATAATTAAAAAACTTAGCTCAAACCCATAATTTTGATGAATCTTAAAATTATACAATAGAACTGTCGCAGTATTATTCCGAAAAGAATTGATTTAGAAATATTTTTGTTTAGAGAAAGTGTACACATTTGTGTTTGTTCTGAAACTTGGTTATCGGAGGATAAGTCATTAAATATATCTGGATATTGTTCCTATAGGAGAGATCGAGATGATGGTTTTGGGGGATTGGTCATTCTCGTGCATAATTCTCTTTCAGCTAGGATGATTAATATACAATTAACAGGTAATAAATTAGATATAATATGCATTGAACTTTTTAACCAATCTAGGCTTCAATATGTTATCGGCGTGTATTCCGCTAGTAATATAGGAAAATTAAAAATTTATAATTTAATCTACATTACTTCTACAATACTCCACCAATGGCGAAAAATCAAAGTGATAGCTATTCCAAATCGTAATGGTTCTGTAATTAAACATCGTCCTATTTCGCTCATAAACTGTTTTTGCAAAATTTACAGTAAAATAATTACAAGAAGGTTAGAATACTTTTTCGAAAAAAAGTACACTTTTTCCTGAATACATGATAGGCTTTCGGCGTGGAAGGTCGTGTGAAGTCTCTCCCGTCTGTCTATGGATGTAGAATTAAGTTTAACTCAAAAAGAATTTATTTTATGTGGTTTCACGGATATAAAGGATGCGTATAACGGCGTTTCTGTGGAACTGGAAATTTTTAATTTTCCTATATTACTAGCGGAATACACGCCGATAACATATTGAAGCCTAGATTGGTTAAAAAGTTCAATGCATATTATATCTAATTTATTACCTGTTAATTGTATATTAATCATCCTAGCTGAAAGAGAATTATGTAGTACTTACTGAACGTCTTTTTGAGTACGGTGTCAGAACCATTATTTTTGTGTGTTCGAGTGGTAAAGAGATATGTAGAATTTGTCGTGATGGTTTGGCACAGGGCGATGATGTCTCCTTTATTATTTAATATTGTTACGCTAAAAATAAACAGATTATATACGCCTAACATAAGAATTATTCAATACGCTGATGACTTTGTTTTTTATTGTAGTGTGGTTTGATTACAGGTTAAGTTGGAACAAACATGTAAATGAAACTTATCAAAAATGTTCTAAATACATTAATATTCTAAGTTGTATTAGCAGTTATAAGTGGGGTGTTCATCCACTACATTTGAGAAGGCTGTATATAAGTCTAATAAGAAGCATATTGGAGTACGGAAGTGATGTATTTGCCAATGCCAGTCCGAATGTTCTCAAAAGACTAGATTATATTCAAAACCAATCACTTGGACTATGTGGTAGTTTTATTAAATCTACTCGTGTATCGACACGTGATAGAGAATGAACTATGCATACCCCCTTTAAACGTTAGAAGAAGATATTTAATAGACAAGTTGTTTTTGAAAATAATTACGCGGCATAACGACTACTTATTAAAAACTATTATTAAATTTGAAAATACTATTCAATCAGGTCAACGTTACTGGAATTATAAACATAGTCATTTTTATCTCTTTAATAGTTACAAATACCTTAAACACATACGAATCTCACAATACATTAATTGGCCTTCTTATAATCTTTCCATACAATCTTTTGAAATACCAATTGAAGACATATGTTTCACAGAAATTCCTGCTATTACTCAATCTCACAGAAGTATAGAGAATAATATGTCTTCGCTTGAACTCAAAACTGCTAGTAAAGAATTTCTGGCCACTAAATACATTGATTACGTCCATATTTATACTGATGGTTCTAAATCTTTAGGCTATGGGGGTTGCGCCTTTTATGATTCACGACGTAAAATAAAATGTCAATTTCTGATTGATAATGAGGATATTCCGATTATGAGCATAGAATTAATAGCTATACTAAAGGCACTGGCATATATTAAAAACTCTGATTACAAAAACGTGGTTATTGTAACAGATCAGATTTTGTGCAGCGGCAGATCCCATCCGCAGAGATCATAATACTTGGCGACTTTAATGCCCACCACGCCGACTGGCTCAATTCCAGTAAAACTGATTATGCGGGGAGATCTGTCTGCAACTTTGCCCTTGCGAACGACTTGACACAACTGGTCACTACGCCTACGCGAATCCCAGATGTGGATGGTCAGAATCCTTCCTTGTTGGACCTTCTGCTGACTTCAAATCCTGACGGCTACCAAATATCCGTAATCGCACCACTTGGTACATCGGACCACTGCCTTGTTAGGAGTTCTGTGCCACTTACGATGGTGTTACGACAGCGTGCTGTTAAATACCGTCGTGTGTGGCACTACAAGTCGGCAGACTGGGATGGGATGCGGTCGTTTTTTGCATCCTATCCTTGGGGGAACGTGTGCTTCTCGCCGGATGATCCCGACAACACTGGCAACTCTGTTGCCGATGTGGTGATGCAAGGGATGGAACTTTTCATTCCGTCCTCTGTAGTGCCAACTGGCGGCAGATTTCGTCCCTGGTATGGTTCATCCCCCAAAAAAGCTTCTCGCCGGAAGCAGGAGGCTTACCAATCCTGGGCCAATGCAGTGTCTGCTCGGGATTTAAATACCAGCACATATGTGTGTCTCTTGTGGTAAGGGTAACATGGGCAGGGACGAGGCTTTCCTCATTATTGAAAGTATTTACAAATTAATACGTAATGGGGTTAATGTTCGCTTGCAGTGGGTACCGTCAAATGTTGGTATTTTTGGTAATGAGACAGCAGACTCTTTGGCAAGTGCAGCAAGAACCGAGGGTACCTTAATCAATGTTATCTCATATTTTAAGGATTATTTAAAACTGATAAAAAATACTTGTTATAACGAATGGGATCAGCACTTCCAACAAAAGTCACTGAGCTCTGGCATTTGGTATAATAACCATAGTGAGTAAACCACCCAAAAAACCTTGGTTTTTGAATGGAAAGCTGAAGAAGAGAGATTTGTCCGTTTGTTTTCGAGTTCGTGCCAATCACATTCCTTTGAATAATTTTCTTTTTCTAATGGGCAAGAACAACAGCCCCAATCGTACAGTATGTAATCGATATGAAGATTTAAATCATGTGCTCTTGGAATGTGATAGAAACAATTTTCTCAGAAATGAACTCATTTTGGACACCAAATGCAGTAAATTGGATTTTTATTTCTTTATACATAATATTGCTAGTGCTGATTTCAAGATAGAATATAGTGATAGGTTAATAAGCTTTATTATACACTCATTGCATTTAATAGAATTAGACTGTGTACCTGATATAAGTTTGTAAATATGTAATTAAGGCCGGCTTAATCTTATGATGTATGGCCTTTATAAAATAAAAGAATAAAAAAATAAAAAAAGATGTTTCTCGCCACAGTTACGAAGTCTCTTACGCGCAAAAGAAAATCTCGCTGGAACCTTACATTTTCCCGCTAAAAAGTTTCCTATGTTTTTCCCCGTGGTCTACTCTGTATCTGTGCCAAATTCCATCAAAATCAGTCTAGTAGTTTCGGAGCCTATTCAATGCAAGCAAACGAATCTTTCCTCTTTATAATATAAGTGTATTTAAATATGCTGAAACTTGAGTAAACGTATAAATCTCGTAACTATAAAAACGAATATTAGGTACATTACAAAAAATACCAGCCAAAAATAATAAAGCCAGGAAGAAAAGTTTATTATTTTGTCTTTCATAATATATAAAATCTTGGTGAATAATGTTGTTGTTGAATGGTTTTAACGAGTTCTTAATAAGCTGACCGGCCTTGGGGTTAAATAATAAGAAAAATAATAGAATGTCTCCTTTTCATACCTGTTATAATTTTCATTAATTTTGGCTTCTATTCTCTATAATGAAATTACTTGTAATGTACGTATGTAATATTAATTTTAATATAATACAATGAAATATATAAATATTGCATTACGAATTATGTTATTACTAGATGTCGCCCGCGACTTCGTACGGCCAAAAGGAATTCTCGCGGGAACCGTACATTTTTCCGCGACAAAAAGTAGCCTATGCCCTTCCCCGTGGTCTATATTATTATCTGTGCCAAATTTCATTATGATCGGTTATATAGTTTTTACGTGAAAGTGTAACAACCAAACAAACAAACTCACATTCACATTTATAATATTAAAGTAAGGATTATGATTTATTTTAAGTTTTATGCCACTTCATCTTGAATCTGGCTGTGAAGTACCTATGCCTTATTAAAAGCTGCCTTAATTATCACTAATTGCCTGCTGGAGTCTAGACTCTAGACTCTAGACGATCATTAAATAATTGATGCGGTTTTAGTATCTTTTCAGACTACGTGCTTATGTTTAAATAGATTTTTAAGATGAACCGAGGGATGATTTCAGTGATCAATAGGTACCGACTTCAAAATTATGAAGATTGAGTAGAGAAATAGTTAAAATTTTAGACTAATTTAAAAGGGGAATTATTTATTCAGGTTTAAATTGCGCACAGATTAGTTATTTATACTTTTGTTATTACGAGTGAATTAAAACATTGACGATTGAAATCATTTTCAGTCTTTTAATATGACCCAAACAGGTCAGGTCATTCACTTTTGAAAAAAATACAAAATGCCGAATATCTCAGGAACAGTTCAATATGGGCAAAACAAAGAATCACTTGAACACCCCGTTTAAATGATTGATGATTGATTCACCCCCGGATCTATATTTCACGGAATGAATACGTTTTACCAAACATTCTGTATATTATTTATATGCGTAATAATATTATGCCGTGGGATCATAAATAATTGATGATGACATAAAGGAAATGTAGGATTTCCGGGGGTAACATCTAGTTGCCATATATTTGCCATTAAATCTATTGTAACTTCGACTTAATACACTATTTCAATAGCATCAAAAAGAATTAAAACAATTAAAACATTTTTTTCAACAAATGCAATTTTATATATCTCCCCCGGGATATAACACAGCCGTTCGCAGCCTGCTCGTAAATAATGAAACATTCGAGAGCTACATGTGAAATCCACAAAAAAGATTCATTCGTTCATTTGTTCCTTCGTCGTTACTAAATGTATTTGGCATATGTTGTGAGGTAAATCACTCAAGGTCGTAGTTGTTTTAGTTTTAAACTTTAGTTGATTAACTTAACTATAATATGATGAGTATAAACATAAAGTAGGCAACCATAACCATAAGTATGCCCTTTTTCAAATCCGTCATCCATTGTAGTGTACATAAATTACAATATTATATATACTAATAATATACTACCAATATACACTAATTAAACTTAATATTACATAATGTACGGAGAGTACGAACGAAACAATATAAAACACAATAATAGCGCAAGCAAGATTACCTAGTAACTCGGCCAGGCGCGGATTGCCAGCGAGCGGCGCGTTGTGTCGTGACGTCACACTCTCCACGCGCGCCTGCTACGGGCCGCGAAATTTACGAGAATTTGAAATGTCTGTAAATTCATCAATACTTGGTATTTTCCAATGAAACAACTAGAGTATTTGTATAGATATACTCTCTATAGCTCTACTGGGACAATAGTTTTAAGCGATTTTGTATACCTATTACCTAAAATATATATAAATATAAATATATAAATCTTCATTAGTGAACTTAAAATATTACATGAAAATATCCATGAAAGCTTAGCTAATGACTGTACTCATTTCCCTTATTATTACAAATATTTACACCACGGATACGCTAATCCATGTTGCTGTTTTTGTCTATCAAGTGGCTTTTCCAACTTTCAATTGTTCTAGAAGTATAAACGCTCATCTGTCTATGTTTATGTTTAAAACCAATTTCATCCTCCTAGAGATCAAATCGAACCACTATCCGTCGATATTTTGTAGGCAATCACTAATCAATATAATATTAACAGCTACTTTAGTTCACACAAAAGTTACGCAGTCCACAAGTCCTTTTATTAAACTAGGACATTTCAACGGATCGCCTGATAGTAATCAACTATACAGCCACAGCCGCAACATTGGTGGAGTCACAAGTGAATTAGCGCCGTGTGTGTTAGTGTGGAGACACCGTACAATTCAGACCGCGTATCTGAGACTGCGGATGGATCTGTGCGGTTTGGACTGCGGATAAAACTGATGACAGTTTTTAGCATGAGCTAATAACGATTGAAAATGCGCCCATGATTTAGACGGGCAAACTATGCAAAATGCACTCGCATCGACATGCCAGATCGGACTGTCAGTACCCCACGCATGTGTACCAAACTGTGCAGTTTTATTATTGTGATATGTAGCGTGCATAAGGTATTTCAATTGTACTAATCATCAGCTCACATTTAGGTAAACACAAGTACCCAAGCCCAAATAATTAATTTAAAGGTGCCTAAGAATTTCCGAGCGAATAATGCTCTCCATCGACAATCTATTTGAGTCAGGAGCATAATAATTTAGAACAGCGAATGCTCAAAGTCACAAGGAAATAATGTGAATGTACTCATATGTTGCATAAGCATTTTCTGTTGCGCAATGCGCGCGAAACGACGCATTTCAAACTGCCACAATAACTTCGAGTTCTTAACTTGTCCCAGTTCCATTATAGTTAAGTTTAACTTATAAATATTATGTCAAGCGTGACGTGACCGCAACATTCCTCGACATTCCATATTGTAAATACCGCCAGCGTGTACACACACGCCGAGAATTCTCTGTTCAGTGTTCTGACGTTTACTTCGCGACTCCCGACCTATATAAGCCTAAGGTTTATAGATACTTGGAAACTATTTTATTTATTTTACTTACTCATCGTTAATTTGGAAATTTAGCGTAGGCATTTAACGATACCACGGCCTACTTGTCTCATCCCGCGGGAACACTGTATTTTTTCGGGATAAAAAGTAGGCTATGTTTTAATCCAGGGTCTACACTACTAACCATACCAAATTTCATCAAAATCCGTTCAGTAGTTTTCGCGTGAAAGCGTAACAAACAAACTTATATTCACATTTTTATAATATTATAGTAGGGATAATAGTAATGAATTGTAGCACCGTGGATCTGTGTGGTAGGTATTAGTGCATTCATTCTACTCGTGGGAACAAAATGAAGTTCAAACTTTAGCAAATACCATATTAACGGTGATGAAGTTCACCGGCCGTGACGTAGCCCGTTAGGCGAGGCGTACAATGGCCGAGCACCTATTTCGGTATTTGCACATCAAATAGGCCACAATGTAGGTACAATCTAATTGCAATCACCCAACGATTAGGCAATACGGTATTTTGCTGTATTTTTTTATTGCATAAACGAAGTATAGTATAATAAAAATCAATATTTTCAGAGATATTGCAGACTGTTTGAAGCACTCACTAGCACAGCACAAGTCGTACAAGTAGGTGACGTCACAAAATGTATGGTCATATGCACAAAATTGCTGATATTTCCGAAATTTGTGCGTTTATGTTCATACTTACATTAGTAAATCTTTTTGTATTTGATGTAAGTTAAATAATTATGTAGGTTTTTACACGAATGTTGTAAAAAAATATTTCAACTTTTTTTTGACTTCGAATTGCATATAATTACTAAACTACACATAAAATCCTAATTCTTTTTACTTTTATCAAGTTGTAATACCTAATTATTTCTTAATTTATGTAAAAAACTACATTTTTTACATGTAGCATCATCAAATACTCAATTGTTAAGTCCGTTCGTTGTGACCCAGTCGATAAAACACAATTTGCGGCGGCTGCGTTGTAATTCTTATAATCATAGTAACTGGGTAACCGAGCTTTGCTCGAAGCTCTAGTAGATAAAAAAATTAAAAGAATCACAATAATATTTTACCGGAGTTCACACCCATTCCTAATTTCCGAAAAAAGCAAAAATTAACCATACTGCCAAACGGACTGACGGAGCCGAAATTATTGATATATTGTTGCACGACGAAAGAAAAAACATAAATAACTTAAAAATGCGCAATTTCCCAGGTATAAAACCTAGCTAGACAGATTTTTCTCCCTGTAAACTCCCTGGATACTAAATTTCATGCAAATACTTGCAGTTGTTGCCGAGATTACGATTATATATAATACTAGCTTTTTTCCCGCAGCTTCGCCCGCGTGGGAGTGTTCGTGGCAAAAAACTTTTATAGCAAATATACCTGCAATATAGTAATAGCAGAGAGTAAAAATATATCTATACTTTATAATCAATTTTCACGCGTACTTTTTAATTTCAAGATATCTCCTAAATAAGGATTAGGTAATGTATTCTACCACAGTATTCTGACATTTTTTTAAAACTTAGAATCGGTATAGTAACCTATCCTTAAAATATAGACATATTAAATGCCATCGCGGTGTTTTTGTAGACCTATAAAAGAGAAACAATCCCACCATACATTGTCTTATTTATCTCCAACGGGTTGGGTTAGGCAGCGTTTTCGATAAAAGTTCCCAGACGGCTTGATTTTTTCCGATACCTTCATAAATCAAACAATTTTCATAAAACCTAAGCAAATTATTATCGACCTAAGCCTTCCTAAGAAACCACTCTGTCGGTAAATGTAAACGGCATGAAAATCCTTTTAGTAGTTTTTAAGATTGTCGCGAACATACAGACAGACAGACTCAGTGGGGCACTTAAGGGGAGGTAGCTTAGAACCAGGAGACGGACATACCGTCTCCTAGTTCTAAGCTTCCTCCCCACCAATTTTCAGTCAAATCGGTTCAGTCGTTCTTGAGTTATAAATAGTGCAACTAACACGACTTTCTTTTAGATATAGAAAATCGCTGATAGGTAGGCAATGTAGGAGTTTTCATCAAATGACCAAGAACAAAATATAAAATTTAAATTTCGAATTCTAATCAGATTTATTTTTCAACAGATGACAATAATATGATGTGTCAAAACAAAATAAAAATAATGGGTCCCACTCACAGGCAATCGATTGTTTCGACCAAAACGATCAAATTGGAAATTAAATCGTAAAGGTAAATTGTTGACAACGAACGCTTTAGTTGTTTCGATAATTTATAGACTGAGATCCCACGCCAGCCTGACTTGTCACTTACACTCTTACTGATAAACTAAATTTCATTTTGTAGTATAAGTGTGTATAATGAATACACCTATGCATAGTTCATACCCGCTATTTTCTGAGATGGGCGCCAAAAGTACGAAAAAAATTTACTTGTATATGAAAAGCTTGGTTAGGCGGGTTAGCCTCGGATCTCAGGCTATATTCATCATTCATCTAAACCGATTTACTTGCAACTACGAATCCAGTAAATGTTTAAATTTTTAAGACTAAATCGATTGATCGCTTGTGAGTGGGAGCTTTAAATCAAAAGGACTAAAGGGCGCTACTCACACACCTGCCGCAGGGGCAATCTAGGGTGCATGGCAGTTGTGGCGATATCGGGAGTATCTCTACACACTTGCCTGCCGTGCAGTGTTTCCGAGTAAGCTGAGCTGAGCACACGTATTGAGAATGGCACCCGTATTATCGACCAATCAAAAGATTGGAGTAGCCTTGGCGCTTTCTGTGGTGCTACCTCAAAAAAAAAGGAAAAGGAGATACTGGGTGAAGAAATGGCTACTGAAAAGAAGTGAGTTATGCCACATGAATATTATAAAAGAACTGGAAGTAGATGACTTCAATAACTTTTTACGGATGGATTTTGACTCTTTTGAAGAGCTTCTTGCAATGGTGGCACCATTTATAGAAAAAAAATACATTGATGCGGAATGCCGTAAGCGCTAGAGAACGATTAATTGCTACGCTTCGGTTTTTGGCCAGTGGACAAACCTATGAGGATTTGAAATTTAGTTGTATCATATCACCACAATTTTTGTCAACAATGATTCCTGAGACTTGTTGGGCGATTTACAATTGTCTGAAACATTATATAAAGGTAAGTTTATATAAAGTATAATTATAAAAAGTAAACCTACATGTTAGAAATTTAATTTCCCGAAATTCTAGATAAACTGTTTTTTCTTGTAAGTACTGAACCAAGATTAAACCACAAAAAAAACAATCACAGTCGGTGAAATATTTTTTATTAATACGGTAACAAGTTATAGGTACCTAGTTTCCAAATATTTAGTTAATTGTGAGAATTTTAAAGGATAGGACATTATCATTTTAATTACTTTTTGTGTTTAAATATAAGAAAATCTTTAACTTTAGTGAAACTACCTTCCACTAAATTATTATTATTACTAAAAGTAGTGTTAGGGAAATCAATGGTAATATCATCATATTGAACCTCAGAAAGTTGTGAGGATTGTGTTGGAGTAGGAACAGATGCATAGGCTTGATGTTGTGGGGATGGAGTAGGAGCAGATGAGTATGATTGATGTTGTGGGGATGGAGTAGGAGCAGATGCGTAGGATTGATGTTGTGGGGATGGAGTAGGGCAGATGCGTAGGATTGATGTTGTGGGGATGGAGTAGGAGCAGATGCGTAGGATTGATGTTGTGGGGATGGTGTAAGAGTATTAATAGGTACTGAATGAATAAATACGTACCTTTTTTAACTCCCGAAAAATGGATGTCCGCATATTTTCAATTTTTTTTTTGAAAGCCGGCAGCTCCATGTTGGTTTTGAGTTCCCCAAAAATTTCAAACATTAGTGTGAATGTTTGCTGCCTCATGTCGCGGTTAAAATAATGTTTATGATTTTTATCCCACATGTGAGGTCGGTCTTGATAAACTTATATAATTCGCGTCCAAACTTCGCGTTCGTTGTCGGCCGTCATTTTGATTGTACGCTATGTATACGTGCACTCCGTGTGACAGATACTGATAAACTGACTGAGAAATTGCCCCAATCGCGCTACACACGCAGCGACGGCAGGGACGACTTAGGGATCAAGGATGGTCTCGCGCCCGGGCCGCCCTGCCGCAGGGCCAATCCTCCAAATTGCCCCTGCATGCCTACACACATTACAATTAAGGATGCAATTAGGGTCATCCCCACTCCTACACCCTAGATTGCCCCTGCGGCAGATGTGTGAGTAGGGCGCTTAAGGAGTATTGATATCAACTTTATTGCTAATCGCTCCCAAACAACTCGCTTTCCCTTTTTAAACCCCGTTAGGGGACGAATTTTAATAAACTATGATACACATATTCCATCAATTCGTAGATTGGACCAAGGAATCACGTTGCCCCATACAAACTTTTTCCGCTCTTTTCACCCCCTTAGGAGTCAAATTTCGGAAAATCCCTTCTTTTTGGAAGCCTACGCATTACAAAGAGCATGCCCTGCAAGTTTCAGGTCTCTACGATCAGCGGTTTTGGCTGTGCGTTGATCCGTCAGTCAGTCATTCAGGCAAAGGATTTTATATGTACCTATAGATAGATAGATACAAGATTGTCTCGTTTATAGTATAAGATAAACGCGCCCCAGGGGTGAGAGTAGCCTTTCCTCCGTAGTGTCTGTCTAGTGTCTACCCCTATTAGGCTTATGTAATGAGCTTTAGTATTGTATACAAAATTATAAGTATTGTAATTAATATTTAATAATACAGCTAAAATATTTTATTCGGCACTGAAATATCATAACCTCGAAATAATTAATTAATAATTCATGTTATGTTGGGATTTACGGCACATGTTACCAAATTTACTTACGTGACTCTCTAATTACAGCTTAAAATTTAACAAATTAATACATCACTACTTAGATAATACATAAGCTACAAATCTAATTCTATAGGGGAACACTGGGCATAACGGCCTCCCGAGGCATAGCGGGCACCCCCTCTACCCTGTAGGATTGGAACTCGAGACCCTCGGAACTTGTCGATTCGTATTCTTGTGGACCTCGCTCAAACAAAGAAAGTAGTTTTGTGTGTGCAGGAGTAATTTGCTGGTCGACATAACGAAAAAACGTAAGTAGATGCATTTGGTATTAATTTTACGTTATTTGTTTGTGTTATTGCTAATTCGTTATTATGATAAATTACCTTGTATTGTTTTCATTACTATGTTCAATTATGTAACTAATTACGGAACCCTTAAGTATGGAAGCAGCTGACTCCGCAACTCTCTAAGTTTCCCATCGACGGTGGCCAGTTCGCCGAATCCCTTATATTGTGAAGTAATAAATGTAGTATTTAGAATGTGTAATCTTTTTTCATTTTTCCATTTGTAAACTAACAATATTGCTACCATGACAACCGTGTCATAGTCTCACAGATAATATATATTAGTCCTCCGATGCTATTCGCCTGGAGCAGGTGGAGCTGCTCCAAGTGCCAACGGTAGACTGCGCCAGCATCTCATTGCACTTCGTATGTAATGTAGCAGGCGACGTGCAATAGTCCTAGGTCATGAGGCCGCCTTCCTCCCCCTTTTCTCTATATACATGTTTCAACAACTCTCCTTTTACTACATGTACGAGTATGATGTAACTATCTCTCGTAACCTTCTAAAATATGCGATATGGTAAATAAATTCTACGACTCGTATTCTATTAGCTTTTTTTCTTTCCACTTGTGTTTATATTTTTGCAAATTATTTTCGTTTTCCTTAATGTGTATCAGCAGTACATATTTACATTTTAACTCTCTGTCTCTAGTATCTGTAAAATCTATTCTTGGTGTAAATTTCTGATGTACATCTCGTGTAGTATGTCTATTCATATTTTCTCTCTTTAAAAGTTTCTTGAATCTGTTTTTTGCATAATAACTTTCTATAGCTATTCTTTTCCAAGTGTTATGTGTATTTCTATCTTCTCTAAATGTATTGTGCACGTTGTCAATCGCATGGCGTTTGTTTGTATCTGTGCTCATTATTTCTCCTGGTGGAATACAATCTATTACTGTGTTCTGTTCTAAAGGTGTAGATGTAGATGGCCCGTATATAATGCCACTAATTGTATTATTCCCAGTGAAATGTGCAAGTGCTTCTTTAATATTTTTTGTAGACTGTATATTCCGTTCATTTTTGGATATTTCCTCCGTTCTGTACGTTGAACCTATTTTTCTGTTGTCATCTTTTCTGTGAAGTGTATGTATGTATTGCTCGCTCGTATGTACTTTTGTCCTCTCTCTGTGTATAATTAACTTTATCAACTGTATGTAGATGGAATTTTAAAATTTGTGCTGATGTAAAATTATGTTCGGTTAGGTCTTGCATATTTAAGAGTTTAATTTTGATTAATGTAATTTTTTTTCCATGTCGTATCTTGTATCTATTTCGTTCCCTAATTCTTCGTCTGGTATTTCGAATTCTATGTTTTGTTGTAACTCTCGAAATGTTTGTAAGTTTTCACGTAAGCATTGTAGTCTTGTCTGAGTATCTGCATATGATGGAATTTTGTTCGTATTCAAGTAATTTCCTAACCTTGTAAGTTGAGCGCGTAGAGAGGCGTGAATCCTCTTCCATTTCTGTAGATCCGTAGTCATCCTCGTCGCCAGATATTGTGAAGTAATAAATGTAGTATTTAGAATGTGTAATCTTTATTCATTTTTCCATTTGTAAACTAACAATATTGCTACCATGACAACCGTGTCATAGTCTCAGAGATAATATATATCTAATGGGTTTTCCAATAAGGACTTGACAACTTTTTTTCAAAATAAAATGAAAACCATTTATCGGGTTGAAGTACATTCAAAACATTTATGAATTTAACTCGACCTCGCTCATATGGCCACCGCGGGCACGTTTGCAGCGGTCGATTCGTTGTACCCAATTTTCCATGACTCGGCCACACATTTCGGCCGAAACGGCTACTATTTCGCGTTCAATGTTGGCTTTGAACTCTTCCAACGTCGTCGGCTTATTAGCATAAACCAATGACTTGACGTAGCCCCAAAGAAAAAAATCTAGACGCGTTAAATCGCATGAACGAGGCGGCCAATCGACTAGTCCATTTCTTGAGATAACACGCTCATCAAACTTGTTCTTCAATAAATCGTTTGTAACGTGTGCTGTGTGGCTTGTGGCGCCGTCCTGTTGAAACCACATGCTGTCCAAGTCCATATATTCCAATTCGGGCCAAAAATAATCGATAATCATGGCGCTATAATGATCACCATTCACAGTAACGTGGCGACCACTATCGTCGACAAAAAAATATGGCCCTATGACGCCGCCGGCATGCAAACCGCACATTTTGTGGATGAAGTGGTTTTTCATTAAGCACATGTGGATTTTCACCCGCCCAATACCGCATATTTTGTTTATTGACAGACATTGAGCCAGAAATGAGCTTCGTCAATGAAGATGATTTATCGGAGTTAACGCTCTTACAGTAGCGGCCACCGACTCCGAATTTCTGTAGTAAATTTTTAAGATTTGCAGACGTTGTTCGTTCGTGTACTTCACCATGATGAAAAAATTATGTCTACTGAATAAACTGACAGTGACAGTTCGATGTTAAGTGAAAAGGTGCGTTCACAAACTAAATTCAAAATTGTCAAGTCCCTATTGGAAAACCCTTTACCTTACGATAGGTTATTCTTTTAGGTCCCCATTGTTTTATATCCAGTTATTAATTTAACATATTATTGTAACACTTCTTAATCCCACTTTGATTAGTACCGACTGTACTAATCGAGGAATCTTTTAGGATAATTAAATTGTTATTATAAAATAAGTTTAAATTTAATAAATAATTAAACATTTCTTTTTTATTATTTTTTTTAAGTCCTCCTACTGTCGCAAACGTTTTTTGTTCGCTTGAGTAATTATCGTAATTATCATCACGCCGCGTACCGCCCGGGTGGCTATCAAGCACCAGTTCGAGTATACCCAGAATCTACGTGTGGCAGTCAGAGGAAGAGAATCCAACAATCGATTTAACCAGAGACCAGAAAATGCAGTATATGTGAGTACACTAGAATAATTCTAGTGTTGCTCCTTTCTAGCCCTAAGCCTATTTGAAGTTCCAAAATTTATCACCCTAGAGCCTTTTGTTCCCGAGAGCCTGAATCTTGGCAGGCGCGTCGGACGAGATTAGCAGATAGATTAAGAGATATAGATATGTCATATTTAGATTTAGATATTTCAGATTTATTCAATTTAAATAATAAAATGGCACACGATCCAGGGCATATTTAAGGCCCTCCGCCTAGTGCCAGAATTTAATGGTAATCCTAATATTCTTACGCGATTTATTCAGATTTGCGATCAATTCGTAGATAAGTACGTTAGTAATGAGCCTGGTAGTGAATTTTCAAACCTTTGCTTGTTAAATGGAATTTTTAATAAAATAACTGGTTCCACAGCAAACAAGATTAATTCTAACGGAATTCCAGACAGTTGGTTAGGAAATAAAAATTTAGTTATTAATAACTTTTCCGACCAAAGAGACGAGACGGCTCTTTATAGTGATCTCTCTTTAGCGACCCTGTTCCCCTGGGTCGCCTGGGTCACCCCAAGAATTTTATGACTATTGCCAAAATTTATTCAGCACTTTAATGTCATATGTTTCAATACACGAACAACTAGTTACGACTATAGAAGCTATGCGTGATTTATGTAAAAACGTTACAATGCAGGCATATGTACGCGGTCTTAAGGAACTATTAGGGTCCCTATTACGCTGCATGCGACCACTATTGAAAAAGCGCTTGAATATGTACAGGAAGAGCTTAACACTATGTATATGATACATGCATAATCGGTTTGATCCAAAATCATGTAAAATTTTATCTACACCACATACATCTACACATCGTTTAAACTTTGCTTATCAAAATTTTTCTATGCCTAGTAATAATAATAATTGGCCAGTACCTAAAGGACAGAAACCTTTACACATATTCCACAGCCTTCTAAATTTAATTATCATCATCGACACAGCTACACATACACAAAGAATGTTCAGTGCACCACCACCGAATTACAACCCCCGTAGTCACATGTTTAGGATACAGCCTGAAAATAAATTTGCACAAAGACCAATTCAAAAATCTAGCTCATAGCCTCAACCTATGAGTGGTGTTAGCCACTTTGTGACTCGACAGTTACAAAACAGTAGTTGTATAAGCAGGGAAATCCTCCCCCGACAAATTATTTTAAAAGCAGGGAGATGAATTTTAATGACTGTGTGACTGACTCGACTGAAGATTATTATGGTAATAATCCTAGTTATTTTAATAATGAATATGTCGTAGAATATCCATGTGAACCTGAATATGAAAATCATGTTCAACATTCCACTACGTCAACCTTACAAAATAATACTGAAAATACATGTGATCAGGATTTTCAGAAAATTTTAAAATCCGACACCTAAAAATAGAAATTAATTTGCACTCACAACGTCAACTTCCTTATATACAGATTTTATCACCACCACTAAAACTATTGATTGATACCGTAACTAACCAATCATTTTTAAGCCCCTCAGCTGTCGAACATTATTTTAATAATTACCCTTTAAATTATGATCCCTTTGAAGTAGTTAACGTACATGCCAAATCTAGATGCAACTATTCTATAACAATATCCAGTTTTAAAGAATTTAATAATACTAGTTACATAACGTTTTATGTTTATAAATTTCACGACTTTTTCGATGGACTCATAGGTACAGATTTATTAGATAAATGGGATGTGATTATAGATAATAAAAATAAAACCCTTCTTACTAAAACTGCTTCGAACCCCATTCACGTTTACGATTCTCGTAACGTGAACTTGTATGAAGATATAATACCCGCTCGTACGTCAAAATTATTAAAAATTTCTATTAATTTTCATCATGAAGCATACATTGAGGAACAAAAAAATCAGGTTGTATAATTAGAGAATGCCTCACTACTGTTAAAAATGGTAGGGGTATAGTTGAAATAATTAACCCTAGTAAAATGATATTATATTCTCAATGGATAGAGCAGCCTCAGCAGAATTAAATAATTTTGAAACTTAATTATCCGATCAGCCAAAAAGAGTCAAAGAAGTTTTAGCGCGTTAACGTACAGAACACCTTAATTATGAGGAAATAAAAATAATAGAGTTACTTTGTTCACAATATGGCGACGTATTTTACTTAGAGGGAGAACCCCTTACTTTTACAAATAGAATAAAACATTCAATTAATACTACTGACGAAATTCCTATTCATACCAAAACCTATAGATACGCGTATATACATAGAGAGGAAGAACAAGGACAGATAAATAAAATGTTACAGCAAGGAATAATAAGATCTTCGAATTCGGCATGGAGCTCGCCTATTTGGGTAGTGCCAAAAAAGGTAGACGCTTCAGGTAAGAAAAAATGGCAAATAGTAGTTGATTTCCGTAAGCTTAATGAAAAACAATAAACGACAAATATCCGATCCCTAATATAAACGACGTATTAGATAAATTAGGCAAGTGTCAGTATTTTACAACTTTAGATTTAGCCAGTGGCTTTTACCAAGTAGAAATGAACCCTAAAGACATTCATAAAATAGCTTTCAATGTAGAGCATGGACATTACGAATTTCTTCGAATGCCCATGGGATTAAAAAATTCTACAGCAACTTTTCAGCGCGTAATGGACGACGTACTGAAAAGTCTTCAAAACTCTATTTGCTTGGTATATATCGATGACATTATCGTTTTTAGTACTTCACTTCAAGAACACATAATTAATTTGCATAAAGTATTTCAGAGACACCGCGAATCTAATTTTAAAATCCAAATGGACAAATCCGATTTTTTAAAAAAAGAAACAGCTTTTCTAGGTCTCATAATTGGTTCAAATGGTGTAAAACCTAATCCAGAAAAAAATTGGGCAATTAAAAATTATCCTATACCTAAAACCACCAAAGAAATAAAGCAATTTCTTGGCCTAATTGGTTATTATCGTAAATTTATTCCATATTTTGCAAAATTAACAAAACCCTTAACACAGTGCTTAAAGAAAGGTAGAAAAATTATTTTATGTGACGAATACGTAACTTGTTTTGAAAAATGTAAAGTAGTGTTAACAAATGATCCAGTTTTGCAGTATCCCGATTTTAGTAAAGTTTTTAACTTAACTACAGACGCTTCTAACGTAGCCATAGGCGCTATTTTATCTCAAGGCCCAATAGGATCTGATAGACCAATTTGCTATGCATCTAGCACTCTTAATGATAGTGAGCAAAATTATAGTACTATAGATAAAGAGCTTTTGGCAATAGTCTGGGCTACAAAATACTTTACACCATATTTATTCGGAAGGAAATTTAAAATTATTACAGACCATAAACCCTTACACTGGATGATGAATTTAAAAGAACCAAATTCACGTCTTACACGATGGAGGTTACGTTTAAGCGAATACAGTCTTATTTATAAGAAAGGAAAAAATAATACAATCGCAAACGCTCTCTTTGGAATAGAAATGCATGCAGAAGAAACTAATTCAGTAATGTAAGAAATAGACGAATTAAATTCATTGTTAGGAAATCCATCTGATACAATACGTAGGCCATCAAATTATTCTACAATAACCGCAATAGAAAGGTCGAATTCTTCAACTATGACGGCACATAGTAGTAATTAATATCCCATCCTTAGCATACCCATAACTGGCGATCCTCTTAATAAGTTCCATAGACAAATAATTTTTACATTAGTAGATGGAGTAAAAGAAAACCAGTAGTAACTAAGCCATTCGAAAATCATACAAGAGTTAGTATTCAGTTAGATAGAACAAATTTAGAATTAGACTTAAATAATCAGTTAAAGAGTATATTAGTCCTAAAATTAAAACAACGATATTAGTTAACCCTCTTTTAGAAATGTGTACTATTATACCAATTTTACAGAATAAGTTTAAAAGTTCTTCAATTAATCTTGTTTTAGTTAAAAAAGAAATAGAAAATGTTAAAGAATTCCTTAGGCAGCAAGAAATAATTAAGCATTATCATGACGGAAAAATAAATCACCGCGGAATTAATGAAACTTATTTAGCTTTATCTGTTCCTAGATATATAGATAGAGACTTTTGGCCAACTTTTGAACAGGCAAAATATGATCGTAACCCCGTTAGACCTCAATTATATGTTGTGCCTCTAGCTACCCTTCGAAAAAATTCACATGGATTTACTGACAATGTAAAATATGTTACATTCATTGACTTTTTCACTAAATACGGACAAGCATATTAACTACGTGATGGAATAGCAATTAGTATATTACAAGCTCTTTTAAAATATTGCACACACCACGGTGTACCACTGACCATAGTTACAGATAGTGGTACAGAATTTACAAATCAGTTATTTAACGAATTTACCCGACTTCACAAAATTAAACACCATACAATTTTGGCACACTCACTAACGATAATGGAAATATAGAAAGATTTCACTCAACCCTTCTAGAACACATTAGACTTCTAAAATTACAACATAAAGATAGTCCAGTAGTCAACCTCATGTCCTATGCATTAATAGCTTACAATAGATCTATACATAGTTTTACCAGACCTTTTGACCTTTTGAATGAAAATTTTGACCGTGGGAGACTGCTTAGACATAGACGTAACTCAAAAAATGTTACAACAATAGTTACAAATTCATAAATAACAAATATAATGATAATAACTTTTACTTTTATAATTATATTCGGTTTGTTACATAAGTTACATTAGTCACGTATACAATCGATCTTTACAACAAATATCGACAGGTCACAACCGAGTTCTAAAACCGACTGCCGCGCCGGGGCAGCCCGTCTCGCGCGCGGTGGTATGTCCCGCGACCCCGCGCGCATGCGCAGCGCCTCTCGATGCAGCGAGATGCGAGGGGCTCACGCGAGGTGAAGCGCGCTAGCGTCGATCGCTATTATAATATTAGCGCGCTACGATTTGCAAAAGGCTGCTCGCGTTACACAAATGCAAAAAGTCTATGACATAGTTAATAGATCATCTCTTAGCGATAGACAAGCTTTAATAGAAAATAGGAATAGAACACGTGAACGTGAAATAGAATATGCACCCGGTCAACAGATTTTTAGAAATCCATCAGCCGCTAGACAGAAAACAGCCCCACGTTACACACATGATACAGTTCTTACAGACTCACCTATACACATATACACACGGATTCCTAAATCAGCAAATTTGTTGCAGGATACTCACGCTGATGCGAATAATAATACCCCTGGCACATCTTCAAGAAATCAAAATTGAAAGTTTGATGATGGACCTGGACTACTACCGTACAGACTTGGACAAATGAAGATTACTTCACATACATTTATTCAGTATATAAGACTTAACGAAATAGGAGACAAAATTCATACTTTACAAGACCAATCACGAAACTTTGGGAACCAATTGACTACTGACACGTATGTAGTTTATGAAATTCAGATAAAATACTTGCTTAAAAAATTTGATGATATTTTTATTCAAGTTAAATCATTAGAACCTTCTAGAGCTGAAAAGGAATCATTGATGGAATGATCTTGGAACAGTTATTAAAAGTATTACGGGAAATTTAGACTATACTGATGCTTTAAAATATAACAAATCTATAAAACTTTTGGAGGAAAATCAAGGTAAAATAATATAATTATTATAAAAATAAAAAAAATAATCAATTAAGTATAAGGAATGGATTACGAAATATAGTAACGTATTAACGCAATTAGTAAATATTCAAAGTAAAATGAATAGTACTTTAATGTCAATTCTAGATTCTAGATAGATCTGATCAATGATTTAAGTTTAATTAAATATGCAAAGTTTGATCAGCTTTTAGTAATTTTAACAGAGAATATAGATGATTTATTAAATGAGTTATTAAGAATAGAAAATAGTTTAGCGTTTGTTTATGCATCGGTATGCATGTTTTAGGTTTAATGGTTAATAAAGTGAAATCGATTTACGGAGAAGATAACATTTTAAATTTAGAATTAAGAAATTACTATGACGTTATAAAACCTAGTTCCTATTATTCTAATAGGCAAGTAGTTTTCATATTTAGATTTCCTATTATTTCTAAGGATAGTTTTACTTTATTTAGATTAGCAATGATACCAAATAGGAAGGCTCAGGCTCTTATTCCGCCCTCTCCTTTCATTGCAACTAACGAGATGTCATTCGTGTACATAGAGGCTGAATGCCCGAAGTATAGTAACTGGTATCTCTGTGAAATAGAATTTAATCACCGACTTCGAACAAAAACAGATTGTATCCACGACCTTATCATCAACCAAGTTCTAAGGGAATCATGGCACTTAACTACCATAAATCTTCTACGAGACTCTATGGAAAAATTGGACGACATGCATTATCTAGTATCATTCCCACACGAAGAAAAAGTACAGATTTCATGCAACAACCAGGAGTTCACTAAGCTGAAAGGAAGTTACCTATTATCTATCTCAGTTAATATAAATAATAACCGAAGATTTCACCATAGTCCATGAGAATAATGAATTGAAAGGACGACCCCTGAAACTAATGAAGATTCCAGATAACATCGCTCGCCTAGATACAACTTTAAACATATCTTCAGTAAATCTTCAAGGACTGCATAGAATCAAGAAAAGGTTATAATGCAACAACCACTAAGAATGGATCATGGGTAGAATACAGCTATATACCATACCACTATACCATTATATTTGCTGTTATTAATTATCATATATACATATAATATATGTATTTATTATCGTATTATACTACTACAAAATGAACAAAAAGCCAGAAAAGCCGCATAAAGAAGATAAAATAGAAGATGGCAATAGTGACGAAAGCCCGGAAAGTAGTAATATAACGGCAACATTTTCACTCCGCGTTCTCAAATAGTTGCCTTTCTAAGGGTGGAGGAATTACGGAACCCTAAAGTATGGAAGCAGCTGACTCCGCAACTCTCTAAGTTTCCCATTGACGGTGGTCAGCGAGTTCGCCGAATTCCTTACAATAGGTTATTCTTTTAGGTTTTTTGTTTTATTCCCACTTATTAATTTAACATATTATTGTAACACTTCTTAATCCCACTTCGATTAGGACAGTCGCTTTTAGGATAGTTAAATTGTAATTAAAATAAGTTTAAATTTAATAAATAATTAAACGACTGCATGGATTTTGACAGTTAAGGTATGGTTAGATTTGTCTCAAAAACCCAAGTGTCCTTAGATAGCTTAAAGTTAATAATAAATTTATGTATAAGTTAAATAAATAAGAAAAAATACAAAATGGCCTTTTGGCGATTGGATTTTGGCGCCAAATTGTAAGTAGTTCAACATTTTAAGCTATTGCATAGCTTCTATCGCGGGCCTTGAGCGCGGGGACCGAATCCAGAAATTCCGTAACGAAAAAACCTCACGCTCCGTGCATCGTCTAACGTCGTTTCAGTTCGGCAGTTTCGACACGGCGTTGTGTGCGTGCGATTAGACGTATTGTACGACTCTACGAAACTAGCACGAATCGAGACGAGCTGCTCCGAAATCGGACGAATACATAAGCAGCTGTTTATGAGAAAGTATATAGGTGTATAGGTATTTATGTACAACAGTGAATAGCTGTACTTGTAAAATTTGTGTATAAAGTGTTTTGAATATGAATGAACAAAGTGCATTTATTATTAATGAAGAAAGTCACGAAAAAATAGTGAAAGAAAATGAGTGAGTACTCTATATACATACATTTTATTATTATCACAAATGCTTGCTATGCAATAGCTTTACCGCGGCAGTCCCCGAGTGCCACACGTCTTTTTTTTTTAACAAACCTATCAGGTAGAGTATCAAAATGAAGGAAAATAAAATGAGATTTCGAAAATATACATATGTCATGTATTTACATTTAATCTAATACCGTGGGTATTGGCGGGACCCATTTATTTTTATAATTTGCAAATGGGTTCCGACTCCCGCCTACTACCAAGCAAAAATAATTATTCGAGAAAATCAAAATCGAAAAAAATTGTGGCTGAAATAATGAAAAAATAATCATTTTTTCCGATTTTTTATTTTGGCGCTTGATATTTTGGAAACAAAGAATAATATCAAAATTTTGAAAAAAATTCATCTTGACAATTTAGTCAGCTACAGTTTGAGTCTAAAACAAAGACAATCCGGTTAAGGCGAGATCAAAGCTCAAAAACAAAATGATTAGCACACAATAAAAGATACCTTACACACATTCGGCGTGGAGCTCATTAACCAATCAGATCGCGCGTAGAGTCCGTAGACTGGTTTGCACAGTGTAATAAAAGATCAGAGACGTTGCCGTTCGCTTGCATTTTGTCACTGAATTCAATTATTTAATTTTTACGGGCGTTTATGACCCGCTGTTTATATTTTTTAATTTAATTCAGATACATTAAGAAGTGGAGATAATCAAGTATGAATCATGTTTTATATGAAAATTCGTTGAAATGAGTTAAAATATATGAGAATTTACCTCACAGATCGACATAGCGATATGCAGATACTCGCATATCGCTGTGTCGTTGTAATAAAAATGTAATTACGCTAGCCTAATTTTGCCAACAAAATTTTCGAAATCGAATAAAAAACTATGCATGTTATATGTTATGTTATGTCATGTTATCCCTATTGTACTGTGAAATAAATCTATATTTATATTTATATTATAAAAGGAGATGTCCCCACTGACTGACTGTCGTATAGACGCTCGCGCAACCGTAACCGCTAATAGTAGAAACGTGAAATTTGGACAGTAGTTTTAATTTACAATGTAGACGCGCACTTGAAGGGATTTTGAAAAATTCCACCCTTTAAGGGGTGAAATAGAGGTGAAAGCTTTTATGAAAAATCTTGAAATCTGCACAACTTTGGATGAAAATTGAGATTCATGTTCTTAAATATATTTAATTAAATACGTCTTTTATTTGGGTTAATTAGAATTCACCCTCTGAGGGTATTAAATAAGATTGTTTGAAAAATATTTAGAACCTGTCCCGATTTCCATGAAATATAATATCCGAGGTAATAAATATAAATGATTGAGTATGTATTTCGGGAACAATGGGGATTCTTGCGGACGAAGTCGCGCGCCAAAACTAATAATTTATAATTCGATCCATTGTTTTTTAGGGTTTTGTGATACACAAGGAACCCTTATAGTTTCGCTCTATCCGTCCGTCCGACTGAATGTCTGTCCACGCTTCTAGCTCCTGTAATTATGAATATACAGGGTGTTAGAAGACCGCTTCCATTTACTATATATATGTATATGATTATACTACCTTTTCTCATTACAAAAAAGTAATTTTTTAAAATTTATTTTTTCAAAAATTTTATTTTTTAAATTTATTTTTCTACATTTAATTAATTATTAATAATTTACATAACAAGCTTAGAGATTATTAACAAGAGTTAGAATTTTTATAAAAAATTAAAATTTTATTATTTTTACTTCATTACGCTCGCCGACCAATGACCCGTCAGCTGACGCACTATGCCCTCCGCCGCGCCGTGCTCCTGCCTCAGTACACGCGTTCAGCAATGTTTAAATATATGCAGATTGCAGTGACCTACAACCTTACACACACAAAAGTAATGTAGCATAGCTACATTTTAACGCATTTAATATAACTTATAACGACGCTCCTAGCGTCATCTATTGGCTGTTATTGCTAACTTTAATAACTAAATTATGTTAGACGACGCCATCTATTGGCAAAGGTTTTGTAACTAGAGCTTCATCTCCAATATTTCTTTATTGTGGCGGTTGGATTATGCATTACCGCTAGTTGTCAGTTAAAAAAAAAAACATTGTCAGTAGGAGTATATAAGGGCTGTCGCGAGATGACAGGGCCTTTTTTTCCTCCTGCTAGAAGACGAAGTAGAATTTTTATTGTTGAAGTTTTTCCAGTTTCTTTTAACTCTTAATCCCGTGTATCACGGTGAGTAATTTAGTGTATCTGTGTTGTGAATATTTAGAAAATCATGCTTGTATTAAAACGCATTATTCTTTCATGTAAACTATCATCTTGGTAAATTAGTTGTCAATTATTTGATTGGCCATACCACGTGCTCAATTGTAGTTTCGTCTTTCCAATCTAGCACTATTAAAATGTTACGATGTTTGTATCATATTGGGTCCTAAATATCATCTTATCTTTTTTTTTTTTTTTTTTTGCCTACCTTTGTAATGGTCACACAGCCCGTGATTTTTGATCGTTTGGGGTTGAAATCGCGCTGGCTGTAGGACCGGACTCCTACCGACACATTACCGTGATTATTCCAGGAACTTGGTTTGGGGCACGAAACACCGCCAACTACAGCATTCGAGGCACCAATTAAAAGGACTTATATCTAGCTGGAGTTCAGAGTGCTGATGATCATTGGACGGGGATTTATTTTTTTATTGAGAGGATCTATCTACGACGTACGGACGCAGCGGTGACGGAGAAGCTTCCAGGAGTGGTAGCCCTAGCTCGCATCCGCCACGTGCTAGACAGCTGGATCCTCAGCTAAGTTCCCACGTGGTTTAAATCCCCTTACCCTACCTTGACACCAAGAGGCTAGTCCAGACCATACGGCCTTCTGCCCACGACCCCTATTTTTTTTCTTTTTTTAAATATATATTGTCACGGAGAATCTCTTATTTTATTTTTAATATCACCCGTAACAGTAACGGATGTTTGGATTTTGGATTTCATAATTTCAAATAATTTTGGTGGAACCTTGATGACTATCCCACGGAACCCACTTTGGGAATCCCTGCTCTACATCGCCTGCAGTGTGGTTCGTAACTCATGCACGAAATTTTGCTTGACAAATAACGAACCCTGTGTACAGTGCAACTAAATTCTTAATGTCCAAGGGCAATCATCGCTTTTCTATCGAAATTACAGACGGTGTGTGAAAAACGACGAATAACCGAGAGATGTAACGTGGTTGAACTGTAGGTAGCAGGTAGTAGGTAGGTAGTGAAACTAAGTAGGTGTATAAAAGGGTGCCCGAAGTCACATCAGTAAATTATTATTAATGATCATAAGTTACGTACGTTAGTCTGTACACCGTTCATAATAAGTAAAACTATGGCTAATAGTAAATAATTGGCTCATAATATAGCCCGCAGTAAGCAAGCGCGAGGGGCTATAGCCTAATTACAGCTAACATTGAGGACAGACCCGATTCCCAACAAAAGGGTTTGTGGTCGGTGTCAGTCTGTAGGTCGATTCTGCTAATTAAATCTTACATTAATACGGTTTCGATGCAGTCTCGATATGTTAGAACAGCTTAATGGTATAAACTCATAAACGTCAAACCAACGTCAAACGCGTTTTGATTGGTCCAAACTCTGAAAATCAGTTTGTGATATCGATATATATATCGATCGATAGACGATTCATTCATAATTCATTGTCAGTTGTCAGTCATTCATTGAAAGTCTAAGTTAAATACTAGAATTGGGGTTCTTATTAATTAACTTAAAATTATTAATACAGAAAAAATAAAAAAAATGTATTCAACCGGGCCATACAAAACAATGGGTAGGCAGCCAATACAGAAAATCAATAACCACATACAGCACAATATGCTTATGTCGGAAAGAGCGTTTTGACACGCTTTCTGTCGTGCCATGCTTTAAAACTTAAATCCTTGAATTTCAAATATCTTAGCGCATACCGCGGCTTTCGTAATATCGTGACTCGGTTCTAAAATAAGTATACCTAAGTATAAGCATAAAATATTCAGATATTTTATTTTTTCGAATAGCAATTTTTATTAGGGTTCCGAACCCGTATAGTTTAGCTCTGTCCGTCCGTCTGTATGTCTATCTGTCTATCCGCACTTCTATCTTCTGTAATTATAAATATAAATGGATGAAATATTATAATTATATATTAATATACACTATTGGACACATAAACTGCATCATAGTGCAAGATAACTTTTAATGAAATATAATTAGTGAAAGTGCAAACTATTTTGATTTATTTCAATGATAATGCTAAGACTGGTTCTTAATCTCATAAAAAAATCAATTCATGTGTGTATAGGTCAACTTTTCTCACTAAAAGAATAAAATTACTCTCTTTGCAGCTTTTTGGAATGAATGAGTGAATAGTACAAAAACGGCTTTATTATGAAAATTTTACAATACTAAGAAAAGAAAAAGTTATATTTTGTTTTTAATAAGGTGCTCCTCTTGCCCTAATAACTAATTCAAGTCGGTTTCGCATCGACCTGATCAGTGTTTTTGTGTTTTTAAAAGATCTTGCGGAGTATTGTCCCAATACTTGTTGTCTTGTGACAATGCATCTCTGAGCTCCGCAACCGTTATTGGGACCAGATTTCTTGTAAATACAGCTCTTTTTAGGTTGTCCCACACGTGTTTTATCGGATTGAGGTCCGGGCTACGTGCCTGCAATCCATGGAAAGAATCTCAACCTGAGTAAAGTATTGCACAACTTGTCTCGCTGTGTGCGGACGAGCATTATACTACATCAGAATGAAGTTTTCGCTATAAATCCGCTAAAAGGTACCACATGAGGGTCCAATATCTCCGTTATATAGCGATGTGATGTTAAACCACGGTTACTACGGCCATGTGTGTCTGTGTCAATAAACACAAGTTCAGTTTCAGTATCCATCGATATGCCGCCCCAAACCATACAAGACCCGTCTCCAAATGGAGATCTCCTCAATGCAATTTTGAGCATATCGCTCTCCTCGTCTACGGTAGACTAGTCTGCGACCATCAGCACCGTACAAACAAGTCCTACACTCATCAGTGAATAATACGGAAGCCCATTGCTCTCCAGTCCAATTTAAGTGTTCACGAGCAAATCTTAGTCGAGCTTGCCTGTGAGCTGCAGACAATTTTGGTCCATTTGCGGGACTGAAAGGTGTGATATCACGCTCTTTTAGCCTTCTTATTATGGTTCGTGTACTAACTGCTACGTCAATTACCATGTGGAGCTCATTTTTAATGCGTATAGACGTTAAAAACCGATTTCGCAAGGAAGTTGTCACAATAAACCGGTCGTCACGAGACGTTGTCACCCGAGTTCTGCCGGTTCCACGTCTTCTTTTGAATTAACCTGTCTCCATTAACCTTCTGTAAACTCGGGAAACCGTAGACTGGTTTACATTTAAATCTGCAGCAATTGTTCGTTGGTGCCTTGCTGCACTAGAGCAACAATTTGTGCGGCTTTTTCGGACGATACATCCATATTCGTGAGAGACAAACGTGTTTAAAATGAAAACAGACTAGCATTTAAACAATTAGTAATGATAATTCAACATGTAACAAAACAAAAAAAATAACCATCAATCACAACATTAACGTAACAACGAGTTAATCTTTAGTAAATTAACAATATTTCTTCTATAGAACATTTTCTTTCTTTTGTGACAGTACCATATTTAAATTTGATTTTGTTGTTGTGTTTATAAACCAGCCTTTATTTTCCAATACCAATAAATGTAAAAAGTTTGCATATTTCGTAATAAAATTTGATTGAATGTGTTCTTGCACTATGGTGCAGTTTATGTGTCCGCCAGTGTAGTTATAGATTGTGTATAGATCTCGGTTTTGGCATCATAAAATAATAATAATTTAATATTTTACGGGTGGTTCTCCATACATATGAATTTTTTTCATCCTATCCTATCATGTGGGGTATCATTGAATAGGTCTTTTAAAATAAAGGCAAGGTTTCATATATAACTTTATTACAAAGTCGACCATTTTCGAGTAATCGACCTCTACTTTGTACTTTTTCTAGGGATTTGTAAGTTGGCCCCACTCCTAGCATTTCCAAACTATTGGAGATAGAAACTTGTAAGTTTCCATGCTGATAGATCATGCTCAAAACTCTTTAGGAAAAATATTTTGAACGAAATCGGACAGTAACTTTTGAAGTACCTAATATAAAAAACTTATTACGCGTAAAAGTTACGGAACCCTCCTTAGACATGTCCTGACATGCTCTTGGTTAGGGTATTTTTATGAAGCGCAATATATCTAAAAGGCGTGAGTTATAGAGTCTAATTTTATCCAAATTAGACTCTTCTTCATCTGCAAGGCTAAGGCAAGGTTTTGAAAGATACACTCACGGTCAAAGCTGATTAAAACAAAAAGTAAAATTCAGTAAATAAATCACTAAAAAATCAATAAACATTTAATAAACGACTCACAATCTCTCATTTTCGCCTCCGGGAAACCGTCATTATTCGTTAATGCGTCAATGCATGGTTCACATATTATGGTGAATATTACCTACTCCGGAGTAAATTGGTAGGTACTTACCAACACGACGAAAAAGTATAACTATTAAAAGGTATTATTTTCATTAATAAATCCATTGTCAGCTTGTTACAAGCTATGTGAAAAGAGCAAAATATTATAACAATTTTAATTAATAACGTATTATGAGTTTGACCTAAGTAGTTATAATAGGTATAAATGGAACGTTAAACGCAATATAGGTTATAGCAAAAACTTCTAAATTAATATTCTATTAATAAATATTAAATTCGACCAAATTAATTCGTCAATATAGTCTACATTTTTTGCACTCATAAAGGGCGTGGTACAAAATTCATACTAAAACACCCCGGCGTCGACAGCAATGAAATGCTTACCAATTGGTTCACTTTAAATCATATTTAATGTCACCAAAGGGGCAACCCTGAAATACACCGGATATAGAAGTTATTAGCAAGAATAAAATACAAAATCATAGCAGGTGGAGATTTAGGAGTAAATGTATTTGTTGGTGTAGGAACTGTATGTAGTTAGGCTTCTGTTGTAGGTGGGTAGGTGTAGGCATAGATTAGAGTTGTAACGGAGCTTTGTTTCTGCTTTCACAATTACGGAACTTCCGCAAGAAATCCTACCTCTGTACTTTGAAACGAAAAGGCGTAATATGTACTAGTATAGCTACAATTTCAATACTAAAAACTACACCTACACCGACCAACATATGTAATACATTACAACCACGTATTTAATGTCTTTCGGGAATCGTCATTTCTCATACATTGTCTCACATCTGTCGTTTCCATAGAAAAACTGCTATTATTCTTGCTCGTAACTTCTATACCCGGCGTTTTTCGGGATTGCCCTTTTGGTGACCACAAATATGATTTAAAGTGAACCCATTGGCAAATATTTCACTACTGTCGACTCTGGGTCAATTTCGGACCATCACATTTTACGTAAATATCAATTTCAATATTGCAGTAATATAATATTTAAATTGGTAGGTACTAGGTAATATTTAGCATTATAGTACGCTATTGTCTCTTTGTTTACATCGTATTGATGAAATTGGATCTAAATGGACGCGGAGTACCTATAGTGCGTAACACGATATTCTTGTTGGATGGATGTTTGTTACTCTGTCACGAAAAAATTACTGAACGTATTTCGATGAAATTTGGTATGGTAGTAGTTTAGGCTTTGGATTAAAACATAGGCTACTTTTTATCCAGAAAAAGTACAATATATTTACGCGGGAATATATTAACGCGTTAACTTTGCACTGACTTCTGTGATATTGCATCTGGAATGAATGATCTCATATGAAAGCAATTCAAACGTGGAAGAGCCATGCATGAGAGGCACGAATGGACCGGCTCGACAGCACGGCCTCACAGAAAACCGGCGTTAAATATCGCTTGCGAGTTGCGTTGTGTAAAGACGAGTGAGGTTACCGGAGGCCCAAAGGGGGTTTAGGATTTTAAGGACCAGGAACGCACGTGCGCACAATTACAAGTGTAACTCCTCTGGTGTTGCGATTGCCCATGGGCGGCGGTAATCGCTTACCATCAGGCGATCCGTCTGCTCGTTTTCTGGTCCATTACATAAAAAAGCCAGTAAGGAGTCATGATAACGAACAAACAATGACACATGCGAAACGGGACTCTACCGCAATAACGTAATCAGACGTGCGTGCGTAATGCGAGGAGAGCATGCTTCAAAATACGTATGTATTAGCTCATACCTATGTTTTCCGGGGCAAAATCTGAGCTTAAAATATACCTAGTAACACTATGTCACTATAGTTAAGTATAGCATCAAGCAAAAATATTGCTCCTAATATGGTACCTTGTATTATTAGTGCATTTAATATTGTATTTACCTCTGAACTAACATTTTTATCTTAGTTTTTATCTATCTCAGGTCAGCGGCGGTTGCACTCTGTGATACGTGAATGGGGAATCCCTGTCAGCGCAATATTTAATAAACTTGCTCTCAGCTGTATATAAAAGCTTCGGTCTTCTTAAGATAGAACATTCAATCTCAAACTCTTCACGAACAACGTGTAAATTCTTTCCTAAAAATTAAAGATGAAACTGCTCCTAATTATTGGCACCATAGCCTTAGCCTCGTTGGTTGAGAGCAAAAAGTTTACAAGATGCGAGCTAGTTCGGGAGTTAAGAAATCAAGGTTTCCCTGAAGATAAACTACGTGATTGTACGTATACTGTAAATACCAAATGTATTATTTAAGAGTTCTATTTTCAGCGATGTTTTATTTTCCGGCCGGAGAGATTCCGGAAAATGTAGTTTCAAACTAAAGCCTCATCATTTGAGTGTAAATTACACACTATCAGCTGCTTATTGGCATGAATACTTAATTCAAAGTATTTCTACATTTCAGGGGTGTGTCTGGTAGAGCACGAAAGTAGCAGAAACACGAGTAAAATTGGTAAAGTGAACAAGAATGGTTCCCGCGACTACGGCCTGTTCCAGATCAACGACAAGTACTGGTGCAGCAAAACAGACACACCTGGAAAAGACTGCAATGTCACTTGCTCTGGTATGTTTAATTCGATCGATTTCACTTATAAAATAAATAAATTAATCGTTTATTTTCAAGATATTTTACAAACATTAAGTATTTTTTTCTGTCCCCCAAACTAGGCGAAGCCTGTCCTATGGGGGAAGTTAGGGGATTAAATTAATAACAAACCTAAACAGTAGTTCTCATTACTATTAAAAGTAACTAATAAATTAATATTATTTATATACACTGTCTGACAGGAAGTTGGTGTGTGTGTGTGTGTGTGTGTGTGTGCGTGTGTGTGTGTGTGTGTGTGTGTGTGTGTGTGTGTGTGTGTGATGTAAAGTGAGAATGTGTGTTGTAAATTTTAAAATTGTGTTGTTAATTGTATACTTTTATTAGATTTTCAGAATCGTTGTCTGTCCAATCTAAAAGAGAATGAGCCAAATGTTTTTTTTTTGCTTCTCGAACGGAACAATGTTTTAAGCTGAAGGTATTTACTAGTTTATTGTATTTAAAGGGGAATAGAGGACATACCGATCTCGGCTATTTTGAGAACTAGTTCCAAGGTAGTTTTGTAGAAGATAAGGGCGCTATTGTCAGCATAACAAAGGATGTCTGCATTATTTATGGACAGGGAGGCTATGTCATTAAAATATATAAGAAATAGAATAGGGCCTAGGATGCTCCCTTGTGGTACTCCGAATGAAATAGGTCGCATACAACTTTTAAATCCAGATATCCTTATGCATTGACATCTTTCTGATAAGTAGCTGTTGAACCAATTTAACGGATTTCCTCTAATGTCATATATTTCTAGTTTTCTCAAAAGAATAGGTATAGAGGGAGATTCAAAGGCTTTAGCCAGATCAAGGAAGATTCCAATGCATTTAGAACCTTTATCAAGATTTGAGGCAAACAGTATTAGTAAGTAGAGTGACTGCATCCTCGGTTGATTTTCCTTGTCTAAAGCCGAATTGTTTATAGGATATTAGATGATTTGATTCTAAAAAGGAGAAGAGTCTCTTATGTACCACGCACTCAAGTAGTTTAGAGATACTGCTTTACAGGGAGATTGGGCGATAATTACTAGTTTCACATTTAGATCCGCCTTTATGTATGGGAACTACAGCCGTATATTTCCATATTTTGGGAAGATTCCGGATTAAATATCACGATTAAAAATAATAAACAGAGGCTCTGATATATATTGACCAATTGCTTTAAGAACAATATTATTTATATCACCAAGGCCAGGAGAACTGTGATTTTAGGTTTTTATAAGATCAAGGATTTCTTGCGGGTCAATTGGAGCTAAGACGAGGGAATTAGGAAAGGGATTAAAGTGGAAATAGTGCAAGAAGTCCTGTGTGTTATTACTGTGAATTAGGAAAGGAGTCAGTAAGTGATGTCTTAGATGTGATGGATTCATTAGTCTCGTTTAAGCGTTAAGAACGTTTTTTGCAAGTAACAAGGGACTTTATTTTTATTTCGATTAATTCGATCGTTAGTTTTATTTTTATTTCGATGTGGGATTTGGTTTATTGTTTGCCAAAGGATTTTCGGGTTCTTTTATTTATATCGGTGCTGTCAAATTGAGATTTAGTTTTTCTTCTTATTTTCGTCTTCTAAATTCATCGTTAGGGCTATTTTTAGAGTCTATGCAATTTATCTCTATGTTTAGAGCATCTTAGTAAACCAGGTGTCATCCAGGGCGTGATTAAGTGTAATACATAAGATTGACAGTCATTTCGTCAACGCAATGGCTGTTTACGATATTACTCCAACTAGTATGTTTAACTTCTTTTAGTTTTTCATAGTTAATGACCAATTTTGTTCGCTTTGAGACATTCGTTTTGGGTTTTATTACATTTGCTCCAACCATAATAATACTATGATCAGTGATGTCAGTAGGACAAATTATAGATTTAACGTCTGTTTGAAGAGACAAATATGTGGTCTATACATGATCGAGCATGTGTCGGAAGATTAATGCAAGAGATAAGGCCGTGTTAAGCTAATAAGGTAAAATGAGGTATTTTGATCAGAAACGGCTGTGCCAAGAATATTTATGTTAATATCGCCAATGACAAATATACATGGAGATCTATCCAAAGAATCTAGCAACTAATTCAACCGAGAGAAGAAATAAATTTTACAGGATTTAGAAAGGAATGGGATCTATATACGGCCAAGAGAATAAAGGAGTTAGGAACTACAATTTTTAGGCTATTTGCTTCATCAATATTAGGCTCCTCGGCGAATGCTGGCCAATATGTATTAACGTACACTATAACCCCGCCAGAATTGTATATGTATTTGTTAGTATTGAAACTCTGTTATTGAAACCGTCAATTTGTTTGATAGCGTTAGAGTCAGAGATCCAGCATTCACTCAGAACTATGACATCAAAAATATTTTTAGTCTATCCAAAGTCAAAATCAAGCTGCCGAAGTTTCGTTAAATACTCCTAATATTTAAGTATAAAATTTTGATCGAGTACGAGTCTATAACATTTTTACAATCTTCAACAATTGGAATTTCGTGGCATTCGTGGCGTGGATATTCAGTGATTGATCAATATCATTTATGCAATCTAAAGAAACCATAGTTAAAACTTTTGTTGGTAAAAGTGTCAATCGAAGAGGATAAGAATGTCAAGTATAATTTGGAATAACAGAGTAAGTGTATCCGGTATTGTGTAAATTATATTATATTTGTTCTACAAAGTACTATCAATTTAAGGAGTATATTTACTAAGCACGTAGATTTGCACGAACACGAGTGACTATGAAAAATATAAAAAAGTTAAATGTATAGTAGGTAGAGAAATTAATTGGGTAGATGTGTAAAGTGTATTAGAAATTTCTTATAAACTAAAACTATTGGTCTAAATAGAAAATAAATATTTAAAAACAATAGCAAAGAAAAGTTAACAATTTTAAGTCTTAGTAGAACTTGCATATTAAGTTGATATAGTAGAAAAATTACATGGGCATGGTTGAAAGCTATTCCAAGTCGTCCTTTTCGAGTCGAGTTCGAGAGTCCAAGGTCGAATTTGAATAGGTGGGCTACCTTCGGGCCCCTCGCGCTTTCTGACGTAGACTGTACCATTCCGGACCCAGCAATAACGATAACAGTTTTCTTTGATCCACTTTCTTGCATCTAGAAAAAGATGGCGACATTCAGGTGACAGGCGCTTCTTTACATATATTTTCATTGAGATCCCTGAGTTCACTGTAACCTGGTTATCTAAGATACGCCTGGATCTAACCTGTTTTAAAAAATCATTGCCTTTAAATTTTCTTGTAAACGAGACCACAAGGGGGCGAGGGAGTTGCTTCGGATTTTTAGTCACGTCAGTAATCAGTGACACGGCCGTACTTAGGTACGAAGTAAATACTTGTCGTTATACATTTCCTTTGTAAACCTTAACTTTTATTTTCTCCACAGAACTTCTGTCGGATGACATCACGAAGATATCGACGTGCGCAAAGAAAGTGTACAAGCGCCACCAGTTCCAAGCCTGGTACGGCTGGCGGAACAACTGTCAGACCCAGAGCTCCCTACCCGACATCAGTTCCTGTTAATTCTAAGCTCCCATCCAGACTCGCAGAGAATCCCCAATGGACGTTAATCTCTCGCCTCCTTCTCGATCTCCCGCAGAAATTTCTCACGAAAGAGATAAGTAGGTATTGGCACAGAGTAGCAAAAATATATACTTACGTACATAGAAACGGCTTTCATAGATCGATCCTTATCGATCCAAATTTCACAAAAAATACCGACATTCCACTTCCCCTTCAACAGCATACAATTTTTCCTCACAATCGGGGACACACAGTAGTGCAATGAAAATGAAACCTAACTATGTAGCTGTTTATCTGTTCGTCTGTCTTTAATCTGTGGTATAGGTAGGTACTTACTTTCGCAATACTTTTTGCCGCGAGTCTACATGTCGTGCAATAAATACTCGTATTTAACTTCCGTTATGAGTTATTTTACCTCTGACAGTACCTTTATATCAACGACATATCACATAAGATATGGATCACTCTCACAGAGGTAAAATAGCTCTGAACAGACTACTATCAATAAAATTTAAATTAATTTCGAGACTAAAATGTAAAATATATTAATTTAAAATGTAATTGTATTTTATTACACCCTATTTGTAACATTTAAATACGCTTAGGGTTCAGCGCAGACATAGAGAAATAACCCTCGCGCGATCTCGGGCATTTTCTATTTTATATCGGGCGTATCATCGAGGACGCGCGAACATTTTTTGTCAGGTTTAAGCATGTAAGCACTTCATTTGATTAATTTTAAAGTTTATTTTCGAGTGCGTTAATAAAATCCTCTTCGCTGCGCTTCTCTGTCTGCGCTAGCCCTAACAATGGCTTTAAATTTAACAAAAAAAACTGGCAAGATTGGCTGCAAGCAGTGTTACGAAAACATTGTTGATTGTTGCATGGTGAGGTAGGACGCCCTCAGATAGATGCCTTATCCGACTGTCATTCCCCGATTAACTGATAAATTTTCAAATGGACAGAATACACCATAATTATTTCAAATTTCGATTTTTCTCCCTCAAAACTCCCTGCATAATAAATTTAATGGTAATACTTGCAGTACTTTTCGAGAAACCAAATATACATATACAAGATTGCCATGTTTAAGGTATAAGATTTTCAATTTTTTCAATTTCTCAATTATTATTTTTTTAATTAGTAGTTTATAAACTAGCCAAAACCATTTTTGTCACCTTAATTGTACTATGTATAAACATGGCGTGTACAGGGTACACGGCGCAGAAGCGAAAATTCATACATCATCTAAAATCCAAAAATACTCTCATCGTGCCTTAAGACCATCACTTTAAAAAAGAACATAAAATAAAATTTGTACTCCTAGCGCCATAATGTGTATTGAGCCGTACCTTATAAAGTTATGTTGTTACGTAAAATTCATAAGTAGCTTCCGACAGATAGTGTTATATACAAAATCATGTCGTGAGTCGTGATGTGACCTTGAAATTTCACACTCAACACCGCTAACTTTTTAGTTTTTTTTACGCACACTACATAATTCAGAAGGTTTTACATTAATTCATTCAAAGTAAATGGAATCCGAAACTCTTCAGACACCCTTCAGACATAGCATGACCACCCTAGAAATGAGTCGGAAGAATAGACAAAATGACATATTGTAAAAACATTAAAGATTGTAAAATTCGGAGCAGAAGACCGACCGACATTGAATAGTTCATTTTATGAGGGACATAGGCTTGGAGATAGGAGACGGTACTATAAGCTATTATTAGTAAAGGATTCAAAATAGATCCGCATTCATTGCAGTTACCAATCCCACCAATCCCATACCTTCGATATACATATTATATTTACCATAGGACTCGATTCATCTAGTGTTTAGGTTTCATACAATATTCATACATAGTTGTTTTCATTGTATGAATACATAATAAATAAGTTGTTATTGAAAGCGATGTGGAAATCGTGGCTTTTCATGCTCTGTGTAATTGTTTCCTTAGCACTCATGATGATAACAAGGAATACTCTTTTCATATTTGTACGCAAACATCGCCAGCTATATAAGCTGAACAATACCGCCAAGACTTCACTGGACTACAGGCTGGGGATCTAAACAGTAACCATGGAGCTGATAGTTATTCTTGGTGTCGCAGGAGCCATCTTGGCTACATGCGAAGGAGTAACTTTTACTCGATGTCAGTTGGTGTACCAATTAAGAATTCATGGATTTCCTGAAGCGAAAATGAGGGACTGTGAGTATTTTTGTAGTTCTTTAATGAATATAAGTCAAATACTAAGAGGTTGGCGGCTAGCATTTTATTCAATAAGTAATAGCGTATTGTTGATTTGTCAATTATTATTTTATTTTATGATTTTAAACTATATTACATATTACTAGCTTTTGCCCGCGACTTCGTCCGCGTAGGAGTCGAAAAAGATTCTAATAGGATTTTGTATTCGTTTTTTTTAACATATTATAAATTAATAATATCTTTAAATGTTTGGATGCTTATAAAATGTAACAATCTTTACTATGGCCGATTTTAAGGTAACAAAATACATGAAAATAAAATTTTGTTATATTTTATGAACACAAAGCCCGGCATTTGATTTGGTGCAAGTTACACGGGTGATACTTTTTTACAACGAAATAGATAAATTAAAATGAAAAACAAACTATGTAAACAATATTGTTAAAGCAACGATTAATTATTATAGCTTACAAAGAAATGCTTAGTACGGTACTGCTGCAGTATTTCTTTGTAAACAATATTTTTTGTTTTTCTTTCGGGTGCTAGAATCACCAGGCTACACGGTGCGCTTACTCTCGAGCATGCCACATATAATTGGCCGTGGGAGAAGCAGCTTCTCCTTAAGTCTACTGCCGCTAGCAACAAATTCATCCCAATTGTTTGTCACATGACGAACAATTTCTTTGCGAACTTAGGGGGGGCGACGTTAGGGGATGAATTTCAATAAACTATGATACACATATTCCACCAATTCTATAACACAATGTTTGTGCAAAATATGAAGTAGATTAGACCAAGGAATCACGTTGCCCCATACAAACTTTTTCCCCTCTTTTCACCCCCTTAGGAGTCGAATTTCGGAAAATCCCTATTTATCGGATGCCTACGCATTACAAAGAGCATGCCCCCCTGCAAGCAAGGACCACCAGCGCTTACCCTTGAAAGGGTTTTGATTGGGCATTTCGAAAGGCTACCTACTTTAAGTTAATTAAAATCCCTTATGATGAGGTAACCCATAGGTTGATGCCACACGGGCGTTGCGGCTGCGCTGCGTCGTCGCAACGAAATGATATTATCAACGCAGTGAATGCCACATGAACGCTGCGTCGGTGCTGCGTCAACGCAGCTATCTCCGACGTCGAATCGTTGGTGTAGAATGTCTCAGTCTTTGAACGACAATGGAGTTGAATAAACGTGTTCTGTTGCTGCTATTATTACGCCACCGCAGAAACAAACGTAAAATTACTAGAAGATTCTGGATATGTCCCTTAATTGCGTTAAGGAATAGTCAGTTTTTTCTCCAAGAATATGAAGAGTTGCCGTTAGATGACAACATTTTATTAATTTCTTTACAATGAGCATAGCTAGTTACGAGTGTTTGTTAAAACCCCTAGAACCACATTTGAAAAAGCAGTATATTAATATGAGAAATCCACTAGAACCAGTGGAAATGCTAGTAATCACTTTAAGGTAGGTACGTAATTAAACACATATACTTCAAACAAGAAATCATTATTGTATTTGGAAAAAAATTAGGTTAGAGATTACTAGGGATTAGATATCATTAAAATCAAATTCTTCTTCTTAACTATCATCAATAGAGGTATACGTGTTGCTGCCATTGCGCGATGCATATGGTGATGCGATGCGATGGTAGTTGTTTCCTTGATATTCTACAGTTCGATATGTGTTAATGTAATTACGCGATGATTTTGACGAATAATTATTATTGTGTCCTTGATATTCTGCAGCTTGATAGCCGTATAACGTTGATGGCACGACATTTGGCCATCCCCCCGACAACTGGCAAATCCCGGAAATGGAAATGGCTGGGTAAACGAAGTTCCGGAATGTGGGAAAACGACGTGGATAATAAACAACGTCAATGAAAAAGAAGATGTAGTTGTAACAACAATAATAGAGGCGAAGAAAGATCTAATAGAGAGGATCACAAAGAGAGCAGGACAAGAGGCAAAAAAGAGAATACGCACCATGGCATCGGTTCTTGCAATCGGACGGAAGGGATTCGAAAGCCTAAAATGCACCAGGCTCCTCGTGGATGAGGCATTAATGAATCACTTCGGATCCATTGTAATGATCGTGCGTACAATCGGGGCAAAAAACCTGCTCCTAATAGATCCCCTATTAGGAGCAGGTTTTTGATCATCAACCAGCTTCCCTACATAGATAGAGACAATCTATTTACCCTCTATTATTACCACCCAAATCACTTCACGGATGTCACTCAAGAGCTACTCTGCACACATAGATGCCCGGAAGACGTTGCTTACGCTCTCAAACATAATTCAAATCCTCAAGCAATATCATAAAATCCCTGTCAATAACACCCGTGACAGGGGCGGGGCGTAGATCCCAAAGAACCAGCCCAACACTCTACTTCTCACCTACACTCAAATAGAGAAGAAAACCCTAAAGGCCTAGGGTACGTGACGGGCGAAGGCTCAAAAATCCTTCAAGTTTCAGTTCTCTACGATCGGCGGTTTTGGCCGTGCGTTGATCCGTCAGTCAGTCATTCATGACAAAGGATTTTATATGTATAGATTATTAATAACTGATATATTTTAGGGAAGCCGATATGACTCGTATTGTATGGACATTCTGATACTTGATAGTTTTCTATTTGCTTAAGTGTCATAATATTTTAGGGGTGTGTCTGGTTGAGAACGAGAGTGGAAGAACGACGAACAAAGTTGGATCTGTGAACAGTAATGGTTCCCGAGACTACGGCCTGTTCCAGATCAACGACAAGTACTGGTGCAGCAACACCAAAACGCCTGGGAAAGACTGCAATGTCACATGCTCTGGTAGGTATACTGTAGTATAATGACGGTATATGGTACTTCCTCCTCCTCACGTATTCCTCATTGCTGAGGGTCGTGATTCCCCCGCGGCATAATTTTGTTTGTGACTATTTTGCGCCATCTATAGCGATCCTTTGCAATATGGAGAGCGTCATAGAAGCCATTGTCGAGCGCAGTGCGTAGAGTAATATGGAGTACCAGAGTACTGGTACATTTAATTTATTGTTATCTCGTAGTATTCTCCTACTATCTTACAAACTTCAACTAAAGTTATGTTATGGAAACAGTGTTATTATATTATTATAATATGTAATACACCACTTATCTATTGCTTCGTAACTAAACTGTAAAACTGATCTAGACTAGGTACCATTTCCCAGTCCTTTAGTACCTACCTATCCTGGCCACCACTATTCACTGACGCCATATTATGTAACTTATACATAATTTGCTCAATATTTAGGTGCGTTTTCTTTTTCAGCGCTTTTAATCGACGACATATCAAAGGCAGCGACATGCGCGAAGAAAATATTCCAGCGTCACGGTTTCAACGCGTGGTACGGCTGGAAGAACCACTGCCAGGGGGCTCTACCGGACATCTCTAAGTGTTAGAGATCATGATATCGAATCGAATAAATGATAAAGAAGTATATTTGTTTATTTATGTCAGATTTGTTTCTTTTGAAAAGTAAACGTCTTAGGGCTGATTTTTCAATCGTCAGATAACTCTTACCTGAGGAATAAATATGTAACTTTGACAGATTTTTCATACAAAATCTATCAAAGTCACATATTTATTCCTCAGATAAGAGTTATATCTGACGATTGAAAAAGCAGCCCCTAATCTACCTTTTCCTCCTTACGACTAATGTATTGTTTGATTAATAAAGATCATGTTCCATTTACTGTAATATATTTTAACTTAATATAAATTATAATTTACCTAAGTAGACCAACATAGATTGACTTTGTGTATGTACTATGTATATATCTACTTCATTTGTAACATATCTAGTATATGTTGTGTGTGTGACAAGATTTTCCTATAGCTATTAACCATATCAGCAGCTTTTACTCAAAATTCAAATATGGTACGAAGCCTGTAATTTCGCTTAGCCTCCGCCATAGACCACCTTGCCGATTGTAGTATAAAGGTACTTTTAAAATTTATATTTCTTGAAATCGACCCATTGACCTTAATTTCTTTGTTGTTATGTACGCTTAATTTTAGTGTAAAATAGCGCTTCATTCTCCTATAATGACTTGTTTATTAGCAAACGATTTTTATAGAGTACGCGATCTGTTTATCGGAAACTTTATTCCAATTGTTTGAACTTGGCCCGTCGTGAGTAGGTAAACACAATACGCCGAACTTACGCGACCGAACTTACGTAAGGTCGACGTCTGCAGACAACCCATCTTACGACGGTCTCGTAAGATGGGTTGTCTGCAGGCGTACCTAACCACCCGAGTTTCATTTGCGTATTTTCGGTTGTGTATGTACGAATGTGACGCGTTGTCTGCGGGGACACATCTGCACTTTGTTGGAGCAGCCCTCCATTTTAAAATAGGCCTTGACCACATACTGGCCGGGTGCTAAAGTTTCTAGAGAAACCATAGCGAACCTTAGAGAACCTTATTCAAGATACCTTTTCTATAGCGGATTATGGCTACGGTTTTATGATTATTCAGATTGGTTGTAATAATAAAATGGCCAAAATAAATATGGAAAAAGCTAAAAAAAAAATTTTAAAGTTTATTAAAGCTTTAAGCAACTCACATTTACAAAGTTAAATTAACATTATCCTTTCCTTTGCTTAAGACGTTCTTCTATTTTATCTTTCGACTCTAAAGCTTTTTTCCGAAGAGCATCTTCAAAGGCATCCAGCTGAAAATAAAAAAGGTAACCTATAGTATTAAGAAATTATATTTTTTTTTTATTTCTATAGTAAGAATATTTATTATGAAAGATTTTAACTCCTATTTTTTTGGTTATCAAAGATTTGACTGTAATGGCGACTTTAGTATTTTGTTACGAGTATTAGTTAATTGTAATGTACCAAAGTCTTAAGTGATTAATGTCTTAAAAATGAGGGCTAGTTAGGGTCAGTCAGTCACTAGTCAGTAGTCAGTCATTATTTTTAATCGCCTAAGGTTTTACATTTTCAACATTTACATACCTCAGCTATAAATGTTTGTTTAATGTTAGCCAGCTGGTCAAAACCTTCGGCCCTATCTTGCTCATATTTGGCAATAGCTTCCTTTATCTCTAGAACCCTTTGTGTTGCATGTTTGCTTTGTTCTCTACTCTTTTTCTCCTTTTCTTCAGATTCTCGGAGACAGCTAAAAATTGAACACAGTTTGTGTTATCAGTAGCCTATACTATCCTAGCACTATTAGTGAAGATGTGACGTGATACCAGATATGTCAAGTTCGATGAGGATTCGACCAGGCCGCGGTGCGTTGAGGCTGGTGGTCAAGATACCCGATGAGGCTGAGTCTGGCTGGCGTGGTGCGGAGGGGTGGGGGGGGGATGGTGATGATGTCCAGAAAGAGGCGTGTTCTGTCGAGGGTCACCAATGAGGGAAGAGAAATACCTCTTCTGCCACTGGACTGCCACTAGGCAAGCCCCAAAGGTAGTACTCCGATCAAGTGAGATGGTATGCTTGGTAAGGCTAAAGCCCACTTGTAAGCATTTCGGATGTTGTATATATACCGCGCAATCTTAGAAAACTTCAATAGAGCGATTAAGGATTGTGACGCTAATTGGTCCGCCACATGACAATAAACAAATTTTTATTTTAAGGCAGAAAGGTATTTATAAAAATACAAATACCTTTCTGCCATAGCTTTGTCTTGCTCTCTCTTGGCCTGGCTATCCATCCTCTTAGCTGCAGCATCGGCTCTTGCAGCTCTTATCTCACTCAACTGAGCCTCCAGTTCACTGACTTCTGTGCACAACACATCCAGCTCACCTTCTGCACTGTCTGACTCTAGGTCACCAGTTTCATAATCCCTAAAATTTATAATGATTACTATTGGGTGAATTAGAAAAACATAGATATAATTATAAAAACAACAAATATTACCTTATGCTATCTGTCAGTTTCATAATTTCACTCAACAAGTTGTTAGCAGTTTCTAAATTTGGTTTGATGTTTTGTAAATTCATTAAACTATTCTCCTTTTGCAGTAAAGTAGCTCTCATTGTATTCAATTTATCTTCAGCCTCTTGACAATCCTGTTTTGCTTGTTCTACTTTGGCTTTGATATCATCAGCATCATAAACCCTCAATGCTTCTTTCTTCTCTATTTCAGCAAGAAGTGCATCCCTTTGCCCTTTCTTCTGTTCTAGAACAAGTTCCAACTGTGCTTTTTCTTTTTCTTCCACCTCAAGTTCTTGTTTGTCTTTGTCAAGGGCTTCCTTTTCCTGTTTTATTTCTTCCTCAATTTGTGCAATTTCACTATCTATCTGAAATTTGAATTTCAATTGAATATTTAAAGGCAGATTTCCTATCCTAAATAAATATTCAAATATTTACTAATTACTTCTATTATCTATATCAATATTTGAATACTTACTTCAGATTTCTAACAATTAACTTTGATAAATATACAAATATTATTAAGCTTTCCTTACCTTCTCTAGTCTTTCTGATCTTTTTGCCTTTTCTTCTGCTTGCTGGTTAAGCATCTCAAGGAGCTTATTTTTTTCGTCATTCAGAGCTTTTACCTAAAAAATGCAAAGAATTAAATATAATATTCACCAGTTCCTTCGTAATTAATAAGTAATCTTTTAGATTACTTTTGAATACAGTAGAAACTCAACTATCTGAACCTCAGTCATACAGATTTACAATTATCCGGACTACTAACCACCTTTTAAAACATCTTCCAGCTCCATAAGCAGACCCTGGACACTATCTTAAGACAAGATACTCATGAAGACAAATCAAACAAGTCCAAACTAAATAGGATTGTTATTTCTTTTCAGAAGTTTTTTATGGTCTTTAATAATTACATAACAGTACTTACAGTAACTACTTTTCTTCATTCATTTGATTATAAGGATTTCTAATTATGTTAATGTTTAAAAAACACTAGTAAATTGAGTTTCTACTGTAGTAACTAATAGCAGGCGCAGCTCACCTCATCGGTTTTAGCAAATAAATCAGCCTCAAGAGGTTCTAGATTTCTCAATCTCTCTTCATAGAACAGCATCATATTGAACATGAACATAAGGAGCGAGTGGGATGTGGTAAAACTGGGTTGTAGGAAATAATTGATGGATATCGTGAAGTCCACCTGTGGCATCACAGACACTAGGTGGTTGAAAACCCTTGTCATATTGATAACAGGTAATAGATCCCAATAATAAATTGTATGCTGGTTTTGACTTTCTTCTGGCGGAGGCTAAAATAAAAACGCATAAGAACATTTAGTTACAAATTAAATTTAAAAATTAAACACAGAATATTATGATTTTTTAATATGCTCACCGCTAGTACTGCATCTCGATCAATTCCAAATCGATCAAACACTTGGAACAGGGCCCCCATTAGTGTCTGGGGCTTTTTAAGATCAATTGCTGTTAATGGATAGTTGTGGAATTCGCCATTCCAGGTGTTGATAAAGTGTTCAATGCTTGGTGGAACTGAAAAAATAAATGTATTATAGGTATTATTTGTACTAATATAATATGGAAATAATCTATTTTTAAACTGTGTATCAACTGTGATTGTTTTAACAGTATACTACTACTTATATTTAATCATCAAATTCATCTCACTTACTCTTCTCCATTGTAATAAAAATAAATTATTTCTTAAAACATAAAAGGCTTCAGTAACTAAAAAAATGTTTTTTTTTTTTAATGTAAACAATTTATTTTTAAATGTACACAATTTAAATTTCAAATTTGGATTCGATCTTGCTAGTCAGATGATAAGTAGGTACTCTGCTAGTCATATTAAAATTTAGTAAACTCTATGCTTGCTAGGTTTCAAAATTCTAAATTTGAATCGCACTTTGTCGTTAACATTCGTTGACATTAAATTATTTTTATAGGTTTTTTTTATTTATATATGGCATCGGCTTATAACTATTTGCCAGTGTCAAGTTAAAAAGGCGGGAAATAAAACTTTCGTTTCAATTTTCAACACCGTATTACTAAATCTTCAAGTCTAAAGTCTAGTCAAAGTTCAAATAAATAGTCAGTGCAGTCCATGAGTCATGTCAGTCGATTCAGTCAGTGGGAAAAGCTTTACTAAAAGTTCCTAGGGAGTTTTGGAGGGAAACTCAAAGTAGCACATTTTTAGAAGTTGTACCATTTGCCCACACTTATGCACGATAACGAATATTTAATGGTTATAACCGAAATAACACAAATTTACGAAAGAAATGCAAAATCCAAACGTCACCCATTGAATTCCCCAGCAAAACTCCTTTTTTTATAGGTATTTGTATACTTTCGATTGCTTCCGATACCTTTCAAATTCCAAGCTTATTTATTTGAAAGTTACTATATTTAGTTAATTAGTTTTAGGCAGAATAGGCATGTTGCCTAAAACATTTTTTTTCGTCTGTTCGATGTTAGACAACATGACAATAAACAATCTAGATCCCATTTTCGTATACTTATCTTAAAAAATAACGAAGATACAAACAATTTAAATTTACAATATGAAAGGAGCGATATATCGTCCCTTTGTATGGCGGTTGCAACTTGTGACGTAACAAATCGTTTTGCGAGAAAGAGATGAGCAATTTTTTTTATAATCTTTAATCACGTCAACCTATTTCTTTTAGACATTTTATGTATCTTTATTGAACAATTTTAAAAGGACGGTGTGTCAAATCGTCCCCCCAAAATCAAATATCGACCAACAGATTTGAAATGTATCTCAGTATATTATGTATCTTAGTTAGGTGTTTTTTTTTACTATGGCGACATCTCTCAAAGACGCGGGGATTCCGAGTAAAATACCATCTTTTATTGCTATTAATATAGGTATCTAAAATTGGGCACTTGATTTTAAAAGCTAATGATAAACAATAATTATTATCTGTTTAACGGTACATAGTACTCCTAAATAGATAAAAAAAAGACGTGTTGCACTCGGGGACTGCCGCGGTAAAGCTATTGCAATTCAAAATTAATACTGCATTTGTGATAATAATAAAATGTACCTATGTATATAGAGTACTCACAGATTTTCTTTCACTATTTTTTCGTGACTTTCTTCATTAATAGTAAATGCACTTTGTTCATTCATATTCAAAACACTTTATACACAAATTTTACAAGTACAGCTATTCACTGTTGTACATAAATACCTATACACCTATATACTTTCTCATAAACAGCTGCTTATGTATTCGTCCGATTTCGGAGCAGCTCGTCTCGATTCGTGCGAGTTTCGTAGAGTCGTACAATACGTCTAATCGCACGCACACAACGCCGTGTCGAAGACTGCCGTACTGAAACGACGTTAGACGATGCACGGAGCGTGAGGTTTTTTCGTTACGGAATTTCTGGATTCGGTCCCCGCGCTCAAGGCCCGCGATAGAAGCTATGCAATAGCTTAAAAAATACAAAATACACTAGGTTTAATAGAGGCAAATAATACCTAGCAAAAGTCTTTTTATTTATAGACAATGATTTTTTTGTGTACTAAGCTTCTGCTGTAGTTCACACGCTGGAGCTAAGAGCGGCGCGTACGCAACTCAAGGACATTAGCACGCACCCCTCTCCCGCCTTCGCCTGTCCCTTTTTTACCTGAGGTTAGTCGTTCGCTTCAGTAGTATTACTTATCATCTATGGTCGTTCGTTGCTCGTGCACTGCACACGACGTTGTTTTGTGTATTATCTATCGGATTGTTTTACTTCACTGACCCCTGCATGTTTGGACTTGGACTCGTATCGACAGCTTCTTGTTTGACCTTGGCACGTTACAGGACTTTGGTTGTGTAAAATGGAAACCGGACGCAGATGTGTTTTGTGTCCCCGTTCCATACTACGGCAAAGGCGACATATGCTGCAGGATACTTTGCCCCAAAGTAGACCTGATTTAACTGAATATATTATTCAAAATGGACTTATACAGGTATGTACCAACTTTTCATTTATTATTCTAAATTAAGATTCTAGGTAAGGGTAACCCGTAGAAAACAACACTGCAGTTACTGTTAATATACTCTTTCAGCATTTAATATGTTTATTTTTATTTTCAGGTTGTTTTCAACAACATTATGGCTGTATGCCATAGATGCTGGCAAAGAGCCAACAATTTTGTTGATCGGAGAGCTCGGGAACCAGCACTTTTGGAAGAACCTATGCCTGAACCTGTCCCGGAACCTGTGCCAGAACCTTTTCCGGAACCTGCGCCCGAACCCATGGATAATCCAAATGAGATTTTTATGCCTGATCACGTAAGGACACCAAATTCATCTCGGCGTTGCATTTATAGAGATTGCAGAAATGAAAATCTAAAAAGAATCCCAGCATCTATTAAATTGTACGCCATATGCAACTATCATTTGTACGTGTCACCGAGTGCCCGACTGTGTGAAGATCATTTTATGCATTTGGTATGGGAGAAGTTGCTTGATTTAGTCAACGTGACCCATTATTTTACCGCGCATATGCTCACAGATATGACAAATATGCTGATACATGCAGTCAATAATACCTTAAGATTAGATTTTGACTCTCCCATGGGATTATTTGAAAATGAGCTCCATTTTTGGATAGGTCTAACAAGTTATCAATTCAATGATATGTTAGAACAAACACCCTCTTTAATAGAGAGAGAACTTTTCCTTCCAACGTTCAAGTTATAGCTTGTGATGGCTATAACTTGAACGTTGGAAGGAAAGGTTTAGGAATCTCTTGATACCATATTTTGTGATAGTTTGCATTGATGGTTACATCATAGACGTTCTTGGGCCATATCCCGCAACTACATCTGATGCGTCAATAATGCAATCAATAATGAATAATGAAGAAAATGCTCTGCATGTCTCATCTCTGTGTGCCAATGGGTAGTAAAAGCTGTAAATGGAAAATTCAAAAATAGATTTAGTTTGTTATGACAGAAATATTTTAATAAAACATTACCTAACATGTTCACAGATTTTAAAATTGGTACGGCTATAATAAACGCGTAGGTACTATCGTGTAGCTAGGGATAATGAACACGCTCAAGAGATTTTGGACATAATCAACTATCAAATTAACATACCAAATCTATTAAGTGATTATGTACAAAGAAAAAATCTAAATAGACAACAAAAGGCGTTTATGCCAATGGAAGCAAATATTCCTCATTTAGAAGATTTTCCTCGATTATCCGAAAACGATGCTTTCCTTTTTGCCTTAGGAAGCTATCATATCAAGCTGGCCAAATCATACTGTGCGGAGCACTTACGCAATGGGCTTTATCACATAGAGTTATATAGAGAAACTGAACTGAGTGACTTACATTTATGGAATATACCGCAAAGAAATGTGTGGTTGGTCCGAGTTCGCATACATCGCGACATGTGAGGACACGCATTACACGCATATATTTTATAGATCGTGATTCGTCAGGAAGAAATAGTATTGCTCACTGGTATTGCACGTGCCTAACCGGAAATCGAACTGTAGGAAGCTGCGCACGTATAATCTCAATTGTATGGTATTGTATGGGACTAGGGTGTTACATTGATTTTAATCCTCCAGCGGAAATGCTTAATAGCATTACAATAGGTGCTGATTAATATTGGCTAATGAACTAATTATTATTGTATTTTAAAATAATAAAAGTAACCCAAGCTCTTAATAGTATGATTTTTACAATATTCTGTGCTGTACTGCGTTCTAATAAGAGACTTTGATTGCCGGTGCATTGAAATCAATATGTCGCCCTAACCCCATATACCATATTATACAATTGCCACTAGGCAAAGGCCTATTTTGGGATTAGGTGACTGTGAGATGTCCTGGTTATTTATTTATTTATTTTTCATTTATTTATTGTATGGTATATGGGGTTAGGGCTACATATTAATTGGCTGTGCCTAGTTGGGAGTTGTGCTGTGCTATTATGTGCGATTAGTGACAATTTTTTATAAAACTAATTAAAAAATATTCTCTCTATAGATCCTTATGAACCTATTGACACATACAAAAGATCTGTTGGAGGGGAGGGGGGACGGGGCTCATATAAAAATGGTCATGGTCCTTTAGTTTATAAAAATGTGTAAACTAGGCAACATCCCTATTAGTTACTTGCCAAAGAAATTTGCCAATAAAGGTCATAATGGAGTTTTGCCGGGAATTCATTCGGTGACGTTGTGGTCTTGTAATTTTTCATAAATTTATGTTGTTTCGGTTCTTAATGTGTAATATTGGTAGAATAATAACCATTAAATATTCGTTAACGTGCAGAAGTGTGGGCAAGTGGTACAACTTCAAATAACGTGCTATTTTGTGATCCTCCAAAACCTTCAGCAAAGCTTCTACCACTTTATTGAATCAACTGACTTGACTCATTGACTGCACTGACTATTTATTTGGACTTTAACTATACTTAGATTTGACGATATAGGAATACGGTGTTGAAAATTGAAATGAAAATTCTATTTCCCGCCTTTTTATCTTGACACTGGCAAATGGTTTTAAGCCGACGCCATATATTAAAAAAAGGGTCCTAATGATATTGACGTTTGTGCGTCAATACATGATACGTCAGCTCAAAAAGTTCAAAAACGGAATTCAAGGAAGTTGGTGTGTGTTGTTGCTTTGTATTAGCATTAATTTTAATTTAGCATTAATATTCAAAAATACAGAATACGTATCCAAAGTAAAGCTATCAAAAAATGAGAATAACAAACGTGAGATCTGGTAGAATATTACGCATAGGGAGTGCTTGCGCTATTTTAGTTATTCTTATTTATACTTTATTCAATTACTCTCGAAGTGTGGCTGTATCTGAAGAACTAGGTGAAAGGAACTTTGATATTCATCCCGAACATTATAAATCTCACAAAGATGTGTATCCTGTCTTAAAAACCGGTAAGTGCATAATTTAATTGTTTTCCAGTAGGTTAATTTTCTCATGATATAAACGTAACAAAAGTACTGTTAGCCTCGACAGACATTTACATTTTACCGGCATACACACTCCAGTGCAAATACAGTAAAAACTGTTCTTTGAAAACTGATCTTACAAAGGAAGCATTATCTATGCTTGCTTGCTTCATTTAAAACAAGTTTTTACCAAAACGAGAATAAACTTTCTTCTTAATCTAAGATTTTTTTTTAAATAAAACAACTACATACTTATAACATCAAAATAAAAATAATATTTTATATGTATAGAATATCTAGATTAAGCTTTTAAAACACTTTTTTACTTCAAAAATAAATTTTATAATTTTAATAACATTCAAAGTCAAGTGCATACTTGACAATCTACTATTGAATAATGTACTGAAATGTATATCAAGATATTGTTCATATTTTTATGGCTAACAATTAACATACACAATTCAGTTTGAAAAAACTTACTACTTTTTAAACTTTCATGATTTTTATAGAACTTGGAAACTTTGAACCTAGAAACAAAAGATCTGTAAATGGCCCCGGAGAGGGTGGACGTCCATACGCCATGCCACAGGACCGTGCAAACGATATTGCGGAATCTGAGAGTGAATATGGAATGAATATAGCTGCATCTGATGACATTGCCATGAACAGGTATTTTTTAAAATTAATTAGGAGAATGTCCTTGAAATACAAATGTTAAACTTGCTTAATTTAAAATAACTTATCATGCTAATAACTAAATTAAATAAAGTGTATATAAATTAATGCCATGTTGTTATAGAAGAGTACAAAGTACATTAACATAAATATGAGATAATTATTTAATACGAATTAGAATTAAAGTTGCTGGCAATATTAGATGTTTATTGCAAACTAACATTTCATGTATAAACTACCTTTGGTCAATCTTTGTAGACTATCCCCTTACTAATAAAAATATTTACACAATGGATAACTTAAACAATGTTGCTGTCTTTGTCTATCAAGTGACTTTTCCAGCGCATCAGACAAAGACTAACATTGTTTAAGTTATCCATTGTGTAAATATTTTTATTAGTAAGGGGGTAATCGTTATTTAAAATGCCTGTGCATAAAATGAGTAAGCTGTGCAACAATTACTCTAGTAACCAGTTTCAAACCTATTAATTAGTATTCATGATATGAAACAATAGTTTATGGCCAAGCTATTTTTATTTTATTTACTTCTTATTCTTTTATCATTGGCAAAATTACTAGACTGTAAGCTGCTTGTTTTTCTATCTCTTGCCTTCATCTATAAAACGCATTTAAATAATTTACTCATATTTTACTCATATATGTGGGCTCAACACTTGTGCTGAGTACTGTAAAACTTTTGGCGACTTAAGAAACTACATAGAAATTAGAAAAAGTTGAAACTTATTTAATATCTTAAGGCCAAAGGGTCATCCTTTAGCTGAGCCGACGGGTGTGGCAACGACCCCTGCTCCAAGTTATACCTGGTTTAGCATGTTTCTCTGGCCATACAGCGTGACAATGTAGCTAGTGTCATGGAAACATTTGATCTCGGTATGCTGTGGGGTTTTCTCCTGAGGCTCGCATTGTAGGTACTGTGTATAGTGTTACATATATATTCTATTTAGTGTATAGTGTGTATTATAATCTATTGTAATATTTTTTGAACCTGTATTTATCTTAAGGCCAGTCTTATCCCCCGTAACCTATAATAATCATAACTTAAAATGTTTTTAAAAAATCAAAATTGAAATACCTGTAAATGGTTCATCAAGACAGCACGTTAAAATGGTAATCAACATAACATTGCATAATCAAACTTCAGTAAACCGTAAACACTGGAAGTTTGAACACCTTATCAATGTTAGTAACTACTATAATATGGTTTTATGTAAACCAGTTAGAATTTTCTGAATATGAAATAAATTCTATTTGTAAATAGAATGTTAAAAAATTTAAACTGGGTAGATTTTTTGTAATGTAATAGGAAGAGAGCATTGAACCTAAAATAAATAACAAAAACTTCAAATAATGTGAGTGTGTAATAATGTGCCGGCATCTGTACGAACCACGTCTTGTTTTATCTTCGATAATCGATTTTATACGCTAACTTCCTTTCTAATAAAAATATTTACACAGTGGATAAGCTATACAATGTTTTGTCCTTGTCTTATACGTTGGAAATGTCGCTTGACAGACAAGAACAAAACATTGTATAGTATAAACACTAAATATTTTTATTGTTAAAAGGGTTTATGTTCAATTAAGTAACATTTTCCAACATTGTCTTTAATGTTGCGTAAAATCTGTCAAAAATTTCCCGAAACAAAACTTGCCACAATACATAGGCTGCACTAAAAGTATCGGGAATGGAATATTTCCACTGTTCCTGTCATATTAAAATCTTTTTCATTTAAAACTCCTTGGTTTTAAAAATCGAATACCGTTTATTTATTTAAAAAAAGATTCTCGGTCTTGTCACAAGGTCTTGTCAAACTTGTTTAGTCGTTGAGAAAATGGAATTGACTCGAGAAAATTCTAGAGCGATGATTTATTATGACTTTCGAAGTGGTTTAACACAAAAACAGTGTGTTGACCGGATGATTTCTGCATTTGGTGATGAAGCCCCATCCAAAACCACAATTTATTGCTGGTTTGCTGAATTTCAAATTTTTTTTTTAATTTAATTTATTCAGTATAGACGCGAGCAGTAGGTACCTACACACATTTATTTATTCTTTCACTAGATGTTGGCCGCGACTTCGTGCGCACAAAAGGAAATCTCGAGAGAACCGTACATTTGCCACAATAAAAAGTAGCCTATGTCCTTCCCCATGGTCTATTCTATATATGTGCCTTTCATCAAAATCATTCCAGTAGTTTCGGAGCCTATTAAATGCAAACTAACAAACAAACTTTTCCTCTTTATTATATTAGTGTCGGAACCTATTCAATGCAAACAAACAAACAAACCTTCCCTCTTTATTATAAGTATTAGTATAGACAGGCGTTACTTCACGCCAGATTTCTGTACATATGTGGATACCTTCATCATTAAGGCACTATAGATACTTGTCTCATAATAATACTATTGTATTAGATCAATACCAGACACACGGTTAGACGAGTGCAAATACTGGCATTACCCGGAAGATTTGCCGTCCACCTCCGTCATCATAGTGTTCCACAACGAAGGGTTTACTGTACTGATGAGAACAGTTCATACAGTCATTGACAGATCACCCCCGAATATTCTTCACGAAATTATACTGGTGAGTACAATACCGCTACTGAAAATGAAGATGCTTTATTTCTTAATAAATTAGGATATAAGATTCAGGAGCTAACCCGACGAGAAGGACCGGCGTGCTGAGTCATTTACTGATCAGAAATAGGCTTTTTTGTAAAAAAAAGTGCTCTTTTAAAGCTTTATACCTTGAAATCACGTTCACGTGACGACAGCTAATAAGGAGCCTTTACGTTACAAATTCAAATAATAAAAATATCCTTATTGGCAAATAAATATCATAATATTACAGTTTTAAACCCGCCAAACTGCGTCTCGTTTTAATAACATCTTTTGAACTTTTTAACTAAACAATAACTATAGTAAACATGGTTGGCAACACTAACTCTATTGCACTTAACAAGTAAGCACTTACTACTTTTACTTATTACCTATTAAATAAAAATTAAGTTCAATGTCAAACATTTACCAAATAATATACATTTCTTAGAGATTATCGTTTATTTTACGGTAAATATACTTACTAAGTGTAGCAAGAAACAGCTTCAAAAATAACCTGCGTGAAAAAGTCCTTCATACTCTTACAGTAACTAAATACTTATACACATAATTCATGCCCAAACAACATAGTAAATTAACGTAAAAAAATAATTTCAGGTAGATGACTTTTCTGATAAAGATAACTTAAAAGAAAATCTCGACAATTATATAAAGAGATGGCACGGTAAAGTCCGACTAATTAGGAATGCAGAACGAGAAGGTCTCATCAGAACTCGCTCTAGAGGCGCCCAGGAAGCGACGGGTGAAGTTATAGTTTTCCTTGACGCCCATTGCGAGGTCAACTTAAACTGGCTGCCTCCACTTCTCGCCCCAATATACAGGGACTACAGAACGATGACTGTGCCCGTCATAGACGGCATAGACCACAGGACCTTCGAATACAGACCGGTGTACTCGCACGGTACGAACTACAGAGGTATTTTCGAGTGGGGCATGCTTTACAAAGAAAATGAAGTGCCCGATAGAGAAGCGAGCTTGCACAAACACAGCTCGGAGCCATACAAGAGTCCGACTCACGCCGGTGGTCTATTCGCTATAAATAGGAGATACTTCTTGAAAATAGGAGCATACGATCCTGGTCTCCTGGTTTGGGGCGGGGAGAACTTTGAACTGAGTTTCAAGATATGGCAGTGTGGTGGCAGCATCGAGTGGGTGCCTTGCTCGAGAGTGGGACACGTATATCGTGCGTTTATGCCGTATTCGTTCGGAAACCTAGCTAAGAATCGTAAAGGTTCCCTCATAACTATCAACTACAAACGCGTTATAGAAACTTGGTTCGACGAGGAACACAAGGAATATTTCTACACTCGAGAGCCTATGGCGAGATTTTTGGACATGGGTGATATTAGTGAACAAGTGGCCTTAAAAGAGAAATTACATTGCAAAAGTTTCGGTTGGTTTATGGAAAACGTTGCTTATGATGTGTATGACAAGTTCCCGAAATTACCCAAAAATATTCATTGGGGTATGGTGAAGAATAAGGCGGGTGGACTCTGTATGGACACAATGGGAAAAGCTGCACCATCATACATAGGTAAGTAATCCGCAACAAATTCATATGTTTATCTCGTATCTAGATATCCGATGCTAGTCCTAAATGTTAAATCATATATTTTATGTTTTAAAATCATCTTTGAAACTTAGTAAAATAGTGTGCATATAGTAAAATATTTTGTACACTTTATTACGTACATTAATGCTGACATTAATATTACCTACCTATTTGTAATACATTTTTACACGCAATTGAACAATCTTTTGATCAGAACACGCGATTAAGTTCTCCTGCAGACCAACGGCACATAACAGGGGATGGCCTAATAATAAATAGGTACAAATTACTTGTGGCATTTACAGCAATAAATGTAAAAGTAATGAAAGTAGTTACTACAACTATCGAATTACCTAAACCAGGAAAACTCCTGTTACTATATGTTCCTATCAAATTATTTGCTTCATCTATAAAGGAATTTGTACAAAAAATTATGGGGCTGATAAGTATGCCATCTATATTTCTAATATTGGCTACATGGCGTAATCGTCAGTTCACACCTAAACGAGACGACACGCGCTGCATTTTTGAGATAGCGATTCAAAATTGAAATTGTTATGAATAAAGTTCAATTTTTAATCACTATTCAACGATTTGATGCAGCGCTGCGTCGCTGACCCAAAGCTCTCAGCCGATTTTAACAAAATTAGGCACATAATAATATAATATAGTCTATTTCCTACATTTGAAACCATATGCTAATATTGTTAATAAAGTGTGCAAATTATTATCAAACTGTAAACGCTACAATTCGTAATAAACTGCACTCTTTTATGATGATGCAAGTGGTCATGGGCACTATACATCGGGCAATCTTCTTACGTTATAAGTGTAATTGTAACAAACCGCAACTGCAAATCCCCAGGTACGTCGGCGTGTCACGGCGCGGGCAACAACCAGCTGTTCCGGCTGAACGAGGCGGGGCAGCTTGGCGTGGGCGAGCGCTGCGTGGAGGCCGACGCCGACTCCGTCAAGCAGTCCATATGCAGGCTTGGCACTGTCGACGGCCCGTGGAGGTGAGAAGTTATTATTCATTTTTTTTTCACCCGCCTACGTTAATAATATAGCCCTGTGCCATTATTACGAATATATTGACTCCTCATTCATTAAAATCGGATCAGTACTTTTGGCGCTACGGTGGAACATACAAACATAGACTGCCCTTAGGTACCCTTCCTTTTGGCTTCGCCATAGTTGGATAAATATATACATTCAGGTTCATAAACTTACAAATTGTCACACATTTTTGTGAACTGCGGTAGCGCTGTTTGGCGAGGGCTAAGATTCTATGGTGGCTGTAACAATATTATTACGCCAGACTTGCTGTTGGTGAACCTAGTTGAGCCTATGGCTCGGCCCGTTAACGGCATACATGTATTTAGAGATGCAGAAGTGCTGAAGATATTAAAGAAGGCAATTCAAAATGTATAAAATTGTGTAGTCGTGGCCACCGGTCGCGGTCGTCGGCAGATCGATTGCGCTAAGCCTAAAAGAATACTCATTCAGTAGACGCAGTTTAGTTCTACCAACTGCAACAGGCGGGATGTCTGATGATCTGTAAAAATTTAAACTAGTTTATTATTATGATAAATATAAAATACTTACTTTTTGTTTTTCAGTTATGACGAAGATCAAAATCAACTACTTCATCGACTACACAGCTACTGCCTGACTCTACAGCCGCACTCTAAAACTCTCGGCCTAGCGCCATGCGACCCCAACAACACCTACCAGAAATGGACGATAACACACAAAAAGCCGAACTGGTGAAAATAGTATACTTTCTAGCATTTATTATATTCTTACATAAAGACAACTGGTGTGAATCTTAAAACTTAAACTGACACAAAGTAGAAACATATTATGTGGAAATATATCTTTTAAAGATTCATCCATCGTCACAAACTTTCACATTTACATTATAGGATTATAGATTAATATACATATTATACAATAATTACTTTTATTTACTTGGAACAACGAAGTCAGCTAGATTTACACCAGTAACTCAAATAACCCCGCATAAAGTTATACAACAGCCTTAGCTTGTAGAATATTTTTGTATTATAATATAAAGACTAACAACTTTTTTTCTGTATAAATTCGACATTAAGATTTATATTATATTGAAATTGGTAAATTATTTTTTTGTTAATACACTGGCGGACACATAAACTGCACCATAGTGCAAGATAAATTTAAAAGAAATATAATTAGTGCAAGTGCAAACTATTTTGATTTATTTCAATGATAATGCTAAGACTGGTTCTTAATCTGATAAAAAAATAAATTCATGTGTGTATAGGTCAACTTTTCTCACTAAAATAATCAAATTACTCCTTTTACAGCTTTTTGGAATTCAACAGCGAATAGAACAAAAACGGCTTTATTATGAAAATTTTACAATACTAAGAAAATAAATTTTGTTTTTGTTTTTAACAAGGTGTATTATCTCCTCTTGCTCTAATAACTGACTCAAGTCTGTTTCGCATCGACCTGATCAGTGTTTTTAAAAGATCTTGTGACAATGCAACTCTGAGCTCTTCAACCGTTGTTGGGACCGGATTTCTTGTAAATACAGCTCTTTTTAGGTTGTCCCACACCTGTTCTATCGGATTGAGGTCCGGGCTACGTGCTGGCCAATCCATGGAACGAATCTCAACCTGAGTTAAGTATTGCTCAACTTGTCTCGCTGCTTGCGGACGAGCATTATACTGCATCAGAATGAAGTTTTCGCCTATAAATCCGCTAAATGGTACCACATGAGGGTCCAATTATTCCGTTATATAGCGATGTGATGTTAAACCACGGTTACCACGGCCATGTGTGTCTGCGTCAATAAACACGAGTTCAGTTCGAGCATCCATCGATATGCCGCCCCAAACCATACAAGACCCGCCTCAAAACGGAACCCTCTACTCAATGCAATTTTGAGCATATCGCTCTCCTCGTCTACGGTAGACTAGTCTGCGACCATTAGCACCGAACAAACAAGTCCTACACTCATCAGTGAATAATACTGAAGCCCATTGCTCTTCAGTCCAATTTAAGCGTTCACAAGCAAATCTTAGTCGAGCTTGCCTGTGAGCTGCAGAATTTTGGTCCATTAGCGGGTCGGAAAGGTGTGATATCACGCTCTTTTAGCCTTCTTCTTATGTTTTGTGCACTAACTGCTACGTCACGTACCTGGTGGAGCTCATTTTTAATGCTTATAGATGTTAAAAACCGATTTCGCAAGGAAGTTGTCACGATAAACCTGTCGTCACGAGACGTTGTCTCCCGAGTTCTGCCGGTTCCATGTCTTCTTTTGAATGAACCTGTCTCTATAAACCTTCTGTAAACTCGGGAAACCGTAGACTGGTTTACATTTAAATCTGCAGCAATTGTTAGTTGGTTCCTGGACTAGAGCAACAATTTGTGCGGTATTTTCGGACGATACGTCCATATTCGTGAGAGAAAAACGTGTTTAAAATTAAAATAGACTAGCAATATAACAATTAGTAACGATGATTCAACATGTAACAAAACAAAAAAAATAACCATCAATCACAGCATCAACGTAACGAGTTAATCTTTAGAAGAAATCTTGTCAATTTATGACAAGATTTCTTCTATACAATATGATGCCTGCTGTCACAATTTGTAGCCAACACAAAGTGAACCATATTTAAATTTGATTTTGTTTTTGTGTTTATAAACCAGCCTTTATTTTCCAATACCAATAAATGTAAAAAATTGCAAATTTCGTAATAAAATTTGATTGAATGTGTTCTTGCACTATGATGCAGTTTATGTGTCCGCCAGTGTATATATGTATAGTAGGTAAGTATTTTTGTTATCTAATAGGTTCATGAAAACACATTTTTATGTGTACATTTTAAGGATTAGATAAAATTATAAATCAATTCAAATTGATGATATCGTAATCGCATTGATATAAAAATAAAGATAAGTATTAAGGTTTTTCTATTCTGTATGTATCTTCTGATAGTGATAAATTACGAATTTAAAATACATAGTATTTTTACCCGACTGCAGCGAAGCCTAAAGGAAGGGTAATGATTTTGGCAGTCTATGTACCTATGTATGTTTGTTCCCTCGTAGCGTCTAAACTACTGGTCCGATTTTGATAAATGACGTGTCATTAGATTCTGAATGATGCCGCGCGTAACATAGGCTATATAATTTTTTTTTTTAATTTTGTATTTCGAAAATTGAACCTCAGATTCTAAAAAAATTAAACCGAGATAATTATCGCGTGTTTAGTATCAAAAGAAAGGTCTTGGCAAACAATATATATATATATATATATATATATATATATATATATATATATATATATATATCCGCGACCACGGCTCCAACTTGCGCCATTTTTGTATCAATGCATTTTTGGATTTCTATCTGAATTATATTCTTGTTTCGGTCTTTTTAGACCCCTTTTTTTGTTACGTAGTTGGGTTATTGTTTTTTGATTAATAATTTTAATGACAGCTAGACATTTAATTGAATAATTTTTTATAAAATTTTATAAAACATCAGCTATTCATTTTTAGTTTCGACTTTAAATTAATGTTCTTGTGCTTAAACTTCTGCGGTCTGCCTTAGGCATAACATTTATACTTGATCTAGAATCGTTATACCAATGCCTTTCGATAAAACTGCTCACAAAGAAGTCTCAAACCTTTTTTAATTTAAAAATATATAAGTAGATAAATATTGTAAGGTAAACTGTAATCTTATTATGTAAGTATATTGTTTGGACATAATATTATTGTCTATCCTACAGGAATAAAGTGACGCATGGAGGTTAACAAATCCACAAAAAATACAATACTTTGTTTAACTATTTAAAAGTTACGAGTATAGATATATATCGCATGCGTCGATTTTTTTAAGAAATTCATATTTAACTCACAAGTCACAAGTCAAGTTTACGTAAACTAAACATAGTTTATTTAATACATTTTAAATTACAGTGTAAACTCCATATAACGTCACTCGATTTAACGACAAACTCCCTAAAGCGTCGAAATCATTTTCTCGGCTTTGATTGGTTTAACTTGTCTTCCATACAATGATATAGGTACTCTATAGCATTACACCCACTCTCAATAACGACAAAAATTAAATAATAACAAGTTATTTTTTACTTGCCAAAATTAGTAAAAACTGCGCGGCTGTGTACGTTCTTTTGTCGTTTTATCATGCTAGCCCGTAATAAACTGTTGGCATCATACATACCGAACTTTCTAAGAAATACGTTCTTTTGTTTTCAAATTGGGATTGCTTGCACGTGTAGACTGTTGTTAGTAGAAGTTGTGGATTATCTATACGTTATTAATCATATCCTTAGTTGCTCACAAACTTTCAAACTATAAACATGGCAAGAGAAAATCACTATGTATTGACTAAAAAGTATTACTGATACAGATTTTGGTAAAACAGCTTTTTCTTCTCTCCATTTAACGACAACTCTCTATAACGTTAAAATATACAGTCCCTTGAGTGCCCTTATAGCGTTTACACTGTATTTCAAACAAAAATAACGAATGTTAATGTGTTCAATTGAAAATGTTGAGTGTGAGATGGTGACAAGACAAATTTATATCGTGACGAATCGTATGTCGAAATTTTTATCTTTTTTGTTTATTTATCTATTGAAATAAAATTTATATTAACTTCTGAAGTATTTGATTTATACTGGTAGGTAATTCTAGTTTAAGAAATTGCTAAATATGTACTTACAATTCTGGTCTAAACCCCACCATTAATGGTATGTTATATGGGTTTGTACTTATGTTGTAAAACATTCCAATTAAAACGTCCCAATTTCTAATGATTTTGTTTTGAATTTTCGGACCCCTTAATTTGAACAATATGTAGTTACTTCTCAAAACTACAAATAAAATGCACAAAATCATGCGTGTCACGTGTGCAAGTGTCTTTAACCACGCGCCACAGCCCCGCGGCGCCGCGCACTAGGGTTTGTCTGGATTTCGTGCCGCAGCGCCGGCGGTGAAACGGCGGTTCAAAGTCCATATAAAATCCGGCGGTGCTTGTGAGGCACTAAGACAGGGTGCGATGACATCGGAACCATATTGAAAATTAAACAGAAACAATAAAATGAAACTAAATTATTATATCGTTATTTTTGTACGAAGTTTTCCAAGTAAGCGCATTTTACAAGTTAGGACTCCATAACTCCTGAACTAACAAAGGCCGCTAAGTTTTCCTTCAAAGTTCATCACATAGACTACTATTATGAATTATTTTAGATTTTTCGAGAGCGGATCTAGCCAGCCGTTGTGCTTTTAGGACGAGGACGCCCTATTTTAACAAAATAAAAAATGCTTTTTAAGTTAAAAAAAAAACTCGAAAACGGATGCCGTTGGACAGTAAGCCGAAGACGGACGGACGGACATGTCACATGACGAAGGATTCCGAGACGTGAACTACGGATCCCTAAATGTTCCTTAAAAAATAGGAAAATCTTTCTTTTTTTTTTTCCTTTAAATCTCAAATATCAAAAGGAAATCAAGAACACAATTCTTTTAGGAAATGGTTTAATCATAAATAAAAGCATCTACATACTTTCTACTTATTTTAAATTTAGTTTTATTAGCAAAATTTAATTTGTACATTATTTTAATTAGGAAGCCTCCATACCAATCGACATACAGGGTGGTCCAATTAGTGACGTCAACAAATTTTTTTTAGATTCCTCGCACCTTGGGGTATCCGAAAATACCCTATGTATGTTCAGCGATTTTGCTTAGTTTTCGAGTTATGATTTTTTTTGTGTATTTTTAATGATTTCTGCCAGCGAGGTTTCAAAAATTCATATCTTTTTTCGTAGTAGGTATTTTGCAGTCTTTTTTGTGACATGATTTGTCTTGAATGCTGTTTTAATTTTAAAAAAATAACTCAGCTTCCTGAAATCACTTAAAGTTACTCAAAAAAGGCTTGAAAGTCAGAAGTTTAGTTTTTAGTAGGATTTACTCAAACCTTCAACTTCAATTTAAAAATACAAAAAGTAGTTTCCATAGCTTCTGGCTAAGTTTAAAAACTCCGCATGCTTCTAAACTATAAAAATCGTAAAAAAAAAATTATACTTTATGGGCCTATTTTTGTTGTAATTGGCCTTCGAAGGCGGATAGGCTAAAAATCATTGAAACACGATTAGAGCATTAAAAATTATTTTATCTACTTTTTATCATTGTTATGGTAAATTAAACTTAAAAATGTAATTTTAATTTGAATTTTGTTTTGAAGTTTTGCATTGAAGTTCCTGTAAAATAATTTTAGCATGTGTAATTTAATTTTACATTAATTTTGGTTTCATCACTAATCTTTCAAAATGTGATCTTTGAGAAAAGGGTTTCTGTCTGCTGACACGCCACTAAATTTCAAGGCCAGGTAACAAGGAGACTGGTTTTTACCTGCTCCATAACCCGCCCAGGTCGGTTAGAACTCCAAGTGCGAGTGAGCGCGCAATACTCCTTGGCCCTTGCATCGAGAAATTAGTCTACTGTGACGTCGTATTAATTTAGTCATTTCTTGCCATCGCGCGTGTTAAGACTGCTCTCGTTTACGTTATTTTCTCTGCCTTGAACTACTTACGCTGTGTTAACTGGACTCTGATTTACCTCACGATTACCTTTGCTTGTGTTTCGGACCCTGATTTGCCTTACGAACTACTTGTGCTTGAGATTTGGACCTTCGTTTACCTAACGAACAACCTGTGCTTGTTACTCAGTGATTTGGATTGGTCTTGTGCAGTATCATGAGTTATTCTCTAAGTCAGTACGCAGAGATGCATTATTATTATGGCGTGGCCCAAGGCAACGGTAGTGAAGCTGCGAGGCTTTATCGAGAGGCATTGGTGAGGCGAGGAGAAGTAATGGAGCATTTCCCGGACCACAGGGTTTTTATTAATACGCATAATACCCTGATGGCTGGACGTATCCCCGGGCGAAATCAACCTCACGGAGCTGTACCTCAGGATCCCGATCGAGTGGATGAAGTCTTGGAAGAAATTCAAAGAGACCCGTCTACAAGTTCGAGGAAAATAACTAGGCGAACCGGGATTCCACGGACTGCGGTTTTGAGAATTCTTAAGGAAGGTGAGTGGTATAGTCATAAAACTTTTAATTGTGTTGCAAAAAAAAGGAAGGTTTAATTTAGATTGTTTTTATGTAGGCGTCGTCGTAGTAAGCCTATCTCTGATCTAGATAAAAGTCTCTTTCTCCCAAACCCATTTTGTACAGACCGCGCTGTAACCAATTAACCTGTGTTGGGTAAGTACCCAAGTAAGTTAAGTAACTTAACAATGATTTTTGTTTCCAGAAGGGTACCATGCATACCACATCCAGCGCGTCCAGCAGCTCCAAGAAAGTGATTACCCGAGAAGAGTGGCTTTTTGTCAAACAATGTTGCAACGATCTGAAGAAGACCCTGATTTTTTTAACAAAATACTGTGGACCGACGAGTCCCGATTTGAAAGGACTGGAGTATTCAATATGCATAATTACCATACCTGGGCCATAGAAAACCCACATTTGGCAAGGGCGTCAAATTTTCAAACACGCTTTAGTGTCAACCTTTGGTCTGGGGTCCTAAATGGAGAATTAATTGGCCCCTTTGAATTGCCGGCCAGGTTGGATGGAAACAGTTACTTAAATTTTTTACAAAATAATCTCATTGGATTGTTAGAAAATGTCAATCTCCAGACCCGACAAAGGATGATTTTTCAACAAGATGGCGCGCCCTGTCACTATGCGGCACGAGTAAGAGAGCATTTGAACTCCACATATCCCGAAAGATGGATCGGGCGTGCAGGGCCGATCGAATGGCCTGCGCGTTCGCCAGACCTCAACCCCATCGATTTTTTTATTTGGGGATTTTACAAAGAGCTGGTGTACGCGAAGGAAAGCAACAGCGAACAAGAATTGAGGCAAAGACTTACAGAAGCGGAAACAAAAATAAAGCAAGAATATTCAAGTAGCTTCAGACAATTAAAACATAACTTTTTAAGACGTTGTCGATTATGTATTCAGGTTGGAGGAAGGAGTTTTGAAAATGTACTGTAATAAATAGTTATTTTTTTGTAATTTGTGCTTTTATTTGTTATCAAAAAAACAGGTAATTTCCCAACTAGCATTTTTATTCTTGCTTACATTTTAAATCATAGTGGTGAACTAAAATTGTTAAATTACACGTCATGCTACAGTTATTTTACAGGAACTTCAATGAAATTTAATTAAAAATTACATTTTTAAGTTTAATTTACCATAACAACGATAAAAAATAGATAAAATAATTTTTAATGCTTTAATCTTGTTTCAAAGATTTTTAGCCTATCCGCCTTCGAAGGCCAATTACAACAAAAATAGGCCCATAAAGTATAATTTTTTTTTTACGATTTTTATAGTTTAGAAGCATGCGGAGTTTTTAAACTTAGCCAGAAGCTATGGAAACTACTTTTTGTATTTTTAAATTGAAGTTGAAGGTTTGAGTAAATCCTACTAAAAACTAAACTTCTGACTTTCAAGCCTTTTTTGAGTAACTTTAAGTGATTTCAGGAAGCTGAGTTATTTTTTTTAAATTAAAACAGCATTCAAGACAAATCATGTCACAAAAAGACTGCAAAATACCTACTACGAAAAAAGATATGAATTTTTGAAACCTCGCTGGCAGAAATCATTAAAAATACACAAAAAAAATCATAACTCGAAAACTAAGCAAAATCGCTGAACATACATAGGGTATTTTCGGATACCCCAAGGTGCGAGGAATCTAAAAAAAATTTGTTGACGTCACTAATTGGACCACCCTGTATTTTGTTTCAGCAAGTGATTAAATGGTGCTCGAAATTTGTACCTAAATAAAAGTTGGTCAGTAATATTGTAATATTAAGCAGGTTACAATCATTTGCCTGTTAATAACTAATGAAGATTATTATTAACTCTAAATGAATTTCTGTTGCTGGTATCTTTCAGAATTGGAGTAAGACACATTTAAATGCTGATCTTAAAATCGTAAACAAATAAACATAAAATATTCAATATTAGAAAAATATTATAAAATTATATGGAACATAATTTAGGCGAAAAAATTAAATCAACAGCTGCTAAATATTAAACTTGTGCAGGTGATTTTGAAAACCATTCACTCCAGTTTTTTATTCTTTTTGGGCCATCTAACACTGACCAATTAGGAGAAGGTATATCAGGAGCCAACCAATTAAAATCATCCAACTGGTCCCAGTTGTTACTATTCCTATCTAAGGACGATATGGTGAAATGTTTTTCCAAATCATTGTAATACAAATTGTATGGAGCCGTATGGATGTCTGAACAGTCTTCAATAATTCCCTTGCTAGTAACATGCAAGTAAATGTCACACTTAATGGAACTATGCATGCGCAACTGTTGGCAGGCTGCTACTATTTTGCAGTTATTGCACATTTCAAGAAAAACAGATGATGTTACAGGACCAGATAGAATGACACAATTTTCCAAGTTTGTCATGTGCAATGTTCCCATTACACCTTTTAAAGTAATGGAGCAGTTCTTCAAATTACGAAGAGTGACATCGCGTTGGAATAGTTCATCACCCTCCATACATAGTACTTTATTTTTTTGAGAATCAAAGCCAAAAAGTTTCTCATCCCATTTGTTTACAGTTTTCCCAGCACCATCACTTTCATCTATTGAATCTTGCTTATGGCTATCCGTTTTAGGTAGTTTTTTTCTTGTGAAACCGAATTTTTTCTTTGGAACATATCTATCTTCTAGCTCATAGCATTTTGTTTGGAGGTTCTGTACTATTCCCAAATATTTTCTCATATTGAACTCTTTAAGAAAGAAAGAAGATGTTACTACAAATTTTTGTAATTCATTCACTTCTCGTTTTATATTATCAAAATGCATAGAAAGAACATTAACTTCCAGGGTTGGTACTTGAGATAATAATTGTTCAATGTTTTCTGAACGAATTTTAAATGCAGCTGAGAAATAGTCCTCATTTTCATTTGTAGCATCAACTTCTTCTCTTGCTTTGTGTGCTTTCTGTAATTTTTCTAAACGTTGAGCATCCCTTCTACTTAATCTTTCTAAAACAGCATTTTTATCACTCATTTTGCCTTCTTCAAAAGCTCCTCTACTTTTTTGTTTATATCAGAATTAGGATTGCTTGCCTCTTTAAGAACTGCAATTGTATCCTTTGTTACTCTTCTAGCATCAGTGAATTTGGATTCTTCATCAAACTGTAAAAAATACATTTAATAAATATAATATGAATTATATAAATATTAAAATAGGATATACAATATTTATTGTTCTGATGATGAATGATATACGATTTTTACTCTGTTATGAAATATTATTGTTATTTTTAATGTCTTAATATATTAAGTTAAAATTAATTAAATATATATTGTACTGTCTAAGAAATCTAGTATCCAGGACAAACAAATTTTTTATTTTGTGGTCAATTTTGCACAAGGGATATTATCAGGCCTTGTTTGTCACTTTTTTTTTGGGGGAATGCTAATTCTCGAAAGTTGTCCATAGCTTTTTGTTACCCCCTTCCCACCCCTTGTTTGTTTTTATAGTATTTTTTTCTATATTTTATATTTTTCTATATTATATCCAATCTTTGCTGCTATGGATTTTCCATAACCCCATGAATAGTACAGCAAGTATTAAGTCACTTGGATTGTTAATTATTTAAATTTTTTAAATGATATGAGAAGATTCTATGTTTCTATGAAACAAACACAATTTATGAAATTCTAATAAAATTAAAAAGATCTTACTTGTTAAATAATAAGACAAGACCAAGAAAATGTACATCAAACTTTTGTTAGTTACTAAGGTTGAGTTCACAGACCACACAAAAAAGATTAATGTCAATTTTAATGACCTTTTTGAGTAGTGCATCATCAGGTTTGACGATAGTAAACAGGCCATAGCTAACTGTTCCGATAGACACCACCCAGAACAAGGATTTAGCGATAATGCTCATCTCACCAGGATATTATATTTTTCCTTCCTGTGTCCAAACTTTTTTGTCAAGTTCACGTGTTTTATGGTCAGCAATCACCTCTCCTAGTCCGTAATATCCTTCCAACACCCAATTAAAGTTTTTGTACATATACAATCTGAAATCTGGATCAACAAATAGGTGACTAACTCTATTGTTCTAAATCAGGTATGGCGAACCTATGGCACGCGTGACGCAACACAATATTTTGGGCATGTACCGATCACAGTTTTGTAATTATGTACTATAAAAAAGTGTGAAGTAGGTATTATATGACAAACCTAATATAATATGTTATTTGTCATTTCATAACATCAGAAATTACACAAACTTTACTTTAATTTAAATTACAAAATGCTTTGAAGATGATGATGATATTATAAATTATTACATTTAACATAAAGAACATTACATTCTTTAGTGCTGATGTTCTGTTTTAGGCGGTTGATTTTATGGTATTTTTCTGAATTGTGCCATTTTACAGTGTTTTAGTTTAAACAGATTTTAGCCTGTAAAATGGGGAAAAATATTGCTTGCTCGCTCAGCTCACTCGTGTTATATTTAATACTGAAATTCAGTTTTAGACTATTGATATAATTGTATTTTTCTGAAGTATACAGTCTTTCAAGGTTTAAAGTTCAAACAGGTAAAATAATTTTTTTATGGCATGTCTATGACCTCAATAAACATTTCTTTACAAAAACATGTCATGTTAGTATAATATAAAGGTTCGCCATCCCTGTTCTAAATAGACTACCTATACTTGGACGCTGAAGAAATTTTCTTTACATAAAACAATTTATTAAATGTTGCATAGAATAATTTCATAAAAATAACTCAACTTTGGAAATGTACATAATTTAACTAATTACTACTTTTGTACTTTAATAATCTCAAAAAAAAATTATACAAACTGAATACAACTCTAAATATGTGAGCTTCAGCCTATAAACAATTTTATTTATAATAATAGTATTTACCCCGTTCAGTGTTTAATTTGTACCAAATTCCATAGGAAATCGCCAAGCCCAAAGCTTCAGCAATAAAGATGGTCTTTGCAGTCGTACCAAGCCAACGTTTATAAGATGGACTTGGTTTCTTTTCAAGCATAATAATCTGCTTTATCAATGTTCTAATGTAATATTTTTGCGTAATTAACTAGTTAATTATTCCTGCAGAGAAATCGAAATTAGTTTATGAAATTTAACATAAAATGTCGGCTGCAATGTGACAGTCAGAAAATGGAATTCATGAGATGACGTAAGTATTTTCAGTGTTACCAATTCTTTTAAAACAAACAAAAAGTCTATTTGCATTTAGCCACATTTTAGCCAAACACATGAGCGTTTTCCATTTAGAAAAAAAAAATGTCGACTGTGTTGCACTGTGAAAAAATGATTTACGTGATAATTTGTACGCAGACATTTTTTCACGGTGCAACTGTCAGTCGACACTATGTTGGACTGTAAGACTGGGACTATATGCTCCGGAATCCGGAACGCCGAGGAAAATTCAAGCCACTGAAAATAGAACTCTGCGCTAATACAATAAAGTTGAAAATGGAAGTTTCGAGTGTCGATCTGTTATACTATATAACTTTGTCATATATGACTCGACACTCATGTGTTCGATTTTATTAGCTTAACTATTGTATTAGCACAGATTTCTATTTTCAATGCACAGAATTATTACGGCCTTCCTGATGCTGTTTCATAATTATAGTCCCAGCCTTAGTGTTCCATTTAAAAAACAGTGCGATACAGTGTCAAACACAGAGGCGGTTTTCTATAATTGGAAATTTATCTAAAAATTATAATAATTTCATGAAATAAACCAACCAAAGCACCCCCTTTTACTTTTTTTTATTTAGGTAGAAAAAGAAAATGTTACGTAACGTACCAAATTGCGTTACGTAATACTTGAACGCACAACCTTTTACTTCTTCCTGATTGGATGGAAGAAAAGTAGTGATGGAAAAGATTGAGGGGAAATTTACATGTCTGGGAAGATAATCTTCAAAGACATAATAATATAAAGTCTACCAACTCTCAGTAGACTAGCGTGGACTTCTGCCTAATCCTCCTCGCATTGAAGTGAACGTTAGTTGTTGGTGCTGGACAGGTGGACGTTTCGATGTATATATTTTACTCGTATTGGCTGTTGGGGCAGAGCTCCAGGGGTAGTGCTGGTGGTCTCCACCAAATAAAAATACTGCTTCGATGTGTACTTGTATAATATAGGTACTGGTATGATAGCCGCGGTGCGTGCGTCGCGTACGGAGGTGGTCGGGCGAATTCCCCGTGAGGAGTGAACGGGCTCGCGACGCTGTCGTCCGCTAAGCCGCGGGCATGCGCGGGAGGTCGCGCGCGGGGGGTCGCGCGTAAGAGGGGGCGCGCGGGGAAGAAACCAGTTAGCCAGCCCGGCCCGATGAGACGCAGGAACATATTCCCCGGGAACAGGTCACTGAAGAGGAAGCGGTACTATGCTGTTGTAGGCACGAGTTATGGTGCCCTTCTTCGTGCGTATGTCGGCGACTCGACTGCGCCCGTCTGTCCCAGGCTTGACAGCGACTACTCTACCAAGTAGCCACAGTAGAGGCGGTAGATTGGTGTCCCGTACAAAGACCATGGCTCCAACCTTGAGGTCTTGACTCCCGGTCCGCCACTTGGTTCGTTGCTGTAGAAGAGACACATATTCATTAGAGTAGCGCTGCCAAAAATGTTGTCTCAATTTTTCGATGCGGTTGAATCGTTGGAGGCGCTGTATGTTGACATCGGTGATCTGAGGTCGTGGAATCGAACTCTGAGCTCGTCCGAGGAGGAAATGAGAAGGGGAAAGAAAAGAAAGATCTGAAGGATCAGCGGGCAAAGGTGTTAAGGGTCTGGAATTTAAAATAGCCTCTATCTGGATCAAACATGTCGATAACTCTTCATACGTCAAGTGAGTAAGACTCAAGACTCTACGCAAAAGATGTTTGGTTGACTTTACTGCTGCTTCCCATAGTGTGCCTGCCTACTCTCCACCAAAGTGTGGAGAGTAGGCAGGAATGAATTTAAATTCAATACCTTGGTTCGCAAGATCAGACTCTATATGCTTAGATGAATCTTGTAAGAAGCGTGAAAGCTCGTTGAAAGCTCCCACAAAGGTTGTGCCGTTGTCGAAGTACACGCGTTGAGGTTTGCCCCTTCTACTTATGAATCGGCTGAAGGCCGCAAGAAATGCCTCCTTGGTTAAATCGGACACCAACTCTAGGTGCACGGCTCTGACTTGAAAGCAAACAAAAACACAAATATAAGATTTAGTAAGCCTACAACCTCTACCTTTACGGTCGGCTATAAGCACTGGCCCGGCGTAATCCATGCCTGTATTCAAAAAAGGAAACTCAAGGTGCGCCCTATCAGTAGGTAGGTTACCCATAGAAATCTGAATAGGCTGAGCCCTAAAGCGAGTACAGCGAACACAGGATCGCACCACGTGCTTTGCAAGATTTTTTCCAGCTAGAGGCCAGTAAGGCCCTGCATGAAAGAGTGCTTTGTGCTCTTTTTCAAAGATAATTTTTGTCAAGTGGTGTTTACTACACAATAAAATAGGGTGTTTGATATTGTAATCGTAGTAAGAGTTTGCTAAAAGACCGCCTACACGAATTAAGTTCTGTGAATCTATGTAAGGAGAAAGACTTATCAAACGATTCTTTTTATGTAAAGTTTGTCCTGATTTAATAATTTTATACTCTTCAGGAAACATTTCGTGTTGAGCAGTCTGTATTATTAAATTCTGCGATGATTGTAGTTCTGTAAAAGTTAAATATAATGATGTTTTAACTTTATTTCTGCAATTAAAAATAAATCTCTGTATACAGGCTACTACTCTGATTAATTTAGTATAAGAAGACATTTTATGTATTAAATTAGAAATTAGGTGAAGTTGTATAATATTATTTAAGTTTGTCTGATTGTCTGTATATAAAGCTGTTTCTAATAATAAATTACTTTGTAAATTAGGAAAAATGGGAAATTGTATTTTAATCTGATTGATAAAATCAGGACCTAACCACCAAAGAGTGGATGAGCTGATGTAATCAGCCCTCACCCCCCGAGATGCAAGATCAGCAGGGTTGCACTTGGAAGGTACATAGCTCCACGTCTGGCCGGTCGTGATTTCTTGAATCTCACTTACTCTATTGCGTACAAATTGGTCGAGCTTACTAGGTGGTTTAGAGAGCCAACCTAGCACTATCGTAGAGTCACACCAAAAGTAGCAATGATGGAAATTAAGAGTAAGAGATCTGCGTACCTTTTGAAAGAGTCGTGTACCCAATAACGCACCACACAACTCCATACGTGGTATAATTGTAGGTTTTATTGGAGCAACCTTGTTCTTTGAAGTTAAAAGGCGAACGCAAACTGTGCCATCAACTGCTACCGTCCTTACGTAAACACACGCGCCATAAGCGCGTTCTGAGGCGTCTGTGAAACTGTGAAGCTCTAATAAGGAAGGATTGCTACAAGACACCCACCGAGGAATGCAAATAGAGTTGAGAGCTGGAAGGGACTCTATAAATTCAAGAAATTGTGATTTTAAATCTGATGGAACCTCTTCATCCCAGCCACACTTATGTATCCATAACTGTTGAAGAATAAATTTCCCCTGAACTATGCATGGCCCGACGAGGATAAGCGGATCAAACACCTGGCTGATTAAAGATAAAATATTACGTTTTGTAACTTCGAGGTTAACATTTAAGTCTACTGTGAAAAATAAATTATCTAAATTACAGTCCCAATATAAACCAAGTGTCTTACTAGGAGAAGCGACATTTAAATTTAATTTTTTGTCTGTATTTTCTGAAAGAAAGTTAGTAATGGATTCTAATATTTTTGAACTATTTGACTGCCACTTGCGTAAATGAAATTTTGCAGAAGATAGAGTTTCAATCACGCCTCTACATTGCTCTATGACTGAATCGGTAGAGTCACCGCCACTCAAATAGTCATCAACATAAAAGTCGCTCTTTATAGAGTAACTAACCTTTGGGTCTAAAGCCTGCTCTGCTAAGGAAACTAAGCATTTAGTAGCAAGATACGGTGCCGAAGCAGTGCCGTACGTCACTGTATTAAGATAATATGTTTTTAAAGGTTCTGAGGGATCAAATCTAAAAACGATTTGTTGTAGAGAACGCTGAGATGGCTCTATTAAAATGGCTCTATACATCTTCTCTATGTCAGAAGTAACAACATATTTATGCTGTCTGTATCTTAAAAGAATAGATAGTAAATCCTCTTGAACTGTAGGACCTATCATGTGTATATCATTGAAGGACCTACCCGAGGTGCTGGCGGCTGACGCGTCAAAGACAACGCGAAGCTTAGTGGTAGTACTCGACTCTCGCTCAACACCATGATGAGGTAAATAGTATTGAAACTTATTTATTTCTGATTTTGGTTTTTCTGTCATATGATTTAATTGTAAATACTCTTGCATGAATTCTAAATATCTATTTTTAAATATAAGGTTGCGTTCAAATTTACGCTCTAGGGAGAGAAATCGACATTTAGCCATTGCGTATGTGACTCCTAAGCACTCGGGAGAGTCCTTCAACGGTATAGTGACCACGAATTGGCCATTATCATTACGTCGAATTGTTTTTCGAGATATATTTTCACAGGCCTCTTCTTCAGATGAAAAAGAGCTACTACATTTAACAGAATCAAGCTCCCAGAACCGAGTTAGCTGATTACATACGTCCTGACATAGAGAAGGATGTGTACGTCCATGAGGTAGAGACACGCACCCTTATATAAGCCAACCTAGTTTGGAAGACTGCAATCTAGGTTGATTTTTACCTAAATTAACTGTATGGGATAATAAGACGTCCCAAAATATTTCAGCGCCTACGAGGATATCGACAGCTGATGGCACATAAAATTTAGGATCTGCTAACTGGAAGACCTGGCGGGATATTTATAAGTTTTTTATCCACGTAAGACCCAGGCACTGATTGTGTTATGAATGGTAAAATAAAACAAGTTATATTCGCCTTATAACTACTAAAACAAGACAGAACCGTAAGAGTACAGCTTTCAGAGGTATTAGCAATCTGACCATTGATACCTGAGACTATGGAGGTAGTACCTTCCTTTGACAAGCCCAGCTTCTCACAAAGGTCTCGGGTGATAAAGTTGGACGTGCTGCCGTTATCCAACAGGAGCCTTACAGGATGCAGCTTTCCATTGACGTCTGCTGTGTTCACCATAGCTGTGGATAGCAATACAACGTTCTGATTATTGTATGCTTTAGATATTTCTGTATTAGTTGACAATACAATATTGTTAACTGACTGATTATCTGAATCCCTATGTAAGAGGATATTATGTTTAAGTGTGCAATATTTGCAATGTGAAAGTTTACATCGCTTGTCTGTATGACCTGGTCGTAAGCAGTTCATACACACATTGCTCTCTGATGCTTTTTTAATACGTGAATCAACATCTAAATTTCTGAAAGATTGACAACTAAATAAATAATGATTTTGTGAACACATAGCACAAGAAATTTTGTTATTAAGGTAAGAATTATTTTTTAGCATTGTAGTTGGAAGATAGTTTTTATTTTTATTAATTTCTTGTATGTGCTTTGTATTTATATTATGTGTTAGTTTTGGGTGTGTATTATTATTATAATTTAATGATTCAATTAAATCTGCTCGATTAGATAAAAATTTAAGAAATTCTTTTAAATTAGGATATTGATCTAAATTATTTTTGAATTCTTCCCACTCACGATTGGTCACAACATCCAATTTTTTGGACATCGTAAAAATGATCAATGTATCCCAATGTGAAGTAGGCTGTCCTAGGGTGTCAAGAGCTCTTAAATTCTTATTAGTTACATCTATCATGTTACGTAATGATGCACTCGATTCTTTAAGTATTGGTTCAAAATTAAATAAAGCTTGAATATGATTGTTTATAAGTAACCTTTCATTATTATACCTATCTGTTAATAATTGCCAAGCGATAGCATAATTATCGGCTTTGAAATCTATGCTTTTAATAACAACTGCTGCGCTGCCTTTAAGGGTAGCACGCAGATAGTGAAATTTATTAATGTCTTGTATACTACTATTATTATGAATAAGGGAAATATACGTATCTCGGAACTCAAGCCAGTGCAAGATAGTCGCCGTTGAAATGAGGCAAGTCAATCTTGGGTAAGCGCACAAAATCATGCTTGCAACCAGAGCCATGGAGATTGTCACCAGCAGAAGCCGCGGAGACAAGTTCAGGGGAAGAGGAACGCGGAGGGCCAAGCAACGACCGCGCGTGGCCCATCTGCGCGTAATATAACGACTCGAATTGATCCCGCTCAGCATATGCCTCGACCGTGTTCTCCGACAACAACTCCAACTCCGTCTGTAACGTATCGAAATCATTATATAGCGTTTCCATTACATTAACACGGCACTGCAACTCGGATAATTGAAAAGAGCTCAATTGAGAAGTAGGTATCAATTTTAAAAAGTTGGCAAAATAGTTCCTTTAATTTAGCTTCAGACATAATGATAAGTTAGCGCACAATAAGCGCCTGCAGTGCAGAGAAAGATAAATGAAATAAAAAGGAAAAATAAGAAAGTAGCGTTCAAAAGCGTGATGATTAATGAATGCAAGTATTATCTTCAAAATACAGGCAAATAAACCAGATGATGAAATAAATGCGTAAATAGCCTGCGGTAAATAGATAATAAATAATAAGATTTATATGCCTATTGCATTAAGTGGTATGGGAAAAAATGTACAATAGAACAATGGCGAGCACATGTTCGGTGATTACGCACTGACAATGTTATCTAAAAATTATTCTTACAATTTTTACTTGATTTTTGATATGAAAATGAATTGTTGTAAGCTGATAATAATAATAATAATTAGGCTACGTATGAAGAGATCACATATCACTGATCCATGTAGCACTATTCTATTTTCCTGAAAAAAGGTTTTAAAAAAAAGCAGGAAAAAAAGGATAATGGAACGGACTCACTCAGTAATTATTCCTTGATTGTCTTTCGATTGTGCGCGTCCACGTGGAATGCGGCGCGATCGGCGCATGCGCAACTCCTTGTCGGGGCGTCTCGGTCCAAAGTCCAGTCCGAACGATATTTGCGCTTCGCAGCAAATAAGACGGCTATTCTTCTGTTTTCCTTTCGAAGGACCACTGTTGGGGCAGCGCTCCAGGGGTAGTGCTGGTGGTCTCCACCAAATAAAAATATTGCTTCGATGTGTACTTGTGTAATATAGGTACTGGTATGATAGCCGCGGTGCGGTATGATAGGCGCGGTGCGGTACGGAGGTGGTCGGGCGAATTCCCCGTGAGGAGTGAACGGGCTCGCGACGCTGTCGTCCGCTAAGCCGCGGGCGTGCGCGGGAGGTCGCGCGCGGCGGGTCGCGCGTAAGAGGGGGCGCGCGGGGAAGAAACCAGTTAGCCAGCCCGGCCCGATGAGACGCAGGAACATGGCATAATATATTAAGTAATTAATAGGTTATTTACCTATGAAATTGCCGTTCTGCAGTACTGGCCATTTCAAATCAAAATAATTTTTGTTTGGCTAAGAATTCTAATTTCAAATTAATTTTATTTTAAAAACATGGAATTCTTTTTCCAAAAGTAGTCATTTGTTTATTGATTAGTGTTACATTTTCATCGCATTTCAATCTTTTTCGTCATCATGGATACGTTAAAAATTCGAGCAATTATGGAATATGAGTACCCTCGTGGCACAAGCGGCACGCAACATCAACGACGTTTACGGAACTAACACTACAAACCAACGCACCACCTGTTATTGGTTTGCTCGCTTCCGTTCTAGAAATTTGGACCTGAAAAATGAACCTCGCGGTCGTCCGAAGGCTTTGGTCGACAATGACGAATTAAAGGCGATTGTGGAAGCTGATGATACACAATCTACGGCTGAGTTAGCAGCAGCTTTAGACGTTAGCGTCAAAACAATATTGGTCTATTTGCGTCAAATTGGCAAGGTAAAAAAGCTTGACAAATGGGTGCCCCACGAACTCAATCATCGCCAGCCCGAAGTACGCGTCGAGACGTGCCTTGCACTGCTCAACAGACACACAAATGAAGGAATTTTGAACCGCATTGTTACCTGCGATGAAAAATGGATTCTGTTTGATTACTTCGATTAATACAAATAAAAAATACATGAAAAAAATTCGTTAAATTTTTTTCGTACAAAATGGCAATTTCATAGGTAAAGACCTAGTATAAATCTACTCTTTTAAGGCACATAAAAATAATAAAAAAATAAAACCTACTCTAACAAAGGAGTCTCTAAATTAAACACATTATTATTATTTAGTACAAATTTTTATTTAGAATTTTCTTAAATAGTTAGGTAGTTAAAATGTTTATTTATGCAGCACTAGCCTACCGGAGCTGCGCTAGTGATTCTAATTAATACGATAGCACTTATTTACCATTTATAGCTGTTTAGCAATTAACTAAGAATAACAACATCCGCTTCATTATAATCTTAAATTCGTTTCTAAATAAACGTTTATGATAAAAGTAGTCGCTATTATAATAAATTCTTCGTTGGGCTAGAACTGAAAACAAAAAAATAATCATACTTCACTGATATGATGCATAAAAATATTTCTCTAAAGGATGTTTTGTAAGAGGATAGGTAATATACTTTTCATTATTGAAAAATTTTTGATAACAATGGGTTAGTTGAAAACAGTTACTTAATTGAAAATTTTAATCAACAAAAATATCTTAGCTACAATTACAATGACGAAGTATTGTTTACAATTCCTTGAAAATAAACGTTTCTATAATAGTGCACATCATTGCACATACTTTATTCATTTTTACCATCTTCCTCTTCTTCCTGTGCCGGTTCCTCACAAGGCTCTTCACATTTTTGAGTTTCACTGTCGGGATAATTATCAAGGCAAAATTGAGGAACTTCTTTATCCTCAACAGGTGGTTCCTGCGAGATAATTAAATATTTTAAAACGCGAAAAACAATAATTGATAGGATAAACAGTATAAATAAACACAATAAATTACACAATAAACAATTTACTTACATTTTCTACATACTTTCCTACAATAACTCCATCGACCATATGATAACGGAACCTCGTTTGGTAGCCCTCTAATTTGTTATCAATGCATTCTCCTTCACAAGGCAGCCAATCTTCCCAAGCAGTCATAGGGCAATCTGATGATGAATTTGGGTCTACTGAAGGAACTTCTACCCTATTATAAATATCGTTGTATTAAAAAGAGGATGGAGTTTTTTATTGCATAAGGAGTGGTTTACGGATTATCGTCTTATTACCCTACAATCTACATAATATTATTATACTTACTCTGTGGGTGGCGTAACTTGTGGCTGATTTGGGATTTCATTGCTAATTTCGGTCTCATCTGTAAAATATTACACGAAAAAATATCTTTAGTACCCACGTCATTCGTACAAAAATTACAGGGTAATACATTAAGTCAACGTTAATCCTCTAAGGGTTGTAGTTCCCATAATTATTTCTGTACCTCGTTGAATAGCTGTTTAAACGTAGATATTTTTACATATATGCAAAATAGATGCCAAATATGTTTTTTAGATATGCCTAAAAGAAAAATAAAATTGTATGAATAAAATATATTTTTGAATTTTTAATTTTTCACCACGGTCCACGGCTTAGTTTTCATAGTTAGCAGAAATAATGACATTGAGAATAATAAAACAGCTCATTAGCTACATAAATACTATGAAACGAAATAAAATAAAAGCACAAATTTTGAAGAAAGAAAAAGAGAAATTAAAACTCCAATTTAATAAAATATTAAAATTAAAATATAAAAGTAAAATCCGAAAATCATACAAAATATTTATTTTAGTATATATGTAAGTGTTTCTTAGACAACAATATGAGAAATGACGGTAACTACTAACTACAACACCTTTTTACCACATTAAAGGATCGACGTCTACTTAACATATAAGTTATAACCCAGTACTTGTCGGCAGAAAACATAAATAACCTATAAGTGTCCTTATAGCAACTTGTGGTGTTTCTGTTACACAGCCAGGCCTCGGAAATGTCCTCATTAGATCAAGTCGCAATTTTGCAAAAGGCCTTACTTGTTCCTTCGGAATATTCTTGGTTATATTCGCAGTCGATATAGGTTGTGGTGGCATTGTTTCTTCGTTTGATGACTGTAATTTTAAAGATCGATTGCAAGTACGTCCGAGTCATTAATAATAATAATTTTATCATATATTTATTGTGAGATTTGATTAAAAATATATTATGCTTCAGTCTTACCTCAAATGTCAGACCACTATCAGTTCCTGCATCCAATGGATAGATATTCAACGTAAGATGTTGTGCCCAATAATTGGTTTTTACATCACATAGCTCCATATTTGCCACCCCTAGAAACCAGTCAGGAGATGGTATTATAGCTGCTACGAGCGATAGCAGGTGATGCACTCGAGTGGCTCTAAACATTGCAGTGGTCGTCATGTCAGGTCTAGGTTGACCGGAGGCTTTTATTACCGTTCGGACGGAAGTTTGAAGCTGCAAAGAAGTTAAAAATCTTGAGATACTATGTAACGCCTCGTCTATATTTGTTTATTTCAGAGATTTTTAACTTCAAAAATTAAAATTACTTTTTTACCTTTGCTTGTATTTCCATTTCTAATTTTGTTGTGTTTCCTTGTTCTGCAAGCATTTTAAGTCCCTGACTTGCATCCGAATATAGTTTGAAAACGTTAAAATTTTTGCTGTGTGAAGCTCCCACTACATCACTAAAGTGTGCTAGGTCACTGGAGTTAGGGAACATTTGTGGATGCGTATTAAATGACCAAATACCTTCAAACGTAAGCTTAAAAACACATAAAATTCAGTACGTGCACGATTTAGGAAACATCAATTAGTATGATTTATATTTTTTCGCGTACCAAATACTTAGCATCTTCGCAAACCTGACAATCATCATTTATAATCGGTTGCATATCCTCAGCATTGCGCCTATCTTCACATACCCTCTTTGAAAGAGGTCCTTCAAAGTTATACCATACATCTCGCTTTACTGCTAGTACTGCGTAAATCGTGACACATTTATTATCTTTAGGAGGTGCTCTCCAAATGGCCTAGAATTTATATATTCTTATAAATATACTGTATACCACCAAATCATTTTCATGCAAAATGATGCCAAGATGAGACACTGACTAGCACTGTCAAGTTATCAGATCTCACGATGAGCCAAGATCTGACTCTACACTACACGCCATTACTCTATAAGGCATAACTTTACGAATTCTACACCCGAGTCTAAATATGTGGCTTAGTCTAAAATAACGCCAAGATGAGACCACTCACTAGCACTTCAGTATTCTCGTCTTAGCATAATTTTACATGAAACAGTGTTTGGTGGGATTTCACTTCTTTTTGTAAGTTGTGTGTGTTGTGTTATTTTTTTTTTATTATTTATCACAATTCCTACCCTTTACCAATTTTCATATCCCTAGCGTCATAATTAGCAGAAGTTTCATACAAACTTTCATCCCCTAGCTCAGGGGTCGGGAACCTTTTCAGTCGGAAGAGTCAAAAATTACAATTTACAAAACTTCTAAGTTTTAGAAATTTTGTAAATTGCAATTTTTGTTGTTTGTGTACTAATACTAGCATACATACAAGTTTCACTCTAATAATTTTGTTGATCATCAGTGGGTTTGTGCCGCAATCAGGGGTTTTTAGATATTAATAAAATCTAAAGCATAAGAGCCATGCAATTAAAACTTAACATGTTTAATAAGTCTACTACTGGAAATATATGCCGTCGTTTATCTAGTTCAAGATTCAAACCAAAGATATGAAGGGTTTAAAACTGATAGGCTTAGAGCATCAATCATGTAGGCACATACCTCTACTGCAATTTTAGGTGTAATATCGGATTGGATTACTGAGTTATTGCATATAGGACTTGGAATAGTATCCGAGACTGGTGAAGGATATATAATTCCAGGGTCTAACAGTAGCGGCTTACGAGGATTCTTGTCATTGGCCTTAGTGTCTTCGCGAACAGATATTGTAAATGCAATGAAGGTCGATATCCCATCAGTGGAATGAAGACGCACTAAAATAATTTGTATAATTACTAGGATAAAATAGTTCGCTTTCATAAAAAGCAATTTGAGTCTTACATAATGTCATTACCTGTATATTGTGAGTTGGGTATGTACAATTTATCGATAATTCCAATAATATTAATCCGAAATCTGTCATCTGGTGGCAGTGGGTCGCTTTTGGTACCCAGAGGTCTACGATCGCAGATTTTCTCCTCACATTCACATAAATGTATCATTATGATGGCGAAAATAGCAACTACGTGATGATTTCCTTGCCCCAAAAAAATGAGATAATAAGTGTTGATAAAATACAGGTATTTCATGGTACGCGTCGACATAATGTCGGAATCGCATGCGGATATTAACTGGCAAAAAAGCGGTGCTTTTGAAGGGATCGCGACGTTTTCTACACTTTTTGGCAATTTTAAAAGAGAATGAACTTTTGATCGTCGGTCGCAATTCACAACAAAATGTATAATTCTCTGCGTAAAAAATCCTACAAGTGCGTCCACTTCCCACAGAGTATATTGATTGCTAGATAATAATAATAATAATAATAATAATGATAATAATAATAATAGTAATAACAATAATAATAATATTTTTTATTTCCGAGAATAATTAATTATTATTAATACCTATTATGTGACGCTCACCAGTAGGCACTATTGGTCTACTGCGTAGTTATTGAAATGAATCACATAAAAAAGGCAAAAAAAAAAACATTATTATGCTTACCTTTATATTTTAAAATCATGTTGTCTTTAATTCGTTTCATAAATTTCATAAGATCTATTTTTGTCCCCCAGGCAACTATTTGGTCCAGTTGCTCCCTACCGACTGAATTCTCCCAATTAGTGTTAAATTTCTCGTGTTAAATTGTTCCATGTCTCGCTTAGAGCATTAATCATGTCTCGTAACCTCATGAACATGATGTATATCATAGGTAATAAGTATTATTACTTCTTAATTTTTGATTAAACGAAACATGAAACCGACATCCGAAGTAATTATTTTTAAACAAAAAATTAAAAACCGAAAATTGGACAAAAAAGTATGGAATAAAACTTATTTCCTTAATAATTCCCAATTTAAATTCGCCTAAAGTTTTGACTATTTCTCTACTCCATCTTCACCATTTTGAAGTCGGTACCAGCTCGAACAACATACTGATAAGACAATATTTTATAGAACTCATGCTCAAGTTGGCTGGTACCGACTTCAAAATTATGAAGATTGAGTAGAGAAATGGTTAAAATATTAGCCAAATTTAAAAGGGGAATTGTTTAGAAAATCAGATTTATTTGATACTTTTTTGTGAATTTTTACTTTGGAAGTAGATTTAATTTTTTGTTTAAAAATATCAATAATTTTCCCTTTTTAGTGATATTTGTTAAATAATTATAAATACATTTTAAGAACGTTTAAAATACACGATCGATGTATGTGTAATTGAATACGCGCCAAGCTTCCACTAGGTATTGTAATATAAGATGATGATGATGATGATGTAAGTTACTTAATGACATATGCTTGCAGTTCTTTAAACAATGTTGAAATTTCCAAACGCTTATCTTTAAAGACTGAGGAGGTCTGCTCAGTACTTTTGGAACCGTGGTATACCTTGGTGCAGATTCTTACTTTTTGATAGCATATACTTGGGTTGATTCTGAAAAAGTTAAAATTACTATATGTGTCCATAAAATTAATTATTTTAAATTTAAAATATTGTAAATTTTTCTATATCTAAATTTAAATTATTGTAAATTTCGAAGAGTTCTCTCGACTCCTCGTGGATGCCATCATCAAGTCACCGCTTAGGTGGCAACGAGACCAATTTCGGATTATACTCAATACATCAAAAAAAGAATTTTGAAAATCGGTGGTCCATAAACAGCAGAGTAATGTTCAAAGTTAACCGTGTCGGTATAAAATACTATGAAAAGTACCTATTATATCATCATTATGTCATGATTTATGGTGTGATGATGGTAGTGATGAAGATAATTACTTTAATTGACATAGTGGCTTATGCTTGCAGCTATTTATGCAACGCCGAAATACCCAAACATGTATCTTTAAGGAGTCAGGAGTTCTGTTCAGTACTTTTGGATCCAGGGTATATCTTGTGCAAAATCCTACTTTTTGGTAACATATGCTTGGGTTACTTTAGAAAAAGTCGAAATAACTAAGTATATGTGTCCATTTAAATTTTGAGGAGTTCCCTCGATTCCTCATGAATCCCATCATCAGGTCATCACTTTTGTGAAAACAGGACCAACTTCGAAGTACCCTTTACATCAAAAAAAGAATTTTGAAAATCAGTCAACAGACGGAGGAGTTATCGTTGAACGTACAAAAAAAATACATACAGCCGAACGTATAGTACCTTCGTCGTAAAGACGTCGTTAACGTAATATTTATATAACTTTTTATTTTTAAATAATTGTAAACTTTTTTACCAAATTCTAATTTAATACATAACAACCATAAACAAAACTAATAAATAATAATACATGCATATTATTGGTATCGAAATTGAACTCTACATCACATTAATAATTAGGCCATAAGTAGGTTAGTAGTTAGTATTATGTGTCATAATAATATTATAATAGGTCTTTACCTATGAAATTGCCGTTCTGCAGTACTGGCCATTTCAAATCAAAATAATTTTTGTTTGGCTAAGAATTCTAATTTCAAATTAATTTTATTTTATAAACATGGAATTCTTTTTCCAAAAGTAGTCATTTGTTTATTGATTATTGTTACATTTTCATAGCATTTCAATCTTTTTCGTCATCATGGATACGTTAAAAATTCGAGTAATTATGGAACATGAGTACCGTCGTGGCAGCAACGCGGCACAAGTGGCACGCAACATCAACGACGTTTACGGAGCTAACACTCCAAACCAACGCACCACCTGTTATTGGTTTGCTCGCTTCCGTTCTGGAAATTTCGACCTGAAAAATGAACCTCACGGTCGTCCGAAGACTTTGGTCGACAATGACGAATTAAAGGCGATTGTGGAAGCTGATGATACACTATCTACGGCTGATTTAGCAGCAGCTTTCGACGTTAGCGTCAAAACAATATTGGTCCATTTGCGTCAAATTGGCAAGGTAAAAAAGCTTGACAAATGGATGCCCCACGAACTCAATGATCGCCAGCGCGAAGTACGCGTCGAGACGTGCCTTGCACTGCTCAACAGACACACAAATGAAGGAATTTTGAACCGCATTGTTACCTGCGATGAAAAATGGATTCTGTTTGATAACCGCAAGCCGTCAGCAAGTTGGTTGGATCCTGGTTCAGCACCTAAACAATGCCCTAAACGAAAACTTACCCCTAGAAATTGATGGTCACTGTTTGGTGGTCTAGCGCCGGTGTGATTCATCACAGCTTCTTACCAAACGGGGTGATCATTACTGCAGATGTGTACTGTGAAGAACTGAACACAATAATGGAGAAGCTGGCACATCTCCAACCAGCATTGGTCAATCGCTCGTCTCCGCTGCTCCTGCACGACAACGCGCGACCTCATACTGCACAGCAGACGGTCTCCAAAGTCCAAGTTGCAAGAACTGGGGTTGGAAGCTCTCCGTCATACTCACCAGACCTTACTACTAACTACTACTTTTTCCAGAATTTGGATAACTTCTTGGCGGGAAAATTGCATGGGTGATTACTTCGATTAATACAAATAAAAAATACATGAAAAAAATTCGTTTAAATTTTTTCATACAAAACGGCAATTTCATAGGTAAAGACCTAATATAAGCCTGATTATACGTTTAATTTACTGTTAATACTTATACTGTTGCTTAGTATCCAAATGTCTTTTATTTGCGCTCCACTTATTTCCGGGAGCGACTGGGACCATAACTCTTCTCTCAACTAAAACAAGAAAATGGATAAGCTAAAATCGAAATAAATCAACACTACGAATCCTACTTCTATTATAAATGTGAAAGTTTGCAAGGATGGATGTATGGATGTACCTATGGATGGATGCTTGTTACTCTTTCACGCAAAAACTACTGAACAGATTTTAATTAAATTTGGTATGGTAGTAGTTTATTCTCTAGATCAAACCATAGGCTTTTTATCCCAAAAAAGTACAGTGTTCTCGTGGGATACTTTACTAACGCGAGCGGAGCCGCGGGCAACAGTTAGTATAAATATATTTTTGATTAGTTTGCATTACTTTCTTACCGTTTACTTCCTCCTCGAGCTTTTCCGTGCAATCATCTTCACAGTCACTTCTATCGAAATCTTCATAATGATTTTTACAAAAACTTGGAACCTCTTTTAGGGTTGATGGATCAGCCTGCAATAATTTTTCAGATGTTATTATTGATATTTGTAACCGACTTCCAAAAAAGGAGGCGCTTATACGTTCCGCTGTGTTTGCTGTGTTGTGTTTTTTTTTTTGTTATAATGCTGTTATTAATTAGTTATTAAAGATTCATCTTACGTTTGGATCATATTTTTCCACAGGTATTCCATCAACTAAATGATACCTCTCTCGCCATTTATATCCAATTACTTTTCCATTCTCACAAGGACCGTCACATGGGCTCCATTCCTGCCATTGCGACATTGGACAGTCCTCTGAAGAGTCTGGGTCAGTTACAATTGGAGCCTCACTAAAAATATAACATAAAATTTTACTTAATATAAATATACTTTGATTTACCTTATTATTAAGAATATAATAAACTAAAATGAAAAAATATTTGGATTTATTTAGCACACATATAATGGACACTTTTATAATACTTTTTTTCAATACTAAAATATTTTCAATTTATAATCAAAAGGAACACAAAAATACGTAATATAAATTATTATTTAGCCTCACCCCCCTCGGCGGCCGGTACTTAATTCTGAGTTTCTGTACCTGGATGGTTCTTCTGGCTCTGATGGCTCGTTGCCATTGCCCTCTGCTTCCGTCGTTTCATCACCATTCGACGTAGTAGCAGCTTCTTTAAAATGTCAAAATAATTTTGTAATTAGGTAAGATGATTTATACTAAAACATATTATACAGTGTCAGAAGACCACTTCCATTAACTTTGGGATATGATTATACTACTTTTTGTCATTACAAAAATGTAACTCTTTTTCAAAAGTTTCATTTTCTTAAATATTTTTTTTACATTTAATTCCTTTTAATCATAATAACAAGCTGTTTAGAAATATAGTTTTTATTAAAATCTAAATTTTTAATATTTTTACTTCATTACGGACGCGAGCCAATGACCCGGCACAGCTGACACGCCGGGTCGGGCGCCGCGCGGCGCGCCCTGCTCCTCTCCCAGTACCTACAGGCTACACGCGTTCAGCGGTGGTGTATGCTGTGACTTAGAACCGTACACACACAAAAGTGACGGTAAGATGATAAGATAAGATTCCAAAATCCAATTTTGGAACTCGGACCTCGATAACGCCCTAGTTTTTGTCAACTACCAAGTAAATATCCTAATTTCATAATTTCAAATAGTTTTGGCGGAACCTTGATGACTATCCTACGGAACCCACATTGGAAATCTCTGCTCTACACCGCCTGCAGTGTGGTTCGTAAATACCACGCACGAAATGTTGCTTCACAAATAACGAAACCAGTGTACAGTACAACTAAATTCTTAATGTCCAACGGCAATCATTGCTTTTCTATCGAAATTGCAGACGGTGTGTGAAAAACGACAATAACCGAAAGATGTGACGTGGTTGAACTGTAGGTAACAATTAAACTAAGTAAGTGTATAAATGACTGCTCGAAATCGCATTGGTGAATAATTATTATAATATTAATAATAATAATAAGTTACGTAAGTCTGTACACCGATCATAATAAGTAAAACTATGGCTAATACCTATTTACATACGTGAAAGAAGTATTGAGTACTGAATTACTGCTAGTAGGTAGTAGGTACTAAGTCTACTCCTAGTACTAAGTTCACGGAATCTATCGACCATCAGGTGACCGCGGCAAGGTGTCGCGTTAAAAGTTAAAACTTAAAATTGTTAGAAAGTGTTTTTGTTGCGTTTTGAAAATCGTTGCTAGCACCATAAATCATTACACGTACCTATCACATAAAAATTAACAACACAAGACTACGTTTTTTAAACACGACCTAATACTCTAAAACTCAAATCAGACGACAACCTTTTACCTCGAGAGAAAAACCGCAACTAAATTCGAAAATCTATTTTAAAATAAAATAGTTCTTTTGTCGACTTTTGCAAAATTCAAAAGATGCCGACGATATGCGGCGCGGCCACAGCACGGCTTTTTCGCGGCCAAAAAAACGACCTAGGCTAAGTGTTGACCTATGAAAATTGAAACATTTACTTGTACGTAGACCGTAGTCGATATTTAAATTAGTTAATTGTTTGATATGCTTTTTTCCTTAGTTTTTTGTAATAAATAAGTTACTATTTTTATATCAAGTCAGCTGAGTTTTTATGATTTATGACCGGTAATCGAGCAGACAGATCGCCTGGATGGTATGCGATTACGTCTTCCACAGATGTGCGATGATGACTTTATGCGCCTTGAGCCTCCAGTAGATTTTGTAATAAGTTCAAACAAATCAATGCGTATGCAAATTAAATAGTAATTTATCTATTAGGTCTTTACCTATGAAATTGCCGTTTTGTATGAAAAATTTGAAACTAATTTTTTTCATGTAAGTATTTTTTATTTGTATTAATCGAAGTAATCACCCATGCAATCAATGCATCTTTGTCAACGCAGTGGCAGGTTATTGATGCCCTTCTTAAAGAAATCAGCTGGACGGGAGGCAACAAATTCTTCAAGGCATTTTGTACTGACTCTCGGGTATTGAATTTTTTCCCGCCAAGAAGTTATCTAAATTCTGGAAAAAGTAGTAGTCTGTAGGCGCAAGGTCTGGTGAGTAGGGCGGATGACGGAGAGCTTCCAACCCCAGTTCTTGCAACTTAGAGACCGTCTGCTGTGCAGTATGAGGTCGCGCGTTGTCGTGCAGGAGCAGCGGAGACGAGCGATTGACCAATGCTGGTTGGAGATGTGCCAGCTTCTCCATCATTGTGTTCAGTTCTTCATAGTACACATCTGCAGTAATGCTCACCCCGTTTGGTAAGATACTGTGATAGCTAGCGCTAGACCACCATACGTGACCATCACTTTTCTAGGGGTAAGTTTTCGTTAAGGGCATTGTTTAGGTGCTGAACCAGGATCCAACCAACTTGCTGAGCGCTTGCGGTTATCAAACAGAATCCATTTTTCATCGCAGGTAGCAATGCGGTTCAAAATTCCTTAATTTGTTTGTCTGTTGAGCAGTGCAAGGCACGTCTCGACGCGTACTTCGCGCTGGCGATCATTGAGTTCGTGGGGCACCCATCTGTCAAGCTTTTTTACCTTGTCAATTTGACGCAAATGGACCAATATTGTTTTGACGCTAACGTCGAAAGCTGCTGCTAATTCAGCCGTAGATTGTGTATCATCAGCTTCCACAATCGCCTTTAGTTCGTCATTGTCGACCAAAGTCTTCGGGCGACCGCGAGGTTCATTTGTCAGGTCGAAATTTCCAGAACGGAAGCGAGCAAACCAATAACAGGTGGTGCGTTGGTTTGTAGTGTTAGATCCGTAAACGTCGTTGATGTTGCCGTGCCGATTGTGCCGCGTTGCTGCCACGACGGTACTCATGTTCCATAATTACTCGAATTTTTAACGTATCCATGCTGACGAAAAAGATTGAAATGCGATGAAAATGTAACACTAATCAATAAACAAATGACTCTTTTGGAAAAAGAATTCCATGTTTTTAAAATAAAATTAATTTGAATTTAGAATTCTTAGCCAAACAAAAAATATTTTGATTTGTAATGGCCAGTACTGCAAAACTGCAATTTCATAAGTAAAGACCTCATGTTATATGAAAAACTATCCATACAAATGTATCGGGATTCTAGACACATGCCTATGTTTTTTACTTATAATCATTTTCTCAATTTGGTCAGTTGGCTACATATACGTGTAAAGCCGCGTTTTAAAGTGACGTTCCGTGTTATTTTTTAATTGTCTTCTTTCTTCTTTCTGGATCTTCGTTTTAATTTATGTTAGTTTATTTTGACTTTCGTTTGTTTTAATAACTGTTTTACTTCTAATATGTATTAACTGTTTTGTTTGTTTACACTTGTTTTTCGTGTTTGTTTTTTTTATCCTAAAATGCCTTCGCCATACGCGTGACTATGGTATGATGATGATTTGCTTATGTGAAGCATTTAGGAATGTCGCAGAGGCATTGAGGATTTACCGGAGGTTATATCCTCATGTCCTCCATCTTTCAGACTCCCGTTCCATTACACAGGCATGCGAGTGTTAAAAATTAATAGGCCCATTGAGCCTCCAGCGGCTGGCGGCAACTGGACGTAAATATTGAGGAGCAGATTTTAGACGGTGTGCCGGGATCCTCGTCTTGGAGCCCGCAGTGTGGCTAAAATGCTTAGACGTCGGCACGGTACGCCAGTTGCTACTTGCTGTTCGATTTAACTATATGTACCTCATCAGTCATCTCATTTTATTTTCATTTATTTTTCTTAATCAGAACAAAAAATTGAAAGTAATTAAATGTTAACTAAACAAAAGTTAGTAAATAGGTACTTTAATGTTATTAGAATTTTAAATAAGATTGTTATTAATCTATGATATTTTCGTGGTTTATTTAGTACATACAGTACAGCTGCTAGAAAACGTTCAGCTGATTTTCTCTTTTCGCATATTCGCGCTTGCGCGGGAGCGGCGGACGTGTTTGGGCGACCTCTCGCCGTGCGCGCCCGCCTCCGATCGCCACCGCCAGTGTCGTTATGTACGTTGCACATTGCGTATTGAAAATTTTAACTTTTACAAAAACAATCGATTAAATTACTAGTACCAATGGATCTATCTCATGGCCTAATATTAGCCCGCGAACTTATGGGGACTGGTCTGAATTCATCCTGTATATCACAGCTCATATTAATTTAATTTCGATATGGTTAGTATCCTTGGTAATCACGCAATTTTTCATTTCACAGTATTCAAAAATCACTTACTTACCGGTGATTTGTTCCCCACACTCTCTTTCGTATGTCCTTATTAATTTTATGTGCAATTTGCCAAATGGATGAAGATCTTTCGCATCCAATTCGTAAAATGGGGAGTTTTTATCATAAGAACTCAGTTGAACCCTCGAAATAGCATCTTGAGGGAACGTCGCAATATTAACAGACTAAAACATAATTACAACTTATTATAATGTATGAGTGAAATTATTATTACCGAATTCAAGCATAGGTATAAGAAAAGTTACATTACCTCATACGAGACACCACTATCAGTACCCGCATCCCAAGGATATAGGTCTAATTCCCTTTCCTGCAGCCAAGTATTATCCTCCTGGCACAATTCAAATCTGTTTACTCCAAGGAACCAATCTGGAGATGGATAGATAGCAATGGCAACTGTGAATAGATGATTTGTGTTGTCGGTTCTGAAGAAAGAGTACGTCGGGCTGTTCATTTTGCGATACCCATGTCCTTTACCTTTGATCAACGTACGGACACCGTCACCAATCTGAAACGATATTTTCGTACAGCTTAGCAAAAAGGAATATGACGCGGAGACAGCAGGAACTATAAAAAGATAAAGATGATACAAACAAAAATATTTTTAGGTATTTTATTTTAATAATATTATAATTATATTATTCCATTCTAACAAAGTATAGAATGTAATAATATTATATTTCTTTATTATAATTATAATATTATATATTTAAATTATTAAAATTTAATTTAATACAAGTAACTTTTTTTGAGTAAATTTTCGCTTGGGGCAGGCTTTGGCTGGTTGGCCAGGCTTCAGCCATTGCGATGAGCATTTCCGATTATCGTACAGGATCCACTTTTCATCACAGGTAATGATTCGATTTAAAATCCCTTCATTGTTGTGCCGGTTGAGTAATGTAACGCAGCAGTCGACGCGCGTTTGTCGGTTTGCAGCACTTAATTCATGATGTACCTTTCAAGCTTTTTCACCTTCCCAATTCGCTTCAAGTGGATTAAAACAGTTTTATCACTAACACCGCAGCCTACAGCTAACTCGGACGTGGTTTGCGATTAATCCGCTTCCACATCAACTCGTACTCGAAAATAATACGATATTTCAAGTTTTCCATTTTGAACAGAGTGACGCAAAGAAAAAACCAAAAGAGTAAAAAACAAATGAATTACGGTTTTCGAAACACAAATGCATGAGTATAAATTTGAAATTGGAATTCCTAACCAAAGAAAATATATTTGAAATCAAAGTGGCCAGTACGACAAAACGCCAATTTCATATAAAGGACCTAATAAATACCCTCATCTATTATTTATTAGTGATAAGAAATAAATGATAGGTAATATTCACATTGACACATTGCAAGTAGGTTGCCTAGTTAAATTGCGCCCTAAGGGCCGATTGACACCGAAATGGCAGCGTAGCTCACACCGCTCACGACCGCCGATAACCACAACGGTCGCTAGCCGCCATCAGCGGCCGTGAAACTGTGTTTTATAGTGATGAAGATAAAGTTTAAAATTAAGTATATGACAGTAATGCTGCTCGCCGCTCCACTACCATTTCGGTGTGCAGCCCTTAGGGCGCAATTTAACTAGGCAACCTACTTGCAATGTGTCAATGTGAATATTACCTATCATTTATTTCTTATCACTAATAATTAAATAATAACAGATTAGGGTATATATTTCTTATACCGGATCTTGCACAATTACAATATTAAATAAAATATTAAAAAATACCGATTTAAAAACTAGTTCAAATAACTAAATTATTATCTAAACTATATGTAATATAAGTTAGTCTAAATGAAAAATAAAAAAGGACTATAGGTAAAAAACTGAATCTAGGTGGGAGGCTGCGGGTAGAGTACCTAAGAAGCTGGTAGCATTGCCTCGCTGTATGGCCAAACTGATATGTTGGCCGAGGTAAGCGCCAGCCTTAGGGTCATTAATTATGTCGACCAGTCTTTTGGCCAAATCCCTAAAAAGATACTTGGCACTGGGGCCCCAAGGACCTATAGTTTCGATGCCAAAAGGCAGAAAAATGTAACTTGGCCTTTTGTTGGTCTCGGCGCGTGCAGCTGCCACCCTTGCAGTGGCCGCTACGTGTGAAGCCGCCAGCGTATCCACGCAGGTAGCGTCCCACACTAGAGGCTTCCCACGGCTCCACGGAATTAGGGTCATGCCGTCGAATCTCCTGCCGTCGTCACGTGCCATACCGTTCGGCTCAAGTGTGGCCGGCACGTTGACGGTGGCAAGAGCCCAGCGGATGGAGGCATGGCGGGACTGGCGGCCGGCACTGCGGCGGCAGAACAATCCATGGTGTCCTTAGCGGTCCACTGTGGTACCACAATGGCAGCGATGGGGCTCGTTAGTGTCGGTTTCTAAACGCAGACTGACGGATAGAGTGAAGGTATGGTTATCCAACAGAGTTCCGATATTGAATGACGGGAGTGCCTGGAGCCAGTACCCCGAATTTCATAATTAATATTTTAGATATAACTTCAATTCTCGTATTTTATATAGTGGCTTAATACCTGGTTCAAAAGACCATAAAGGTAATTCTACACTCTGCTATTAAACACCTCCCTACTTTTTAATTTCCTTTATAGGGAAATGACGTAAATCAAAAAGTCAATAAAAATTCTTAATAAGGCAACTTGATTACTAAGACAAACAACAGCACTATTATTTTAAAGTACTAATAAGTTTCGTAATGACGTATTGGTTAGTACCTTTTCCCGAATTTCCGCCTCTAATTTACTGGAATTAGCATACTCAGCAAGTTCTTTAAATCCATCTGTAGCCATAGAACCAGGAGACCACAAAATATATTCTATAGCGTGAGAAGCGCCAACCAGATCACTGTAGCGAGGTACCCAATCATTTTCTGGGTACAAACGAGGATGAGTATTTCTAGACCAAATTCCTGTGAAACTAACCTGAAATTGATAAAGAATAATTAGTAATATTATTACTAATTTTATTCGAAATAATTTAGGAGACATAAGTATGCTAATGCTTTATTATATAACCTTACTTCGTACTTTGCTTCGTCACATACTTTACAGTTGTAATTAAACACTGGACTGATATCATCTGGCTGTCTTAAATCTTCACAAATTTTTTGAGTTAGCGGCGAACCATCTTCATACCAGACGTCTTCGTTTTCAATTACTATTGCACGGAGTGTTACACATCCATTATTTGTACCAGGAGCTTGCCAATATACCTCCAATAAGAAAGACGATTATTTACGATCTATCTTGCTAAGATTTTAGATACTATAAGCGTATGCAGTCAAAGTGTTACCTCTATTGATGATTTTGGAGCCAACATAGTGTGTTCCACAGAATATAAGCAGCGATCACTAAATTTTGTTGTGATTGAATTTTGTGGTCTCACTTGTCCTGGTGAAAGAGATATTATTCTTCTGGGATTCGATGGGTCTTGCTTTAAATCACCTTCAGCGGATATCATAAAACCAGTAAAAGTTGACATCCCATCAGTTTCACTTATCTGAACTGAAAGAGACAAATAATTGTTTTTCTAATACCCAAGCTGCTATAGTATTAGGGATTGTTGAAACAAAATAGATGTTCTGAAATTACCGATGTACAACTGCTCAGGTATATAACCATTCTCAACACCTTGTACCGATAGTTGAAATCGTCCATCAGAAGCTGAAGACTGGGTCGTAGATGCATACGGTCGTCTATCACATCGAAAACAATGAACAGTAAAATACTTAACGCTTATTGTAACTATTATCCTTACTAATAATTTTGTAAATAGCGCCATTATATTTTTTTAATATGAATTACTTGAGGAAATATTAAAAAAGATAAATAAAAGACGACTAGCTCGTTACACTATTGACATCTTTCTGGATGCAAATGAATTAAATTGTATATGGTCGCTATTAAAAAGACAATACGCGTTTAAAGTGTTATAGCATTATGTACAAGTCAAATATCTAGTTACATTATATTAATGAAACAATAGTCAAGTGACCTAATAATTATGAACACAAGAATTAATTCTTTTAAATTAGGGATATATTATTGTATGCTGTCCCATCTTATCTGTACCACAATAATTAACCACGCAAGTTGACAAAGATCTCGAAGCTGCCCTGGGTATGAGAATTTAGGTATATTACTTATTTATATTACCAATAAATTATGATCATACCTGGCTAATTAGTACCTCTAATTCCAATGTGGGTAATGACTAATAGAATAAATTGAATATCGTGTTGATAAACCCAGAAACAAACTTCACGACTCACTCTCTACTGAGTCGATCTCATTATTGCTTAATAAAGCACTAAGGTCCTAAAGTGGTACAGATCTGCTGGTGACTATTTATTACATTGTGTGGTTAAAATACATCTAACATGGTAACTTTTACTTTGTGTGACCGGTGGTGTCGTCCACTAGCTTCTTGCCAAAATTGTACAAGGTACAACCACCACATAGTATTAGGTAATTACATATGAAATTAGCGTTTTGTAAAGGAGGAACATAAAGTCGATTTTTTTAAACATAATATATTTATTTAATCAAAGTATATACCATTGCTATCTATGTACTTTTGCCATCTCATAGGTAGTTCATTGATTCCTTTATTAAAAAAAACCATTCGGACAGGAATCAATAAAATCTTTGAAGGCGCTTTGGACTGCCCCATCGGAGTTGAATTTTTTCCCTTGCAAGAAGTTATCCGAATTTCGAAAAAAATGGTAATCTGTTGGAGCAAGGTCCGGGAGTACGATGGATGTCTTAGACATTACAATTGAAGCTCCTCTAATTTGGTAGCCGTCTGTTGTGCAGTGTGTGGTCTAGCGTTGTCCTGAAGCAGTAGCGGCCTAGAGCGAATGACCAACCTCGGTTGTTTAGCAGCTAGCTTTTCCATCATGATTTGCAGTTGCTGGCAATAGACGTCTGCCGTAATTTTCTGGCCAGAATTAAGAAAGCTGTAGTGTACGACACCGGTACTAGTCCACCAAACCCTCACAAGTAACTTTTTTTAGTCAATTTTCGCTTGGGGCAGGCTTTAGCTGGTTCGTCAGGGTTCAGCCATTGCGATGAGCGTTTCCGATTATCGTACAGTATCCACTTTTCATCACAGGTAATGATTCGATTTAAAATCCCTTCATTATTGTGCCGGTTAAGTAATGTAACGCAGCAGTCGACGCGCGTTTGTCGGTTTTCTGCACTCAATTCATGAGGTACCCACCTTTCAAGCTTTTCAATTTTCACCTTCTCAATTTGCTTCAAGGATTAAAACAGTTTTATCACTAGCACCGTAGCCTGCAGCTAACTCGGACGTGGTTTGCGATGGATCCGCTTCCACAATAGCCTTCAATTCTTCATTATCGACTTTGGTCTCCGGCCGTCCACGGGGCTTGTTCTGCAGGTCGAAATTTTCAGAAGTAAAACGTTGGAACCAAAAACGCACTGTTTTCTTTTGCAAGACCGCCGCCATACACATCATTAATCCTTCGAGCTGTTTCTGCACCACTGGTGCCACGGTGGAACTCGACCTCGAAAATATTTCAAGTTTTCCATTTTGTAAACAGAGTGACGCAAAGAAAAAATCAAAATAGGAAAAAACAAATGAATTACGGTTTTCGAAACACAAATGCATGAGTAAATAACGGTATAAATTTAATATTAGAATTCCTAACCAAAGAAGATATATTTGAGATTAAACTATAATACAACAGTACGACAAAACGCCAATTTCATATGTAAGGACCTAATACTACTGCTACACAAAACAATACAGTTGTATTTATAATTATTTGTGTAACAGTGGTCGGTACTCGGTAGCCACCACCTACTGGCAGTCAATGGCTCAGTGGTTACCGCGTTTCCCGAGGTCGCGGGTTCGAATCCCGCCAGGGACCAAAAAGTTTTTATGTATTCCTGTGTCATGAATGTATAATAAATATGTGTTTATTCTTCTCTTATATATAAAAATAGAAAATTGATTGTTATTACAATTTCTCGCTTAAACTAGAAAACAGCTGAACCAATTTGGCTAATTTTGGTCATGAAATAATAGAGCAAGTTCAGGGAAGGTTTAAATGGTGAGAAATAATAAAAAAAAATCGGGGACCATATTAAAAAACGACGATTAAATTTTTATAAACTATTAACTGTGTTTCATTTGCCACTTGACAGTCAAATATTTATTGCGTTCAGTTTAACTGTTTGGTTTATTTTTTTAAAAATCGGCTGGCTTCAGTAGGTTGGTTGGTATAGCGGTAGGTGTAGGGGAGTTTTTATTTATTTATTACAGTTCATATTTAAGATAGAACTACATGTGTTGGGATAGTTCGTTAACTTAATACTTTAAGGAATCAGAAGTGATAAAATATAAAAGAAAAATAGTTAAAAAACCTAAAAGTAATTTATTTACTAATCAACATTTATTAATTATTTTACAATAAGACAATCGTTAATATTCAAATCAAATATAAATCACAATGACCACTTTTATAAAATAACGTTAAATAGACTTACAACGCGCAATACCGAAACCAAGCACCTTACCGGCTGACGATCGAGCAGCAAAGAGGCCCGCGCCTATTGGAGCCTCTGCTTTTATAGGGAGATGGTGGGGAATCGGTATTACCTGTTGCGAGTTCTGTTTTTTAGCTTATATGGCCTATCCTGATCGTGCACCGTCCTCGGCTGCACCAGCAACGTCTTCTGGAGAGCTCGTACACACGGTGATATCTCGTTCACCACGCTCGCCCGTATGTGACTCGCCCACTCTTGAGGTTGCAGCAGGAACAGCGGATGCACTTGTAGATGCACCGGCGTCCCCAGAGTGCTCGTCATCGCAATCTGTACAACAATTGTAATGTTAATTAATCATAAAAACGTACGGTTATGCCTAGTCTTTCATTCATCACACATACATGGCCGTCGTACATAAAATAAACTGACACACCATTGGCTAAAACACTTCGCTCTCACAAATATGCATATGTCATTTTGCATAGTATCCCAATCATACACATACATAGGCTGCACTAAAAGTATCGGGAATGGAATATTTCCACTGTTCCTGTCATATTAAAATCTTTTTAATTTAAAACTCCTTGGTTTTAAAAATCGAATACCGTTTATTTATTTAAAAAAAGACGTGTGGCACTCGGGGACTGCCGCGGTAAAGCACTTTGTTCATTCATATTCAAAACACTTTATACACAAATTTTACAAGTACAGCTATTCACTGTTGTACATAAATACCTATACACCTATATACTTTCTCATAAACAGCTGCTTATGTAATCGTCCGATTTCGGAGCAGCTCGTCTCGATTCGTGCGAGTTTCGTAGAGTCGTACAATACGTCTAATCGCACGCACACAACGCCGTGTCGAAGTCTGCCGAACTGAAACGACGTTAGACGATGCACGGCCTTCAAGCCACACCTCCGTGCCCGTCGGAGTGGGGAGCGTGAGGTTTTTTCGTTACGGAATTTCTGGATTCGGTCCCCGCGCTCAAGGCCCGCGATAGAAGCTATGGCAATAGATTAAAAAAGATTCTCGGTCTTGTCACAAGGTCTTGTCAAACTTGTTTAGACGTTGAGAAAATGGAATTGACTCGAGAAAATTCTAGAGCTATGATTTATTATGACTTTCGAAGTGGTTTAACACAAAAACAGTGTGTTGACCGGATGATTTCTGCATTTGGTGATGAAGCCCCATCCAAAACCACAATTTATAGCTGATTTGCTGAATTTCAACGTGGACGTGTCAAGCTCAGTGATGATCCCCGTCAAGGTCGTCCAAAAACTGCAGTCACCCAAGAAAACGTTGATGCTGTGCGTAAGCTGATTGAGGAAGATCGACATGTGACATACCGCGAAATTCAGGCAACTTTAGACATTGGCATGAGTCAAATACAAATAATCTTGCATGAACAATTAGGTGTGAAAAAGTTGTTTTCCCGATGGATACCGCATTTGCTCTGTGAAGAGCAAAAAGCGGCTCGCGTTACTTGGTGCGTCAGAACTCTCGAAAGATTCCACGCAGGATCCTCAAATGCTGTATACAACATACATATACGCGTATATACGCGTACGAACCCGAAACAAAAAACCAGTCACGGGTTTGGGTGTTCGAAAATGAGTTACAGCCAACAAAAATTATTCGTTCACGGAGTGTTGCAAAAAAAATGGTGGCCACGTTTGTCTCCAAAACCGGCCATGTTGCGACTATTCCTCTTGAGGGACAAAGAACGGTTAATGCAGAATGGTATGCTAACATTTGTTTGCCACAGGTCGTTTCTGAATTCCGTAAAGAGAACTGCAACCGCCGCATCATCCTCCATCACGACAATGCGAGTTCTCACACCGCGCACAGAACAAAAGAGTTTTTAGAGCAAGAAATCATAGAATTATTAGACCATCCGCCGTACAGCCCCGACCTAAGCCCTAATGATTTCTATACTTTCCCTAAAATAAAGAATAAATTGCGTGGTCAGAGATTTTCATCACCTGAAGAAGCTGTGGACGCCTACAAAACGGCCATTTTGGAGACCCCAACTTCCGAATGGAATGGTTGCTTCAATGATTGGTTCCATCGTATGGAGAAATGTGTCAAATTTCGCGGAGACTACTTCGAAAAGCAATAAATACATTTTTAAATAGTAATGTTGTGTCACTTCCTTGATTCCCGAAATTTTCAGTGCCGCCCTCGTACTCTAACTTGTACAAGTTTCCCCAATAATATAAACCAGCACTGTGGCTGCCAGGACTATGCTTGTTACACATTCAAAGAACATGTACACCGGGACTGCGCCCACCAGCACTGCGGCTGCCAGGACTGCGCCTGATACGCGTTCAAAGAACACGTTCACCGGGACTGCGCCCACCAGCGCTGCGGCTGCCAGGACTGCGCCTGATACGCGTTCAAAGAACACGTTCACCGGGACTGCGCCCACCAGCGCTGCGGCTGCCAGGACTGCGCCTGATACGCGTTCAAAGAACACGTTCACCGGGACTGCGCCCACCAGCGCTGCGGCTGCACGTCTGTTGCGGCCTGGCACTGTAGAATAATGGACTGCCAGTCCGCCCGAACCGTCAAGGCAAACATGTATCCAATGTACTAAAAAAAAACAATACATTAGACATATTATGCAGTTAACACACTTGCACAAAATGCAGCACAACTCTCGGGATACGAATACCATTCGCCTTTCCAGGGGATCATATATTGAGCTGCAGCCTGAGTCTTGCCTCTAGCTCCGCTCAGTAACTTCAGCTCGTAACGGTCACTCGGTAATACCTTAATAATGCGGTAGGGACCCCTCATACCGGGATCAAGTTTTCCTGTAGACTGCGTGTACTTTGTCACGAAAACTTGATCATCAACCTGAAACTTTCTTGCCGGGTGTCTCTGACGATTGACCCTCGAATCTTGAGTACCTTGATTTTTATCGAGTGACGCCTTAGCTGAGCTCCTGCTAAGCTCCCTCATGGTTTCGCGATTAGGGCTAGAGTTCTCAACAGCGATGTCGCGGATCAGTGCACGAATCACAGGAGTGGTGGCGTTTGTACCGATCAATAAGTATAAAGCAGAATATTGTGTGGTCTTTTGCTTAGTAATATTTAAAACTAATTGTATTTTACACAAAGTATCAGACCAATTTAAAGTTTTACTGTTAACCTCTATACGAAGCAAATTAAGAACAGTTCTTACATAGCGCTCGGCCTGCCCATTGGAATGATGCATTTCGGGCGTTATGTAGTGAATATTACTCCCCATATATTTAGATATCCAGCTCGTAAGAGCTGACGACTCAAACATACGTCCACGATCACAGATTATTAGTTTAGGCACTCCAAATAAAGAAATTGAGTTATAAAGTACCCGTTTTAATTCATTAGTGTCTTGTTTGTACATAGGATAAAGTAGGCAAAATTTAGTAAGGGAATCAACCAAAACTAGTACAAACTTATATCCATTGGACTCTGGCAATGGGCCTAGAACATCTATATGAATAGTCTCAAATGGAATATCGAATTTTTCCCATGATGTGATAGGTTGACGTGGGGCTCTGGGAACACGTTTCTTTGAAATGCAAACCAGGCAATGTGAAGTGTACCTTAGAACAAATTGTTTTAAGCCTGGGAACTAAAAATGTTTTAGGATTAGATCATAAGTCTTTTCCGCCCCCATGTGCTCATGCTTCGTCATGGAAAACTCGTAATAAGCTGAGTCTATGTCCTTTAGGGACAAAACACAATAAGCGAGATTCCTCCCCAACGGGCGAATAGCGATAATAGAGGATATCGTTTTTACATACGTATCGAGTGGAGTCTAAATCACCGTTTCTATGTTTTTGTATTAGATCAAGTCTCTGAATCAGCTAACTGGGCTATTTGGGCCCAATTCAAGGGTCGGTCTATGTTATTGACTTGCAACGCTGGTGGATTCCTGCTTAGGTAATCTGCATGACTCATCATTACGCCCTTACGATACTGAATTTCGAAATTAAAATCCTGCATGTATATCCACCAACGTGCAACTCTTGGAAGTAGATCCTTTTTGCGCTCGGTGGCCTTCAAGGCGTTGCAGTCGGTTATTATCTTAAAATTTATACCAACCAGGTAGTGACGAAAATGTTGCAAAGCCTTGACGACCGCCAGCGTTTCCAATTCATATGAATGGTATTTGGGTTCGGCGCCTTGAGTAACTCTGCTGTAATAAGCTACATCCCGTTTATTACCGTTCACATGGACCTGCATGAGTACCGCACCGTAACCTGAACTACTAGCATCGGTGTGTAGTTCGGTGGGAAGGCTTGGGTCAAAAATTGCAAGTATTGGCTCGCTAGTTAAATGCTTTATAAACTCTTGCCGAACTCTATTTTGTTCGGATCCCCATTCAAATTTAACATCTTTCTTTGTGAGGCGCGAGATACATGCAGTTTTTGTTGCGTAGCCTTCTATATAACGTCGGAAATATCCCGCAAGACCTAAAAATTGTCGTACTTGCTTGACGTTGGTAGGTATAGGTGAATTTGTCAAAGCCTCAACTTTATGCGAGCTCGGCCTAACCTGACCGTCACTAATTACGCGGCATAGGTACTCTATTTTAGTAGCAAGGAAGGAGCACTTTCGTATATTAATAGAAAATCCTTCCTCTGTCAAAGTCATTAAAACATTTCGTAGCAAGGAAACACCCTCATCAATAGACATGCTCAGAAATAGGACATCATCAATGTACAAAGAGTTATTAATGATGCGTTGATAAACAGTTGGAGAGTTACATAAGCCATACGGCATTTTTAAGGTACTCATAATGGGCTTCAGGAGTTACGAAACCGGTTTTGTGAACAGAACTCTCATCGATCGGAATTTGATGAAATCCCGAAGCCATGTCTAATGATGAGAAGAATATCGAGCTCCCAAGCTGATCAATGTGGTCATCAATCAAGGGTAGGGGATACCTATCCTTAACAGTAATGCGGTTCAGTGTTCTGAAGTCGACACACATTCGGTCTGAGCCGTCCTTCTTCTTGACTTGATATGACAAACGATACGGATGGTATGCGACAGGTGTGTCACTTGTTAAGCTGATGTGCATTGTGCCTGTCTTCATGGTTGTAGTGGCCGTGCCAGATATTAAAAAGGGAGAAAATTCTTTTATAACAGTCATGAGCCTAGCAAGCTCCACACCTTCGAGAGGCGTATTTACCGTACCGGACTCGTTAGTAGCAACAGCATTTACCTCCAGTATCCTATTAGACGTGTGAGTTAGGTATTGTTTATCTTTCGTACGAATAAACGTAACACCATCGCGATTAAGAACGTCCGTCCCTATTATTATTGACGTATTCATATACGAATCGGGCACAATTACAAAATCTACCTCAAGTGCAATATTGTGGAGCTCAACCGTTAAGGTGATGTATTCTCTGGCAACAAATACTTAGTTAATTACTCGGCGCGAACCGGAAAAATAATTCACAACCGCAGAAGATATCAAAGACACATTGAGTGCACCACTGTCTATTAAAATATCCACCGGAATACCCTGAATTACGCCCGTGCTTATGTTGTGGTTATTTTTTGTAGTTGAAAGCTCGTTGCATAAATTGACTGCATGCTTATTATTATTCAAGTTTTGAGATTCTGATCGAGCTTTAGTAAAGCACTCAGTTTCTTTGTGCCGTGTCCGTTATATTGCGCCATTTGGGGCACTTATCTGTAAAATGACCTACTTCGCCACAAACAAAGCACTTGTTTTCAAATCTACTTGAATTATTAAAAATGGCGTTTTTACTTGTATTAAAATTAGGTAAATATTTTATTTCTATCGGTGTTGCGATTACTGTCAGGTTTGCGGGTAGGTTTTATGTAGGTAGCTAAAAATTAAACCAAACTTTCCGTTGTTAAGTCAGCATTAGTGGCAACAGCGCGTACTTGGATGTCACTAATGCCGTAAATAACTATTTGGACCATAAGTTCTTCACTTAGTCCTTTCACCGTACGTAAGCGCAGTAGTGAGCGACGCGCATATTCTGCATACAACGAAAATTTTTCGGACGTTGAATTTAATACTTCATGAAGAATGTGCGCATAACTAACCTTTCGCGGACAGAGGGACTTAAATTCTTTAACGAAATTTGACCATGAACGTTCATTAGTAGTCCATTCATTTAACCAAGCTTTTGCGTCCCCTTTTAAACAGTTGGCCACTCGAGAAAAGTACTCGTAGTCGTCCCACTGGTTCGCCTTTATAGCCCGCTCCACTTCATTGCACCATACCTCAAAGTTATTAATAGCCGGGTCGAAATTAGACACATAATAATTAGTACTTTTAGGTTTCGTTAATGTACCCAATGCTTCAACGAGGGCCTGAGTCATTGAAGCATTATTTTTATCTATAGGAGGTGGTAGCCCACGAAGAGACGACGGTACATGCGAACTATTAACCGTGTTTTTCTCAATAGCAGTTAGACGAGACATAATCAATCCTAAAGTATCTGTTACAGATTTTTCTTGAGGGTAGGATCAAGATTTACTAGAATTTCGACGCGAACAAACCGAACGAGACCTTGATCTTTCACGTGAGCGATAATTATCACCAGAATAAGAACGACCATGACGCGAAACAGACCGAGTCCTACGACACGGATGGCGTGAACGCGATCTATCATACGAACGGGAGCGCGATCGGCTTCGACGTTGCGGGGAACGAGTTCTGCTATCACGTGAATTCGAGCGCAGCCTACTTCGACGCGATCGTTTTTGAATATTTCCAGAGGTTACGTACCTACCCTCAACTTCAGAGTGAAGCAGCGATGTTTTATTTGTCCGTTCACGTGAATCGCGTGGCATTTTGAAAATTAACGATTGTCTACGTTGGAAAAGCTAATTTGTGAGCGAAATCCTATCCCAATTCTGATTTAAGGAATCAGAAGTGATAAAATATAAAAGAAAAACACTTTTAAACAACCTAAAAGTAATTTATTTACTAATCAACATTTATTAATTATTTTACAATAAGACAATCGTTAATATTCAAATCAAATATAAATCACAATGACCACTTTTATAAAATAACGTTAAATAAACTTACAACGCGCAATACCAAAACCAAGCACCTTACCGGCTGACGATCGAGCAGCAAAGAGGCCCGTGCCGTTAGAGAAGGAGACTCTTCTCTCTCGACGCCGGGTCCCTGAAAAGGGCCTTACGGCGGATACCAAAACCAGGGGCTAAGCCCCTCTACTTGGGGTGGGATGACGCGCCCAGTACGAGTACTGAGCGCATGAGTCGTTAGGTTTTAGGGAAGACCCCCCGCGGCAGAACGCGGTGTAAACCCGGGGGGGGGGGGGGGGTCAACCTCGAAGCAAAAGGAGTGTCGAATTGCCAATCCAGGCACAACCGGGACCGGCGGTCGGCTTCAAGCGGCGCGTGGGGGTCCCGACCCAGGGGCTGAGGGAGGCCCGTGCCTATTGGAGCCTCTGCTTTTATAGGGAGATGGTGGGGAATCGGTATTATCTGTTGCGAGTTGTGTTTTTTAGCTTATAATACATAGTTTAATAAAAATCTTAAAAATATGTATAGTATAAAAGTATTGATTATATTTCCCTTAACACAAGTTCTACGAGAACCACAGGACGTGGTGTGAAAGCGTCCATAGATAGTAATAATATATTAGTGGTCCGTTTGATACTTAATGATTATTTTTATTACTTAAAATAGTTTGAAGTTTCACTTTACTCCCAAAGTAACAAATCTTTCCAAAATACTTTTCCCTCTAATTTTAAAAATATTCATCTAGTGACTACTAGCATTTATTTATTTATTTACATTTTATTAAAACGGGTGACCCCAATTATATTAATTAACTTATACAATATTGTCTACTGTAATACTTATTTACTTACTAAGAAAAAAAAAGTCCAATTTTGAAAGTAAAGTCGCCTTAAAGTGTATTTCACTTTAAAAATCAAAGCAATCCGCAATGTTCCAAAAACAAAAAATGATTTCTAAATTCGAAAGTTCCGTACTACAAAAACAAACTATCTATTCGGGTTATAAAGATAGTAATATCTCAAATATAATACGTACTTATGAAAAAATGGCTTGCTTATTGTAAGCACGGCTTAAGCCTCATTACTCAATTTTAAGTAGGTTATTTTTGACATTTCTCTGTCTTAACGCGAATAGAGACCTTTTGAATTAAATAAATATGAGCAATTTAATGATGTATGTATGTAATTCAAATATGGTATTAACTTTTTTGTTTAAAAAAATCTTGTTACACAGTGCTATTAGCCGGCTAGCATTATGTATTTCCTGGTCACAGCCGTTCTAGATACAGTGATAAACCACTAAGGTTCGAAGAAGAATTAGTTTTTATTTGACAATTGACAGTATGGACATTTGACGTCCTTTGTCATTCTTACTTTCATTGTTGTTGACAATTTGTTGTTTTAATTTCTAGATTTGTGCCCAATTTTTATTCCCAGTGCGTTTTCGAGTCGAGGAAGTGATTGTTAAATGGTGTATAAATGTCTTCTAAGGCCATCAAAATGCCGTCAGCAACGAAGGATTCAACAATATTAAAGATTGCAGTGGAAATGCTCAATGCCCCCGACAAAGTTCCTCAGTTAATAGAGTTCGATCAAAGCCAGCCTCTATCTAGTATCATACAACTCCTTTGCAAGGCGTGGGGGCTTCCGGATCCCGAGAACTATGCTCTGCAATTCTCGGAGAGCAATAATCAAAACTACGTTACGGAAAAAAATCGCAACGAAATCAAAAATGGTTCTATACTACGATTAGAACAATCTCCCGCTAAGACAGTTCAAGACATTCTTGCAAAAATAAACACTGGAAGTGACTTAGAACAAACGTTGGCTCTGGAAAAGTTATCAAAAGTAAGCAGTGATCTAACATTTGCACTCGAATTTATCAACAAAAAAGGATTATCACTCATAATAAACAACATTGAAGTAGGCAAGTTCAAAATAAACTCTCTAAAGTATGCTCTAATGACATTTGTAGAGTTAATGGACCATGGGATTATATCATGGGATATTTTGGAGAATCTCTTTATTAATAAAGTAATTAGTTTTGTAAGCAACCAATCAATTGCACAAGATCCAAAAATTATACAACAATGCTTATCTATTCTAGAAAACATTGTTCTTAATAGCTCCGGGAAAAATTTACATGTAGAAAAAGAAATAACCATACCTAGCCTTATTTCTCATTTGGAAAGCCCAGACAGAGTAATACAACAGAATGCCATTGCACTCATTAATGCACTTTTTAAAAAAGCAGACTCAACTAAGAAAAAAATGATGGCAGACACTCTGTTTTCTAAACAGGTTCGTAACAAAATATATGAAAATCTTATCACTAAGAATGAATCAAAAGAAGGTTTGGGTACAGAATTGGCTTATCAACTTTATGTGCTCCAAACTCACATGTTAAGCCTGTTAGAAACAACAATGCAATCCAAATCAGATACCAATGAACAGGAATGGAACTCTTTAATGCTAGACAAGATTAAAGAACTTCATAAATATGCATTCGAAAATGACAATACCAACTTGGAGATAACCACAAGACGTCAAACTGGAAGCCTTTCCAAAGACAACAAAAATAAACTCGGTTTCAAATGTGAAATTGATCCAACAAAGGACTTTAGGGAAGTACCTCCTGGTGCACTAGCCCTGGATTGTATGTTATATTTGGCTAGAAACTATACAGAGGAGTACAGTAAAATTGTGCTTCGGAATAGTTGTAGAACTGATGAGCATGAGTGTCCATTTGGAAAAACCAGTGTAGAACTAGTCAAACTGTTATGTGACATGTTACACATTGGAGAACCCCCTAACGAACAAGGACAGACATATCATCCTATATTTTTCACCCATGATCATCCATTTGAAGAGCTTTTTTGTATTTGCATTGTTTTATTGAACAAAACATGGAAAGAAATGAAAGCTACCATGGAGGATTTTAGTAAAGTTCTCAGTGTGGTAAGGGAACAGATTTACAGGGCTCTAGCAGATTCACCTCAAAGTTTTGATGCATTTCGTGTAAAGATAATGAAGTTAACATACATTGATATAACTAACTTGTGGCAGCAGGAACGTACAAACAGGGAAGTCTGGGAGTCTCATGCGAAACCAATCGTTGAACTCAAAGAAAAAATTACCCCAGAAATCATTGACTTAATTCAACAGCAAAGATTAGGAGTTTTAGTAGGTGGGACAAGATTTAAAAAGTATATGAAAATTAATAGAAAAGATAAATTCTGGTTTGTTAGGCTATCACCAAACCATAAAACACTACACTATGGTGAATGTGATGAGAAGAGCACACCAAGCTTAGAAGAATTAGGTACCAAACTAGCTGTGGCAGACATAAAAAGTCTTGTTGTCGGTAAGGATTGCCCTCACATGAAGGATTTGAAAGGAAAAATTGGCAGTAACCAGCTGGCATTTTCATTAATTTTAAAAGGTGCTGAGGTTCATTCTTTAGATTTCGTTGCTCCCGATGAATCAATATTTGACTATTGGACGGATGGAATTAATGCTCTCTTGAAAGAAAAAATGACCAGCAAATCTTTTGAAAATGATTTGGAGACTTTACTGTCTATGGATATCAAAGTAAGGCTACTTGATGCAGAAGGTATTGACATTCCTCAAGACCCACCTATAATCCCACCAGAACCAGAAGATTATGATTTCTACTATGACAACAATTAAAAATATTTTAGTGTACATTTTTTAAATTGTATATCAAATGAGTATTTATAATGTTTTTTCAAAGTTTTGCAAGTTAAAGACCTATGATAGTGTTTATAAAAGACTGATGGGTATAATTGAAAAATTGGCCATGAATGTCCATTTGTTTTTCGTATAATTTTAAATAGCGTTAATATAAAGAGCTATTATTAGCTCTTTATATTAACGCTTTTAAAATTAATTAATCATTCCTTGTAATTATGTTCACATTTCAATACCCTTTCCTTTTTTTTAGCTTTGGCTTTTTCGTATTGCACAAATACGAAAATATGTGCAATTAATACTTTTAAATATGAAAAAAATATAAATGTTAATGCTACCATGTCAAAAAGAAATATCTGATAAAAATAAATGTAATATACATGTGTTCTTACTACCTACTTACACTATAAAGTATAAATAATGTTAGCCATTGCTCTAAAGTGTAAATGACAAAAAAGCTAACTGAAATGTTAAACAAATCATCAATATGTAGTGTAAAATAACTATTAGTAAGTAATTGACCAAAGCACTAAGTTCATTGAATATGCTGTTTTAAGTAACTTACAAAAAGCTTGGGTATAATAAATAGTAACCATTAATAATTTCATTGGGCATTACTAGTTTATGCACAATATTGCAATATTATGTGGCCATATTTTTGCACACTAAACCAAAGATAATGCATATATTAACAAATGTTAATGAAAAATTATTGTTTGTTATTTTATAATATGTTTACACTATATTATGAATAATTAAGATGCAATGACATTAAATAATAATTATTAGTCATAAAAGTATTATCAAGTATATAAAGTTGTATATTTAGAAATGGATTATTTATTTTTACATACTTTGCTACTTGACCCTCTAAAAATATATACACTCAATTTACAGAGCCTGTATAAGAATGTGGGAATAGGTGGAAGCCCCAAAGGAAGATAACCGATCGAGCGAGGTGCTATGCTCGGTCAGACCGAAGCCCACTAGTAGTTTTCGGATGTTGTATATATAGCGCCGAACTGTGAAAACTTCGATACCGCGAATCAGGATTGTGGCGCTAATTGGTCCGCCACATCACTCCCCCTCGAAGACCGGAGGTCGAATATTGAGTCGCCAGTGCCAGAGAGTCGGAACTATGTTGCTGCTGCACGGGCTTACTAGTCGGAGTGCTGCCGTGCGGGGCCGATGCTACGTGCTGACCAGGAGAGATGTGCTATGCTTGCTGACCGGTCGTTGTAGTAAGAGTGCCTGTTGAAGCCGATGAGGGTTCGACCTGGCTGCGGTGCGTTAAGGCTGGTGGTCGAGGTACCCGATGAGGCTGAAAGCTGGCTAGCATGGTGGGGATTGATGATGATGATAACCAGAAGGAGGCGTGTTCTTGTCGAGGGTCACCAATGTGGGAATAGGTGGAAGCCCCAAAGGGAGATTTCCGACCGAGCGAGGTGCTATGCTCGGTCAGGCCGAAGCCCACTGTAGTAGTTTTCGGATCTTGTATATATAGCGCCGAACAAGTTTGACAAAACTTTGATAGGGCGACTAAGGATTGGAAGGAGGATCCCTTAAAAGCCCCTTGTCTTTTAAGGGATCAAGTGTCCCTAGATCCCTGTATGCATAAAAATCAAAAGCCTTGAATACCTTAAAACTTATGGAATGCGTTATCAAAAATAATTAAAACGACTTCTTTGTACCGCATACTTTATTTACTTATACTTAAAATACTTAAATTAAAATCTTATAATTCTTTTATAAAATTAAACAATAATTAAAAATAGGGAATACTTAGTTTGATTAGTACAGTCATATTATATGTGCTATGTTTTATAAATAATAAGTGTTTTACAATACCACTGATCTGAATAACTCATAAAATATAACTTCAACAGTACATGCTATTAGTTCCGTAAAATAGCACTGCGGTCAACAGTGGTTCTGTTTTATTAATTTTTATTCATTTCATATTGATTTTGCCAAGCTGATTACAAATCTGAACTTCGTTTTTTTTACTAGCAGCTCTACTTTTTGAGATAAGTTGATTATGATTGAGATGAGGTTATATTAACAAAATTCTTTTTTTTTAAACTAAAATCTTGTAGTAAACTAAACTAACGGGTAGTAAAATTCTCTTTAAGATTTTCTTGAATGGACTGAGTCTAAATTACTATTCTGAATGCTGCAACAGTAACCAGCCATCATATTGGCAGTCCATTAACCTTGGTTATACACTCTTACATAATTATATATATTTTCTACTCTGAGCTAAAAGTGCAACATCTATCTATTCTATCAACATCTAGCTATTGAGAATAGAAAGATTTTTTTTTATTTCCTAAATAGAAAATTATGCAGGTACTGATTAATCACAAGAAGTCAGAATCTAATTGCAGACTGCAAATTAGGATACACCAATTTGGAACGATTTTTGCTGTTTAATCCGCTTATTTTCTTCTCGCAAAAATAACAAGCATCATGGGGATTTATGGTTTACCCTCAATCGGCTTTGGTACCTAAAGTAGGGTATTTTCTTGTTTGCCCACAAAGTTAATGATGGAATGCAACTTTCACATACCTACAAAATTTGGAGTTCCTGTTTACTTGATGTTGACATCTCAAAAAGTTTTAATTACTTGTCTGTACGGAACAACTTGTGAGCTAAGTGGGGCTAATTAAGGGGGTTCCTGTATCTCAAAAACTAGAGCTGCTGTGTAAAAAATGAGAGTAGGTCCGAAATCAAGGACCTCAAAATAAGTAAGAAACCGGTCTCAAATCTAATAAAACAAAAAAAAACGTTTATTTTGTAGACCAGTGTAATATATGAAGTACTCATATTAGAAAAAGCTATAAATAACTTAGCACCAGTGGTGTCTTGCATCATTTTAAGCATTATTACTGTCTAATATTATTAAAAGACAAATAAAATCCTTTCCTATCCTTCGTTGAAATATATATGATTTACATATTTCAAACTACACATTGTAATTGGAGCTTCACTTAAATGGAGTTACTGTAAAAAATCGACCTCGTTTTTTCTCTGAACACTAACAACGGTACAATCTATCACATACAAAAAGGTACTTTTAACACTTTAAGAAATATAGTTAAGAGAGCGCAAACTGTTACGTACTTTCAGAAGAAATTAAAAAAAATCGCTAATGCCCAGTTTCTGTGGTGAATTTGTTCGTAGTTTATCTATTTCATTAGCGTTATTGGTGTAAACCCGTTAGGTTTCTGAACAAAAACGTGTCACTAAGTTTAACTTTACTGACCAATAAGGTCAGTTTATCGATTCTATAACTCATAATTGATATTACTATTGATAGATGGCGCTGATACAGAAAAAAAATTAAAAAATTACTGAAAATTATCTAAAGTTAAAATAGTTCAAAACTACATTTTATTTTGCCAACTCCAGTTACATTCCGAATAATAGCAACAAAATAACTTTATCCTCAATTTTTAAAAATATTCTTCTCGTGACCACTAAAGTTAAACTTAGTTTATCTAGAGTTTATGTAAAATCTTCAGAAACCGATCATTAGATTAACGTAAGTACTTTTTGACAGAAAAATTATAAAATAAATGTCTCATGCCGTCATTTATTGTAAGTGAAAACCTAAAGAACCAAGAAAGGTGTCGTTACCAATCGCACTTCCTATATTACAAAATAGTATCGCTTCTATTAAAAAACTTAATAATTTAGAATTATTTAGCTATTTGCTAAATCTTCTAAGTATAGGAAAATCTATCTATCATAATCTAAATCTATCATCAGCTAGCGGCTAGCAATATATTTATTAAAGGTAAGTAAGTAAATAATGGTTTTTAGTATTTGCTTCAATCAATAATATGACAAGAACATCCAGGCCAGCTCACACTGAGCCAGACGTGTAGCGTAAGATTCGCGGCTGATAGAAGTTATAGTCCCATTAGAATAGAATTACGTTAAACACTATTTTATTGTAGTATTTAACACGCGACTAATGAGGGTTTTTAAATTCGTGACATCTGACAGCTTTTAGACACTACAAGGAACGTCAGGCTCGAACGGAACGGTCAAAAGAATCGAAAATTCTTATTGACCGTTTTTGATACCACTTACGCCACCATATGACGATTTGTGTGCGTTGGGTCTGCCCCCTAACGGCAGAAAAAAATATCAAACACTCTCATTAAACTCTATCTCAAAAAGAGTTAATAAAGAACGTCGAGATTAGTGTGAAATGGACCTTAGTGTAGGGAAGAAAAATCTAAGGGTCTGTTTCACAATCTTCTAATAAGTGTCGAATAGCTTAATGGGAAGTTTAGCCGCTGCACATACATAGATTTCAATGATTTAGACGGCCAAAAGTACTATTTTAAAAATCAATATAATCGTAAGGTAACCTTAAAATTAGTGAGTCAACAGTTCTATGTACAATATAACATCCCCTCCCCCCGCCTTTGAAGCGCGGGAGTCGACTTTGATCAGTCGCAATTCGATAGTGAACAAGTGTGTACATGTCGGGTCTCGGCGCTCTCCTAAACTTACAACTTTCCAAAGTGCACTATTAATTTCAAGCTAATATTTTCGTTTTAACTGTGATGAATTGCGATAATACAGGTAAGTACAATTTTTTTTCGTTACAGAAAAAATTTATTAACGTTCTCTGTCATTCATTTTTTACACGACAAACATCACTCTGTCCAAAATAGATTTTTTTAGATATATTTAAATTCGAGTGCCTTTTGCATGTACTTATGAGACCATCCCTGTAATTATTTTCATTATACTATATAGTTCATATATGTAACTAACTAATTCCATAAGAAATAGCCGCGCAAAATCGCGCTTTTTTGAGCGAAGCCCTTTTGAAAGGCTCTTTGTCAAATATAGGAATTATTGAGTGTCCGATATTTTATATTAAAATTGTTTTTTATTTGTTTCAGGTCTACCTACTACCTCGGGTACTAAAGTAGTGACTCGTCAATATATATTTGACCAACTACAAAGTCAAATTTTACCAACTTTAAATGTAAAACTTGACTATTATGAGAATTTTCTCCTTATGCGCTATGGGCACAACAAAGAGGCTAAAGAAGACTTAAAAAAAGGATTTTCTTATCTAAAATCACAAATTAAGCAACGATGGGCAAAGGCAAATAAACACAAAGATGTTTTCCTGAAAATAAACCAATCATGGTTAGAGGGAACATTCGAAATTCCCATTGAATCAGCCTCCTCGCAAGGTCGACCACCCAAGTCTTTTGGAGAACTAAGTGAGCGTAGTAAAAGAAGAAAAACGGAAGAAATAAGGGCCTCCGTAGGTGATGAAGTTATTGTTCACGCTGCTACATCTGTTTTGCAGACAACAGGACATAGGACCGCCTCGAAAGTGCTTAAAGATATTACGAACTCACCAACACGGGCTAGTAAATATAGAAAAGCCTACAGTAGAGTTACGGACAACGATGAGATACCTCAATTGACGCCTCTGCAAGCACTTAAGATGTTTGTTGAAGCTGATCTTACGAGACGACAGTATGAGATAGTAAGGGCAACAAATCAACATTTCCCTTGCTATGATCTTGTTTTGAAAGCAAAACAAGAGTGCTACCCCCCGAAAGAATCCCTACGAATTACGGCTACTTGCGCGGAAAGTAATCTACAGTGCCTAATGGATCTTACCGTAAAACGATTATCAAAATACCTAGAAGATGTGATAATCCGGCTTAACGAGCAAGAAAGGAAATCGTTAATAATATATAAAATATATAAATATATAAATAAATATATAAAAAATATATAAAATATATAAAAAACAAAGTTACGATAATGAGACTGATTCCGATGCCAACATTTTTATGAGTTCCTTTGTGCCTTTGCGCATTGTTTGTGGAAAAGAAGGCAGTAAAATTGTTTGGCAGAATCCAACTCCTTCTTCGCCAAGGTTTTGCCGTCCGATTCGATTCCGATTTATAAAAGAAACAACGGATATAACTAAAGAAGAGATAAAATATGTGCAGGAGTCCATTAAGCAACTAAACAAAACAGTTGTTACTTTAAATGAAGAGGAGTTTTCGTTTGGGCACCAACTCAAAATGAGTATAATTGACGGAAAGGTGTGCAACGCAGCCACAGACACAAAGTCAACATCCCAGTGCTACATCTGTGGAGCTACTTCGAAAACCTTCAATGATCTGTCGAAGAAAAATAGCGTAAACCCTCAAGCTTTAGAATTCGGCTTGTCAGTATTACACGCCCGGGTCCGTATTTTCGAAAGTATTATACACGTTTCTTATAAACTGCCTGTAAAAAAATACAGGGAAAGAAAAACTGAAGAAGAGAAGGCATTAGAAGCCCAAAAGAAGTTGGAAATTCAGGAGAGATTTCGAAATGAAACCGGTTTGCTCATTGACATGCCAAAGGCCAACTTTGGTAACACCAATGATGGCAACACAAGCCGGAGGTTTTTTGAAAACCCCGAATTGGCTTCAGAGATCACAGGCATTAACTTTGAATTGATGTACAGATTCAAGGTTATTTTAGAAACTATTTCTAGTGGCCATAAAATTGATGCTGAAAAATATGATGAGTATGCGTATGACACAGCAAAATTGTACGTAGAACAGTATGGTTGGCACCCAATGACGCCTACAATGCACAAGATATTGGTACATGGAAGCCAAGTCATAAGAAGTTCGTTGCTTCCAATTGGACAGCTATCCGAAGAAGCTGCAGAAGCCCGGAACAAGCATTTCCGATCGTACTGGTTAAACTTTGCCAGAAAGTATTGTAGGGAAGAATGTAACTTAGATGTATATTATAGGTTTTTGTTAAGTTCGGATCCCTTCATTAGTTGCTTGAGACAAATAAGAAAACCTTCACGTAACGCATTTCTACCTGAAACGGTTAAACTTTTATTACCTGCTGACCCAAACACAGAGTCAGTAGAGACATCTGGACCTGAAGATACCGATTTTTAATGTAATTTTATATTTAAAGAAAACATCTTAAATTCTGTTTCCATTCATTTGTATTTTTAGTGAATATAGCTCTGTTATATATTACCTGTTCTTTATAACCTGACAAATATATATATGTTTTTATAAACACATATGTTTTCTTTATTTTAATTGAACTTAGAACTAAAATAACCCCAAAAATAATTTTGGCCGCCTAAATCATTAAAATCTATGTATGTGCGCTGCTTACATATATCGAGCGACAGAGACAAAACATGCAAATAAGCTATCTGACACTTAACAGTAGATTGTGGAACAGGCCCTAAATATACTATCTAAAAATCAGACAGCAGAAGCATCATCATGGACAACAAAAAAGCCATGATCGACTAATGGAAGTCAAATATTTACATCATGACTAGCATTATAAACAAAATATGTTCTGGGGCAAAGGCGAGGTTATTATTGAAACAATTTTACTGCAATGTCACTGCAATAATTTTCTTGATTTTTCACTAATGTACAGTCACAACTTCACAAGCGATAACGTCAAGAGAAATGTAACTGTTACTCCCGTAATTTCTAGTCCCCGATAAAAAAGGAGTGCATAATCCTGATTACTGCATTTTGGATACTTCGAACTTTGTATTTATAATTTCTTCGTCGGAATCTAGTAGAGGTAGTGTGCTCGTTGGAATATTTTCCTCCACCCATCGGAGATCGGAGTCTAAGGATGTCGTGTTAGGTTCGGGCTCTCTGTCGCGGGAGGAATCGTTTTCGCCTATACTCGTACCGCGCATTTTAACGCCGTACGCGTCGTTCACAAATTGTTCTTCTTCATCTGCAAAAAGAAAAACATAGAGTGAGCTTCCTCAGATTTGTCATTTACTTATGTTAATACATAAACTTATTAAGGACGCGTAAAGTTGTTTGACAGATTTCAGAGTATGGAGCGCAAAGACATTAGAAATGTTTTATATGACAAATCCAGACAGTGATCAAATAAAATAAATTTTATTACCACGCATTAAGATTCATGCATAATCGCAAAACACGTGAAAATTTTGAGGAGACTTTTTAGGCTTTTTTCCAAATAAAATTTTAAGATAGCTGGATTATTTTTTAGCCTGTTAAGGTGATTATATCCGCTATCTTTGGGTACTTTTAAATTAAATAAACATAATTAGCTACATAATAGCAGAAAAATGATACAAAATACGACGTCTTTTGTAATTTTTGGGTAGAGGTTCTGAAAAATTGTTTTATAACCATTTAAATATAAATATTTTGTTACCAGTTTTTACATAAAGATGTAAGGTAGGTACTCTATTTGTGACAATTGTCAGTTTTGTACCTACCGAAAAACGGCCAATTTATGTCGCCCTTAAAGTTAAACTACCTTTGCCGCGTTTGGAAAAATATGAGAGTAAATTTTTGCGATGCGCGTGCACACCGTTATAGTTAGCCAAAATGCGACATGATGAAGTTAGCTGATAACTTTCTCTAAATTTCCGTGAAAACTGTAACTAATAGACTTGACCCTTTTTTTATTATCCTAAACGATTAATAATTATTCCGTAACCCCAACTATTATTTTAAAACCATAAAAACCCACAAAACTTTAATTTGAAAATACGCTTTTGAAAAACAGCCGAAAACGTTTCCCGCCATGTTTGTCGATAGATGTTAGTCGATAATCTGTGCTACACATCGTACTAATAGTCATGGAGAATAGAGGTAAGGAGTACCATCTCTCTAAGGCAGAAAAGCTAAAAGGTGTCCGACAAAAGTAATTAAATAATAGTTCCAAAACTGGTCATAATGGCGCTAGAGTGGCAAGGGTGTGTGCTTTGAAGTTCGAATTTTTGATGACTATGACTAGTTTTTAGTAGTTAATTCAGTAAATCATGAATATTCTAATTACTCGTATAGTCGAAAATATTTTTATGTATAAAACCGAAGACGATCCCAAGATTTAATTATCCGTTTAAATTTTGCCGCTTTACACCCTTGCGTCTGTAGCGCCCCCTATTTAACGCTATTTTACGGACACTTTTCATGTATGGAGATGGTACTCCTTACCTCTATTCTCCATGACTAATAGTAAACCATCACTTGACAGCTCAGTGCACTATGGAGCTTTTGACAAGTATGACAAGTGACGTTTATTTGTTTACTATTACTATGACGTCACATCATGGCTGATCACATTAAGTACTAGCACGAAATAAAAAATAGAAAATATAGTTTTCAAATTAAGTTTTTAAAAACATCTCAATCTTTTATTTCATGATTTAGCTATATTACGTTTTCCTAAGCCTACTTGGCTTAAAGGAAATACTCATTTAGTGTATGAAATTAAGTATCCTATCCACTTCAAAGTAGTATAATAGTTTTTTAAATTACGTATGTACACAATAGCAAATAGTAAATGCGTAAATGTCTCTTTCACTTCCGCACGAATATATTGGTATCGCGTTTAAGGTGGTACGGGATAGGAGTGCGATAGCAATATATTCATGCGCAAGTGAAAGAGACAAGTAACGATGAGTCAGTGTACGAAATTCTACGTGTTCCGCGACCGCACTTTACACATTAAAAATATTTAATGTAGATAAACATATTATTACACATAAGGACAATTTTCAAATGAAACAGAGATAAGTGCAGCCATCCTCTGAAGTTTGTGACCCGCTAGTATTATCAAGGTTACGCGCTACTGCCAGTAGGTACTATGAGTTATGACTAATCGTAGTTAACAGGAAAAGCATAACAGCCGATGTAGTACTCTAATTAAATGTATAAGTATACCTACCTATTTGGTGTAGTGACGTCAAAATAATATTGCCAGCATTTTAGTTGCTTACTCAATTTTTACCGCAGTAACATCCATTAGACTTGTGGCTTTTTTACTTGTATAAATTTTCTTTGTGATTTTGAGACATAAACCCAAACCTACATTACAAGTAGTTTCTTAGCAACGACTAAAAAAAAAAACTTGTGCAATAGTATTCTTTTACTACCATTTTTGCCGTTTTTGCGTGAAAGAGTAACAAACATCCATCCACACTAACTTTCACATTAATAACCATGGAATATAAAACACAGGAGGATAGGGCGTGTGTGGCCGTGGCTCGCGCGCCATAGTTAAGGACAGCGAGTCTCAACTTGACTCACTTGCTTTGTGGTTGCATACGTATTGTGACGTGTACTGCCGGTGATTATCACGCGCGTGTTTTATTAAAAAGCTCCGGTTTGCGGGTTTTTTTACGCCGGTTTTTCTTGCGAGTTTGGTTCTTCTCGGCGGGTTAGGGTTGAACCGGTGGTAGCTTTTTCTGTTGACTCTCCGAAAAAAGTTTGTAAGTTTCATTTGTAAGTAAAATATTTCATTTTATATTTCTTCATAATGACTCGATGTTCCATCCTTGAGTGCAAATACAATGTAGTAGTAAGAACTTCTTACGAATTACGATCTGCTGTTTCTTATCAGCGGTAAGTTGTTATTTAATTTATAATTAAAATATAATCTTTCAGACAATCCTCTATCCATTTAAAATAATAGTGAAAATTAAGAATGACACGTATCACTATTGAAATAAAGTCTAAAATTGTATGACGCCCAGTCCGCATGCACAATCTAGTGTTGTGTAGTACAATCTGAAATTCAAAAATCAGAACGAGCATTAGGGTTGTGACTTAGGATATCATCGATTTATTAATTTTAGATATAATTTTTATTTTAACTAAAATTAAAATAGTTATCTATACTTCTATATTTATATTATAAAGCTTAAGAGTTTAAAGTTTAAACTATGTAGGAACTACTGGTTCGAATTGAAAAAATATTTTTGTGTTGGATAGTCCATTAATCAAGGAAGGCTTTATGTGACGTCGACGCAACTTGGAATAGGTTATAACCAGTGATCGGATTAGGTTGTGCAATTTAGGGTTCGTTGACCTCAAACATTATATTAGTATGGATAAGCTCGCGGGATTGTGGGATTTCCGAAATTGAATATTTCATATATAATCCATAAAACAAGCCAAAATGTTGTCAAAATAACCAGATAACTCAAACTCACAACGTACGCATTCAATGAACCGAAGAACAGCGGGGCTATTACGAACTTTAACTTTCGTTGGTCATGGTCATCATTTTGACATTGCTAGTTAATAAAAACACAATTTAAAAAGTTAAAATGTCAAAAAAGATTGCGCAAGCCTATACGGGCATGTCCAACTAAATAGTCCTCCATTTTGTCCTGCAATGAAACGCCCTCTAGACCAATAAAATCGTGTGGCGTTTGACATTTTGACATAAGCCATGAAATGAGATCTGTCAATCGAAGCAGGGACCTATTGTGCTCCCGGCTTCGACATTTTTAACCGACTTCCAAAAAATTAGGCGGTTATCCTATGTAGACTTCATATTACTAAGTAATTAATAATCTGTACTTCATAGAAAAGTACCTACTCTGTGAGCCACTTCGATCGCAAATATTCTTGTCTTTTGATTAATTCGTTCTTTTTAGTAGTTAATAAATATTGTGGCCTGTGAGTTTTTCGAAAATTTTTCGAATTTTATCTGTTCCTGGTGCTGCAGCTGCCTTCATCTCCCATGAGGACCATTATACAAAAATGCATGTCAGAACCCACCCGGTTGAACTCAGACAATGTGGGAGACGCGCTTAGATTACCTAGGGCTACAGTGAAATGTGGTATTAATCGGGAAAAGGAAACATAGAATAATTTGGTTTTGCATGAAAAGTTGGTGAGGCAGAGATTTGTTCTACGACTGCAGTAGAAAGGTGCATAGGGCCCACCCACCGGGGACTGGGGTGCTTAAAACCCATTACATTGCCTTTTGGCACACAGAATGGAAAATTATATTGTTTTGAGGTTATTAACATCTCTAGGCATAGGGCTTTGTTTAAAAAAGGGCTAGATGATTTTAGAATACCTGCTATGTAACATGAGAAAATGGTATGATTGTAACTTCCGATGTAATCAGAGAAGTGTTACAAAGTTTGGTGTGTGTGTGTGTATATTATGTGTAGTCTGTCTGTAGTATAGTAGAACCCAAATGGCAGAAATGATTTTAATCTAGTTTATTTAATTATTTAGCTATCATATCATCCACTCGCTAACTGCTTGACAATGTCGAGATTGTTTCTTATTTTTTTTAATTATTCTATTTATAATTAATAAAATTAGTTATATATAATAAAATATATTATAATGTTGTACCATAGTAGACATAAAATAATGTTATCATTCCTATTGAAGCTGCTCTAATTTGGTAGCCGTCTGTTGTGCAGTGTGTGGTCTAGCGTTGTCCTGAAGCAGCAGTGGCCTAGAGCGAATGACCAACCTCGGTTGTTTAGCAGCTAGTTTTTCCATCATGATTTCCAATTGCTGGCAATAGACATCTGCCGTAATCGTCTGGCCAGATTTAAGAAAGCTGTAGTGAACGACATCGGCACTAGTCCACAAAACGCTCACAAGTAACTTTTTTTGAGTCAATTTTCGCTTGGGGCAGGCTTTGGCTGGTTCACCAGGGTTGAGCCATTGCGATGAGCGTTTCCGATTATCGTACAAGATCCACTTTTCATCACAGGTAATGAAAAATCCCTTCATTATTGTGCCGGTTGAGTAATGTAACGCAGCAGGCAACGCGCGTTTGTCGGTTAGCTGCACTCAATTTATTTTATAATTAAACCTAACACAACCATAAATGATTTTTTAGATTTGCTAAGTCTATAAGTTGGAACCTGAAACTTATTCTTATTTCTAGTGTTCTTAATTCAATCATGTAATCTCATAGGTCCGAAAATCGAAAAGAATACAATAATATTATAACTTACTTCTTTTCTATAAACATCTAAATTGATGAAACTTATTTTTAAATGCGAAAATATTTAACATATTTTAGTTTATGTTATTGTTTTTATTTATTTATTTAAAGAAATGGCGTCGGCTTAAAACCATTTGCCAGTGTCAAGTTAAAGAGGCGGAAAATTAGTCGTTTCAATTTTCAACGCCGTATTTCTAAATCGTCAAGTCCAAAGTATTGTTAGAGTCCAAATAAATAGTCAGTGCAGTCAATAAGTCAAGTCAATCGATTTAGTAAAGTAGTAGAAGCTTTACTGAAAGTTCTTATGGAGTTTTGGAGGAAACACAAAGTAGCAGGTTTTTGAAGTTGTACCACTTGCCCACACTAGTACACGTTAACGAATATTTAATGGTTCTACCAATATTACACATTAAAAACCTAAATAACAGAAATTTATGAAAGAAATACAAAACGAACAACGTCACACATTGAATTCCCCGACAAAACTTCCCTTATGTTTGGCATGGTTTATAATTTTAAAATAAAGTGACAATATTGCATTTCGATATTACACATGATGACCTTTTTCGAAAATTATATAAATTGTTTTAAATATGAAATTAAAACATCGGCGGTGTTTTAAAGTAGGTACACAATTTATTTGAAATGCTCTTTTTAAGTCCATAATAGTTTTTATAATTAATTAATAGCATAAAATTCAAATAGAATACATGGTGCTTATACACACAACAAAACGCAAATTTCAATACAACAATAGTTCACTTTTCAGGACCAACATAGTTTTATAGGTAAGCACATAATTATACATAGTTATATGTATGTACCTTATATAACATAGTTGCGTAATACCCCGACATCAATTGGCTGGGAGAATTTATACAAGCGTTTACATGAATTCCAACGAAGTTAGGTAATAGCCCTGCAGGAGTAAATAAACACCGCCGGATCACTTCATCATCCATTTTGCGAAAACGAGACAGGAAGACTAGGGCTATATATGGGATTTAGGCTGGGACTATATGCTCCGGAATCCAGGCCGTAAAAAAATTCTGTGTATTGAAAATATAACTCTGCGCTAATACTATAGAGTTGAAAATCGAACACATGAGTCTCGAGTTAAATGTCAATTCATATATGACAGTTCGAAATTCAAAACTTCCATTTTCAACTCTATTGTATTAGCGCAGAGTTCTATTTTCAGTGTTCTAAATTTTCACCGACGTTCCGAATTCCGGAGCATATAGTCCCAGCCTTATTGGTTTTCTCACATTTACACTTATTCTTATAGTCGGCGCAAACGCTATCAGCACTCGGAGCAATACTCGTCAAACGTGCAAATGAGACAGCGCGAACATGTTCTCTTTTACGCACTTATTGTTTGTGGGTAAAGTCACCAGAGACGTCTCCTGGCATCTCTATTACAAAAGCGGTGTATTGCATCGAATTCCGCGCGCGATTACTTTGTTCAAAATGGATGTAATTATCGTATTCAGCACCCCCAAAAATGGCACCCACACCAATGGAAAACAAACGCCAACAGTATCCAAAATCTGCTTTTCCGTAACCTTTAAATTGAATTTTTAGCAGCCATTAATTTATCGACCCAATCCTGAAACATGATTTAACGGTTGCCAACTGGGAAATTAAGTCGCGATCTTAAAAATTTCTGTGCCAGTTTGGATTAACTTTCGCCACCTAAAGGTTTAAAGCGATTAAAATCGGCCGATTTTTGTATTTTTTCGCCTATGTCATTTTGCCAGTTTAGTTATAGCTCGCGACTAGCGAGCATTATATTAATTCTCTGCCAAATTTACAGTCTGCTCATGTGCAGTCGCAAACTTATTTTTGTTCCCATTATTAATCCCATCCCTATTTGAATAGCGAGGTGTAACAGTCTTGTTAAAACAATCTAAAAAAAACACATAAGCGTGTTTGAATTAAAACCTTACATCTATGACAGTAAGGTGCAATTTGCGTGCAACTTTTAAGAGTGGCATCTAGCGTTAAATAGTTGAACTAAGTAGTCAGAGATGGTCGAAAGCCAATGGAATGCCGATAACGATCACAAAGTGTAATTGCTAAATTCTACATTATTGTAAAGGCGTTATTTTATATTAAATTTGTATAATAATATTAAAATAATAAAAAGTAATATTAAAATTGGTTAATTTTGAGTACGTAAAATGTTTCGCGTGAGTTTCGCGACAGCGGTTTCAATTAACTTTCTAGCCCATGGCCTTTCCTCCTGTGTTTTATATTCCGTTTATAATATTAGTGGGTTGGCTACGTCTTAAACGGACGTACGGTCTCATTTAAACCGCTCACACGTATTAAGCCGCGTGTTAATCACATGATCTGGAAACTTACCGTCGTCGTCCTCGGCGTTGTCGAGGAGCGGGGTGAACGCGTATCTCTGGTTGTTGTTCGTCGGCCGCCATAATACCATTATCACAGTGAGAACACCCGCAAACAATATGTGCCAGTATGCTTCGTCCATCCAAACTTCCTTCCAATCCTGAAACGAAACAAAAAACATTTTTGCTAACAATACTTTTCTGGCAGTTACAGTGTTTCTCAGAGGTGCTAATAAAAACTGTCATGATATGATATAGATAAGTTTAAAAATCTTGGCATGTTCGCCCTCGCACCACGAGATTTGCCAACTCTACACGATTTTCAGCTCTATTGCATTAATACAGAGTTCTATTTACAGTGCAGCTTTTTGCACTAAAAAACGCTAGTGATAACGTCCTGTTATGCAATTTCATTGTACAGTATGATAAATGTTTTGTCCTGTCAATATTTTAAAGGAACCAATTTTTCAGAAGACACTTTATATGCAAACTTACACATAAAAAGTATCGATTTGAAAAGTGACCGTCATTAACTCACAAATGTAAACAGAACTCTAAGTGGCCCCATACACGGTCCGGTTTTCCTTCAGTTCGGCCTGAACGGATGCAAAATCGTATCGTCTGTGTGCAATTTTGAGATCGCATCAGTCGGCCGTATGGACTGAAGCGATTCGTTGCAGTGTTGCCAACTCTGTTTTGGCGAAACTACTAAACTCGCGTCGTTTTCTACATAAAACTACTAAAAGAGTACCGATAGCTATAAAAAAGCTACTAAACTTAGGAATCCCTAAAAGCCTTTGTAGGGATTTTGTGTTTACAAACATACATACATTTTCAGGTTTAATATTTAACCGTTAAATTAAAAAAATATAGTAGGAAATATTACATAATATATAGAAATTAAATCGGTAGTTTTAAGCGACTTACGGATGCGTGCTACTATGTGCTATTATTATAAGGTTATAATAGAACATAGAAGCGAGCCATTTTGCATATTATGATTACTGTCTAGCTATTTTCTACAAAATCACTACTCACAACTAAATTCCTACTAAGAAGGGAATAAAATACAAAATTTAGTAGTAAAACTTTGTAAGTAAAACTAAGTTAGCAACATTAATTCTGACCTGTATGGATGGACTGAACGGCAATAAAATTGTACTGAACGGTAATAAAAATTCGAGTGTAAAATAAAACCGGTCAAGTGCGAGTCGGCAAGATGAGTTCCGTACAAATCGGAAAAAATTACGTTGTTGTATGTGAGCCTCAAATTTTTATTTTATTCTGTTTTTAGTATTTCTTGTTATAACGGCAATAGAAATACCTACATCATACATTTGTGAAAATTTTAACTGTCGAGCTATCACGGTATAAGAAGGTTAAGATACAGCCTGGCGACAGACGGACGAACAGCAAAGTCTCAGTAATCCCGTCCCACTTTTACCCTTTGGGTACGGAACGAAATGGCACGTGGTCATAAGAAATTTATTAGAGTTTATTGAAGTAATTAAAACTTTAAAGCCACTATGGTTTATGAAATCTAAAGACTATAAAACAAAGAGAAATGATTTCTATAACATATTACTGGAAAAATGTATGACACATTAATTCGGTTTCGTCGATAGCGTGATTAAAATTGCAGCAAAATACATTAAATAAATAAAATAATAGCCTACGTGTATGTGCTCGAATCCGTTCAGGCCGAACCTTAGATTAAAACGCCTAGAAATCGGGTACGCGTATGAAAAGTGAAGTACTCAGCCATATCGGCTCAGTTGTTCGAACGACCCGACAGTTGTCAAGGTCAAGCGCTAGTGCATACATCTCCGACTATTTAAAACATGACGGTTTGTGTCGTTATTGGGTGTCACAATGCATCGGAAAAGAATTAAATTAAAATTTTTGTTTGTGTACGTGTCGGTATGTAATGCTTACGCCTACATCTATTTAGTATGCAGGGAGTTTTGGAAGAGCTGCGAAACTGCGCATTTTTAAGCTATACAATATTAATATGTTTTTTTCTTTCGTCGTGCAACAACGTAGTGTATCAATAATTTCGACTCTATTATGTCAGTCCGATTGGCAGTTTGGTATGCATATGTATAATTTTTGCTTTGTTCGAAAATTCGGAATGTGGTGGGTTCTAACCCCGGTCAGAAAAATATTTTTGCGATTCTTTTTATTTTTCTAAATTTATCAGAACTCCGAGAAAAATCGTTACCCAGGTACAAAATACTACAATTGACAACTTCATTTAAATAAAGATTGTCAATTCTCTTTAGGAAAAGAAGAAAAGAGCTCTCATGAGCTTATTAAGCTTTATGCGGTTCGTCTCGGCGATGCCAGCGAATCGGCCGTAAAAATGTTCCAACTTTCCATAAAGTAATTTTAATGTAAATATAGATTTTTCATATTGTTTAACGTATGATAGGTATGTTCCTTATAAAACAGTTTACATTTAATTAGTAACACAATATTTTTATTATTTATTCCCAACTAAGTAAGTTTTTACACGGTTTAAATTAAATTTTTGACTCATTGCGACCTCTATGACTATGTCGTTGGTTAAGCGTTTCGGTATTTCAACAAAAGGAATAAAAGAGTTTTCTGTATTTCTGGGTTATGGATGTGTATAATACTTAGAGCATTAAAGGTATAATATAAATAAAAATCTTAAATATATGTAGGTATAGATAGCATAAAAGTATTAAAAAGATTGTACATTTCAGTTGTCTAGTACCCGTAACACAAGCTACTCGAGAACTTAGCACAAGGTCAGATTAACGTTGTGTGAAACCGTCCATAGATATTATTACTATTTCCTTTGAAGGCAAAATTAGAATCTATAGCAATCTTTAACTACACCTATGCATTTATATCCACGATTGCGGAAGTTAGCAGAAGTGGACGAACAGACGAACGAACGAATAGACGGACGGACGGAGTAAAACTACGGAACCGTGTGATGTGTTCGCTATTTGTAGGAAACACTAAGCATGTAGAAGCGGATTTACGGTCGGAGCCATTGTGATGAAATGCTACCCAACTGTTTTTCCATTTGAAAAGTACTTAGCTACTAAGAGTTTTGCATATGCCTATTACCGTTAAACGGCACGGGCCTTTTGGCCTTAGGGTTAATTCGGCCCCGCACACTTTCATTTACATATACACACACGTAACTATCTATGTGTAGACGTGCCAAGAAAACTAAATTTACCTATATCATTAATTTATTACTGACCTCTCTATTGAGACTTGGATCTCCTCTCCATGTAAGGATTAGGAATATTTTGAATTCGTTACTCCAAACAAAAGACAAGGCATGGTACTGCGAATGGCTCAGGTAAAAATCTTTTAAATTTGGCATTGCCAATATTATTACTTCCTATCAAATCAAGAAAACAACGTAACTTGCAACGTGAGGATGTTATCAATTCGTGTGTATGTTTTTTTATTGTATGTATTTTACGCGATTACTCCGCCGTTTGTGGACCGATTTTCGAAATTATTTTTTTATTTTAAAATTTAATTGGTTGACTACAAAGTTGGTCCCATTGTCACCAAATGCTAGACCTGGTGATGGGATCCATAAGGAATCGTCCTCAAATTTTATAGGGACACCTATAGTGATTTTGGCTTTTTTTGAAGTAACTCGAGCATATTATGCTACCAAAAAGTGAAATGTTGAGCCAAGTACCCTGAATCCAAAAGCACTGAACGACACTACTCAGTCTTTAAAGATACAAGATTGGAAATTTCAGCATTGTTTATAAAAATGCAAACATATGTCACTATTAAATAATCACCACCACAATCACATAAATATTATTGTGATTCTTTTTATTTCTTTTCTCGATCTCCCAGGTACTAGTTAATAATATTATAATATCACTAAAAATAATCAAATTGGCTATTACCGACTTCAAAAATAAGAAGATTGAGTAGAGAAATAGTAAAATTTTGCAGAATTTAAAAGGGAAACTATTTTGAAAATAAGAATTATTTCATACTTTTTAGTGATTTTTAAGAATGTATTGCTTTTACTTTGGAAGTCGGTTTATATATACTGGATGTTTTTTCAGTCAATACTGACTCTCCAAAGTTTCAGGAGTGAATATACTCTTGAATATAAGGAAATTTGATTATGGGATCAACTTTCCTACTTGAAAAAAAATCAGCTGTTTCATACAAAAGGGTTACGGCATACATTTTGTAGGAAACAGCTGATTTTTTTTTTCAAGAAGGAAAGTTGATCCCATAATAAAAGTTGCTTATATTCAAGAGTATAAGAGTATTCACTCCTGAAAGTTTGGACACTGACTGGAAAAACATCCAGAATATAGATTTTTTTTAAATAATAATTTATATAAAAATGTACTTACAGTGATACAGAATAATATTCTGTATGACTTGAGGGAGTACAGCATGAATATGACTGACGCTATCACGGCGAATATCAGCGTGTTCGTGAAGTGTCGGTATAGTGACAGTTTGATTGTGTTTCTGTAAAACGAGAGTTCACTTTAATTAAACTGTGTGTAACATTTGTAAGCAAGCAGGTCATTGGATTTCTTCTAACAAAATCCACCAACAGATGGCGCTGACCAACAGCGACATTGGCGCCTGAGTCGCTAACAAAAGCCCCCGGTTGTGTTGGCATGCTGTGGCATATAATTTTTTCCCCACAATATATTATAGGTATAAACCCGTACCTTCGCAGCTGCAGAGTCCTCATAGTGTGCGCGAGAGACACGAACAGCCACCAACAGATAGCACTGTCCAGTAGCGACAGCGGCGCCTGAGTCAGTAGCAGATCTCTGTTGGAGTCCTCTGCCTTGTGGTGTAGTCTCAGCCACGCCTCGAGAGCAGCTAACGCGCCCCACGATGCGCCAGCGCCGACCACGCGTTGTAGAGCTGGGCCTAGCCGTGGCCTGTAAAATATAAACATTAATGACGACATATTTTTGGACACCTTTTCAACATGGCTTAATGCTTAGACAAAGCACTAAGCCGTGGCCTGTTAAAAATGGAAAGTAGTAACAGCACATATTCTTGGACCCCTATCTCATGCAGTGCTCTAAGCATGGGTATGTATATATAAAAAAAATTTGGAGTAAGGACTACACACTGTACCAGTTAATAGTAATCTACTTACTTAACTATTCCAAAGCCCAGTGAAACAATAATGACTAACATTCGTGCAAGAGCTCTCTTTGCGACTGAAACCCATTCTGCAAACATGTACGCTTCAGAATTGAAAAATCTGAAAACAAGGATTAATATTGGTGTACATGATACATTATTACTGCTTTTTTCTATAATAATATATTATTTTAGACTATTTTATACTCACAGTTTTACATTAAATAATCCACTAATACATACCCTGTCCTATTAATTGATGAATAAACTCCATAATAAGTTGCACTTTCAATCATACCGAGCAGAGCTACACCACCAATCCAGTATTGTATTCTAAGCAGGTCTCGCCATTGCAGTGCACATACGATCAGCCAACACATACATAACACTGTGTATACTCCACACATCACACCAAAGAACTAAAACATAATCCATAATTAAACATAATAATATGTTATATAGAAAAAGATATTTAGATATAGGTAAGAATAAAGGATATTTATATTTTTACTAGGATTAGAAAATTGACTTTTTATATTAGTACTGTGATTATTATCTTTAAAATTGATAAATATTTTCCTATTTCATATTTAAAACCATAAAATATGTATAAATAGAATCCTATACTAAAGAAATAAAATTATTCACAATAATTGATTTTATTTTGTTAGTATAAATTACAAAGTAACAACTCTTAAACAATTTAACATATTTTATTTAGAATTTTTTCGGAATGTACTGAAATACAAAAAATGCATGACTTACAGGTAATAAGGGCCATATAGCAGCTGATAGATATCCTGAAGGTGAAACCATTTCTATGTTCAATGACACTTGAAATTTCACATTGCTGCGAACTCCCATTGTCAACATATAAACACCTTCTCTCTCCACTGTAAATAGAGGAGCTTTCTGAAACAATACACAAACTTTATTATAATTATACTAAAATTCTTTTCTGCTTGGGAAGACTTGTACTGCTGATAAAATTCATATGAAAGAAAAATAATAGCCTACTAAGTAGGTAGTGTTATAGAATAAAACATACAACTACAAAATTTAAGTCATTAAGTAGTATTACTAAATAGTATTTTACTTACTGCTTGAATAACAGCTTTATTATTCTTGGCATCCCCTTCACTGGGGCTTTTATTACTATAAAAATATATAATATTTTTACTGTTACATGTGTGCGTTTCTACAACATTAATTACTTGAGCAGTGCTATAGTTGCTTTCATAAAATGGTTTTTCTACTACATTTGAGCAATCCACGATTCTCTGAAAATAATTAACAAAAAGTTATAGCAAAATCTAATAAAGCAAGTAGACTGTTGGCAAATTATTTTTTTGTGTAGAAATTGTTAAAGTTAAAAAAAATTAACTATAGTCGAAAAAAAAAAGAATGTAAAAAAATTGTTCTATAAAAATAAGAATGTTCGATTTGTTGTTTACATAATAATTGTTAAAAAAACATTGTATACTGAGTACCGACATGTATTTTTGTCACTTATATGTGGCTTGTAATTAGCAATATGTTTACCATTATATTTGTATTTGTTTACTATATTGTTAAGTCTGTAGCCATCTTAAAATTCAATAAATAAATATTAACTAAGAAGTCTGTCACTCTCATTCGGACTTTAACAATAACACTGAGTATGATGATGTAATGGCAGTGGATAACTTATCAACTATTTGCCTGTTTTGCAACATTCATATAATTATAGGGTTTTTTGAAGTAAAACTTGTTCACAGTGTTGACGGTAATTTTTTTAGGTTTAGGCAGGATATAACATTAGCTTTATAAAATTTGTTAAATTTACAAATTTTAATACCTTTTCAAAGTAATGAAAATAATCTGGTGAGCATGGAGTTTGCCTCCATGAATATGCCACTGTAATATTTGTTGGGACTGTGACATCACAATGCACTGAAAACAATTTATTTGATTTTATATTAAGTTCAACGTAACTTAAATAGGTATTTAACCAAATTTCGTGTTACTTACTTGCCACAATCAATTTTGAATCTTTAAAAAGTGATTTAGCCAATGTGAAATTACAGCTTTCCTGCAAAGATAGTGTGGGTTATCAAACAATCTTTAGGCAATTAAGGAATGACTAAATTATATTACTCACCCCATTAAGTGGCAAATCCCATTTTCCAACGTCGGAAAAACTAGCAGAAGCTAAACTAAACCCCGTAAATAACACCAAAAATATAATATGCGGCATTTTACAACGCTAAGAATATTCAGATATTTATAGTCATTAATTCAACGTTTTAACACCACATAACATATTTACTGGTTACTTATTCGAAATAGCACTAAAAGTTCTTATTTATATAAATTAATAAAAACCAAACTTGTTTATATCAGTCGTGAGTACAAAAAACGATGAAAATTGTACATGACAGATACTGTCACTTTAATTTTTTTTTATAAATATGGAGTCGGCTTATCTTAAAACCATTTGCCAGTGTCAAGTAAAAAAGGCGGGAAATAGAACTTTCGTATTAATTTTCAATACTGTATTCCTTTAACGTCAAGTCTAAAGTCTAGTCAAAGTCTAAATAAATAGTCAGTACAGTCAATGAGTCACGTCAGTCATTTCAGTAAAGTGGTAGAAACTTTATTGAAAGATCCTAGGGAGTTTTAGAGGAAAACACAAAATAGCACGTTTTCAGAAGTTGTACCACTAGCCCACTTGTGCACGTTAGCGAATATTAAATTGTTAATATTCTACCAATATTACACATTAAAAACCGAAATAACACAATTTTATGATGGCTATACAAAATCCCCAACATCAAATTGAATTCCCCGGCAAAATTCAATTTCTTTTGAAAGGGCGGGAAATAGAACTACAAAATTTGAGGAGCTTCAATTGGATGTCTAGATATCCACCGTACTGCCCGGACCTTGCTCTAACAGATTACCATATTTTTTGAAATTTGGATAACTTCTAGCAAGGGAAAAAATTGAAGTCCGATGGGGCAGTCCAAAGAGCCTTCAAAGATTTTATTGATTCCTGTCCGAATTATTGTTTTTATAGTAAAGGAATCAATGAACTACATATGAGATTGCAAAAGTGCATAGATAGCAATGGTTTAAACTTTGATTAAATAAATACGTCATGTTTAAAAAAAATCGACTTTATGTTCCTCCTTTACAAAATGCCAATTTCATATTATGTAATGACCTAATAGCATAGTCAAAGTCCAAATAAATAGTCAGTGCAGTCAATGAGTCATGTCAGTCGTTTCAGTAAAGTGGTAGAAGCTTTACTGAAAGTTCCTAGGGAGTTTTGGAGGAAAACACAAAATAGCACGTTTTTTGAAGTTGTACATTTATGCCCACACTTATGCACATTAAAGAATATATTTTAATGGTTCTACCAATATTACACAATAAGAACCGAAATAACACAAATTTATGGAGGACATACTAAAACAACAACGTCACACATTGAATTTCCCGGCAAAAAATATATATTTTTTAAACGAATGTACAAGATATTATAGTCAATAATCTGAGGTAAAAATAAGGCATGTTGCCTAAAAATATTTTTTTTAATATTGGATGCTAGACGACATTAAAAGGGCCATACTGAACATCCAGCCTGCAAGCCCAAGGCCGCGGACTTGTAGGCAAAAATTATAATTTATTGACATTATTGACAATAATGACGGCTATAAGTACCGGTGCTGGATTTGCTGGATGGGCCGTGACTCGTGAGTATGGCGCTGTAAATAGTATACAATATATTATATAATAGGTACAAATTAGTACACATATAGTAGGCACAAATTAGTATGCATAGTAGATACATATTAGTATACATAGTAGGTACATATTAGTATACCTAGTAGATACATATTAGTATACATAGTAGGTACATATTAGTATACATGGTAGGTACATATTATTATACATAGAGGGTACAAATTAGTATACATAGTAGGTGCATATTAGTATACATAGTAGGTACATATTCGTATATAAAGTAGGTAGAAAGGTATACTAATACGTATTAGTATATATAGTAGGCATATATTAGTATACATTGTAGGTACATATTAGTATTATACATAGTATACAATATATACAGGGTGCCAGAAGACCGCTTCCATTAACTTTGGGATATGATTATACTACCTTTTCTCATTACAGAAAAGTTTTTTTTATATTCAATTTTTTACATTTTATATCCTTTTAATCATAAGAACAAGCCATCTAAAATAGTCTAAGATTTTTTATTAAAATCTAAAATTTTATTATTTTTACTTCATTACGCAATGTAATTTACTTCATTACGCTCGTCAACCAATGTCGGCCAAGTGCGTCAGCTGATGGGTGTCAGCTGACGCACCGGCCGCCGCCGCGCCGTGCTCCTGCATTTCGAATTTAATAGCGGTTTTTCTATCGAGGTAAAAGGTTGTCGTCTGATTTGAGTTTCACTATTAGGTCGTGTTTAAAATCATAGTGCTGTGTTTTTAAGTTTTAAGTGATACATGTAATTATTTATGGTGCTAGCAACGAATTTCAAAATGCAACAAAACACTTTCTAACAACTTTAAGTTTTAACTTTTAACGTGAAACTTTGCCGCGGTCACCTGATGGTCGATGGATTCCGTGAACTTAGTACTAGGAGTATACTTAGTACCTACTACCTACTAGCAGTCATTCAGTAGGTACTCCATACTTCTTTCACGTAAGTAAATAGGTATTAGCCATAGTTTTACTTATTATGATCGGTGTACAGACTTACGTACGTAACTTATTATCAGTAAAAATAATTTACTAATGCGACTTCGGACACTCTACATTAAATATCGCTGAGCGCGTGTACTAAACACGCGCTCAGCGATATTTAATGTATGCAGATTGCAGTGACTTACAACCGTACACACACAAAAGTGACGGATGTTTGGCTATCATAATTTCAAATAATTTTGGCGGAATCTTGCTGACTATCCCACGGAACCCACTTTAGGAATCCCTGCTCTACACCGCCTGCAGTGTGGTTCGTAAATCACGCACGTAACGTTGTTTGACAAATAACGAACCCTGTGTATAGTGCAACTAAATTCTTAATGTCTAACGGCAATCATCGCTTTTCTATCGAAATTACAGACGGTATTTGAAAAAGGACAATAACCGAAACATGTAACGTGGTTGAACGAGGTAACAATGAAACTAAGTAGGTGTAAAAAAGAGTGTCCGAAGTCGCATTAGTAAATTATTTTTACTGATAATAAGTTACGTACGTAAGTCTGTACACCGATCATAATAAGTAAAACTATGGCTAATACCTATTTACTTACGTGAAAGAAGTATGGAGTACCTACTGAATGACTGCTAGTAGGTAGTAGGTACTAAGTATACTCCTAGTACTAAGTTCACGGAATCCATCGACCATCAGGTGACCGCGGCAAAGTTTCACGTTAAAAGTTAAAACTTAAAGTTGTTAGAAAGTGTTTTGTTGCATTTTGAAATTCGTTGCTAGCACCATAAATCATTACATGTATCACTTAAAACTTAAAAACACAGCACTATGATTTTAAACACGACCTAATAGTGAAACTCAAATCAGACGACAACCTTTTACCTCGATAGAAAAACCGCTATTAAATTCGAAAATCTATTTCAAAACGACATAGTTATTTTATCGTCATTCGGCAAAATTCAAAGGAGGCATGGGCGTGAGCGGCTGGATGGCGCACGCGGCCACAGCACTGCTTTTTAGCGGCAAATATCAAAAGCGTGCCGCTCGACTCTTTCAAAAAGTACCTATGCTAAGTGATGTGACCTATGAAAATTGAAACATTTACGTGTACGTAGTCGATATTTAAATTAGTTAATTGTTTGATATGATTTTTTTCCTTAGTTTTTGTAACAAATAAGTTACTGTTTTTATATCAAGCTGCGTTTTTATGATTTATGACCGGCAATCGAGCAGACAGATCACCTGATGGTATGCGATTATCGTTTCCCACGCGCCTCTCTCTTCGCTCTTTTACGCGCCTTGAGCCTTCAGTAGGTTTTGTATTAAGTTCATACAAATCAATGCGTATGCAAATTAAATAGTAATTTATCGATATGAAAAACTATCGGATATATTTCTGAACACGTACCTATGTTTTTTACTTAAAATCATTTTCTCAGTTTGGTCAGTTGGCTGTAAGCCTAGTAAGCCTGTAAGTATAAGCCCGCGTTTTCGAGTGACGTTCCGTGATATTTTTTTAATTATCTACTTCTTATATTTGTTTTAATTTTCGTTTGTTTATTTTGACTTTCGTTTGTTTTAATAACTGTTTTATTTGTAATGAAAATTAACTGTTTTGTTTGTTTTGACTTATTTTTCGTGTTTGTGATTTTTTTATCCTAAAATTCCTTTGCCATACGCGTATACCACGCGTTACTATGGTATGATGATGATGTGCTTATGTTAAGCATTTGGGAATGTCCCAGAGGCATTGAGGATATTTTACCGAAGGTGATATACTCATGCCCGCAATCTTTCAGACTCCCGTACAATGGTACGGGAGGCACAGGCATGCGAATGTTAGAAAATAGGCCCATTGAGCCTCCAGTGGTGGGCGGCAACTGGACGTAAATATCGAGGAGCAAATTTTAGACGGTGCGCCGGGATCCTTGTCTTGGAGCCCGCGGCCGCAGTGTGGCTAAAATGCTTAGACGTCGGCACGGTAGGCCAGTTGCTACTTGCTGTTCGATTTTACTGTATGTACCTCATCTCATTTTATTTTCATTTATTTTTCTTAATCAGAACAAAAAATTTAAAGTAATTAAATGTTAACTTAACAAAAGTTAGTAAATAGGTACTTGAATGTTATTAGAACTTTAAATAAACTGATTCCTTTTCATCCGTTATTGGATGATTTAGACAGTATTCTCCGAGCGAAGTAACCACTCTTAAAATACTGTAGCGCATGGGACAGTTGGTTTTTAAATGTCGTATGGTTGCCCAAGCGCATAAGGCATTCTCACAGCAAATCAAACGGTCTACCAGCTAGGCCACGGAGCTATCTAACTTTAAATAAGATTGTTATTATCTATGCAATTTTCGTGGTTTATTTACTACATACGTTACAGCTGCTAGTATCAGCCGATTTTCTCTATTCGCATGTTCGCACCAGCGAGCGCGGGACATGTTTGCGCGGCCTAACCCTCTCGCGCCCGCCCCCAACCGCCCGTGTGGTTATGTACGTTGTACATTGCTTATTGAAAATTTTAAATTTTACAAAAACATTCGATTAAAAGCAAATGACTAGTACCAATGGATCTATCTCATGGCCTCATATAGGCCCACGAAGTTATCGGGACTGATCTGAATAGAAGTAGAAGTAGAAGTAGGTATATAGTTACATATTAGTATACATAGTAAGTATTTATTAATATATCTATATAATATAAATATATAATCTAGAATCCATTTTCGTATATCTTAAAAAATAACGAAGATACAAACAATTTAAACTTACAATATGTAAGAGAGCGATATATCGGCATGTGACGTCACGAGTTGCAGCCGCCATATATTTGGCGTTACAAAATGTATGGCGGTAGCAACTTGTGACGTATCAAATCATTTTGCTAGATAGAGATGGGCAATATTTTTTATTTGCTTATAATTTTTAATCGCGTCAATGTAAGTACCGATTTCTTTTAGATTTATGTATCTTTAATGAACATTTTAAAAGTTAATTTATAAAAATGTGATATTGCACACTAGGCAACATATTGGCAAAAATATTTTTTTCGTCTATTCGATGTTAGACAAAATGTTTATAAAAAATAATTTTCTAAGATATCTGAAAATGGGTTCTAACCCATTTTCAGATATCTTAGAAAATGACGTAGATACAAACAATTTAAATTTACAATATGATAGAGAGCGATATATCGGCCTGTGACGTCACGAGTTGCATCCGCCATACATTTGTAATTACAACATGTATGGCAGATGCAACTCGTGAGCTAACAAATCGTTTAGCGAGAAAGAGATGGCAATATTTTTTATTTGCTTATAATTTATAATCGCGTATTATCTATCTATAATCAACTTTAACTTTAAAATGTATTTTATAAAAATATGATATTCCACACTAGGCAACATCCCTATTCTGCGGGTAAAAGACATCAAATGACAAATCTGATTACTGGGTCATTCAAAGAATAACATTTTTATTGTTTTTACGTGATTTGTTTATATTATTTCAAAATAATAATAGTAGGAAAGTATTTTAATGAATTATCATTGATTTTTAAAACAAAACCGCATGAGACTAATGTACTTCCAGTTGCCATATGTGAAAATGAAAAAATAAATCGCATAACAAATTGATATATGGCAATTAAATTTAGGAGTGGAGTTCCTAGGTTTTTGGTTTGGTTGGATTTTATGTCAAAATATTTTTGTTTTGTTGCTTAATTTAATCACAAAAATAGCATAAAAAGTGAATAACTTTTCAGTGTAAAGGTTTTACGAAGTAATTTAACGGCAAATAAATGTATACTAGTGCATCAGTTGTCATGATAAAGGAGTTAAAGTTTTTCATAGATCTTGGTGGTAGTCATGTCAGAGTGTGCGCTGGTAGCCACAGTAAATGAACACGATGCCAGTATGGATGTGGGTAACGACAAATCCCTATTCGAACCTACTATTGATATGATGGTAAATGACTTCGACGACGAGAGAACTTTAGACGAAGAAGAAGCGTTGGCTGCTGGTGAGCATCAAGATCCCAAGGCGGAACTCAATAGCCTGCAACGAGAGGGTGATATGCCTTTAGAAGAACTACTCGCATTGTACGGTTATAACAAAAAAATGGATAAAGTAGTACAAGAAGAACAGCCAGAAGTGGTGCCAGAAGAAAATGGTAAAACAGAGTCTGCCCTTCAGCAGTTATACACAGAAACCACTAGCCCTGAAGCAACTCGCTGTCTGAGATCTGGTTCGAGACCACCTTCTGAAGAAGAAGACGACTATGACTATAGTCCAGATGAAGATGATTGGAAAAAAACCATTATGGTTGGTAGTGATTACCAAGCTGGAATTCCTGAAGGCCTCTGTAGCTACGATGATGCCTTACCTTATGAAAATGAGGACAAATTGCTCTGGAACCCGAGTGTTCTCGATGAGAAGGAAATAGAAGAGTACATGAGAAAAATTTGTGCCATGAATTCTGGTACTGGTGTAGATGCTGTACCTAGAGGTAAGCAACTACGTGATGATGAGGAAGCTTTATTTTTACTTCAACAATGTGGGCACAATGTTGAAGAAGCCCTCAGGAGAAGGAGAATTACTGCTCAAGCACCATCACATGCTAGTGTGTGGTCCGAGGAAGAGTGTAGGAATTTTGAAAGTGGAATAAAAATGCATGGTAAAGATTTTCACCAAATACACCAACAGAAGGTAAGAACGCGCTCTGTTGGTGAGCTAGTACAATTTTATTATATTTGGAAGAAAACAGAGAGACATGATATATTTGCAAATAAAACTCGTTTAGAGAAGAAAAAATATACATTGCATCCTGGTCACACAGATTATATGGATAGGTTCTTAGAGGAACAAGAAACAACAGGGCCTAGTATGGTAAGGCATGTGTCACCAACTCCTATGATGGTATCCCCTATGATGGTGTGCTCACAACCGGATCCATTGGCTCTCGGAGAGAAGGAAGTGTTTTCCCAGTTAAATTCCCATGCCTCTCCTCCTAGACCAGTTGTTAATGAGGAACCTGAACCTGAAACAATTTCCTAATACAAGCATTTTTGGCCATACCAAAATACAATATGGTATGAGTGCTTTTGATATTATACTGAATGACATCAGATGTTTTTTCACTAATAGGCCTTCATGTATTATTTAATTTTTGGTGGTTGCAACACCAGTGGTTGCTGGCTGCTGTCTAGTGAAAAGACATCTATAGAAGTAAAATGTAAGTAAAATGATTTTTAACATATACTATATATTTTTATAAAGACCTCGTATCTTAAAGTAGTAAATAATGCAATGTAAATATTATAATAAGTAAATAGGGGCATTGAAACATATGAATAAGACAGGTTATTATAATTTATAAATTGGTTTATAAGACATGAATTTTAAACATTATAATATGTATCTTATTTTTTCAGTCTAAAAATTTTATAAGTATAAAATCATGTGGCCAGTTTTTTTATAAATTTATTGAATGACACATCTTAAACAGCTGCTTTGCTGGAGTACTACAATATTATGATAATTGATTTTAATAAAAAATGTTTATAACATAATATTAACACATTTGCTGTGAATTGTGACAAATCTTAAGCTTCATTCACTAAACTTGCTATCAGTTTGGGAATATATGTCAAGGGAGAGGTGCTAACTGCGTATTTGATTGAAAAATATTTATTTTGTATATCTCGGTTATGTGAAAATTGATTTTACATTCATATGTAAAAGTAATAAATACAATAAAAACAAAAATGCCTTGAATATAGACTCCCAAATGATTTTGCAAATGAACAAACTCATTACCTACTTATTATAATTAAAAACAAGTACATAATATAGTGTACATATTAAAATATTTGTTAATTAATATTATATTAAAACTCGTAGGAATTAACTCCTTTTCATATTGTTATTACTTTTACTTTCAGGGGTCTGTAGTAACTACAAGGAATCCTATCTTGATTTGAGAAAATTTTGTTTTGGTCTGTCCTTCTGTCTGTCTGTCCGTCCTCCCTTGCTAATTTCGGTAATTATGAATGTAAATAGATGAAATACTGTACATGTATAGATAGCACATTATAGGGTTTATTTTTGGCATCATAAAATAAGTATAATTTTGTATTTTAGAGGTGGCTCCCCATGCATGTGGAGATGATTTTTTTTTCATTCTACCCCATTGTGTGGGGCAACACCCCATTCCTATTCTTCAATAATAATAGGTATTTTTAAATAAGGCGAAGTTTCGTACTTGAATCCTTTATAATGTAAACCATTTTGGAATAATCAACCACCACAATGGTTTACAAGTTGGTTCCCTTCCTTTTCAAACTATAAGAGTTAGAAATTTGTAACTTTCTATCCAATACTCTTTAGGAAAATTATTTAGAGCAAAATCGGACTATAACTTTTGAAGTTATTTGAAAAAAACCTATTACATGTTGATAGTTACAGAATTCTCCTTAGATATATTCCTGTCAAACTCGTGGTTATGTTTGTTGTCATGAAAATGACAATGTTTTGTAATAATCATAGACTAATCATTGATCTCGCTGGGCTCTCTACCAGACTGAGCTGACGTGCTTGTCAAATACTGCAATAAATACACTGGGATCACATATCATCAGTAAGTGTCGTATAACTATGAAATTTCAACATAAAATTACATGAACTCAAAACGAAGTTCAGTTTTGCTACATATGCAAGAATCAAGAATATCCTATTTCATTTATCTAACCTAGTTGTTATGATTCTACTCATGGAACTAAGTAACTATCCCCAGAAGCATAGGTCGAAAAATATAAAAAAAAATACTTATAAAAAACGTTCCAGTTAAATATATTATAGGTAATACAGTCATTTTTATTATTTTTCTAAACAAAAAGCCCATAAGAATAATATATTGATAAGTATATTAAACTTTCAATTAATTGTTAATCCTACTATTCTACTACTTTAATTATAAATGTGAATGTTAAAAGTACAGTGTTCCTGTATCCAATACTCTTCCTACTGTATTTCTTCTTACTACTTATCTTCTTCCTACTGTATTTACGTTGGTGTGGCCGCAGGCAAAAGCTAATTTTTAAGTATTTTCTTAGCTACATTTAGAACCAATAATTTAACTAATAACCACAGCTTATGATATTTTTCCCATTAAATTGGACAAAAGTTGAGTAACTGGCATCACAATTTTTCACGCACACTTGAATTTGTCACATGTAAGTCAATTGCCACTTTACACGTTACAATAATGAGTTGCCGCATTGACAAAGCTCTTGTTGTTAGGTAAAGCTCTATCTTGTCGAGCGCCCAGCGAGACCAATGATTTATCTATAGTAATAATAATGTTTTGTAGTGATATATTTCTTGATACTATTGTTTAACACATAATACAAGATAAGTATTATGTAAACTTTTTATGGTATGATACTTTAATTAGAATTAGATATATTGTTAATATAAGGCGGCCTACCCTAAGCAAAAAGCAAACATTATGTGGTAAATTTTATGATATCAATTATCATCTCAGCTAGCATTCACACATTTTATTTTACAGGCACATTGTATTATGTTTGTTAAGCAGTATATTATGTTCCATTATGGCCGTGTAGTTCAGTATTTTAGTGATACAGCTTATTTAATTAAAAGTTGCTTAATTTTGTAAATACCCATTTTAAAATAAAGTAAGTTGTAACTATAAGTATGACATAATATTATGTATTTACATAAGATTAATAATTATTCTAAGCCATTATTTTACCTATGTCTTATGTTTTATATGTATGTTAATAAGTTTTTCTTCTCTGTCTTTATTTTGAATATTATAGGTCGATATTAGATATTCATAACATTAAATGAGTACCTAATATGATTTATTGGTAAAAAAAATGTTATGTTACAGTTAATTATACACTAAATCCAAACCAGCATACACTTAATGGACGAAGTATGTCCTAAAACTAAAAATATTTATAATGATAATTTGTATAATAGTTTATTTATGTACATTGTATATACCACTATAATTTGTACCTATATCTTTATGTATTATGTTGACATAAATGTTTGATAAAGTAACTACTAACATGATTTGCAATTATGGACAGTAGTGGTCTCTATTCTCCACATTAATTTGTCCATATTTTCAGAAAGTGATCTATTAATAATTATTATTATAGAAAGAGATATTAATATTAAGCTTTACATACTTAGTTATGGTAAGACATTCATAATTTATTCATTCATAATACGATGAAAAATAATTGATTTGATATAAGTTATCTATGTTTAATACATTAAGGCAAATTTTTTGAAGTTAAACTTCTTTAGCGGAGTACATATAATAAAGTACTCTGTGGCGGAGTAAGAGTAAAATTTGAAGGTCGCGTCACGTCACGATTTTGGATAGGTATATCATTTAACGCCATCGATATTAACGCCACCTGTCGGAAGCCACTTAAACTTCTTACTTAAAACTTAACTTTCTTAAGTACAGCTCAATACACAGATGGCGCTAGGTGTACAATTTAAATTTTTTCTATTCCTTTTCGAAGTGATGTTCTTTAGGCACAAATCACGATGAGTGTATTTGGATTTTAAATGTTAAATTAAGTTTCACTTCTGCCACGTGTACTCTACTGTGTACACGTCATGTTTTTTTTACTCTTAAAAATACGTTGGTGGTTCCTAAATAAATTCATCAATCAAGTGTGTTTATATATTTTGATAATTGAATTACGATAATAATTTAAAGTGTCCAGCAATGTAATAAACTTTATGTTAGACCAAATAAAAAACTTTTATTTGGTCTGAAGATAAACTATATAAAAGGTTTGGTAAAATCAATTTCGGATATTTTGGGCATATGATCTACTGCTTATGTAAAGACATTTAGCAGAAAATAATTTAAAATTTTCGAATAAAATATATTATACTATTTCATTGCGCTCTCTAAGGCGCTGAGGTCCTTAACGTCACAGAAACAGCTGACTTTAAACCGAAAGCAAAGTCTTTGCCTAACTAATAACAATTCAGTCAGCTGTTTGAGGTCAAAGGCCTCCGTAGCGTCGCAACAAACGTAACATAACTTTAATTAGTAATTTCTTTTTCGAAAATTTTAAATTATTTTTCTGCCTAAACGTCTTTACTTAATAAGCAATAGATCATATCGTCGGCTTAGAGTGTAAACCTGCTAACTCACTACAATGAAATTTTAGGGGATAGACAAAAAACTTCATAAAACTTTAAATTGCGTTTAGGCAAACCAAAAATAAAGTTGGTTTAATTTGTATAATTTTGTACAATAATATACAAAAAATAAAATATAATTTAATAGTTAGTGTTTTATTAAGGATTTTGTGACTTAGCAGGGTTTTGCAACTCTACGAAGGATATAAGAATGGATTTAGCAGGGGTTTTTAAAATAAAATAATTAGGTAGTAAAGTAATTATTTATTAAAAAATCACACATTTATACAAAATAAACGACTTTATTATAATCAAACATTATGAATTTAACAATTATTAGAACAAAATTAAACTTCTAAAATAAGTATTAAATATATTAGTCTCTCTAATACTTAATAACTTAACCTTAAACACAGAAAATGAAAACGGTAAGTAAAATTTTTGAACATCGAAATATTTTGAAGTACTTAGTAACATCTTACATAATGTAACGGGTAAAACAATTAGGAACACTAGGCAGGATATTTTCAGTCTTATCAATCAGTCGTGGGGTAAATTGTCGTAATAAGGACGGTAATCTTCAGTAAGAGATCTTTTTAAATATTGCAGGTTTTTAAACTTCCTGGCAGTAATCTTCCTTCGATTTTCATGAAGATTTGGACGTTCATTCAATGACAAAGGAACAACGGGATTTTCTTTGGGGTAAAGTTTGCTATTCATCAGTGAATCTGAGTTTAAAATATATTTTACCACTTGGAGTATAGCGCAAAGCTCTTATGTCAGTCACTTTAGCGTCACCTCTAGCGCGACCCGGACGTATGCTTTTGAAGAACTGAACGTCGTTAAATTTTTTGAAAAACTTATGACTTAGATATATCTATAGGTTACCTATAGGTAATCATAAGGTTTCGGTTTTTTCCTAGCTGTTCTGCAAACTTCGGCATATTCAGCAGGCACGTTTATATCTTTATTTTTCAGTGCACGTTCGATAGTAGAGTGCATACTATCTGCTTCCATTTGAGTGTGACCTACCTCCAAAAACTTCTGCTCGATGATTATGTTGTGTTTGATTGCAGTTGAGAGCAAAGAGTTCGACATAATACACATCATATTTTGGTATGTGCAGCCGTCGCTGTAAAATATCGCAGTAAGTATTTATTCAGAGTTTGTCTGTGGTAAAACTTTTTTTTTCTCTTAAATCTACCCATATACTTGCAAACTCTTCAGAATTCAGTCCACGTTCAGTTTCGTTCCATAGATAACAAAATCCATCTTTGTTTTTTAAATTATAAAACGTCAAATTATGAACTTGTAGTTTCGTTCTATTATACAAACTGCTTATTTTTGACTTTGGTGCCAATAGAACTGCTTGTGAATCGACTGTAAAAGCAACCTTTCCTTCATCTTTATCTCTGTCTTTTTCTTTTCTAGCTTCATCTTTCTTGTTCTGATGTTCTTTAAATTCTTCTGGTGACAAGTTTCCAACTATGTGCAAAGCACATTTCTCGCATTGGTCTTTTTTCGGGAGGTATAAGCTTATGTTTTTAATCTCGAAAGCTTCACTAAAAACAGCTATAGACAAAGGACGTACATTTCGTTGTCTACACCAATCATCTTTATAGAATTCATACAAGGATTGTTTTGTTCGCCATTCTAGCAATAAATATTTTTTTTGGGTTGTGGCGCGACAATAGTGTGATTCCATTATGCAACGAAACTGCAAACAGAAATCTGTCAAGTTCTTTACGTTCTTTGGCAAAAGGCTTCGATGACAAATTCTCAAGAAGGTTGAGGGACTTTGTGAGCTTTACTAGTGTTTGTAACATCTGATTTCTTGTTTTTACAATTAATCACATTCCATCTACCAACACCAAGCGTGTTGAGGAACATGGTTCTACAGACTTTGATTCGCTCGTCTTCTTTCTTTAAATAATAGACTAGTGATTGACTTCTTCTTGACTGTCTTTCGTCATTTCTTCCTCGTGGCCTTTTAATAGGCATCGCTGTAACAAAACTATCGATGAAGGTTTTCTTTTCTGGCCAACTCATGCTCCAAAATCTTTCAAATAACTCTTTTTCTTTCTTCCGTAATTATTGAACATTTAATACTTCCATTTTCTGTCTGCCTACGCCTGCATCGTTCTCCCATTTTTCTAGGTTCTTTTGGTATCTCGTAATTCCACGTATCTTCCTTTTTTCTACCGTAGTATTTCTTTCCAGATTCTCTCAATTTTCTATTTTTTTCCGCAAACCAATCAGACTTTTGTACTTGCAACCTTTTCTTTCGTTTTTTACTTTTTTTTGGATAATCACTATCAGACTCGGAGCCATAATGGACACTGTACGGAACTATACCCTCTTGATCACTTTCATCTGTTATTTGGTCTTCAAAAGATGGTCCAGGAATAGCATCGGATCTTTCTAACGATTGTTGACTATTGTCATGGTAATGAGACACATTTTCATCGTTTACGTCAGCAACGTGCATGGTTTCCTGATTCACATTCTCTGAAACTAAAATAGGCTCATTTGTGGAAGTAGACGGTAATATTTAAATATTATGAGGTAATTCATTTTCTAATTTACGGGGAAATTAATGCATTCGAATTCCACATTTTGCATCACCAACAACGGGCCATCATCATGTTGCTGAGGCGATACATTTTGACCTGCATTTTCTTCACTATTTTCACCCAGTAAGTTGCAAATTTTTTTAGCTCGCCATAACTGATATAAGACATCTACAACAAGCAATATCGTGGTAAGTTATGATTTATTGCAATAAAATTTATTGAAACTTTATAAAATAGGTATAATAATAGATATAATACTGCTAAATCCTCAAAATGCTGTTATTTATCTGAAAAAACCTGCTAACTCCCATTACTACCAACGGTTAAGCAAGTGATATGAAAACCACGATTTAACTTAGATTTCAATAGATCCCATTGAAAATAAATGTACATAAAGGCAATATACACTTACCGTTACAATATTCCGAACATTAAATACACTAACAAACCGAAAAACACTAAATTGTAATAATTTACACGAGGGCAATGCTTGACGCCAGATGCTCATACAAAATGGCGGTTGACAGCGGATTTAGCCGCCAAATTTGAATCGTTCGGATTTAGCAGTTTTACTCATCACACGCTTCCGAAAACTTGCGATTGAAATAGGAAATAGCTGTGTTACTTGACGATGCGCTGTCTCTTTTTCTCTCGAATCGCATTTAAATGTTCTCTGAGACAAAAAATGGATTTAGCAGGTTTACACTCTTAAGCCGACGATATGCCCAAAATATCCGTAATAATTGATTTTACCAAACCATAAATACCTACACTAGTACTGTTGTGAACCAGTGTGTCAAGAAGACATAGACGTATTGGAATTAGGGGCATAATATTCGTTTCATGTCATCCAAAACTTACAAAATATATGTGTTAAACTTAAAAAAGTCACAAATAAACGTCTTTTCTGAATATTGCTGTGTATTCTCCATGGTTATCGGCTTTTGCCTTTTAATCTACCTGCCTCATATAAAATCATACGAATTCGTAATAGGATTATGGTGAAGTCTCAAAAACTAGGAAGCTGATAAAATTTTAGAGCTAAGAGTTCTTTCAGAATTTATTCGAATAGTGCATAAAATATTAGTAACTAAGTATTCGTGTACAAAAAATTATATCATACTTTTGTTTACCTATCTACAGGAACTTTCAACGTACTTATACATGTTTTTATATCTGCAAGATACCAATCAAAATATAATAATATATACTAGTAGCTGTTGCCCGCGGCTTCGCCCGCGTAAATATACAATCGGGTATCCCGCGGGAATATTGTACTTTTCCGGGATAAAAAGTAGCCTATGTTTTAATTCAGAGTTTTTATTTAATCAAAATCCGTTTAGTAGTTTTTGCCTGAAAGAGTAACAAACATCCATCCATCCTTACAAACTTTCACATTTACAATGTTAGTAGTAGGTTAATAAAGGAGATAATTTTTTTTTGGGCCTTTTCTGAATGTGCCGGCCAACAAAAAATAATGGTACATGTATTTAGTACTAATCATTTAAAGCAATAGTTAATATGGCAGCAAAGTTGTATGGTTACTATAAGTCAAGTTATACAAGTTCTATGATTTGTCATTTTCATACATTGTCTGATTTCTGAAAGTGAGGAAAAATAAAAAATAATGATAAATATTGCTAATACTAATCTTCCGAAGTCGTTGTGAAATGAAATGAGTAACAACTAGCCCCTCATTTTGTACCTGCACTTTACAATCACGTCACACACAACACAATAGAACGCGGCAAAACCTGTCTGATCTTGTCCGCTAGTTCGCTTGCCGGCGGCGTGTGGAGTGAGTGAGACGGCGACATTCAAATACGTTCAAGTAAAAAAAGCCATTTTGTTTGTGAGTTATCCATGCGACTTGTGTTACATCGGACGGCTATCATTAATTACGTACTTTATCGTAAATAATCATTCTTACGTTTTAGTTAGACAACTCTAACTCTGTTCGTGGTGTGTTAGTGGTATACAATGGCTGAAAAATTTATTGATATTGCTCAGTTTGTAATCAACGAACTGGTGGATAATGAAGTATGTAGTTTCCTATTCCTTTTTATTTTAATTTCCTTTATGGAATATGACATTATAAGTGTTGTACCTACCTAGAACGTGTCGTGTGGGTTGTCGTATTATTATTTATACCCCCAAGCTACACGGCTGCCTTTTTCTAAGTATAAGTACACATTACCGATCAAAGCAAAGTAATTAAATACAAAAACTAAAAATATAATGTACCATGTTGCAAACATTGACCATAACTTAAATGGGTAGGATATAACAGTTCACTACTATCAAATTATTTTGGTAGCTTCTTCATAAAATTTTGACTTACCTACCAAGATATTTTATTTTTATAGGTACTGCCCACCGATTTCATTTGTCGACCCTGTTGGCAACGAGCTGAAAGGTTGTATCAGGCGATTTTACGCGCTCAACTTTTTGTTGTTTTTATGCACGATATTGCGCGGCCGCATACCGCTCGGGTAACTCAAGATTATCTTAATGATATGAATATCACTGTTATGGAGTGGCCGGCGATATCACCGGATATGAACCCAATAGAGCACGTTTGGGACTTGCTGAAAAGAAAAGTTAAGTCCAGAATTACAGCTCCTGTCAGCGTGGGTGAACTGCGAATCGCCGTAGTTGAGGAATGGCGGAGACTATCCCAGGAGACCATGGATAGCATCATTCTCAGTATGCCTAGACGGGTAGAAATTTTAATAAGAGCACGTGGAGGAAATACGCGATATTAATCACCATTTTTCTAATTTAATTAATTGTTATTTTAATATTAATTTTCACTTTTCCCGGTTACATGTAAAGTTCAAAAATGTACCATTTTTCACAAATAGCCTTTACTCGCAAAATCTGTTCTTAATGTGATCTCATTTTAAGTAAAACAAATGAAACTTTAAATAACAAAAGAAGTGTAGTAAGTAGATTTTAAAATAAAACCATATATTTTTAACTATGGACCTTTTTTTTGTATTCCCCTAAATATGCCGGTGTGCTTAGTAATAAATAAAAGGAATTATTTTATATTGTCTTATTACTTATTACTATTACTTAGTACTCAAAAACTTTTATTTCCATATAACACTTATAGAATTATTGTTCTACATTGTCCTTACCACCGGAAACTAGCCCCGGCGAGAAGAACCGGCGTAAGAAACTCGTGCAGGCCCACCTTTTAAAATGGGAAAATTGTTCCTTTCAAAATATTTTTACAATGTAGTACTTAACTTATTCTAAGACAAAAGTCAATATATCGACGATGGAAAACAGTAAGGGCGTATCCCGTTAGAATGTCGTAACTAGACTATGTACGAGTATAAGGTAATAATCAGCTTTTTTTTCTGCATCGATTGATCTGGGTCTAGCTGCTCTACGACGACATAAAATTTTAAAAGAAGACATCGATTTCAAAAATGTGATGATTTTTTTTGGTGTAACTGCCCACAAAACTGCGTATTTATACTTTTTGGAGATACGACTTGATGAAGTTTGTGTTTTTAATTAAAACATATTAACGCCGTTCCTGTTTCAACGCGCCACCAATGTTACGACCTTTTTGCGGGAAGCAATTTTTATACTTCCTTACTTACGACATTTTAACGGTTTATATTTTTCTAAGGACAAATAAAGACTTCTAAGATATTACAATTTCATGGATGGTTAAAATGAACCCAATCCATGATAAAACCCAGGAGATCCATCCATGATAAAACGGATTTTGATTAAATAAAAACTCTGAATTAAAACATAGGCTACTTTTTATCCCGGAAAAGTACAATATTCCCGCGGGATACCCGATTGTATATTTACGCGGGCGAAGCCGCGGGCAACAGCTACTAGTATATATTATTATATTTTGATTGGTATCTTGCAGATATAAAAACATGTATAAGTACGTTGAAAGTTCCTGTAGATAGGTAAACAAAAGTATGATATAATTTTTTGTACACGAATACTTAGTTACTAATATTTTATGCACTATTCGAATAAATTCTGAAAGAACTCTTAGCTCTAAAATTTTATCAGCTTCCTAGTTTTTGAGACTTCACCATAATCCTATTACGAATTCGTATGATTTTATATGAGGCAGGTAGATTAAAAGGCAAAAGCCGATAACCATGGAGAATACAAGACCTCAAAAAACTTACAAAAAAAGTCATACCAGCAGCATGAGTATTTAAGTCTTAAGTATAATAGTAAGACAGTCGACTACCTATCTGATACAGATGAAGAGGATAACGTTTGGAACGATTTTAGGACAGGTTAAGATTAACAATTGAATTTTGTCATAAATATTCTGTACACTACAATATAACAACCATTGTTTTTAAAGACAAACATTTACTTTAATCGGATTACAGGTAAACTAATTATTTCTTGTTTGGCTAGAATGAACAGCTTAGTCTGTAGGTATTCGTTTTATTGTATAACACGGTCACATTAACTTGACGCATCGCTGGAATGCAAAGCCCTGCCCGCTTCCCCCCGCGTTCCCTTAGCTCGCCCGGCAAACGTCAGTATGGTCAGCATCTCTGTTACAGATACACGCGTCGATATTTTCGTTAGTTTTCTGTTGCAGTTTTTGGACATTTTGTTAAGCTTTCGTTATTGTTTTGTTAAGTTTGGACTATTGTTATTGTTATTTTTGTTACTTTTGGACTATTTATTTATTTATGAGTCATCCGACAGCCAAAGCGAAGAAGACGTCAGTGATGATATCCTACCAATTGTGATTAAATATTTTTAAATAAATAAATAAATATTTTTTATTTCAGATACCACCCGTATAGTAAATTGAGAGAAATTAAAAAAATTAAATAACATTAAAATTAAAATACTGTATACTATCTATAAAATAATTTGAAATTTATAGTAACATTCATTAAATTAATACATGATGCAACGTGTTGCAAGATTATCAAATAAAATCTATTCTCTAAAATCAAACGTATTTTTTTACCTACATGCTTTTGTTTTCGCACCGTACTTGTTCGCCAAAATGACGTCATCAAGCCTATGCGTCAAGTTAATGTGACCGCGTTGTAGTTGGTTTGATTTTATAACATAATGATTTTTATGAATGTTTATTCCTGTTGTATAATGTTGTACTAGACTTATCTTTGACTATGCTTTACGTATTCCCTTATATTTTTCCCTACTAATTTTCAAATAATTGTCTAATGAAAAGAATAATCCTGAAGTCAAAATTATGGATATTTGAAATCCTATATGTGTTTTTGTTGTTATTTCAGTTAACATACAAATTATAGTGATTAATGCCAGACTATTATTGATTTTAACATTGTATGTATAGAGATAACAACAATTATGATTCTTATTCATCTCCCAAACGGGCAAAAACTTGAGTTGTGCGTGTCCCAAAAAGTACTTACCTATTGTTTTTTTTAGGTCTTTGCCTGTGCCCTGTAGCAGGTACCCTGCTTAATATAATAATTATGTAGTACCTATTGAAGTCATTTTTCAACAAATTGGGGCAATTAGAAATACTATTTAACATATTGTCTTATTTTTTAAAAGTTCAATAAATTTACGTTCAGAAAAGCTTATGACATTTTACTTAGATCATTGGGTGTCTAGAAGTTTAAATTACAACTAATTTTCTAACCATTTTATGCATTATGAAAGTGCTTACACCACGGTCCTGAGAGCAAATTAAAAACGAACACTAGTTACGACCGTTTAGAGGTCAGCGAATTCTTATAATTTTATGGTTCAGTACCTAACTACTAAATTATCGTGTCAAGATACGCCATTTTTGAGGTCTACTATTTTTGTATACAATAGCTGTAACTTTAATAACTTTATTTTTAGCAATAGGAAGTTATTGACTTGTATTCCACGTAATACAGGTTTTTATTTTAAGTTATGGTATAAAAATTATGTTCCCACGATTTACCGTTATAAAGATATGATAGAATTTCACTTTTTTTTTGTTTTTTGGCTCTGGTGTAAAGTTGAGTTGGACCGGGTTACGCCCTTACTGTTTTCCATCGTCGATATGTACCTATATACTAAGTACATAGAAGCAGCCTTGCAATGATGTATCATAATACCAAGCTTTAGCACACAAACATTCTTTAACAACTTTTTTTAATTTATTAATGGATTATTAATTTTACCGTTTTCTGGGATTCTATTGTGGGTGTATAAGTACATTTAAAAATATGTCTGATCACTCATCACAGGTATATCTAACTTATTTTTATCGTTTTTTTTTTTAATTATTTAGATTCTTTCTGACATACAACACTGTCCAAAATGAATTGTGAAGCGACTGCCAAAATACCTATTTCTTTAAACTTATCTCTGAGAGGTTTGAAGGAAATTCATGATTTGGTAGTTCGGAATGGAAATAATGATGACATCTTATTAATAGAAAAGCGGTATAGCTCGCTTCTATAGCATAAATATTGTATTCATGTCAGCAGTGTTTCCTTAAGGGGCCCATACATGGTCCGGTCTGCCTTCAGTTCGGCCTGAACGGATGCAAAATCGTGTCGTGTGTGTGCTCGAATCCGTTCAGGCCGAACTGACGTCAGTTCGGTCGGATGCGATTTTTTCCGTGTATGGGCTCGAATCCGTTCAGGCGTCAGTTCTAACTGAAACGATCGGCCTCTCGTCTGTGGCTGCCTTTATAGAAGAATGCTGTTAGACATACTATGAAAATAACTAAAATAAACTAATTGTGATGTGTCTTCATTGGAAATTTCTGTAATTTTTTTGACAGCATATGCTACAGAACTTAGCCTATCTGCAAGCTTTGAAATATGAGGACCACACTATAATTTACAACCTAGTGTTATTCCTAGAATACAGTGGTATCCAATTAAATAATTTTCTCATCATTTACTAGTACATTGGTTTGTACCTGCCTAACATTTGGCAAGCTAACCTTTGAAATTCAAATAATAATTTTCTTAGTAAATGTTTAAATACTATATGGCTATGTGAAGAATCTTTCCACCAATGACTGCCACATCAGGAAACCGTTGCTGTTGGGATTTTCACTTATTTCTGTGACATCAACTTCAGATATATAATTTTCAACACTTTCCCAATTTGATGGCACTAGATCATTTGCTAATAGAGCTATATTGTGCAGTGTTGCACATACACATATTATAGCCACAACTGTATCAATTTTAACTCCCATCCCCAATTGGAGACAAGGAAATCTTCTTTTCCATATAACAAAAGCTCTTTCAACTGTGTTTCTGGTTTTGATTTGGCTTTTATTAAAATTCTGTTGAGGTATTGAATTAGGGGATAAAATGGTGTCAAATTTCAAAAGAACATTGCTAACAGCATACGCGCTATCCCCTAAAATAATATCTCCTGACTCACCGCTAGTGAGCCTTTGTTTCATAGCACTACTATTGTAAATAAAGCTATCATGAGTGCTGCCTGGCCAACGAGCTACCAAATCATAAAATTCTAAATTTGGTCCGGTCACTGCTTGGACATTGACTGAAAACCAGCCTTTTCTATTTCTGTACACTTCTGAAGTGATTCCTCCAGGACTTTTTATTTTAACATGGGTGCAATCAATGCACCCAATCATCCCAGGAAAGTGTGCAATTTCATAGAATTGTTGTCTAACAAAAATATAATATTAAGATTACATAAAATAGAATCATTGATGTAGTGTAAATAATAACATTATTTATGTTATTACAATATTAGCTTGTTAGAAGTATATAAGTTATAATAAATAAAACTTTTATTATCTTATGATAAAATAACCCATAAGTTTTTAAAAGCTTTTTTTTTTAATATAATATGGCGTCGGCTTATCTTAAAACCATTTGCCAGTGTCAAGTAAAAAAGACGGGAAATAGAACTTTCGTTTCAATTTTCAACAGTGTAAATTCCTATATCGTCAAGTCTAAAGTCTAGTCAAAGTCCAAATAAATAGTCAGTACAGTCAATGAGTCATGTCAGTCGATTCAGTAAAGTGGTAGACGCTTTACTGAAAGTTCCTAGGGAGTTTAGGCGGAAAACATAAAAAAGCACGTTTTTAGAAGTTGTACCACTTGCCCACACTTGTGCACGTTATCGAATATTTAATGGTTAATATTCTACCAATATTACACATTAAGAACCGAGATAACATAAATTTATTAAATATTACAAATTCCACAACGTCACCCATTGAACTCCCCGGCAAAACATTTCTTAGAAGTTGATTTAAGAAAGTAAGGGTCAAAGCTTTAATATTTTTTGTGAGAAAAGAAAACGCCTGAGAATTTTGCCGGGTAATTCAATGGGTGACCATTGACCATTAATGGAAACCATAACGGTTTGTGTATTTTTTTCTTAAATTTGTGTTATTTCGGTTCATAATGTGTAATATTGGTAGAATATTAACCATTAAATACAGTTTTGCCGAGGAATTCAATGGGTGACGTTAAGGATTTTACATTTCTTTCATAAATTTGTGTTATTTCGGTTCTTAATGTGTAATATTGGTAGAATATTAACCATTAAATATTCGTTAACGTGCATAAGTGTGTGTGTTGTTAGTGTTACTAGTGTTGACTAGACTTTAAGACTTGACAATTTAGGAACTTGACACTGTCAAATGATTTTAAGCCTACGCCATATATTTTTTAAAAAAAATTATTGTCATATTAGTTGGTGGAGATTCTCAGTACCTCTAATGTTGGAGATTGTTGGCCGTAAAATTAATCAAAACAGACACCAATACATTGAAAATAATATAAAATACTAAAATAAATAATAGTGTACATGCAATTCCATGCCTATAAGATCTTTATCTTTCATAGATTGTGTATTTAAGTTTACTACTAAGAGTCACTATGATAGTAACGACAGAAAATATGTCTGCGAAGGAAGTTATTAACGATTTTAAAGAAAATTATGGCAGGATACGTAAGTTGCTGGACGAAGACAGTAAAAATGATCCAGAAAACGAACCGTATTTATCTAAATATAAAGCAAAAGAGATACTCAGTAATATGCGCGAGGCATTGCCAAAAGTTGCTAATTTCGACACAGGATTAGATAGTGTTATCCTTGATGCCATGTTTGGCATAGTGCTTTTGAATATAGGTATTATAAACATGGAAACAGAAGAGCTAAGTGCCAGTGAACAAGTTTTAAAAGAAGCCGAAGAGCTACTCACTCCAAATGCAATGAAACCTGAAATTGTGACTACCATCATAAATGTCCAGAACAACTTAGGTATACTGTGGTCAAATCGGGATGAACCCGAAAAGGCTAGATTCTTTTTGTTAAAGGCAAAAGAGTTATATGAAAACTTCAAATGCACATTGCAAATGCCTTTGCCTATTGAACAAATTATACACAATGTTGGTGAAGCTGTAACTGGTGACTTTATACTGTTAGAGAAGGCTCACACACTGTCATTATATTATTTAGCTCAAGTTTATGGTTCTCTAAAAGAAAACTTGAAATCAGCAATATATTGTCATGTGACATTGAGGAGGCAACTTCAGTACTCTGATTTCGAGCCCATTGATTGGGCACTAAATTCAGCCACATTATCACAATATTTTGCAGAACATAATGGGTTCTTTCAATCCCGGCATCACTTGTCTGCAGCTTCTACAGTACTAGATCAATATGAAATCAAATTGATGGAAACTGAAACTGAGGATGAAGTTTGCTTGGCTAAGAAGGAAACATTCAATCACAGGTCTGCAGATGTAGCCAGGTGCTGGGTCAAGTACTGTCTACTCCTCATGACAGCTTCTAAAACAAGGTTGATGTCAGATGAAGAAAAGTTAGAAGATGCTATTACAGGTATAAATATTTTACCTTTCTGTTTTGTGACAAAATAAATTTAAACTAAAACTTTTTTGTTACTTAAAATGTATTAGGTAACCATAATTTTAATATTACAGACATGTCAAACATGCAGTTGGAAGACAATGAAAATATTTGTGGAGGAGATGTTAAAAATTTAGTATTCCCTAATTTGGATGTTTCGAAGTATGAAGCAAAAATTGTTGATAAGTTTTTACTCACTTATCAAGATGCCCGTGAAGTATTCTTATGTTGTCAACATTGGTTAGAAAAGGCAAAAGCATATTATAAGTTGGATTCATTAGCATGTGATCATATTGAGCTGGTACAAGATAGTTCTCAATCATACTTCTACTTGGCTTTCTTTGAAGAAGATGATGAAAGACGCGGAAAGATGCATAAAAGAAGAATTGATATGCTCGAAGATCTCACCAAGGAAGTAAACCCTCAATACTATCTAGAATACTTTCGACAGCTGTGGTATGAACTTGGTGAAATATATTCTGATATTCTTTCAATAAAGTTGGAAAAAATAAATAAGTCTAAAGAGAAACCTACTCCATATCTGTTAAAGAAAATTAATTTGCTGTGCGAAAAAAGTATTGAAAATTACACAAACTTCTTAGATTCACTCAAGGATAAGAATGGTAAAATGCCAGAAAAATTAGAACAAGATGTTATTCGACCTGTCATAAGTGCTTATGCATTTATTGGTAGGAACAGTATGAAGAGAATTGCATTAGATAAAGTGATACAACAGGATCATATAAGGAAAAGTTATCTCTCCTATAAATCTGTTGTTGATATTTGTTCAAGGGACAAAGATGCAGCTTTGATGATGAAAGAAGAATATACATTATGTCAAGAAATGGTCAATATTCTTGAAATAAAAATGAAAAAGCTTGAAAGAGAGATTGCAACCTCTACTACTCAATAATGTTTCTTGTTATATATTATGACAGATATTGATTTCATTGCATTGAAATACAGTCATCTGGGGTCAGTAAAAATCAGTGACCAGGAGTCATTAGTTAATAGGACAGCAGCAATGTTTATGCTTAATATTGAATATGCTTGTTAAAATACAAATTTTGCGAAGTTTAATTAAGCTAAATGCAAAGTATCTGGCACGTATGGTAGTAGTAATAAAAAATTACACAATAATACAGTTTAAATCTAACTTGGATACCAGGGTGGCGCCACCAGATTTTCTACTTTGTTAGCCGCAGTCAAATCAGTGGCGACACTATAGAGCTCTAAACTTTTTATTGGTGGCATTGACGGATATGACGACGTGATTGCACCACCGTTCTGTCGTAGTGTGGGAAGGGCCTATGTGTTAGAAGCTAAAAGGTTTATCTAGTCCAGCAATAACCTAATTCTGTTGTTATGGATAATTGCAAACATTGTATGTTCACTAACATGTGAAAAATAACATCACAGGAAATATTTTAATATGTAACACATTATAGTATTCTAAGGGCCTATTTCAAAATCGCCTAATAAGTGGCAAATAGCCTATCCGGAAGTTTTCTCTCTGTCGCTCAGTATAAAGTAAGCACTAAGCAGTGACAAAACTTCCGAATAAGTACTTTGTTAAAGCGTAGTGTATTATAATATTATCTTTGCTATTCGTCAGTTATTAGGCAATTGTGAAACAGGCCTAAATGTAATAGTTATTAACTCAGGTTTTTTATACCAAACATTGAAACAAAATATTTGTTATTCGAGATGATATTTATTTTATATATTATTATTTTAATGAGTGTAACATATTAAGACTTGTTAAAAAATTAATAAAACAATATAAATACTCCATCTTAATGTAATTTAACTTATTTTCGTATTTTAATTAAATTTGAAACTTCACTACCGTTATAGCCATAAAACTTCGGAAAAATACTTAGGAGCAATATTATAGGATTGGTCGTCAATATTATGCCTACAAGAAGCAAATTAAATCATAAATAAAAAGGCAAATTTCAATAATATTTCCATTTATTGATTAACTCAATTTATTATACTCTATAGGATTTATCACATTTTTAACACTTTAGATAACTTTTGCAGAGTTATAAGCATGGAGCAGGGTAAGTAAGTAGGTAATTACCTACTTACTTACATATTATATCCATGAAGATGTTAATCTCATCAATTGATGAGATGAACAAAATTTATTTTAATTTAAAGATCGAAATGATTAAAGTTACACAGAAAACTTATAAAACTATACTTATTACTTTTAATGGTAATGACCAACAAGAGACACAACATACCTAAAATAAATTTAGGAATAATTTTATTATTATGTACCTATTAACAATTAAGTAATAACATTTAAATTGAAATTTTCCTACTTCATGCTCTGTGACAATAACATTATCATTATTATTTTTTATATAATGGACATTTATAGAACATAGTTGTAAGCTAGGGGTGGCCCATGATGCTAAATATGTCTCGAGTCGAGCGTCGTGGAGACCCAGTTGGTTTTGTGATTTGCAGATAAGGTAGAAAGAAAAAAAGATTTGAACGTTTTTTATTTTGGTGGTGCAATGGCCAATGAGCGGCCCACAGTCTGTATAAACTTTGAAAAAAGAAAATGTTATTAAAAGTAGCTCATTAAGGTATAAAATCAGCTTTTATAATTTATTGCCTGATTTTAGGCAATCAGTCTCTTTAAACCATTTAGCCGAGTCCACTATAAATATACCTGAGAAGCTTAATTATTTAAGTATGGTGTTTTTTTTATTTTTATTTTAAATAAGTCCCTACAGGCTTACCTTACTTTCAAATCGTCAATACTTGCAGAGATTCTTTGTGTTAACAACTAAATCTGACGCGTACGATTAAATTTTGCTGTGTTTTCACTTGTTTTAAGTAAACTTTGAATACCTACTCTGATTACTAGAGACATTTGGGACATCTTTAATATCTTAATTTGACGCGCTCGAGTTACTTCAAAAAATCCCCTCTTGGGTTCCCCCTACTATGTTGTATGAGTCATATAATTTATTGTGATGTAACTACCTACATTATGAAATAGTGTCATAATTTTTAACATTTTGTCAATAATATTACTGTCGTGTTTTTTAGTATAATTTTTGTTATCTGCGAACTCGTCACTGAAAAAATTTAATTTATTTCGTGCCTTACATCGAGCACATTGGATAGGTATTTACGAAATTCGAAAAAAAGTTAGGCTACAGAGCAAACCCTTAACGTAACGATCGTTTTTGTTTTAGGCTCAAATTATGGCTGACTAAACTTTTGGAAACTTTTTCCAGCGGAGTTTTTCTCATTTTTTTGATACCATTCTTCGTTTCCTAGTTCGTTAGGGGGGGGGGGGGGGGGTTAGTTTAGGGGAGATTATTTTAACGTAAAATTAATATAATAACAATAATTGATAACAAGTATCTAAAACACAGCCACAGACAGATTACTGAAAGTACCAAATTATTTTCTTGGGAAAGTTATTCGATACGAATTGCCAGCTCGCCTAGATTAATATATCAGCCTTAAAACCGATGCATGTTATACAGCGCTTTCGCTTGTTCCGAATAAATATTATTTTAAATCTACATAATATTTATCATTATTATCGGCCTATCGCCGTCCACTGCTGAAGGCCTCCCCCAATGAGCGCCAACCATTCCGATCTTGGACTAATTTAATATTTATATAATCTAAAATAATAATAGAAATATATATAATATAATAAACCTCTCACCAAATAATGTAACACGACATAACTTAAAAAACTTCATGAAGTAAGCGTTCGTCCTTAAATTTTATATTCAAAGACGGTTTTGGCACTTTTGACTTATTACTTAATGTATTTTCTTTTTACCCTCCTTTACGAACAGCCTTAATGTCTTCTGTATAACGAACCATATTGCTACAACGATCGACATTATTATTACTAGGTATGCTGCGACGACGTCTAATAGCGCTAGCTGATAGAACGGCATGTTCCTGGCTTCGGAATGGAGTGGGGCTGCATGACCCCAGCGAATGACTCGCTCTGTCCAGTACACGGCCGTGTCTAATGGTGAAGACTGTCGGTCACTCCAGATTTTTGACATTTGCCTCGCTTTCATCCTTGTTCTGGAATTAAAAGAAGGAATGTGATTAATTTTGTATTAGTTCTTGTAGAGTTTAGAGTAAAGAAAATGGGAAAGAGAGGAGGCGTAAACGAAACGTCTTAACGGCTCATTCTAAAATAAGAGAGACAGAGTTTTCTTTAATATTTTGATGCTCTCGGCCTATACATTGTGCTGCCTATACATTGCGATAGTAACTATGGGTACTTACTAACATTAATTTTTATTATGTAAATCGCTAAAAGTAACGACAAACATTCTGAGAATTGTGCTCGTGCCAAGAGCCCAAGACAATTCGTTACCTCGCAGTTGTTTATGCTAGTGACTAATTTTTTTGTTTGCCAAGTAGGTTGGTAGTTAGAAACTACAATATTTTCTATTTCACGGCAGTAAAACTAGTATTTAAAATATGTTTTAAAGTCGTTCAGTAGGTGAGAGTATGTACAGGTACCTATTACAAAATAACGATATTTTTTATAATAACTAAACAACGTCAACGTAAACAACAACAACAACAATAATAATAATAAAATGCGAGGTAACGCTGGTACTTGGTAACAGTACTTGGTAACGCATGAGTCATGTTTTTTCGTGCGTGCAGCCGGCTCCATCGAATTATATAAGATGTTATCACATCAAAAATTATATCCCGACTACCTAAATTATAATACCTAGCCTATGTTACCCGGGCTATAATTTACAGTTTTTTTAAACCGTAGCGCCTAAACAGACAGTTTAGGCGCTACGGTGGAACATACATACATAGACTGCCAAAATCCCTTCCCTTCCTTTTGGCTTCGCCGTAGTCGGGTTAAAACTATAAACGGACTTTGCAAATTATATAGCCTATGTTACCCGGGCTATTATTTATGTAGTAACTATTTATTAATGTGCTATTATTACGAATCTATTGACACCTCATTCAATAAAGTCGGATCAGTAGTTTGGGCGCGACGGTGGAACAAACTTACACACATACATAGCCTGCCAAAATCATTACCTTTCCTTTTGGCTTCGTCGTAGTCGGGTAACAATTAGGTACACGTTTAACCCAAGTACCTGCTTTAAGACCAAAGTTTTATTTCCGAGAAGAACCGGCGTAAGAAATCTTTGTTCTTTTTAAAAATACTTAGATACGCAAATCTCAAGGGCTTTATTGAGTTATCAATGATGTTCAGTCTTAGATATTTACGTAATGTTATTGATCATTGATTCTATCAGCAGATAAAAGAATAACCTTAAAATATTTTACAACTTTATTTGCTGATAGTAAAACTATATATTATATGCATCTACTCTCTGGTTACTGGTACATTGTAAAATATTCAACACCAAACAGAGAGTAAGAAACAGGTAGGAATCTAAGTCTGTGTTAGGTACCAAAATTTAGTAACTAGTTATCAAAAACTTGTTAACACCAAAATGTTAACTTTTCTTCTCGTTGAATCGAAGGCATGTCAAAATCGAGCCCTGACGTCACTGTGACCCAAGTGGATCCATTATAACTCCGCGTTATAGTACTGGCCCCAGGCCTATGTGAACTTACTCTGCACTCAGTACAGTTTGCAGAGCAGCGTCCAAGGCCTCTTCTGAGAGATCCATGTAGGACACCATCTTCGCGAATCCAGCCGCCTCAGCCGCGACTGCGTTGGTTGGTTGGTCACCGAAGAAAGGCACCACGACCATGGGCTTTCCCGCCGATATCGCTTCAGTCATACCCAGCAAACCGCCGTGCGCCAAGAACGCTATCACCTTCTTGTGTTCTGCAAAATAACAGTAACCATTTAAGTAAGAGATTGGTTATTGGTATTACTCTGGCGGCTGAATACTGAAACATTTAGATTTAGTGGGCCTAAGTACACACCGCGACGAGACGCGACGCGGCAGCGCTACATTTTTATGATAGCTATTCAAAATTTAACTTTATTCACTAAACTAGAAGATACACCTTTCATTACAACAGTTTCAAAAAAGCGCGTCGCGACTCGCGTATCGTCGCGATGTGAACTGACCCTAATCCTTTAATTACAAGCTGTCACTGTCACACTTGACATAATGACAAGGACAGCATCAGACTTGAGAGCAAATTAATTTAAGTAGCGTTTCAGTATTGGGACGTGAGCCATACAAATACATACATACAAGATATTTTTTCTGCCGTTAAGGGGCAGACCCAACGCATACAAAGCGTCATCTGGTGGCGTAAGTGGTAGGTATCGAAAACGGTCAATAAGAATTTTCGATTCTTTTTCTGTCACCAAGCTTGGTAGCCCGACGGTCCTTGTCGTGTCAAAAAGCTGTGAGATGTCACGAATTTAAAAACCCTCATTAATGATGAAATACAATAATATAATATACGCGCAAAGCTCGTGGGAATTGTACATTTTCCCGGGATAAAAGTAGCTTATGTGCCTCATGGTCTACTCTATATCCGTGCCAAATTTCATCAAAACCGGCCCACTAGTAACGAAATCATTCCAATGCATACAAACAAACAAATCTTTCCCCTTTATAATATTAATTATAGATGAGGGGACGCTTCACACTACGTCAATCTGGCCCCGTGCCAATGTATCCGAAGAACTGGAACAACGGGGAGTACCTATTTATAAGTACTTTTATACTATACATATATTTAACACTTTTATTATTTCATACAAATCCACGATCCAGGAACATTGAAAGCCTTTTGCTCCCTTATTCGGTATTCGAGCCCGCGTCCCGAGACCCCGCTCCCGGTTGAGCACCAACGCGTTAACCACTGAGCCACAGAGGTCGTCAAACAAGGTAGGTACCTAGTGCCAGTAATATTACGCGTACCTACTACCTTTGGTCTATTTAATGATAAAATCAGTTAAACCATTGGTTAAACTATGTAGCAAGTGTTGAAACAGCTGTCTAATTCGTAATTTTAATAGCAAAATTGTTTTGTTAGTTTTTAAATATTAAGTAAAAACCTATCATTATGTATACATAGTCAGGTGATTATTTAGAGGGTAAGTTAATGCTTGCTATTTTGGGAGTGAGGGTTAATCTCAGTGATTAAGTAGGTAGGTAGTTAAAATAACTACATATAAGTAAATAAAAAATAATATGTCATTCACTTGCAAAAGTTAGCTTGCGAAGTATTCCTTTCGGCTGTAGTTTTATGTGTCCGGATGCGGACGCATATAACTACAGCCTTGAAAGTGAATATCATGCTCATAAAGCACGATAATAATTCTTCATTAAATAATCTGATCTCAATGTTAGCTTTTCTATATATAAATTAGTCTAAGTCTTTCCTATAATCCGTTATCTTGGCATCATAGAATATCGTAAACTGCACTTACGCACGCACAAGGATACTAACATCACGTTTCACAGAATATAAAATTACAAAGAAACACAAGATGCATAGATAACGGTGCATCTTTTCTAAGGAAAGCTACATTGTGTGTAGGTAGGTATGTGCTTAATATAAAATACTTATCTAATAAAACATAATTATATCAATTAACTGTTCATGACTTATGCCATTTATCAGGTACTTAGTTGTTGGTACATACGAGTGGTGTCTATATAAGATTTAGTTTTGCAACGGTTTAGTAGCTTTAATTAATGTGCAGAAAGTTGCGATATGTAATAAATAGAAATCTAGGTATCGGTAGGTAAGTTCGGTACCGACGAACGCTATTAATTACCGTTATTTTATTGCAATAAAGATTGTGTAATATTAGAAGTTACTAGTAGTTATAACCGACTCAAAATTATGATTATATATGTATAAATGCGACGTCTCGATAATTTCAATTATGTTTCCAAAGTTGTAGAGATTTGAAGGCTTTTTTACTTATTTACTATTCTTTCTCTACTACTCGTAGCATGGAGAAATATTAGGTACCTACTTAGGTTACGTCGGTTTCTAATTAAAGTCAAAATCAAAACTCTCTTTTCTTATATCTTGTGCAAGTTGTTAGTGTAGGTACCCAATACTTGTACCATATACTATACTATACTTACTTATTAGGTTATTACGTCAATTTAATGAATTTCAATTAGGTACCTATGAGATTTTTTACATAAAAACAATAATTAACAGTTTAATTATTTTTACTTGGAATATTTTAATTTTCCTTTGTTACTCATTCCGATCTAACATTGTTCTTACCTACCTACTTACTTATATAACAGTTTTCAGCACTGCAGCATAATTATTTTCAGTTACAGCGTTCCAGTAATGTTGTTATTTGTAACGATAACAATAATATTGTAAACTAAGTAAGTAATGAAAGTCAAGTGAACATAACGACTAAAGTTATAATAATTACTAGTTTGGTATCTAGGTAATGTGACGAGCTCCGTGGCCTAGTGGGTAGACCGTTTGATTCGCACTCGAGAGAGTGCAGGTTCGATTCCCAGGTTGTTGCGTGTAGCAATGAGACTTTTTCAGATCTCAAGTGCATTATACGGACGCTCTAACGGCGAAGGAAAACATCGTGATGAAACCACACAAACAAAACACTGTCATTCCTCTAAACTTGGCTGACTATGTTGTGAGAATGCCGTATGTGCTTGGGCAACCATACGACATTTAAAAACCAACTGTCCCAGGCACTACAGTATTTCAAGAGTGGTTACTTCGCTCGATGAATACTGTATAAATCGTCCAATAACGGATGAAAAGGCCTAAATTATAGGTAATATTATAAGTTCTAGACTTATAGATTTTACACTGCATTAGACATAAGTAAGTGTCATATTATTTTTAGTTAAGTACTTCCATCATAAAACAGCATTTTTGCAGTAACCACTCTCGCTAATTGCTTTTGACTCACTCTACAATATATAGAGCTCTTCACTCTACCTATTTAATGGTTAATACTGTCTCCAGTTTTCTCTTTCATATTTATTACATGCATATACATTTAAAACATATACCTAGTTCTCCGTAATCTTGTTAGCACTAACCAACACTGTCCCACTTCATTATTGTTAAAACGAACGCCTCATGTAACAATAATAGCTCCTCACACCGATTTCGGTGACGGTGGCGTGTTTCATTGAAACCAGGCCAGCTACGCAGAGGTTATTTTAAAGTGCCCAAGTGTGTGCGCAGTACACAAGAGGACTCTCTCTTCCTTTACTCTCGAAACCCAGTTGGACGAATGACCGACACGACTGGCGAGAGAGCAGGCGCAGGACCTACTTTTTACATGCCCATCCGACGCATGAATCATCTTTCTTGTAAGACAATTAGCCTGCATTGTCCTAACCAAACATGGAACCAACATTTTGTGTTGTTCCAACGCGGGAATGGAACCCAAGACATTCCGAGTCGAGCCAAGCTCTTAACCAGTGGACCACGAAGGCTGTTACGTGAACGCTTCATGTACATAAGTACTTACCTAATTAGTTTACGATGTCGCGTGTCTTATTGTTCTAAATCCGTATTTAGGTAATTTGATACGTTACAAAATAAGATTAACGTGCTGTTTATGATTTAACGAGAACACCAATTCTCGTATTTAACTAAGGCCTGTTTCACAATCTACGGATATGTCAGATAGCTCGTCGCTCAATATTAAGTGAGCAGCGACAAATTCTATCCTCACTTGAAGATTGTAAAACAGGCCCTTAGACTTTCAATTTACTTTCAATTTCAATATTATAAATTAATCGTCTCGAGACATTAAACTCATTTTTTAGTTTGGACCCAGTGATCTTATGGACCAAACAAAACGAGTTTGACGTTGGTTTATTACCTGTATTATTGTAGGCTATCTAGTTTGAGTCACACACGTGATGGTTCTGGTTTGATACCGGCTTGTGAAGACTGGAGTGTACCAATGAGGTCGATGATGAATATGGTGTCAACTGACAGCTGTTTGACACGACTACGGACTAGGACCGAGGACAATTCTTACTAACAGTTTTCGAAAAAATCACTTCATACACTGCCTCCTAGCGACAGAGAAAATATCCAAAATCAGCAAAATAAAGCTGGCGTTGTTTAATGCCAAGTTAATGAGTAACTGGTAGTAGGTACCGGAGTACCGAAGGGATATTAGATTAAAAGACCGGCAACGCATTTCAACTCTCAACACTCCTTAGCCCTTTTGGTCTTTATTGTCCCAAGCAAGGAATTAGGGAAGCGAGTTTTCTTTTCTTTTTCGTCCTTAATCCTCTCCATAATCTGCGTATAATTAATGATTTAAAGGAAAAATATCTACTTACGCAGCAACTCATATTGTGGAAGCCACCTGACCCTCAAAATGTTTCCAGTTAGATTTCCTTCTTCAGGACTGTTTTCATACTTCCATATCACTCTCTGTTTTAACTTGGAAAGGCTTCTGATAAGTATGTCCTCCTTGTACTTCGGCATACTCGCTGTTTTGATGAGAGATCCAAAACTGAACAGAACTACTCCGTGCTCAGATTCGTTCAGGAACTTCTCGAAGTACTGAAAAGGAAACAAAGAATATTAAGAAACTATCGTCCTACAACATACAGCTTAGCAAAAAAGAACATTTTCGATTGCATCGCATCATATTTTATCCTTTAATTAGATTGGAATTAAATTTATTACAATTATTTGTAATAATTAAAAAATATGTATTTAAATGAAAAATGTCGGTCCAATCTATTAAGGATAAAATATGATACAGATAACAGTCGAAAATGTTTTTAGTTCCTGCTGCCACTGCTTCATACTCTTTTTTGCCAAGCTGTACAATGTACATACCTACTTTGCTGACTGTAGTTACGTAAGGTAGGTAGGTAAGCAGATATAACTGGTGGTTAGGTTAGGTTATATATGCGTTGGTTATCCTGAATCGAATGTTTACTAGATTTTGCTAAATTGCCTTCGAGTTTTACGTTATTTGGTTAGTAGATTCACGTAGGTAGCGTTCATCGAGAATCGTAACTCTATCTACTACATAAACTGTTTTTTTTAAATTAAATACAATTCAGGCACTAGTCTTTTTGTTCATCTCTCTTAAGGTACCTACCATAACATGTATCTATAACTTTTCGGTTTTAATACTGCTTTATTAAACTTGAAAAAATACTTTTGCGCTATTAAGTATACTTATTATGATAATATCAACGTGGCCAATGCTCTACCACTTGAAATAACCACGAGATAACAAATAATGTGGAAATTTTTCCTTTCAAGTAAAGGTTGAATGGAGATTGAAGCAATAAAAGTGCAACGATTGCGTAAAATTTCGCAAACTACTTTCATTAAACCTACTTTTAAAACATGTTTGCAATTTGGGTATCAAAGCTGTCAAAGGGCCAATTTCGCACCAGCCAATTTTGAAGGTGACAAATAATAAAATATTTGTCAAGCAGGTAATACAAATTCGGTAATTGTTTGCGACATCAAAATATACAATTAAAAAGCGGTTCTTATCTTTATTTTACAACTATCAATATAGAATTTTAATAGTTTCATTAAAAAGACAAATTAAAATAAGTTATCATATATTTTCATTAAATAACGTACCTATGTGTTATATTTTATTATTCTTAACTAGATGAGAAACTCTACGTTTTGCCTCAATAAAACGTAGCCTATGACGTGGTCTACACCATATCAAGGTTTTTAAAAAAACTTCAAAAGTTATATTCTATTATCGATCAAAATAATTTTCTTAAAGAGTATTTAGCAAGACCTAAGTATTATTAGAATAGAAAGTTACAAGTTTCTATCTTTTATAGTTTAGAAATGCTTGACCAACCTACCCAAATTGTAACCATTTTTGAGGTCAATCACTCAAAAATGGTTTAAATTACAAAAGCCATGGATGGAAACCTCGCCTTTATTTAAAAATACACCACACGATGTGGTACAATAAAAAAATAATCATCCCCACTTCGCATGTATGAAGAGGCCCTCCTAAAATACAAACTTATTGTGTAACAAACGATGCGAAAAGTAAAGTCGATAATAAGGAATCATTACTAATTTCGATACTAAGCAAAATTTCGTCTATATATATTCATAGATAATTACCGAAGGTATCAAGGAAGGACAGACGGACGTACGGATGGACAGAGCGAAACTATAAGGGTTCCTTGTAATTAGTAATTACTATGGACCCCTAAAAAGATCAAGTGTAATTTAGTAAGTACTAAAGTAGGTATTCTGAATGCTTTACAATACTTACACTTTTACTTTTTGATTGCATCTATAAATTGAAGTTCTTTTTGCTCTTCCTTTAGATACTTTAATGTACGTATATCTATTCGTAATTATAGAGGTACCTAATACCTATCTATTAGAGAAAAAAAATTTTTCTTCTTTGTAGACACGAAGTGAAAGGCGTTCTTTCAATACTCGGCCAATGGCCATAATACATAATAGGTACTTTCTCATAAGTCCACTGTCTAGAATACAAGTTACGAACAGGTTTTATGTCAAGTTCAATCACAGCATTTATTGCAAAAAGCAAGAATTACAATTATGTACGTAGGTACTAAGGTACTTAGGTACTTGTGTTATAGAAGGGATTATGACTTATGAACTATATATTGCAAGTTAGAGGTCCATTTCCTCATTCGATACTAGATGTTGTACACGACGTCGTGCGCGCAAAAGTTAATCTCGCGGAAACCGTACATTTTTCTCCGATAAAAAGTAGCCTTTGTTCTTCCCCGTGGTCTACTCTAATATCTATGTAAAATCGATCCAGTAGTTTCGCAGCCTATTCAATGAAAACAAACAAACTTTTCCTCCTTTCAATGTTAGTAGGTATAGTTATAAAGTTTTTTATACTAAATATCTACTATCTATAGAATAAAACGGGTAATTTTCCAATTGAACTCAACTAATCCGGACGGTGGGGCCGTCGGCCCGTGACAGTCTGACAGATTCGTAAGTAGTACAATGCAGTTGCAATTTAGAACTGCATTGTACCAGAACCTCAATTTTCGTATTTAAAGTAGACTTTTACATAGGCTGCACTAAAAGTATCGGGAAATGAATATTTCCACTGTTCCTGTCATATTAAAATCTTTAATTTAAAGCTCCATGGTTTTAAAAATCGAATACCGTTTATTTATTTAAAAAAAGATCCTCGGTCTGTCACAAGGTCTTGTCAAACTTGTTTAGTCGTTGAGAAAATGGAATTGACTCGAGAAAATTCTAGAGCGATGATTTATTATGACTTTCGAAGTGGTTTAACACAAAAACAGTGTGTTGACCGGATGATTTCTACATTTGGTGATGAAGCCCCATCCAAAACCACAATTTATCGCTGGTTTGCTGAATTTCAACGTGGACGTGTCAAGCTCAGTGATGATCCCCGTCAAGGTCGTCCAAAAACTGCAGTCACCCAAGAAAACGTTGATGCTGTGCGTAAGCTGATTGAGGAAGATCGACATGTGACATACCGCGAATTCAGGCAACTTTAGACATTGGCATGAGTCAAATACAAATAATCTTGCATGAACAATTAGGTGTAAAAAAGTTGTTTTCCCGATGGATACCGCATTTGCTCTGTGAAGAGCAAAAAGCGGCTCGCGTTACTTGGTGCGTCAGAACTCTCGAAAGATTCCACGCAGGATCCTCAAATGCTGTATACAACATCTATCAGGTGACGAATCCTGGATATACGCGTACGAACCCGAAACAAAAAACCAGTCACGAGTTTGGATGTTCGAAAATGAGTTAAAGTCAACAAAAATTGTTCGTTCACGGAGTGTTGCAAAAAAAATGGTGGCCACGTTTGTCTCCATAACCGGCCATGTTGCGACTATTCCTCTTGAGGGACAAAGAACGGATAATACAGAATGGTATGCTAACTTTTGTTTGCCACAGGTCGTTTCTGAACTAAGTAAAGAGAACTGCAACCGCCGCATCATCCTCCATCACGACAATGCGAGTTCTCACACCGCGCACAGAACAAAAGAGTTTTTAGAGCAAGAAATCATAGAATTATTAGACCATCCGCCGTACAGTTCCGACCTAAGCCCTAATGATTTCTATACTTTCCCTAAAATAAAGAATAAATTGCGTGGTCAGAGATTTTCATCACCTGAAGAAGCTGTGGACGCCTACAAAACGGCCATTTTGGAGACCCCAACTTCCGAATGGAATGGTTGCTTCAATGATTGGTTCCATCGTATGGAAAAATGTGTCAAATTTCGCGAAGAATACTTCGAAAAGCAATAAATACATTTTTAAATAGTAATGTTGTGTCACTTCCTTGATTCCCGAAATTTTCAGTGCCGCCCTCGTATTTTACTTTGATTGTATTAAATGCACTAATTGTAGTGAAGCGAATTGTTACTATAAACTGATTTTGTGAAGTTTGGACCAATCAAAACGCGTTTAACGCAGGTTTAACGTTTACGATTTACACCCGGTTTCTGAAAGGATTATATCAAATTGTTGATGAACTAACACGTTGTTGAGTTAACAGGCTTTTAAATCAATTTGCGTTTCTGAAATCTAATTATTGAAAAATTTACTAATCATTGATCATCTATCAAATCAAACGACTAATTAAACTTTTTGCAACTCAATTTTCACTTGACAAGAGATTTGACCGCTGATTAGTTAATTTTTGCGTTAATTAGCCTTTCAGAAACCGGGGGTTAGCGTATCCGGACTTGATTCCAATTGTATTATTGCAGGTTTTATTTAGCAGAATTGACCCTCTGATAACTTTCAGGTTTCAGGCACACTACCTAAAAGACAGTTTGTCAAGTTCTAATCCAACTGCAGCCGAAACTCGCCCACAGCGAAATTACTATGATTCCTTTTACTAAAACCGCACCTGCAGGTACGTTACGAAATGTGGTTTACATTTCTGTGACTGCGCTAGACTAGAATAAAAACCCTCTGCTCAAGGGGTAACCCGGTTGATTTGCTCTCGAGTGGTATCCCGGCTTATGGCGTTTTTTCACGTGCATACTTATACGGGTTATATCATATTTCCCTGGTGCAATAAATGTTATATCTGCGGGCACGGTATTATTAAATTATAACATCATTATTACATAAGATTGCGAAGAGACTAGGTTATCAGCAGTAGATAGATAGATAGACTAGGTTATCAGTAAACACTATACATTTGTTATATTAGCCTTGCACTGAGATAAAAATAATACATAGTGAAGTACTTGAGATTACAATTAAACCAAAAAAAATCGGAAAAATTAAAAAGCCGGACAAAAGTCTTTAACGCCGAACCATCCGGTAGCCCAAGCAATTATATATAAAATAATGGCTAAATATAGTTTGCACAAAACACATACAAAGTATATAATTATAACCTCACGTTAGAACGTATAAGTTGCATGATAACCTCAGCGATTGTCAATACGTTTAACTAACTAAACTTAGTACGGATTGATAACCCTTTAATACAGATAATAAAATAACGTTTAGTAGAATAAGAAGGTTGTCAAATATAAAAACAGATAATTGAAACAAGAACTGACTGCATTAGTAGGTGGGGCAATCTGCTATATGCGTTTATCAGCGGCTTGATAAAATAATTATTAAGTATGCAAGCTGCATTTTTGTTTTACTACTGTTTCTTATAATATGTCGTTCGCTAAAATGAATTGATATTAGCTTAAACAAAACGTTACCTCTGGTATTTTTTTTCGGATTGGATCCAAATGCATTCCACCTACTTCTACGATGCCGGGAGGAAATACTCTCCGTCCATTGAAAGAGTGATGTGTATTGACTAGCATTAGAGAACTTATGTTTCTCGCAATCTTACCAAGGTCGGGAATTTTCCCATACCATTTTTCTATAATTTCCTGCTCCTTCACCTGGATCTTATTATGCATCCAATAATAATTCAGATATGCGCTAAACAATGTATTTTCCACTCTCTCCCAAAAGGTCATAGGCGATTTAAACGGTGAACTTATAACTGGTACAAGAGCCGGGTTATCCATAACACCCATACGCTCCGCAGACCACGGCATTAGAGTACACGACAGTAAGGACACCACTGGTGCCTTTATGTTGAACACATGGAGTAAACCGATCATGCAGTCACTGTTGAAATTCTCCAATAGTACTAAATCATATTCCTTTTTTAAAACATCCACAAGTGGACTATAATCAACTAATTTGTCACAAATATCCAATGATTTCTCTATCAAGGGTGCAAACTCCATCAGTGCTCTCATTATGTTTCCGATGAGTGGTAATTTCGTTAATATGCTTGGGTTTTCAAACCACATAAGATCCACGGTCTCAATACCGACACTGGACAAGCCTTTAAAACTGACATCAGTGTAATTGGCTGGAGGATTTTTGAGTGGAAAAAACGAAGCCACAGTGATTTTGTGACCACGCTCAGCTAACAGCTGGAGCAGGGGCTCGAATACCATCTGATGACTTCTCCCCGTGTGCGGAAATAGTCCAAGAATCCTGGCACATTGTGAGTTATTGACCAAAGTAGACAATACCAATATGTACACGAACACAGGGCGCATCGCGATAGATGTTCCCGAATCCGAGTCACACGAAATACTGTGTGGTATTATCTACATGATATAACAGCCAACCTAGATTCAACCCAATGTATACTGATTGTACAGTTGACAGAGCTATTGGAACGAAGTTCCTTATCGCGCGTTGTAAAAGGGGGCTAGACGGAAAAAATTAAGACTAAAAGTTTTAACGACACTTTTTGCTATAGTTGTATGCCGTGCGGCGTGCGCGTGTTTCTCTGTCCTTCTCTCTCTCTCAATTATTACTAAAATTGAGCCTACTGATTAAGTTTATATTATATTATATTCGTTAATAAAAAAAAAAAAAATTATAACTTAAAAAAATAAAATGTTATTACAATTATTTCACTAATTAATCGAAAGGAACATTGTTCCATCCCGGTGTCCCTTGACACCTCTCAAGTTTTTTTTGTTAGCACACGATCATGACTGATATTTTGGACTGGAGTCATTATGAATATGTAAATTACTACATCGTACAATTTAAGTAAAACGTTGGTAATAATTATTATTTAATAAACTTATCTATTTAAGCAGTATCAGTCAACACAAACAATAATAATCTTCTCCTACCTTCTATCTATCTCTCTTATACTTTAATCGAGACGATCTTGTATATATATATTATTTATTCGTAATTCGAAATTCGTAAAGAGGTGGTTTCGAATCCCGGTCACATAACTATTTTTGTTGTCCTTATTATTAATTTTTCTTTTACTTTTTTTTCTTTTATTTTTTATCGTTCTACTAAAACACCGAGCAAAGCTCGGTCTCCCAGGTACTATTGTATATAAAAGGCAAAGCTGATTAGATATGTTATTGATTGTACTGTAGGTTCTTGGTGGAAATTCATGTTTCACAGTAATAACTTTGTGTAATTGTGTAATGTGTCGAGCTAGCGAACGTCGCGCTCCGCGTTATACATATGCAGCAAATATTAATTATTTAATTAATATTTTGTTAATCGCGCGGCTGATGCCGCTGCACGTGATCATAGCGCTCGTGGCCAATGAGTTGTTGCATTTATCCAGCATGCCATCGACACCATGGACAAGGTCAGCAAAATGCAGATCTGCAAGTCTTCCTTCACCAGCGAGGAGATTTGCGAAGGCAAGCATTTACTGTACGAGACGCTCGGCCAGAGCATGAACATGCCATCGCGACGGAGAGATGGAACCGCAAGAAGCGTGCAGGACATCGTCTCCCTGCTAAAGCAGACGGATCCGGATGAAGTGCCAGATTTTGTAGCGAAAAAACTGCATAAGCTGCCACCGGTGACACTGGACCAGGTCGACGTCGTCAGCCTACTGAAGGACATCAAGTTCCTGAAGGAAGAACTGACTGAAGTTCGAGGTAGATTGAGCATCAGAGTCTACCATAAGTGATTTACGTAGTGAATTATCACAGTTAAAAAGTGTTAATTCAATATGTAGGTCACCTGATGCAGCAAACGTTACTCGTCATCGAGGCGCGCAGGCGGTCACGTTTAGCCCGTCAGCATTATCCGACGGGTCAACGAACATCGTCGCTGCCGCCCCTGCTGCCCGCTCCCCGTCCGCGAAGGAGCCGGTGCCAAGTTACGCAAGTGTCACAGCTTGCGTCACCCCGCCACCTCCCCTGCGTCCGAAAAACAAAGGGAAGAAGGAGGCCCCTTCAAAAGAGTGTCCTCTTTCTACAAAGGACCGAACGTGCAATAATGACGGGTTCATCAAAGTCGAGAGGAAGAAGAAACCCGTCGTCCGCAACCATCGCGGCACCGCACCCGGAGGATCCGAGCAGCTGTTGCGGTGTGAGACTCCCGCGATACCGCTGTACGTGTCCAGGTTGCATCGGTCTACGACGGTCGAGCAGGTCGTGGACTACATCAGGAGAAGAACCAACTTCGCCTTGAGGGTCAAACGTTTGGAATATCGTCATAAAGTGAACTTTAGTTCTTTTGTGGTGAGAGTTCCAGAGTTCGAGAAGGAGGAGTTCTGGCCGATTGGAGTCGTCTACAGAAGATTTAGAGTACGACTCCCGAACACTTCGCGCCCCACGTCGCAGACAATACGTGTTTAATGTTAGTGTTAGTTTATTATATATTATGTATGTTAGTCTATAAGGTATAATATGGGCCTATGCAGCCTGAAATAAACGGTATTTAATTTAATTTAATTTAATAACACACAGGACTTCTTGCACTATTTCCAGTTTAATAAGTCTTTTACATTATTTTTTTGTGTTATTACTTCAAAGCCGATTACCTGATGTATCAATAACGTACAGGCCAAACCCTAAGACTAGAAATTTGAAATTTTGTATTTACGTATTTTTCATATGACGTAGGCATCCACTAAGGAAGGATTTTTTAAAAATTCAACCCCAAGGAGGTGAAATAGGGGATAAAAGTTATGTTAAGTACGAAACTTTTATAACATGGACATATTTGCATGAGTAATAACACACAGGACTTCTTGCACTATTTCCACTGTAATAAGTATTTTACATTAATTTTAATATATTACACGACCGGTTTCGACAAAGTCATCATGAAATTTCGTACGAATTGAGCACGGAAAAATAATGACTTACGTATTTCAGCGCTTTCTAAAATAGGATAAGAGAGTAAAAGAGTACTAAGAGAGTAAAATAGGAGATGAAAGTTTTAAATTATTATTAAGATATCGTTTAAAGCCCGATTTCACTCGGGCGAAGCCGCGGGCAAATGCTATTATTATGATATAGGTGCGACTGACCCTGACACATATTAATGGGATATAATTAATCTTGCGAACAAAAAATAAGTTGGCGACTGCACATGAGCATACTGTATTAATGAATTTGCAGCGAATTAATATGTTGGTGACTAAATTACTAAACTGGCGAAAGCACTCAGGCTACAAAAAATATAATTCAGACAAAAAATCGGCATATAAATGGTGGCGAAATTTATTCCAAACTGGCACCGAAATTTATAAGTTTACGTATAAGCGACTTAATTTACGAGTTGGTGACTGATATACGATGTAAGGAGCTATAAAACCAGATTGGGTTGATAAATTAATGGCTGCTAGAAATTCAATTTGCAGGCTACGGAAAATCACATTTTTGAATACTGTTGGAGTTTGTTTTCCTTTGATGTGGGTGTCGTTTTCAAGGTTTTCGGGGGTGCAAAATAATATGAAAATTCCATTTCGAAATTCTAAAATGGCGTACTTTTTTTTCATTAGAACTAATATGGGTGTCCTTTTCCAGGTTTCTGGGGGTGCTGATTATAAAATTGACTTCCAATTTCAATTTCAAAAAAGGAGAATTCTTCGTAAAAATGACATGAGTACCTACTAAGTAAAAAGTTGTTATGGATGATTAGGATTGATGATTATTAATACAGTATGTAATGTAGTTCGAGGTACCAGTTATGTAAGGTATAGAAATTTTAACGTGATAACGTCTTATAATTTGATGGAGCCGGCTGCACGCACGAACAAACATGACTCATGCGTTACCTGTTACCAGCGTTATCTCGCTAAATATGATGCATTGCCGTTACCTCAGCTAGCCGCGCCTTAGGTATGTGAGCGGTGGGACGGAGAGGCGGGGGCGCTTGATGTTATAACTCAGTTTGGCGTCGGACTTCGCGGCGGCAACACGCCTACGTAAGGCGCGGCCAATTAGTTCCGCGCGTACTATAAACATGACATTGTCACGTTCAACTATCGTCAGTAAGCCGACTTTACAGACAACCGATTTTTTTTTTGGAAATACAGGATTTAAAAAATAAACTCTTATCATAAAGAAAATACGTGGCTACGGTGTTACTTGGGGTGAAGGAAATTTTCATTACTTTTTCATTAGGATTTCAGATTCAGGAGGTACCTGTTCTCGAGATAGAAGCGATTATAGAAAAAAATATGACAATACTCTACTTTGAGATACAAACGATGTATAAAGCTATAGAAATGTTGGAAAATTCAGGATTTTCAAATTTCTTTTACTCTCATCATTAATAAAATATGTGGTTGCGAGGTACTAAGGGGGAGGAAATTTTCATTATTTTTTCAGTACTATGTACCGTTTCCGAGATAGAAGCAATTTTAGAAAAAAATTGTAAATGCTCTACATTGAGATACGAGCGATGTATAAAGCTATAGAAATGTTGAAAAATTTAGGATTTTCAAATTTCTATTTCTCACATCATGAAGAAAATATTATGAGGTTGAGGGTTTACTAAGGGAGAGGAAATTTTAATTATTTTTTCAGTAGGGCGCACCATTTTTGAGATTTTACAGAAATTATAATATATCCTCCATTTTGAAATTTCAAAATAAATGATTTCTTTGTAATTAATAACAATATTTTGTAGGAAAAGGACACCTAAATTAATTATATTAAAAATAAATGTCCGCTTTCTTTGAAATTCAAAATGGATATCATTTTTATATTCAGCACCCCTAACAGCCTCAAAGACGACACCCGTATCAATTTTAAAGAAAAATTGCCATTTGAAATTTCAAATTGAATGAATTTTTGTAATCAGTGACTCCAGAAACCTAGAAAAGGACACCTATATCATTTAATGTCTACTATCTTGGAAATTCAAAATGGATTACATTTTTTTAATCATCACCCCCAGGTACCTACAAAAGGACACCCATATTGATTTTTATAAAATGGAGTATGTCCACTTGGAATTTCAAAATGAATATCATTTTCGTATCCAGCACTCCCAAAAACCAGGTAAACGACACCCATATCAATTTTACGAAAAATAAATATCCGCAATTTTCAAATGAATCTACACAATTTCAACACCCCCCAAAACCGAGAAAAATGAAAAATGCTCCTTTACATTTTTTTATGTGCGCTCGTTTTGCTGCTTATTATGTTTTTTGAATTACCATTACCTACATCAGGGAAAATGTATGTGCCTATTTTTAAATTAAATGTGTACTCTCAAATTGTCGCCAAGATGGTTATTTGTTCGCTAAAATAATATCTGGCTGCCAGTTTGGAACATTCAGTGAAAAAAACTGGTATTAATTAGTCACCAGATTTGATATTTTTTGTTCCTTATATTCTTTCGCCAACTTGGTTCAATATTCGGTTTTTCACACACAAAATTCGATTGTTTTGTCGCAAGTTTAAATACTTGCCCTTATTTATTATATATAATTCAGAATTTATGTCACTGAAGTATTTAATAATAATTAGTTAACACTAAACACTAGCAATTATTCAGAACAAGCTTGCGCAAAAGAAAATTGATACTAAAATTATGTGCATTTTGATAACCGTAATTTAAATTGAGTTAAATACAAATTAACGACAACGATACGAGTAATTAGCTAGTAGTTAGTCTAATGTATTCTTTTTTTAAATAAGTAGTATTTTAAAAAGATATATATATGTATAGATATTAATTTAATTGTAGAAATTAACTGTCGAAACACCGTAACATTATCATGAAATCATTAAATTCTAAGTGGTCGTAAGTCGTTTCGCACTGCAAGGATTCGAACCGCGGTGTGAATCGCCCCAGGACTGTTTTTGAATGGGTCGATTCGCACCGCGGTTCGAATTACCCAAGACGTTTTAGAATGGGTCGATTCGAACCGCAGGAAATAAACACTTCCTTTTGTGGATAAATTTTAGACGGTAAAATATGCTTAGTACAATCATGCAAAAAATAACTGAAAATTAAAAAATAAGTTATATGTTACTTCATTGGGAAAAACCAATTTCGGTAACGATTGACTCCTAATAAAACGACCATGCCGTTATTCGGTACATGGTTATCTTTGGAAACCTGAGGTTTGTTTGATGGAACCGATCTTTCGGCATCGCCACCGTATCCGTTGAAATGTTAGAATACTCATTTTAAGACTATAAGCGACAAAACATTGGCTGCAACCTTCTGTAAGTACAGTCCCACAAAAAAAATTTAGAAAATCACTCGCAATTACATCCTGAGTTAGTCTTGGCATATTAATGCCAAGACAGGATGTAATTTATTTAAGAGTGGATATCGCTCCCATCGTACCCCAAAGATGAAAATGAAGAAAATAAAAAGCACACTTTTTATTTTTACAGGTAAAATTCAAGCCATTTGAACTTTACTATTTATTATATTTCAATACTAACTTACTCAAAATATTATGATTAAATGGACTTGAACTTTATCTTACTAATCAATTTACAAAAGAATTTGAATTTTGAAATAACCCATAACTATCACAAAAATAAGGCCAGGGCGAAAACTGGTAATTCTTTTTTTACCCGTTTTTTCTTACTAGAGTAGGAAATTAAAGTATATAAATAAATAAATAAGTAAATTAAAGTATACATAATAACCTGCGATTATCAATCTCGTACGAAAAAAAAGTTGAACAAAAGTTATTCTGCGACACAATCTTGTTTTAACACATATCTAAAACAGATGTGTATTATGAATTTTGCTCAACTGATCTTTACCTTTCTCGTAGTATATGGATAGTAGATACTAAATCTGTGGTTATACCACACATAAATTGTACTTATTTAAATTGTATTTAAGCGTGGTATAACCACTTTTAATATAATAATTATTCACCATTTTTTCACGTACCACTTTTCTACTTATCTGTTTAAAAAAAATATAGAGTCCTAAATATTACGAAAAGAAATATTTCAATCAGTGATTCGAACCGACCTTTCCAAAAAATATCTGGGGCAATTTACATCAAAATTGATAAGCGGTGCGAATCGACCCATTCAGAAACGGTGCTGAGGCGATTCACCCCGCGGTTCTAATCCTCGCGGTCCGAAACGCCTAACTAGTAATGACCTTGAGTTATTTTTATTAAATGATCCCATTATGTTTCTCGTTAAAAACTCGTTTGTCGGAAGAAATAATATAAGTATCCATATTTTAGAGTAGGTAAGTACTTTAGTTAGTCTCATCATATTGTTTAAATATTCTTTTCATCATATTGTTTAACTATTTGGAATGAAAATATTACCTCTGGAATATTTTTTTTTGTTCGACTCAGATGCATGCCACCGACTTCTATTACTCCAGGCGGCAACAAATGACGGCCGTTGAGGGAGTGGTGTGTGTTAACAAGCATCAAAGAGCTTCGGGTCATCGCAAGCTGACCAAGGTCCTGTACTTTTCCATACCGCTTCCTTATAATGTCCTGCTCCTTCATCTGAACCTCGTATCTCATCCAATAATTCATGGACACTCTTAACAACGTATTCTCCATTCTCTCCCAAAACGTCATCGGTGCATCGAAGTATGTGTCAGGGGTGACGACGGGCATATACGATGGATTATTCACGACACCCATACGCTCCGCAGACCAAGGCATGAAAGTGCAAGTCAATAATGAAACGACCGGGGCTTTGATCTTGAATACATCGAGCAAAGCGATCATGCAATCACTGTTGAAATTTTGCACCAGAACTACGTCGTGTTCTTTCTTCAGCGCTTCGAGGAGCGGTTCGAAGTCCACAAATTTGCTACAAAGATTCAATGCCATGTTTCTCAACGAACGATACTGCGGCATCGATTTGAGGAGGTTCCCGACGAGCGGCAACTTCGTCAAGATGCTTGGATTTTCACACATCTTCAGATCCATAGTCTCGATTCCTAGAGGCGCTAGACCTTCGAAACTGATGTCTGTGTAATTAGCTGGAGGGTTTTGTAGAGGGAAAAACGACGCGACAGTAACATTGTGCCCCCTGTTAGCCAGCGTGCGCAGCAGGGGTTCGAATACCATATGGTGACTTCTCCCAGTGTGCGGTAATAATACGAGTATCCTTGCGCAGTGTGCGCTACTGAATATAGCGAATGCGAAAAAATAAAAAAGCGTGGGCCGCATCGCGCGCGATGTGCTCGTTTCGAGGCACTCGGTAAACTGTTTTACATTCCAATGTTCGCAAGGAAATTATTTAGGTAGAGCAAAACCTCTTTAATCTTATACAATACTAGCTGTCCCGGCAAACGTTGCTTTGCCATATTAAGTATTTCGCCCATATTATTTTATTGAAGTGACTAAATAAGTATGTCACCATGGCAACGTCGATCGCTATCCCGTCACACAAACAATATGGTCGCCGTCAGTCTCGAGTTGTAATAATTTACTATTTTTCATTCAACAAATGCACTTATCAATATATAAAATACCCAGTAGTCGATTCTCAAACCTACTGAATACGCATATAAAATTTGGTAAAAATCAGTAAAGCCGTTTCGGAGGAGTACGGTAACTAACATTGTGACATGGAAATTTTATATATTAGATAATCTTCATTGACAAGCCGGATACTTCCAAAGTGTCTGTCACATGATATCATATCTAGCAAAGATGCGCCTATAGTAGATGCGCCGAAGTAGATATAAATATATAGATATAATCTATATATTTATATCTACTATCGTATCGGTATATACCTTGCCTATAGGGAAATGATAACAACTATCATGTAGGTCGTAGGACATTGCATTATTGTACCTTACTATTACCTCAGCACCTACTATAAAAATATTAGCTTTAATCTACTTAAGGAGATAAGAGGTATATGGCCCACGCACTAGTGGATGAACGGATTTACGATAAATCTTAACCCCGTTTAAAATTAATATTTGTTTTTTAGCTTATATTTAGGTAAACAATAAACAATTAGTTAAGTACAAGCCCAAAACTCCGTGAAATTCAGTGATTTTTGAAAAACTCAACATTGCAAACAGCACCGGAGACTACCTAGAGCCTTTATTTTAGAGATATTGTAGCGTTTCCATAGCCGGTTCGCTTCGGACTTGAAGATAGCAAGGTTATACGAAGAAGCGAGGCGTAAAAATAATACGACGAATTGAGGAAATCATTTTATAATTTTACACAAAAATCAGTTTACTATCCTAGATTCCTAGCTCATGGCAATGCCGTATAGATACCTGTTTGCTCACGCCCCATTTGAGCCGATTTGCCGTCTCACTTGTACTATCTTATACGGCTATTTTCCGGAATTTTTATTTTATTTTATTGATTATATGATTCAAGAGGAAAGTTTATATGTAAATAATATGTATAATATAGTAGAGACACACTGATAATTTTAGAGGTTTCTAAAGTCGTAATTAAACACATTTTTTTGTGCTCACATTGCAAACGCTGGCTGAACCCTATACCAAAGATCAAAATAATGTACTACAGTACATTACCGTCCGTGATGGTATCTCTTAGGGATATCCCACAATAACCATTCCTATCCTTTACTTTTTACGAGAAAAAATGGCTTATTTACAAAGCGATTTTAAGCAATACAGCATTAATTATTATCCGATTAAGTTACCTTAAGTACATTGTGCATTTAATATAGAACAATATGGCCCTTAACAGCATGCGATTTAAATGAATATTTTCGAGATATTACAGATCTAAAATGCAGGGACATAGCGGTTGGATCGTAAAATTTATATTCAAGCGCGAAAATTATAATAGTTATATCAAGCGGTCTCGCACGTTGCGTCGAGGTGATAGGGTCCCGTTTTTACCCATTGGGTACGAAACCCTAAAAAACTATACTATATAAATAAAATAATAAATAATAATTTATATTACTATTTATTATTTTATTTATTTTATTATTTTATTTATTTATTATATTTTTTTTTGTATACAGGAGTATATTGCAGTGAGTAGAGTTATTTGCTGAAGAAGTTTTTTCTCCAAGAACACTATTCCACGCGGGCGAAACCGCGGGCAAAAGCTAGTAAGTTAAAAAAAATTAAATAAAAAAAATATTTTTATGTTAAACGGTTTTATTACAATAAAAATAATGTAGGTAATGTACTAAAGGCTAAAAAATAATTCGGTAAGTCCTAGCTACCAGATCGCACCAATCAATTCTCATCAATCTGGGGTATTGAACAGAAAAATAATAAAATCGTTGGGCGCGTGAAACTATGATATATTAACTTTAGATACGCAACGCCCAACGATTTTGAAAGAAAGAAAGAAAATTTTTATTTTCAGTTCACAAAAGACACAAATATAACATGACATAAAATAGAAAGATATAAAAGAGAATAACAAATTGAGCCATGCACCATAGTTACTGCTGTAAATTCAAAAGGACAAATTGTGCCTTCATGTGACTTAGGAAATGAGTCCAGTTCGGCATAAGCCACGTATGTCGTATAAAGACACGCGCATACATGACACCGGTTTTCAACTGAACCGTGAAGTGTAGTAAGCCACGGACATCATGCAACTTTCTGCATAACATCAAGCATCGTAATATACTATACATAAACACGTATACACATACATACACATACATATATATATATATATATATATATATATATATATATATATATATATATATATATATATATATATATATATATACACACACACAAACATAATACATAATATAATATAATATGATCATACTTAAAACATACAACTCCCTTACACTAGATAAAAGACCGCACAAACTGCTAGAAAACGTTACAACGACACAACCCATCAAGACTAATAAATTAATAAATTAATACAATTGTATGTATAATATTCATATGAACGACAGGTTATTAATAATCATACCATGTTTACGTTGTTATTAATAAGAAACTCTTTCAAGTGATGCCTAAACGTGCCTACCGTGTTGAGTGTGCGTATCGGAGGAGGAATGTTGTTCCAAATCTTCGCAGCCGCATAGCGAAAGCTGCCACGAAGTGCTTTAGTTCGATGCCGCTGTGTTGACAGTCCCTGTGAGCACTGTCTCCGCGAGTTTAGCCAACTAAACCTCTCGTATAGATAAGACGGTTCTTTATACTTAATAACACCGAACATAAGACATGCCAGATGATATTTACGCCTGGACTTCATTTTAAGCAAAAAATGTTCATTTAAAAAAGGTGTTACATGTTCTCTACTGAGTAGCAAAACCGAACGCAAGCGTTCTGTACTCTCTGAATAAGTTTCTTCGTTCGAGCCAGTAGACGAGGACCATAGACTGTGTCAGAGTAGTTCAGTTTGGAAAGGACTAGAGTTTCTACTAACTGTTCACGTAGCTCTTCAGATAGATAAGGCCTAATCTCTAATATATAAAATTTCCATGTCACAATGTTAGTTACCGTACTCCTTCGAAACGGCTTTACTGATTTTTACCAAATTTTATATGCATATTCAGTAGGTCTGAGAATCGGCTACTGGGTATTTTATATATTGATAAGTGCATTTGTTGAATGAAAAATAGTAAATTATTACAACTCGAGACTGACGGCGACCATATTGTTTGTGTGACGGGATAGCGATCGACGTTGCCATGGTGACATACTTATTTAGTCACTTCAATAAAATAATATGGGCGAAATACTTAATATGGCAAAGCAACGTTTGCCGGGACAGCTAGTTTTATATAAGACTTTTAAGCGATAAAAACAGTTTTGTACCGAATCAGCTATATGTTTTTCGAATCTCAAGTGGCTGTCCATAAGTAATCCCAAGTTTCGAGCCTAATCCACTCGTTCAATAGGCTGACCAAGAACCATAATACCGAGCGAGGCTGGCAAATTGTTTAACTGATGCTGGCCACCTAATGCTAAGTGTCTTGTCTTGGACGGATTCAATATTAAATTATTATTCTCTGACCATAGAGCTATTCGATTTAGGTCCTCGTTTAGGCTGCGCACCGCTGAAAAGAGATATATAGCTGGATGTTATCCGCATAAATGTGATGCTTACAGTTTTTAATGCATTGTACTATATCAGCACAGTAGAGGCTAAAAAGGTTCGGATGTTTTTATTTTATTATTTGTTATAATTTTATTATTTGTCTGATCAATACCCCTGATTGATGAGAAGATTGGTGCGATCTGGTAGCTAGGACTTACCGAATTATTTTTTAGCTTTTAGTATATTACCTACATTATTTTTGTTGTAATAAAACCGTTTAACATAAAAATATTTTTTTATTTAATTTATTTTCAAGTTTTTAGTTTTGTTGCTAGATGATACTTCTCATTCTACTGATAGTTTTTTCTGAATGAGCTCTATTCTACTAATCAAGCCCATTCATTAGACACCTGTATTGAGGTGACTGTGAATAATCCGCCATTTTGTAGCGGCGACTATCTTGGATTTTATTTTTTCAGAATGAGCTCTATTCTACTAATCAAGCCCTTTCATTAGACACCTATATTGAGGTAGTTGTGGAAAATATGTAATGCGCCATTTTGTGGCGGCGGCCATCTTGAATTTTATTTTTTTATAGTGAGATCTATTCTACCAATAAAGCCCTTTCATTTGATACCCATATAGAGGTTGTTGTGAAGTAATAAGTAATCCGCCATTTTGTGTCGGCGGCCATTTTGGATTTAGAGTCATAAAAAATGTTTATTATTGTATTGTCATCAAGATTAAGAGTGGGTCCCAATATCAGATCGATCTGGTGTCAGGAAGGGGGTAAAATTCCAATTACTAAATTTGACACAAACAAATAAATAAATAAACTGGCCAAGCTAAATAAAACCGTTTAATAAAACCGTTTAAAAATATTACTTTCAAGCGGATGACAATATAGAGAACAGATGCTGCATCACGAAATCGTCACAGAGTTAATTACACATGTACGTAAATAAATAAATTATTCATAATGAAGTATAAATATCTGATTCGATGTATTTAACGAGTAATTTTTTCAATATAATTACAGAATATTGTAAAACAGAATTGCGACTTTTGCATGAGAACGTAAAGATCAGGAGATAAATAAAAGTACCGGTAACCGAGCTTTGCATGGAGCGTTGATAAATTTTAAAAATAAAAAGAATCACATAAATATTTATCTGACCAGAATTCGAAGTTCCGTATTTTCGAACAAAGCAAAAGTTATGTAACATACGCATACCACACTGCCAATCGGACTGACTTAATAAAGTCGAAATTATTGATATTATTTTGTTGCACGACGAACGAAAAAAACATATAAAGCTTAAAAATGCGCAGTTTCCAGGGATAAAATCTAGTTAGAACGCATTTTCTCCCCCAAAGCTCCCCTGCATACTAAATTTCATGAAATCATCACCTTGAAATTTAGTATGCAGCCGTTTTCGAGAAAACGATTATAGAGTTTTACAAGATTTATTTATTTACGCGATTCAAGAAATAGTTTTTTTAGATCTTTACCTAAACAATAGAGCAATAGAGAATGAATGAATATTTGCTAAATTTTATCATACAAGTATTTTAGTAGTGAAATATTAAAGTATCTAAATGAATAAAATATACTATTTTGCTATAGGATTATTATAAATGAAATTGTATAGTCCTAGAAGTATTAAGTGTATATAAAATATTATTTTCTGCCAATCTAGACTTTAATGTAATAAGAATTTATATTTTATAATAGCAACGCTAAAAAGTGAATATAAATTTTTATAACTATACAATTCTAGGAAATAAATATTTTATTGCATATCCAGCGATGTTATCTCAAAAAGCATTACCTGCGGGATATATTTTCTAACCGGATCCAGATGCATTCCGCCCACCTCCACGATTCCCGGCGGCAGAGACTTGCGCCCGTGTAGAGTGTAATGCGTGTTCACGAGCATTAGGGACACGTTCCTCGCAAGTGAACCCAGGTCAGGAATCTTCCCGTAGCGTCTCTCAACAACACTCTGCTCCTTGATCTGCACCATGTTCCTGAACCAGCACTTATAGCAGAGCTCCACGAAAACATTCTCTAACCTTTCCCAAAACGTCATCGGATGTCTGTACGTTGTCCCAAAGCTTGGCACATACGCCGGATTCTCCATGACCCCCATGCGGTCCGTAGACCACGCCAGCAAGTTGCTCGACAGCAACGAAACTATAGGAGCTTTGATGTCGTACACGTGAAGAAGAGCAATCATACAATCGCTGTTGAAGTTCTCCAGCAAGACTACATCGTAGTCCTTCTTCAACGCCTCTACTAAAGGTGGCCAATCGATCGCCCTCTTGCAAGTTTCCAACGCCATATCCGCTAACGGGTGAAAGTCGTCTATCTGTCTAAAGAGTCTGTCCAATAGAGGCACCTTCATCCATATCGGAGGATCCTCGTACAGAGTGAGATCGACTGTCTCGATGTCTATGCTGGCGATTCCCTCGAAACTGATGTCTGTGTAATTTATTGGGGGATTTTTCAGCGGAAAAAATGAGGCAACAGTAACGTCGTGGCCGCGGTGTGCCAACGACTTCAATAATGGTTCGAAGACCATCTGATGGCTCCTTCCCGTGTATGGAAAGAGGCCGAGTATCCTGGCACTCTCCCCATTACTGAGGAGCGCGAATATCAAGTAGAAAGTGTACAGCGCGGGTCGCATTGCGCGCGGTGTACTCCGAGTCGCACGAAACACTGGAGCTAGCACTGCTATAGTTACGTTATATACAAACTGTAACATGGTCCATACAATTGTCCATTTACGCTCAGTTTTCTGTTGTTCAGCAATTCAAATGAGCGTCACGGAAAATATTCAAGAATGGTCAATAGAGTGGGTAAAATTAATTATTTTGGTTTATATACTCGTACTTCGTAGAAGTAACAACAATAATTTAAAGTTGAAACAATGAGGTCATCTTTAACTGTTTTTTACAATAATTAATAACAAAAATTGACCCAATTGATAGTACGAAAAGTTCTGCAATATCTGTGTGACATACTTTATAGGCACCTACCAGTTACCACATTTTTAGGGTCCTGTAGTACTATAAGAAACCTTTATAGTTTCGCTCCGTCTCTCTGTGTGTCCGTCCTTCCAACTCCTTTAATTATTTATATGATAGATGAAAAACATTTTTTCATTCTACCCCATCCATCGTGTATTAATTACATCGACGAATAGGTATTTTCAAAAGGCAAAGTTTCATACATTACTTTTTTACTAAGTCAACCATTTTTGAGTAGAAACTTGTAAGTTTCCATGCTGGTAATCGGCCACCATAAGTAGAAACTTGTAAGTTTCCATGCTGGTAGATCATGCTAAAAACTCTTTAGGAAAATTATTTTGAGCGAAATCGGATAATAACTTTTGAAGTAATTTAAAGAAAGCCTGAATCCCAATTTTTAACTTAGACTTTTAATGAATTATAATTGAATCGTCTTGATATCATAAACTATTTTTTGGAGTTTGGACCAATCAAAACGCGTTAAACGTTGGTTTGACGCTTAAGAGAATACTAACCAACGAAACCAAAAAAATTAACATATCCAGACTGCATAGAAACTGTAATATTGTAAGATTTACGAAGTAGATTCGACATACTGTTGCGTGTTGATAGTTACGGAACCCTCCTTAGTCATGTCCTGAACTTGCTCTTGGTTAGGTTATCTAATTAACAAGCAAACCGTGATGATAAAAGAAATCATTAGGATTATATATATATAATATTAAGTATGATATATGTTTACCAATAATTTGTCTACTATAGATAAGAACACATAACAATACAATCATAAAAGATTAAGGTGTAATAAAAAATCAATCAATTCATACTTACCTACTTCCAATCTTATTTTGGGTTCTAATTTCTAATCAATAACTTATAAATAAGACATGTAAAGATTCATTTGATCTCTGAGCAAATGTTCCGAATCATTGAAAATTTTAATACGTCTGCTAAAGTAGTTACTTATAAGATTTTGAATTCGTTTATAAACGAGCTAAGTAATCTTGTTTAAATAATATTATAATCGGAATCACGGAAACGGCTGCAAGTATTACCATGGAATTTAGTATGCAGGGAGTTTTGGGGAGAAAAACCGTTTTAGTTATGACTATTTTTAGCAAGCGCTTGACCAAGGCTACTAAGTTTGTCTCGTCAATATTTTTGATATAGTATCTACCTACTTAGTTATTCTAATGAAGTTTTTGAAGTTTGAAATTTTGTTCATGGGAATCTGCGCATTATTAAGTTATTTGTTTTTTCTTACGTCATGCAATATAAGTATAACAATATAATAGTATAACAATGCAATAATCGTCATAACAATATAAGTATATAATACTTATTATCAATATTTTGGTCTCTAAATGTTAGTCCGATTGGCAGTTTGGTATGCGTAGGAATGTGTATAATATTTGCGATGTTCGGAAATTCGGAATGGTGGGTTGAAACTTCGAATCCCGGCCAGAAAAATAATTTTGTGATTCTTTTTTTTTATCTAATAGAACTCCGAGCAAAGCTCGGTTACCCAGATACAGAGATAAATAAGTATATATTTCAATCATAAATCAAAACGCAACCAACTCGCAAAAGGCTAGCGTGTGTCAAACACGCTAGCCTTTTGCGAGTTGGTTGTTTGGTTGGTTGTTGTTGTTGTTGGTTGGTTGGTTGATTTGATGTTTATGAGAATACCATTTTGCAGTTTTTAGATATTAACGGGTCGGATAGTAACTGTATCATAGCAGGATTCATTTAGTAGAATCGACCTTCAGACCTGATGCTAGTGGACGGATTACATGAATAATATGTTCAATAACGTCTACTTATGATTATCGGCTATCGCTCGGTATACCCACATTGCCAAATTCTAATCTTCAAGTGCACACGCTCAAGGTGCTTGTAATCTAAATATTTGGAACTAAGAAGAGAACAAAAAATTATATTTTACTACTGAGTTGACGAGGATAATGTGCTGTCAATACTTAATTACCTTCTAATGTAGAGTTCCGAAGGAAGGAAAGAGTTTAATGTATTTTACCTACTTCATTAAACTTTATATGAAATACCTTTATGAATACGCGTGGTTGATGACTTGTCATACATACTTTTGACGACGACGATATTTGACGACCTCTGTGGCTCAGTGGTTCAGCGCGTTGGTGCTCAAGCCGGGGGTCGCGGGTTCGAATCCCGCCGAAGGAACAAAAAAAGTTTTTCTGTGTTCCTGGGTCATGGATGTGTATTAAATATGTGTATAATATAATAAAAATCTTAAATATATGTATAGTATAAAAGTATTAAATATACTTCCCGTTTTCTGGTACTACAGGTACACAAGTTCTTCGGATACTTAGCACGGGGCCAGATTGACGTGGTGTGAAGCGTCAATAGATATTTATTTATTTATTTTTATTTATACTATTTAGCTGTTCTAGATTTTCGTATACTTAAGTACATACATTAATATTAAATTATACATTAAGCAAGAGTCCTTTGGGAATTGGGATGGTATTTTCGCAGGGCATCCCCTAAACTTTGCCATTTCTTATTACTTTTACTAGGTACTATATTAGTTGATTACTTTTGTTTGATTTTTTATTGACTTTTGTTGCATTTATTTACTCCCATGTACGGTCGCCCATAAGCCGGTGTACCACTTATGAACCTATTCACCATAGTAACAAAGTGGACAAGTCATACACCGGCCGTCGGCGACCGGACATTGTACGTTGCGCAGCAGGGCGGTTTAAAATATCACATCGAATTTTCTAAGAGGTGTTCAGGAAAAATATCATTTTTATTTTTTTAGGAATATTTTTTAACACCCTGGCCCTGGATACTAAGCACTGCAATCGATTATTGTTACTGTTAACAGTTGGCATCGTATTAATTCGAGGGCAAACTTTATTTACAACGGACAATAATATGCCGCTAGAATAACAAACTATGGAGGAACTTCTCAACTGACCTCCACGAAAATCGCGCCAAACTATTTCCTACTGACGTAAACACACACGCAGGAAAAGTATCTACAATCCACATTCTTTATTACATATGTACTATCAGGGAATCTAATTCATAAGCAGGTTGACTGTTGTCAATTTCTTTGTGTTATGTAAATAAGATATATCAAACAGACATACAAATAAATTATGATGCTCTGCTAATGTTGAATATTGAGCGATGGCTCTTAAGAGGCATATTACATGTCGACTGTGATTTTTGAATTATGGCGTTCTTGATCTCAGAAACAAAAATACATTAACAATTTTGACATATTGAATAGTTTAGAATAGCTATTGGCCTAGGACGTGGCGGTCTCCCTTTTTGTCTAAATTTTGCTTAACTTTTTAATTAAACCCAAAATTGCAGAGAAAGATTTTCATAAAATGCGCGAAGGCACTTTATGAGATCCTGGATTGAACTACTGTTCTAAGCAAATTTATACTAATATTAGGTTTTACCTATGAAATTGCCGTTCTGCAGTACTGGCCATTTCAAATCAAAATAAATTTTGTTTGGCTAAGAATTCTAATTTCAAATTAATTTTATTTTAAAAACATGGAATTCTTTTTCCAAAGTAGTATTTGTTTATTGATTAGTGTTACATTTTCATCGCATTTCAATCTTTTTCGTCTTCATGGATACGTTAAAAATTCGAGTAATTATGGAATATGATTACCGTCGTGGCAGCAACGCGGCACAAGCGGCACGCAACATCAACGACGTTTACGGAGCTAACACTACAAACCAACGCACCACCTGTTATTGGTTTGCTCGCTTCCGTTCTGGAAATTTCGACCTGAAAAATGAACCTCGCGGTCGTTCGAAGACTTTGGTCGACAATGACGAATTAAAGGCGATTGTGGATGCTGATGATACACAATCTACGGCTGAATTAGCAGCAGTTTTCGACGTTAGCGTCAAAACAATATTGGCCCATTTGCATCAAATTGGCAAGGTAAAAAAGCTTGACAAATGGGTGCCCCACGAACTCAATGATCGCCAGCGCGAAGTACGCGTCGAGACGTGCCTTGCACTGCTCAACAGACACAGAAATGAAGGAATTTTGAACCGCATTGTTACCTGCGATGAAAAATGGATTCTGTTTGATAACCGCAAGCGCTCAGCAAGTTGGTTGGATCCTGGTTCAGCACCTAAACAATGCCCTAAACGAAAACTTACCCCTAGAAAAATGATGGTGACTGTTTGGTGGTCTAGCGCCGGTGTGATTCATCACAGCTTCTTACCAAACGGGGTGAGAATTACTGCAGATGTGTACTGTGAAGAACTGAACACAATGAAGGAGAAGCTAGCACATCTCCAACCAGCATTGGTCAATCGCTCGTCTCCGCTGCTCCTGCACGACAACGCGCGACCTCATACTGCACAGCAGACGGTCTCCAAGTTGCAAGATCTGAGGTTGGAAGCTCTCCGTCATCCGCCATACTCACCAGACCTTGCGCCTACAGACTACTACTTTTTCCAGAATTTGAATAACTTCTTGGCGGGAAAAAATTCAATACCCGATAGGCAGTACAAAATGCCTTTGAAGAATTTGTTGCCTCCTGTTCAGCTGATTTCTTTAAGAAGGGCATCAATAAACTACCACTGCATTGGCAAAGATGCATTGATTGCATGGGTGATTACTTCGATTAATACAAATAAAATATACATGAAAAAAAATCGTTTAAATTTTTTCATACAAAATTTCATATATAGGCAATAAAATAATATTATATTATAAATATTATAATATTATAAATAATTAAATATTATAAAGCAGAAAAGTTCGTTTGTTTGTTTGAACGCGCTAATCTCAGGAACTACTTGTTCGAATTGAAGAATTATTATTGTGTTGGATAGTACATTTATCGAGGAAGGCTTTAGGCTATAAAACATCACGCTGCGACCAATAGAAGCAAAGAATCAGCGGAAAATGTGGAAAAAACGGGGAAAATTATTCATCTTTGAGGGCTTCCGTTGTTTGTTTGAACGCGCTGATCTAGGAACTGCTAGATCGAATTGAAAAATTATTTTTGTGTTGTATAGTCCATTTGTAGAGGAAGGTTTTAAGCTATATAACATTACGCTGCGACCAATAGTAGCGAAGCATCAGTGAAAAATGTTTGCAGAAACGGGGAAAATTAATCATATTGGACAATTTTTTATGATTTTTTTTGTGTGTTCAAGTGGATTCGAGAATGGTCAGTACGTCAACAAATTTAATTTTAAGGCGGTACGAAGTTCGCCGGGACAGCTAGTAAAATAATAAAATGATAATGTTATCTCCTATATAGTCGTATAGTTCGTAGCGGCCTTAGAATTTTGAAATATCTTTGATTTAATATAGAAAAAAGTCTTATTCTAAGCCAAAAAAAACTTCGAAAATAGCTTTAAGTTAACAGCTGTGAATTAGTCCTATCTATGATAATATTATTATGCAAAATTTATACCAGAAAATTGTTACTCCATGAGGAATAAAGATTTTATAATATAAAGCATGAATTTATTTACCTATTTCAATAAAAACAATAGTATTTAACTGCAAAATTACTACGAAATGCGAAATGTCGGGAACGCTTCAAATAACTAATCTCGCAGAGTAAAATTGTATGGTGTTAAAACCACGTTTAAAATTAATTTTAAGCTACAGCTATTCCTTACAATAACATTTTTTTACGTCTTATATATCATCTAAGTAGTTACGTGTTCGTTCGATACCAAGTGTAGGTCCATGGACGTCTAGGTCAGATAAAAGTTTTAGGCGCTTTAAAAAATAATAATTAGATTAATTAATCATAAATCGAGGGTAGTCTTCGAAATTTAAATGGACAGATATACTGATGACGACTTTTTCGGAAGTCCATATCCAAGCATATGCTAACACAAAGTAAGCTTTTGTACCAAGGTATACCCTGGATCCAAAAGTATTGAACAGAACTCCTGAGTCCTTATAGATCCATGTTTGGGGATTCCAGCGTTGTTTAAAGAACTGCAGGCATATGCCATCATACCATTTATAGTAATCATCATCATTATCACCGCCATCTTCACAAGAAACACTAACATATTATTATGATGACATAGTATTCATTACACTACATAGTGGAAACTACTCATCAGAGTTTTGTGCACCGATATCAATATGTTCATAACAATATAGATATTAAAATTAACTAAAAAGAGAAAAAAATGTAATTTATAAACAAAAAATTAAAACGAACTTACAAAGAAAAAATGCACAAAAAAGTATGAAATAAATCTTATTTTCTAAATGATTCCCCTTTTAAATTCGGATTTCTTTAACTATTTCTCTACTCAATCTTCCTAATTTTGAAGTTGGGACCAGCAAATTATAGGATATTGTTTGGGCTGGTACCGACTTCAAAATTAGGAAGATTGAGGAGAGAAAGAGTTAAAATTTTATCCGAATTTAAAAGGGGATTTATTTAGAAGAATACGCGTTATTTCATACTTTTGTGTGCATTTTTTGTTTTTTAAGATGTTGGAATGACATCATTTCAACTGCACGTTTCAACTATGTATACCTACTTGGAAATTGTAAGTAGGTATTTAAAACTTATTTACGAAAAATATGCATATAATAAGTTGTAAATACACATAGGTATATTAGAATAAGAATAATTCTATTTGCGAAACTTTACATCTGTACGCGTACCTACAATAAAGTTTATAGTAGGTACAGACATATTTAGAACGAAACTTATACAGACTCATTAACTTTGTCTAACATTGGCCTCCACTAGCACTTCTTTGTATGAAGATAAATATGTTCTGTCAAATGTACGTCATAACTCTTAGCCCATCCTTAGTTTTGAATCTTTGTTTTATGATGTTAAAACCGAGATCTATGTACACAATTTATAAACATACCAAATTATATCTATTTATATTCATAATTACAGAAGCTAGGAGAGTGGTCAGACAGACAAACAGACAGACTGACGGACAGACAGCGTGAAACTATTAGGGTACCTTAAGTATTATGGAACCCTAAAAACACAACAGTAGCTCGCGGCAAACCTGCAGAACGAACTGATGCGATTTTCCGTGTATGTGCTCGAATCCGTTCAGGCCGAACTGAAGGTTGACCGGACCGTATATGGAGGCCCTTAGAAGTTACCTACATAATATATTATACCTTTCAAAGTGTGTTTTCAAGTTGAAAGGCTAAAATAATATTACTTTAAGTACAGATGTCTTAGGTGCAGTTTACTTGCGACGATAAAGTATCGCTGACCGACACGATATCGGATCGGATAATTTGAAAACACTCATAATAAATGATGGTCTCCGTCTCAAGTGAGAATATGCGTCGTATCTCGGCGTTGTGGCGGCGGCGCGGGCTTCGTCGTCGTCAAGTGCATTATTCACTTGCACGCACTTAACAACTAATTGATTTTAGTTGATCCCAATTAGTAGAAAAATACATTAAGGTTTAATTGATATATCAACATTTGTACATTGCAAAAGATCTGTGTTCGTGGATCCAATGGATTTAGAAACCCATTTTTTGGAACGAAGTTCCATATGGGGCGATGCGGAGGGGTACCATACTCGTAGCCGGGAAAAAACGTCCGTAACGTAAGATTTTTATGTATAGTCTTTAATATACAATAATCATGATGTTGACACGAGGATTTGATGTCGACACGAGCATAATATAAAGCTAATGATGCGCGAATTTCTCCCTGTTGTCAACTTCTGAGAAAGTTCGTAATTAAGTACTATTATTATGTAACATGATCGAATGCTGTAATATTTTCTTTATACCTCGAATATAACTTAAAATTAATATTTTTATAATAAGGAACTTCGTTCCTATCCGGTGTCCCATGACACCACACGACTTTTCTTAAAATACATAATGGGGACCTTTTTAGGGTTCCGTATAGTACACGTCTCAGAAACCCGGTTTCGTCATGTACTCATGTCCGTCCGTCCGTCTTCGGCTTACCATCCAAACGGTTAGTGCTAGAAAGATGAAACTTTGCATGGATATGTGTATTTGCTATGTCGACAATGCGAACAATGTGTTACGTAATTAAATAAAAATCGGTTGTCTGTAAAGTCGGTTTACTGACGATAGTTGAACGTGACAACGTCATGTTTATAGTGCGCGCGGAACTAATTGATATCCATAAAAGAAGATGTTTCCACCGAGACTAATTGAACTGATATACAGTTTGCACCGCTTGAACTACGTTATACTTGTACTAATGGTATAAATATGAAATTCGGACAGCTAGGTACTGTTTAAATTCAAAACATAAACGCACAAAAAAGGGGACTTTGAAAAATTCCAAACTAAAGAGGTGAAAACTGAAAAGGCCCACCCCTTTTTTGTTGAAAAATTGTAAGGAAAATCTTAATTTCTGCACAGATTTCGTTGAAAATTGCTCTGAAATACATTTTATTCAAAACTTCTTTCCTGATTCATTAGGGTTCACCTCCTGACGGTGAAAGCTTAATACATTGAAAGTTTGTAAAGAAAACATAAAATCTGCACGGGTTTTCATGAAATTGAATGTCTTTAATATTCAAAATAATAAAAAATTAGCACGTTTTTTGTTGTTTTCCAAATTCATCCCACAAGGGGGTGTAATGGGGGTCCAAGTTTATATGGTGAAATATCAACCACTAGACGGATTGTGCTGAAATTTGGCAAGCAGCTAGATACGATTAGTACGTACTACGTAGACATTAGGAAAGTATTTTCCGAAATCCATCAACCACGAGCACCCAAAACTTTTAGATAAAAAAATAAGTTTAAAAAACTATAACCCGACTACGTAAAAAAGGGGTCTAAAATGCCGAAACAAGAAAATAATTCAAATAGAAATCCAGAAATGCATAGTTACAAAAATAGTAAAGGTAGAGCCGTGGTCGCACACACTAATGGCGTCATCTAAGCGTCAGTCACACCGAGATGCGTGACGTCTAGGTACAAACTGAAACTGCGTGTATCGTCATGTACACATGCATACCCCAAGATAGTTACAGACAGCTGCGTTTTGACATCGACTGTTCCGAACAGTAGGTGCGACCGCGGCTCTACCTTGACCATTTTTGTAACTATGCATTTCTGGATTTCTATTTGAATTATTTTCTTGTTTCGGCCTTTTTAGACCCCTTTTTTTTACGTAGTCGGGTTATAGTTTTTTAAACTTTTAATATTTTTCCGTTTCCCAATCTAACTATTTTTTTACAAATTATCCACAAGCGGGCAAATTTTTTTACACAAATATTTATAGGTAATAAAGTAACTGAAATTAAAATGAACTAACCATAGCATACACAGTAAATGACGACTTGATTCAAACTCGAAGAACGATTTATAAAATATAAATATTTATAATTTATATTCAATAAACGCAATAGAGATCATTCAAAAACATTCATTTATTAATAATTCACCAATGAAATTATATCACTTATTCACTTTTAATCGTATTTTGATCTTATACAATAATTGTTGTTATTTAATTTTTTTACTTTGTTATGTATTGCCTGTAAAAAATTATATTTATAAAATAAAATATAATGTTATAAAGGATCATAATATATAAATTATATATTTAGTCTTATTATACGTAATGTTAGAAAATTGGACAAATATTGTACGAATTGTATTTTAAACATATATTTTGACTTAAACAATATGATAATTATAATATAATATATATACAAATTATATTATATCATATTGTTATACTAAGTATAGTCTATACCTTATGACCTTTGTATACCTGCTTAAGGTTGATTTTATTACCCGACTACGGCAAAGCCAAAAGGAAGGGTAATGATTTTGGCAGTCTATGTATGTATGTATGTTTGTTCCCTCGTAGCGTCTAAACTACTGGTCCGATTATAATAAATGAGGTGTCAATAGATTCGTGATGATGCCGCGTGTAACATAGGCTATATAATTTTTTTCAAAATGATGTATTTCGAAAATTAATCCTCAGATTCTAACATCTAAAAAAATTAAATCGAGATAATTATCACATTTTTGGTATCAAAAGAAAGGTCTTGGCAAGCACACTACAAATATTTACATAATTTGTATATATATATATTGTTGTATGTTATATCATATTGTTTAAGTCAAAATATACGTTTAAAATACAATTCGTACAATATTTGTCCAATTTTCTAACATTACGTATAGTTAATAGGACTATAAATATATAATTCATATATTATGTTCCTTCATAACATTATCATAACATTGCGTATTGCGTAGATATATTTACCACTAGAAACGTAAACGTTGGTATGTAATTTTTTATTCGCTTCAATTTTCATATAACAAACAAATACAGTTTCGACAATTATTGAAATTAGCCACAGTTCTATTAGTATTTTGATTTTGTAGCAAAAGACATTGGGACCTTTACTATGGAGAAAATACCCACGGCAAACACTGATGAGTCATACCTTATTTTAAAGCCCTAGACGTCTACATGTACTGGTTTTAAGCGCATTATTGTGGGGTATGGGAATTTGAAGCATTTTAAATTCAAAAAGTGACTATATTTATCAGTTTAATATCAGAGTAAGATAAATATCATTACGGAAAGCTCTTCGTTTTTGTACAAAATCAACAATAATCTCAATAACAATGTAGTAATTAAAGAAAAAAATGTTTCGATTTTATGCACAAATCTTTATTATTCATCGTAATCTATAATAATGACAGTATCTAGAAATGCAGCTGGTTCTAGGTTGACATTTTCGTGTCTCGCCCACGCTACATAATTAATTAATATTATATTAATTAATATTAATAAAAACTTAATTATTTACTAATATTATTGAATATTAAAATCTGGAAAAAGTACAACATATTTTTGCGATTATCTCTAGATTCCCACTACTTTATTTTAAAAAAACTACTTAATTACAACTAATGCAATGTTATCTAAAAACTAATATAAGTTTCATTCGTGTTTGCGGAATTTCGTAAAGCGGGTCATAAAGGTCCCAATGTCATTTAAGGCCGATTTACAGAATATATTATGTTTGTTGCAGTTTTAATGCGTTAAATAATATTGCTTACTAATAAGAATGTTTACACAACGGATAACTTAAGCAACGTTGCTGTCTTTGTCTGTCAATTGACTTTTCCAACGTATCAGCAACGATAGCAACGTTGTATTGGTTATTGGTTGTATAAATATTTTTTTTAGTAAGGGGGTTAGTAAATATAAAAAATGTTAGAGTAAGTATGTTTTCTTTTTAAGGATTCAAGTGAAGCTTTTTTTCTTATCGTACAGTTTTACAGTTATGTCAAGTGGAAGAAATATAAATCCTACTAAATTAGATAAGTACGTATTAGACACGGCGCAATAATTATGAGTATAAGTTAATAAATAATAGGTCTTTACCTATGAAATTGCCGTTCTGCAGTACTGGCCATTTTAAATCAAAATAATTTTTGTTTGGCTAAGAATTCTAATTTCAAATTAATTTTATTTTAAAAACATGGAATTCTTTTGCCAAAAGTAGTCATTTGTTTATTGATAAGTGTTACATTTTCATCGCATTTCAATGTTTTTCGTCATCATGGATACGTTAAAAATTCGAGTAATTATCTCGCTTCTCGCTCGCTTCCATTCTGGAAATTTCGACCTGAAAAATGAACCACGCAGTCGTCCGAAGACTTTGGTCGACAATGACTAATTAAAGGCGATTGTGGAAGCTGATGATACACAATCTACGGCTGAATCAGCAGCAGCTTTCGACGTTAGCATTAAAACAATATTGGTCCATTTGCGTCAAATTGGCAAGGTAAAAAAGCTTGACAAATGGGTGTCCCACGAACTCAATGATCGCCAGCGCGAAGTACGCAACGAGACGTGCCTTGCACTGCTCAACAGACACACAAATGATGGAATTTTGAACCGCATTGTTACCTGCGATGAAATTCTGTTTGATAACCGCAAGCGCTCAGCAAGTTGGTTGGATCCTGGTTCAGCACCTAAACAATGCCCTAAACGAAAACTTACCCCTAGAAAAGTGATGGTCACTACTTGGTGGTCTAGCGCCGGTGTGATTCATCACAGCTTCTTACCAAACGGGGTGAGCATTACTGCAGATGTGTACTGTGAAGAACTGAACACAATGATGGAGAAGCTGGCACATCTTCAACCAGCATTGGTCAATCGCTCGTCTCCACTGCTCCTGCACGACAACGCGCGACCTCATACTGCACAGCAGACGGTCTCCAAGTTGCAAGAACTGGGGTTGGAAGCTCTCCGTCAACCGCCCTGCTCACCAGACCTTGCGCCTACAGACTACAAATTTTTCCAGAATTTGGATAACTTATTGGCGGGAAAAAAATTCAATACCCGAGAGGCAGTACAAAATGCCTTTAAAGAATTTGTTGCCTCCCGTCCAGCTGATTTCTTTAAGAAGGGCATCAATAAACTGCCACTGCGTAGGCAAATATGCATTGATTGCATGGGTGATTACTGATTACTTCGATTAATACTAATAAATAACAAAATAGCGTGGAGCACTTTCACAAATGAGTACTAGTCTATACACTACACGGTCAGCTGATGCGAACTATAGGCGCCGCCATATTGGCCTCGGTTGCTCTGACGAGCGCCTTTCACTTTATCCCTACTCCGCGGCCGACCGTCACGCGACATGCAACACACAGACGAAAAAGTTTGAGACGATGTAATAAAAGTTTTCAAATACCTACATGAAAAAAATTCGTTTAAATTTTTTAATACAAAACGGCAATTTCATAGGTAAAGACCTAATATAAGTGTATTGCATGCCATCTTCTGTGCAAAAAGTTTTAATTCACGGTGAAAGTGTTATCCGACATTTTTCTGTGTTGGCTCTCGGGCAACTCTCCGAAGATGCCAAGGAATCACGAAATAAAGATTATAAAAGTTAAGACTTTATCACGCAAGAAAATGTTCCAGAATAGCCACTACCGAAGACGTTCTGCACACACTATTGTACACTTCGGATCCTTATAGGTATATCGAGTTTAACGAAGCCTATTTATAGGAAAACTCAAGAACTTCTAGACGAAGCTGTTGAACTTTTTGGCAAATTTTAGTAGGTTACTTTTTTGGTGTTTATGTCTTTAAATATTAAATGACATTTACATAATTTAAAATATGAATAACATAGCTATCAAGTTGTTTGCGTGTTGTTCCCATGGGAATACTGTACTGTATTTACAAAAGCTAGTTATAATATAAATTATTAGTAATTTTATATTTACGATATCTTTTAATATTTTCCGTTTCGTTATTTTTATGTAAAATAGTAAGTAATTGTATAATATATAATATAAAGATTATTAACTATTCACTTTTTATGTTTGTTATTTTTTTTAACTAATTAAAAATATATTTATATAATCAAAATGTGTTTAAAAGTATAATAAAAAACAAAATAATATTTTGAAGAACAACAAAGTTACTAATTTTTGACACGAAAGTAAATGGCCACATAGTGCGCGCGTCGAGGTGATAGGGTCCCGTTTTTACTCGTTGGGTACTTTCGAACATTAAAAACATTTTCAATATTGTATACAGAAGTATATAGCAGTGAGTATTATTTGCTGAAAAAGTTTTTTCTTCAAAGAACACTATTCCACGCGGGCGAAACCGCGAGCAAAAGCGAAGAGCTCGCATTATGTAACCTAAGCCAGTCATGAAACATTGCATTTCTGATAATTTTATGTAAGTAATAGAACTGAAGTAACTAACTGAATCTTGCTTAGGTATGTATTATCGAGTAGAGACTGAACGTCCTCCTACCTCCTAAATAGCTTTTAAAACTTATAAATTATTGAGCATCCAACCTTGTTAATTTAATCTTAATTAAAAACCATTAACCACCAGTCTAACTCGATACAATCCTATCTACGACATTAAACTTTTATGAACATACTAAATACCTAAGCCCAAGAGCTACTAGGAAATTTAGAGCAGGTGTTTGAGGCAAGCTGAAACCTTGTCCTATACTTCTCCTATTGTACCTCAACACGAAACTGCAAGTCTGGCTGGTCAGAAACGGGGCTAAGTCAAAATTCAAATTTTTGAAAAGTGAATTTTTAATCCCCAAAAAACATGTTTGAGGCAATTTGAAATTTTGATATAGTGTTAGTTTAATGTTTAAGAAGTTGGGGAAAAAAAGCCTGGTCATTTAGTCGGGGCTTTAACCTTGCCAGAGATGTGTAAAAGTAAATTGGAAAAAGGTTAAAAAACCTACCCTAAAATTTTGTTCGACAAGTACCTACCTTAGTTTGTATCTAATTGTAAATAGTAGTAAATAAAATATTTTTACCTCAGGAACAGTTTTCCTTGTTGGATCCAAATGCATACCGCCAACTTCAACGATTCCTGGTGGTGCAACTTTTCTGCCGTTTAAAGAGTGATGAATATTGACTAACATGAGTGAAATATTCTTCCCAAGTAGGTCTAAATCTGGTATTCTGCCGTATCGCTTCTCGATGATATCTTGCTCCTTCGTCTGGATCATAAATCGAAACCAATATTTGTAGTATACGCTCAGAAAAGTGTTCTCCATACGTTGCCAAAATGTTAAAGGCGGGGTGTAATCCCTGCCCAAATTGGTCACAAACGACGGGTTATCCGTAATACTCATTCGTTCAGCAGACCAAGGCATCAACATACTAGACAGCAAGGAAACCACGGGAGCCTTGTTTTTATACACATGGAGCAAGCCAGCCATACAGTCACTGTTGAAGTTCTCCAAAAGTACAACGTCATAATCTTTCTGTAACGCTTCTATTAGTGGGGGCCAGTCCACTAGCTTCTTACAAATACCAGTAGCCATATCAGCCAATACGTGGAACTCCATTAATGACTTCATAAATCTTCCTGCAAGTGGAATCCTTAGAAATATTTCTGGACTTTCAAACCAGCCTAGGTTAACCGTTTCGATTCCTATATCGGCGATACCTTGAAAGCTGACGTCAGTGTAGTTCGCCGGTGGATATTTCAAGGGGAAAAACGAGGCTACGGTGACCTGATGCCCTCGTTCAGCCAACTTTTGCAGGAGCGGTTCGAACACCATTTGATGACTTCTTCCCGTGTGCGGGAAGAGTCCGAGTATTTTTGCACTACATGCATCTCTCAATATAGCTAACAGTAGCACCGTATACACGTGAAAACGCATTGCACGCGATGTATCCGATCAAAGTCGATCGGCTTACTACTCGCCAGCAGGGATCGTTCAGTTAACACGAGCTATTTTCAGTGGGTTTGTATTAGTAGGTAATTTCAGACGGTTCAATAGTAATGACTTATTGCTACCTATCCTTGAATATATTATATATATAACAAACAATGTACGCGTAGATGCATAATATTATACCTTTTACCTTAATAAGTTACGTTTACGTACCTAGTAGCTTAAATTGACTAATACATTACACATTAAGAGATCAAAAAAAAAAAAAAAATATATATATATATACATATATATAAGTATTGTAAAACCATTTTGCTATTGGCCCTCGGCAAGGTTCAGAAGTAATACATAGCTTGTGAACTTTGAGTTGTACTGTCAAAAAATCTAAGACTAGCAGGTTGACGATTCTCGCAATTAGTTCCACATTTGACCACACTAAAATTCTCTAAATAAATATAGAAGGGATTTGTATTTAGAGTAAGTATTTAGCAGTACCTTTCGGCACCTATCAGGTTGGAAACTTACACGATTCTACATTTTGACATTGGCAATGTCTTTTCGTTCGTTCCAATATAGGCTCCGAATTCACGAAAAAGTGCGATCCCCTTATCGTTCGGAGAATTTTGAAGATATGATATTAAAAAAAAGTAAGGTACAAAAAGAATTATTCGAAAAAAGTTATGTCCGAAATAATAAAAATATTTTCAATTTCTTCCGATTTTTTGATTATGGTGCTCGATATTTTGGAAGTGAAGAATGATATCAAAAATTTGAGAAAACACCTGGCCAATCTAGTCAGCTACAATTTGAGCCTAAAACAATGACGATCGGGTTTAGGGTTTGCCCTGTAACCTAACCATTCTAAAAAAAAATACTTATATTGAAACGAGACAATCTTGTTTATATACCTACAATCGAAATCTCGGCAACGGCTGAAAGTATTAGGTTCCATGAAAATTATTATGCAGGGAGTTTTGGAGGAGAAAACACGATTCTACGATCTAGCTAGGTCTTATCCCTTGAAACTGTGCAAGTTTAAGCAATAAGTATGTGTTTTTTTCTTTCGTCGTGCAACAACATACATAGCAATACATAATTTCAATTTTCTTACATCGGTCTGATTGGTAGCTTGGTATGCGTACCCATGTATAATAATTTTTGCGTTGTTTGGAAATTTGGAATGTGGTGGGTTCGAAACCCGGTCGAAAAATATTTTTGTGAATCTTATTATTTCTTTTTATTGTATATTTTTATACTTATTTTTAATTATTTTATCGTTCTACTAAAACTCTGAGCACAGCTCTGTCTCCCAGGTACTGTATACTTATGCGCCACGGCGATGTGTGATACGCCAAAGTATTAAGTAAAGCAGTTTGAACGATAAATTAACTAATTTAATTAGCGTTAGTCACCGAACAGCCTAAATTTTAATATAATATTTCCCGTGTTTGAATATTTTTGTGATATTTTAACTTAAGTGATTTTGATTTTATAATACAATGTCGGAGGTGAAAATTTAGTATAATATCCGACGATTTAGGGGGAAGGGGGCCGATCCCCCCTTAGCACTACCCCCATCAGGAGACCCTCGGTTACAGAGATATTAATTGTTGAAGTTTTGAGGTTATGTAGTTGTTTATTTGCCCTTATAGTTTCGCTCTGTCCGTCCGTCTGTCTCTCTGTCCGCGCTTCTAGCTTCTCTAATAATGAATATAAATGCATTAAATTTGGTATAGTTATAGACTGTGTATATATCTCGGTTTTGACATCATGAAATAAGAATATTTTTATATTTTAGGGGTGGCAAAAAACTTTTCATCTCCACTTCAGGTGGATGGAGATACACCTGAAGTGGAGATGAAAAGTTGTGTTCATTCTACGCCATCGTGGAGGATATCGTTGAATAGGCTTCTTTAAATAAAGGTAAGGTTTCATACATGACTTTTTAACAAAGTCAACCATTTACGAGAAATCGGCCTCCAAAGTGTACCCCCTGGCATTTCTAAACTATGAGACTTAGAAACTTGCAATTTTCCATGCTAATTCATTGCATTGCATGCATTCATTAGAAAAATTATTTTTAACGAAATCGGGCAGCAACTTTGGAAGTAATTTGGAAAAAAAAATTACGCGATTATAGTTACGGAACCCTCCTTAGACATGTCTTGACATGCTCTTTGTTATGTTAGTTTTATATATTCAAAGACATTTTGAATGTAATATAAATGATCTAACTTAACCTAACCCATTTTTAAAAATCCGTAGTAACTAGAACCTAGTTACAAATTGATATATGAAAGAGTAATAACACACAGAACTTCTTGCACTATTTCCACTTTAATAAGTATTTTACATTAATTTTAATATATTACACGACCGGTTTCGACAAAGTCATCATCAGGTGTACCTAGATTAAAATTTAAAAAAAAATTGTAAACATTGTGGTTGCCAGCATCATGAATTTTTTACAATTTTGTGCAACGTAATTTAAATTTTTATACCAACTTATTCTATTTTCTACTGTAGGTATATCACAAATATGATATATGAAAAGTAATGATTTATCGCCGTCTGTTTTTTTCATATTTAAAGACGTTTTGACCGCGATAAAAATGTTCTAACCTAACCTAACCCATTTTTAGAATTCCGTAGTAACTATAAGGAACCCTTATCGTGTGCAGCGGGACCCGCGAACAACCGCGCGCACCGCGAGTTGTGCTTTATTTTTTTACATACATATCTGCATTCTACAGCAGTTGCGGGCCTGCAACCGCGGTGGGCGCGGGTGAAAACCGCTCTGTGACTTCTTAGCGCAAGACCGACGAATCAGGGACTACCTACGGACAGTTGACAGTTTGACGAATTCCAGTTCGTTATATTATAGTATGACGAAAAATAATGCGTAAAATTGTAATCATAATTTTTTATTGGCAATCTGTCGACATATTATAATCTCTCTAGTTATATTACAATCTAACGGTTTTTTGCAATTTTACGGTGACTAATGTAAGCAACTTTTACTATGGGATCAAATTTCCTACCTAAAAAAATAATCAGCTGTTTCCTACAAAATGCTATCTATGCCGTAGCCCTTTTGTAGGAATCAGCTGATTTTTTTTCCAAGTAGGAAAGTTGATCCCCTAGTAAAAGTTGCTTATATTTAAGAGTATATTCACTCCTGCAAGGTTTGGACACTGACTGAAGAAACATCCGGTATAAGTGTAAATAAAATACTACGTTTTTATTTACAATTGAAAACATATTAACGTGACGTATATATACTAAATTAACGATTAACCGGTTCAATAATTATACTTAATTGTCTCTGTTTGACTTTGTATTCCACTACATTAGGTAACATAATATGTTATTGTTTACCATTGTCCATTAGGATACAATACAATAACACTTTATTGCACACCAAAAACTATAAAATTAAACAATTTTAACAATAGGATTTAGGTTAACAATACACTGTATCTGTAATGACGGTTAATCTTTTCTTTGATATAGGTATTAACCTACAACAAAATGTAATAGATTTAATTATATGTGGCCTACATACGTACACAGTACATGAACAGTGGCAAGCTCAAACAGCCTATTAGCAATACGTAGTGCGTAGAACTATTTATTAATCTGGGCTATTAGTGAAAACTTATTCTACATTCTACCTATCTAGTTATATTAATGTGTATAATTATAATATGTCGCAGTCGGATCGTATAATTCACCGTATTAGGGCTCTGTATAAATAACACCCGTGACCTTGAGCGTCAAGTCCCATACTAATTTTGTAGGCGACAAGGGCGTATTGCGCCGACGCAGTTTTGAAATCGGATGAAAAATAGCTATAAACAATTGGGACAAAATTTGCAAAAACTAAAACGACCATTCCCTGAGTCTTGTCTTACTTAAAATACTGAAATAATTTTCACACTCGTGTGACTTAAAGAAGAAGAGAAAAAAGGTTTTAACTTAAAAAAGGGTGGAATTAGCATCTTTAAAATCAATATTTTCAATTTATAAAAATACTGTCATCGGCTTAATATAATATTATATAATGACTGAGAAAAAAGATTTCAAAGAACTCCTATTTTCAGTTCTATCCAGCGCACAGCCCCTTAATTACCCTACACTAACTAGCCGTTTTCAAAAACAGGGCTGTTTTGAAATGCGGCGGTTCAACGATTCTTAATGCGAATAGATTATTATAATATGTAGTAACATGGAAGTATTAGCAACATATCCAATTACCTAGTAGGTACGATCAGCCATTTAATGCCGTGTTGTGACACCTACACAGAATAGTACTAAATACTTACCTACTTACCGACTCTATGTTCCAGCATTTGACACGTGCGAAATAATTTATGATCATCCAGTTTCCCTGCAACCTCTTGTTTTACTTGCATCATATCACTGGAATGCATCATTCTAGGATTATTTTAATAATAAGTGCGTTTATAGAATAGGAACGTGTTATAATCTTATGATGTATTCCCAACAAACAAAAACGTCATAGGTATACCTAAGTCAAGGCTTGTACGACTTCCAGTTGTGTTGCAGTTTTATAATAGTAATGAGGTGAACAATAGGTCAATTAGGCGTCTTTAATTTAACTTTTTAGTCGTGCGACCAATGTGTCATAATAAACAGGTCATAGCAACGTCGGCAAGACTAAACTAGACGACGTTATATTAAGGTTTATCTAAAACGTTTGTACGAATACGCAATAATTCTCTTCTTTCTAATTTCAACTGACCAAATTGGGTGATTGAAAAACCTATATATGACGTTTATATAATGAAGCATTTGTGTACACGTTTTCATAATGACGTTTGTAAACGAACCCCATCTTGTTTCACAGCAATTTGAGACTCTTGAGTGACTTGGTTGTTCATTTGCGTCTTTTATATTATATGTTGTCGATTAAAAATCATGCCCTGACTGTTAAGCAACCTTGATGTCGCATTTGAGTCAATTTTTTACTTTAACACGCCATAATAATGAAAAGTTTGATATAATTTAATTCCAAAAATGATATATACCTGAATATAATAAAATGTAATCTGCACTCCACTCCGCTTTTACTACGATCGGCTATTGCCTGAAATTAATAAAAATATAAAAAATATTAATCCTTTTTAATTTTCGTGTACCAATGAGACTTTTTCAGATCTCAAGTACATTATACGGACGCTCTAACGGTGAAGGAAAACATCGTGAGGAAAACCGCACATGGTTGGCCCCAGACGTATTGACCAGTCATTCCCCTGGACTAGGCTGACTGTATTGTGAGAATGCCGTATGTGCTTGGGCAACCATACGACATTTAAAAACCAACTGTCCCAGGCACTACAGTATTTCAAGAGTGGTTACTTCGCTCGGAAAATACTGTATAAATCATCCAATAACGGATGAAAAGGCCCAAGTTACTTTTTATTTGTCAATATTAACACAACATCAATTATTATCTTTTCAAATTGAAAGATAATAATTGATATTGTGTTATCAAGTATCTTAAAATTTAAAGATAAAGATAATTTTACAGGTTAAATCTGTTCAAACTTTAAACCCTAAAAGACTGCACATTAAAAGATCGTTTTGTAATTTAAATGAAAGTTAAAATAATGTGATTTCTGTTGTTGCAAAACAGATGATGAATAATATAACATGTTAAAGTTTGTCGTATAATACCTACTTCACTCTTTTTTTCCTAGTATATATCTAATTATAAAATTTTGTAATCAGTGACGTGCCCAAAATATTGTGTCGCGTGCCATTAGTTCGCCATCCCTATCCAAGTTCTACACGCAGAGTTCACAAATTAATAATTGGCTAAAATAATTAAGATACCACAGTCAATAACTTTTGTTTTGTTTTTGTCTACGCTTAGACTGATCCTACATTAGGCGTGCGAGTTTCTCGGGCATTTGAGCGCCGCGTGCGCGCTGCGTGAGCGTCGCGATATGCCGGCGTGTGGCGTGTGTGCGCGCACGCGGCGCGCAGCACCTTAATTTATTCGATTTTCTTTGTTTTCATGGCCTCATAAGTCATAGCCCACTTGTAAAGAGCTCATATTGTAGCTTTTGTATGTTACTTAAATAATGTCTAACATCTTTTTGGCTATTCCTTAACAATTTTTAAAAATTTATTTTTTGTTTCACTTTTTTATCAAAGCGAGATTCAAATTTTCTTTTTGAGATAGTTTTAAAACTATGCAAGCAAGCTTTATGGGTATTTTACTCGGGCATTTGTAATTAAGTACTCTTTCGAATTAACTGATAAAAAGACGATGTCCGATTTTTGGGACAAATTTAACACTGTGCGGCGTAAGGTAACGTTATCGAATGAGAATTCTTAAAATATTTTCATGTTGTCAATATTATTGAGGGTCCTAGAAATTGGAATCCAATACCTGCAAATCATGGAATTTATATTAAGTATTACATTTTACGTTGCATTTGAAATACTAACAAACTTTCAAAAATTTAAAATTAGATTAATAAGTATGTGGTAGAACTGTACAATAGTATTAAAAATATAGTACGAGGTCGGCACTGAAAATTTCGGGAATCAAGGAAGTGACACAACATTACTATTTAAAAATGTATTAATTGCTTTTCGAAGTATTCTCCGCGAAATTTGACACATTTTTCCATACGATGGAACCAATCATTGAAGCAACCATTCCATTCTGAAGTTGGGGTCTCCAAAATGGCCGTTTTGTAGGCGTCCACAGCTTCTTCAGGTGATGAAAATCTCTGACCACGCAATTTATTCTTTATTTTAGGGAAAGTATAGAAATCATTAGGGCTTAGGTCGGGGCTGTACGGCGGATGGTCTAATAATTCTATGATTTCTTGCTCTAAAAACTCTTTTGTTCTGTGCGCGGTATGAGAACTCGCATTGTCGTGATGGAGGATGATGCGGCGGTTGCAGTTCTCTTTACGGAGTTCAGAAACGACCTGTGGCAAACAAATGTTAGCATACCATTCTGCATTAACCGTTCTTTGTCCGTCAAGAGAAATAGTCGCAACATGGCCGGTTTTGGAGACAAACGTGGCCACAATTTTTTTTGCAACACTCCGTGAACGAACAATTTTTGTTGGCTTTAACTCATTTTCGAACACCCAAACTCGAGACTGGTTTTTTGTTTCGGGTTCGTACGCGTATATCCAGGATTCGTCACCTGATACGATGTTGTATACAACATTTGAGGATCCTGCGTGTTTTATGTATATAGGAAATATTCCATTCCCGATACTTTTAGTGCAGCCCTCGTAGGTACACAATTATTATTTAACTTTATAGTTTAAATAGGAACACTACCTACTAATAATAATTTTATGTATTTTTATAAATTTATTATTTTGTATAAAAAAAAATTAAGAAAGCAATAATATGACATTGTTTTCAACATATTGCGTGCATTATTAAACATTCGAATCTTATATTATTATTAGAGAAACTTCATAATTTTAAATCTTAGAATGCACATCAAAATCACTACACAATATGTTGCATTTATTGAAACAAATATAATCTTAAGTATCTTTTTATTAACTCGAGAAGTTAAAATAAGGTAAATTTTATACAATTACTAACCAATTCTTTGACTCATAGCATGTTCATATAGTGGTTATACAGGGTGACCTGAAATTCGATACATTCCTTTGAAAGATAGAAAGTAGACCTCATTTACAGTAATATTTTTCATGGCATCCCCTATCCGAAAGTTGATATTTACAAAGTTATTGAAATTTCAAAAATTTTTCCTTTATTTTCGACTTTTTGACTTTGACATGACGTATTTTTAAAAATGTTTGTCTTTTTAGTGATTTTTTTTTATGTATTTTAACCGTCAATGAGTCAAATAATATTTTTAAGGAATAAATAGGGACAAACTAAGCGAGAATTTTTCATTATGAGACATGAAACAGAATTTTCTTTTAAGATAAATGCACATTTTTCTTAAAAACAGGTGATTTTCTTTAAAAAATGTATGATACAATGCGTACAAATATTCTAAATAACTTCCTTATCTCATTAGCTTTCCAAAAAGGTGCAAATGTCTACATAAAAATATGACGTTGTAGTAAACATATTAGAAGTAAAATGAAATAATGTCTAAATCGATTTATTTGCGATAAGGTTAAAATAAAAGGAAAAACTTGAATTTAATTACGTTTATTGTGTTTAAAAAACATCAAAGTTTAATTAAATTTAAAAATAAATATTCTACTTTAGGTCTTGTTCAAAATGTGAACCTCTGTTTCTGATACAGGCCCGTAGTCTTCTCCGTACCTCTGTTTTGATTATTCTGGTAGTAAGACTAGTTTTGATTTCTTCTGCTGCATTTCTTATGCAGCTTCTGAGCTCCTCTACAGTAGATGTAGGGTGTAGTATACACCAAAGCCTTCATATGACCCCAAAGATAAAAATCACACGGGGTCAAATCGGGACACCGTGCTGGCCAAGGAATTGGCCCGCCTCGACCTATCCAGCGATGTGGGTAAGTTTGGTCTAGCCACTGGCGTACGCCGAGGCGGAAGTGGGCCGGGAAACCATCATACTGGAAAATCATATTACGACGAGTTGCTATTGGCACATCTTCCATTAAACCAATAATCTCCTCTCTTAGAAAATGTTCGTACATTTCACCATTTAAATTTTGAGGCAAAAAATGAGGTCCACCTAAATTATTATTAATTATACCCATCCAGAAATTTAGACTGTATCTGGTTTGATGGGCCCTTTCTTTTTTCATCCTGGGGTTTTCTCCTTGTGGTGCCCAGTAATATGTGTTGTGGAAATTGTTTATCCCGTCACGGTCAAATTTCGATTCATCCGTCCACAATATTCTTGAGAAGAAATTGCGATCCTCCATGTCTGCATTTATCATAAAACGGCAGAATTCCATTCTTCTAACCGAGTCTCCCTCTTCCAACGCTTGGACAGGTGTGTAGTGAAATGGATGTAGACGCGCTGTGTGTACTGTAAACCACACCTTCCATTGACTCAATCCAAGTCTTCTAGCTGCCGCTCTTGTAGAAATAGAAGGATCATTTTGAAAAAGTATTAAAATTTCTTCTTCTTCTTCTGGAGCATACAAACGAGGTCTGCCTGAATCGCCACGTCTTCTATCAACACGGCCGCTTTCCCGAATTCGTCGAAATGTTGTTGAAAACACTCTAACGTTTGGCACTCGTCGATTCGGAAAACATTCAACGTATGTTCTTCGTGCAGCAGCAGCATTACCATTACAAAGTCCGTAACAAAACAAGATGTCAGCGTATTCATCGTACTCAAAAGCAGCCATCGCGATACAAAAAAATCACAAGTAGAAGTAAGGGTGTAGTTTAAAGCAACAATACGTCCGTACACGGCAATAGTTGACTTAAAACTAATATTAGCTACTAAAATTGCTCTCTAAGACAGTCGGTAACTCATTGACAAAGGGCCGCGACGACAGTACCCGAAACATCCCGAAGTTTGAACAAAGGAAATAATTTAAAAAAAGGTCGCCTCAGGTAGAGTAATTCTTGAGATATCGTTACCTGATGATTGTTTTGTCTTTGTTTATTACATGTTCATATTTTTATGTATATATTTGTAACTTTTTTAGAAGCTTATGAGGTAAGAAAGTTATTTAAGGTATTTGTACGCATTGTATCATACAACTTTTTAAAGAAAATCACCTGTAAGAAAAATGCACATTTTTCTTAAAAGAAAATTCCGTTTCATGTCTCATAAAGAAAAATTCTGGCTTAGTTTGTCCCTATTTATTCCTTAAAAATATTATTTGACTCATTAACGGTTAAAATACATTAAAAAAATCACTAAAAATGTTTTTTTAAAAATACGTCATGTCAAACTCAAAAAGTCGAAAATAAAGAAAAAAAATTTGAAATTTCAAAAAATTTTTTTGTAAATATCAACTTTCGGATAGGGGATGCCATGAAAAATATTACTGTAAATGAGGTCTACTTTCTGTCTTTCAAAGGAATGTATCGAATTTCAGGTCACCTGTATACATGAATTTATTTTATCAAACTGTTTCATCATAATAAATGATTTCGCGTTCACTTCACAGGCAATGTGTGAAAGAGTACACACGTTATAAGAGTGAGCCAGTTATATGGTTTGCACAGACGATATTTAGGTATAATTTTGAATTTCGAACGCCTTGAATATTTACGATCGCGAGTTGCGACACCCTGGCCTGCCAGCGGGCGGCGGGACCAGTGGGTGAAAGGTTACGAACGCGACGCGAGCGCCGCGTGCGCGCTGCACACACGACACACGCCGGCAAAAACAAATATGGCCTTAAACGCACCACTTAGTTTCTTCTTTTTAACCGACTTCCAAAAAAGTGAGGTGGTTATACATTCGGTTGTATAGTATAGTTATAACATAGTTTATTGTATTTATAACTTTCTCAAAATGTGTTCATAATATAATATAATAATAATAGATAATAAATTTAACTTATTTTTTAAATAATTGGCCTTTTAAATTCGGCTAACATTTTAACTATTTATCTACTCTATCTTCTTAATTTTGAAGTCGGTACCAGCATATTTGAATGTTAGTTCTATAAAATATTGTTTTATCAGGATGTTGTTCAAGCTGGTAGGTACCCAACTTCAAAATTAAGGAGATTGAGTAGAGAAATAGATAAAATTTTAGACGAATTTAAAAGGGGAATTGTTTAGAAAATAAGTGTTTGTGCATTTTCGAATGAATGTTACTTCGGAAGTCGGTTTAAATTTTTTATCAATTATCTTCTTTTTACCTACGTTCAACTTAACAAATATAATAAAAATTATACTATTGAATAGAGATAAACTACTGCCAAAAATCCTTAGAAGCTGGGCATTAATACATATAATGCTACTCATTACAATAGGTTGTTATTATGATCAGAGAATAGATATTAAAACATTCTAAAATTATTAAATTTATTGTTATTAAAATACTTCACAAAAATCTAGACTCCAAGTCCAATTACACTCTTGTTCTGTTGACTTTTCTTATAAGACTCTATTTAAAATAAATAAGAATTCTGTAAGGATAAATGTAATTACTGTTACACTGCTATCAGCACCACAATCATTCTGTAAATAAGAAAAACATTTAATTAGTACTATAATCATAGCCGGCACCGTTAATCAAATAGTTAACTTTGTTAATCGTTAATCCGCTACAAAAAAAGTTAGCTTCGTTAAACGTTAAAGTGTTACATTTCGGAAGAATTAACGCAAGTTAACGTTAATCATTAATGTTAATATGTGTAAAATTGCATCTTTATATTGTTGCATTAGTGAACTTATAAAACCTGTTGGTTTAGGTTCTAATTAATTCATCAATTATCAACATGCAAATGATCACAGACAGTAATTTATAATAACAACAAACAAACAAACAAAACACTCGTCACTCTAAGCACCAGCGCTAAGTAATGAAATGATCAAACGAAACAAATCTCTGCGCAGTTTTCTTTCTCACTCGCATGCGCCGGCAAAATATATCTAGTTTTATTTTTGTTTCACTTGCTGCCACGCGCCGCCCGGCACTTGTTGGTGCCGTGTGGTAACTATTAGGCATTGGATTAACGTTCAACGGACTTCTGTATATTAACGGAAGTTAACATGTCCGTTAACATTTTTAAAAGTTAACTTAAAAGTTAATCCGTTAATCAAAATGTTAACTTCGTTAATTAACGGATTAACGAGTTAATGCCCAGCTATGAGTATAATGTTTTAAATAACTTCTGTAGTATTAATAACAAATGGTCCTTGAAATTAAGAATCATGAATTAAAAGTATTAAATACATACCCATAGAGATACAAGAAGAAAGAAAGCAAGTAGAATGCTAGTTTAATCCATCCCTCTCTCTGGCAGACTGTCAAGACATCTGCATTCATTATGCTGGTGGGATCATAGAGCCCGGGCCCAGACATTACAGGTCTGGTTCTGTATCTGAAGATGATCATTACAGTTAATATTAGATAAGCAAAACATTTAATATACATAATGTTAACAAAATGTATTTTATTTATAACATAACCTTTTTTACCTGTGAATGTGATAAAGGATGAGTGGAATGTTTATAAGCAGTGAAAACCATTCTCCCGATAGAAGGAACAATACGTTAATGAATAAATGTAGTAGGTACTCCGGCAACACTAACTGAAATGGAAAAGTTTATTAAATGCAAGTCACTAAGAAACGATCCATGTTTGATAAGGTCGTATACTCACTGGATTGAGGCTGTTACATTGATCTATTGGGTTTTTATAGTCAGTTTTTAATTCATCAAATGCTATGACATGGAAAATTGAAAAGAAAATAAGAAATGCATCTACAATTAACGCAATAATATACGAGAAAGCAGGAAAGCTAAACGCCATTTTGACAGTTTATAAATGATTTTGTTCTATGACTTTGACAGCAACAGTTATTTTTTTTTGAAGATTTAATGGCCTGGTAACAAGACCTTTAAGCCAAGTCTTATATTTTAGAGGTGCTTCTTTTAAATATACACTTTAAATAGTTCCCACAGTACTTTTTATATATTTGAATAACGCACGCACTTTTTATTTTGGAGCAAATCACACAATAATTGGCGGCGGGAGGTATCATTGACTTCCATTATTTCACTTGCCAACACTAGTCTTTGAATGGCGAAGTTTGGGCACTTGAAGAAAATGTGGTTCATGTCGGCGATCTCAACGTTACAAAATGTGCAAATATTACTGTTTATTATGTTTAGTCTCATAAGATGTGCAGGTGCAGAGTTATGGCCAAATCTCAGTCTAATTATAGTTGTGATAAAATCACTAGCTATCTTCAGCTCGTGGTACCATTTTACTTTTAACTTTTTTTGTATCCGTCCATACCACTTTCCTTTGAGTTTTTGTTCTTCATTCCAAAAATATTCCCACATTTTTCTTAAAGACATATTTACATTCTAATAAAAGTCAGTCATAGGTACTCTCACTACACTTTTGACATTTAGGGCGTTGACCCCATTATATGCAGTTTTGTCTGCAATTTCATTTCCAGAAATACCTTTATGTGAAGGAACCCACATAAAGGCAATTGTTACTCCTTTATTATGTAACCGCCAGACAGAATCTTTAATAAAATAAATAATATAATTCGTTTTAAGTTAAAATTAATATGCTTTAGATTATTAATGAGACCTAAAGAATCTGATAAGATTAGAAAATATTTACAATTATTATTTAAACCACTAATCAATTTTAAGGCTTCAAAAACTGCATATGCCTCTGCCGTAAATATTGAACACTGTTTATCTAGAACAAAGCTTTGAGCAATCTGTTTTTGTGGATCATATATGGCACTTCTCACATGTTCATTACCTTTACTACCATCAGTGTAGATTGTATAGTACTTACTATTTTCTTCTAAAAATGCAAAAAACTCTGAATTGTTGTCAATAGACTTAGTTAAAATCATAATAGGATGTATTAAACTACTATATGTATGTGTGTAACATGGCCAGTCTGAATGTTTTTTGATGTTTGAATAATGAGACTGTATTTCTAGGAAAATCCGGCACAAAGTTGGAGATGTATGTGTCAGAAGATCTTGAGGTGAAGCTAGTGGACCATCTGTAATGATTGGGTGAGGTACAATTCTATTTATGATTTGTAAATTATTTGATGACAATAGTTTAAGACAGTATCTTTCTGCAAGCAAAAGTCGTCTCAATATCAAAGGCATAATATTTGTTTCAACTTCCATGGCCCTTATGGGAGTTGAACACATTGCCCCTGATATAATCCTCAAAGCCTTGTTCTGTATCACATCTAATTTTTGGGTATGTGTGCTATTTAAATAGGCCAAAGAACTGTAATCAAAATGGCTTCTTACAATAGATTTGTATAACACTGAAAGTATTTTGGGATCTGCGCCCCATGTAACACCAGCTAGACATCTTAAAATGTTAACACCTTTCAATGCATTTCTGGATATATATTTAATGTGGTCTTCAAATGATAGCTTCTGATCAATGTAAACACCCAAGAATTTGTGTGAGGCTACTCTTTGAATAACCTCACCATAATAAGTAACATCTATTGCAGGTGTGTCTTTTCCAAATATCATGACACTACTTTTAGTTGCATTTATTTTCAAATTTAATCTTAGCTGGTAATAATTACATAACTGCATTAAACAAGCATTAACATTTTCAATTGCTACTGTTAAGTTAACATCTGAACTGTACAACACTAAGTCATCTGCAAATTGAAGTATATTTACATTTTTAATATTCACATATTTACATATCTCCCATATATACAAATTATATAGCAAAGGCGACAATGTTGCACCTTGCATTGTTCCCTTAGATACAATTCTAGGTCCGTGTAAAATATTTTTATGTTTAACATATAATATTCTGTTAGTAATAAAATCATAAATCCATTTACATAAGTATCCAGGTACACAGGCATTACTCAGTACCTTCACCAGTATGCCAGGATCCACACTATCAAATGCACCTTGCACATCCAAAATTACACAAACTGAGTGTAATTTATTACCTTTTGCATTTTACAGATCATTTATGAGGGAAATGAAGCTATCAGCACAACTCCTTCCTCTGCGGAATCCATATTGAACATGAGGTATGATAGTATTAGATTCTGCATACCAGTCAATGCGAGACTTCACCATGTTTTTAAATATCTTTCCAAGACATGACGATAGGGAGATTGGACGATATGAACTAGCCTGATCAGGAGATTTATCTGGTTTAAGTATGGGTATCACACATTGAGTTTTCCATGAATTTGGTATTAACTTTTTATGCCAAAGACTATTTAGAATGTTCAAAAATATTTTTTGTTTGGTATCAGGTAAATATTTTATTAATAAATACGGAAAATCATCTAAACCAGGACTAGTATTTCTCCTAGAACATATACTCACTAAAAATTCAGACCATGTAAAAGGATCCAATAGAAACCTTGATTGAGGATTTTCGTTATTAGAATTAAAATAATTTTCTAGTAAGTTCGGATCGACTAAATTGGAATTATCTGATAGTTTGTCTAAAAGTGGTTGTACAAATTCATTTCTATATGACTTATTATCAGTTCTAATACCCTTAAATCTTTTAATGAGATTCCAGATTTTGCTGATGGGAGTAGTTCTATTAAAACTATTACAAAAACTATTCCAACTATTCTTCTTTTGCTCTTTTATAGTACGCTTTTTTAGAGCATCTATTCTTTTATAATTGATGTAATTGTCTAATGTAGGATCGTTTCTGTAAAGTTTCAGAGCTTCATAAGATTTGATGACGGCTTGTTCACATATAGTGTTCCACCATGGGGCTGGTGGTCTACTCCTGAAGTTGGTTCTAGTAAATCTAGGAACAACCATTTGCTTAAGTTTATCAAGCCTGCTACAAAATTCCTCATAAGATTTCATTGGGTCCTCTTCACTAACCATCATTTCATGAAAGACTGAACTAGATAATTCTTTATACTTAGCCCAATCTGTTTTATGGTATAAAAATCTATCATCATACTCGTGGATTGTGTATCTTTCAATGCACATTGTAATGTTTGTAATTGTTAAAATACAAACATTACAATGTGCATTAAATTGTGTGCATTGTTAAATTGTTGTAATGATAACTACCCATGGCATCATCATGTACAAACCATTCACAAAGTGGGGCCAAATGTGGACTAACAAAACTTACATCTATTGCTGAGGGATTGCGTGTAGGATAATTTACTGTTGTGAAGCTACCATTATTCAAAATGCATAAATCAAATTCATCAATTATATCATACAAATTTTGACCTCGACTTTTGGTGGACAGACATCCAAAAGCAATATGATGTGCATTGAAGTCACCGCTTATAAAAACAGGTTTTGGTAAATCTCTTATAATATTGCGCAATTTATTCATTCTTATGTGCCCACTGCAGGGAGGACAGTATACACAGAGAATAGTCAATGTTGTATTCTCAGTATATACACATATAGCTATTGTTTGTATGTCTTCATAAAAGGTTGTATTTATAATATTGTATTTAAAATATGGTTTAACCAATATTCCAACACCATTACGTGGGTTTTTAGAATTTTTGTTGTAAAAATTATAACCAGAGATACGAAAAGATTGATGGTCTTTTAACCATGTTTCATTTATTAGACAAATATCAATATATTTTTCATTTAAAAATTTTGTAAGAAGAGGTTTTTTATTTATTTAATCCTTGAACATTGAATTGCGCAATACGTAGAAATGACGAATCACGAGATTGCGTATCCATTATGTTGACAGATTTTTAATAAGCATATCTTTAATTAATGATGTGGTAATAGGTTCATCATCATTTTTATTTCCTACTTGAACCAGAGTGTGTACTAGGGCCATAAGTACATCACTGTTTCCAATTATTTGAGATTTAATATCAGTAATAATTACATCTTGAGAGATAGGTTTGATATTTACAGATTTATTTACATGTTTATTTACACTTTGAGACATATTATTTACACTATTTACATTTTTATTTGCAGGGATGGGACGTGATGGCAGAGGAGGAAAGTCAACATTTTCTTTTGTAGTGGTGGCAGCACTTGCATAAGTAACTTTATTTTTCTTTTCTAATATTTTATTTATCTTAATTGGACATTGTTTGGAAATAGCCAGATGAGGTCCACTGCAATTGATACAGCAAATCTCATTTGTTTTATTACATTCTTTATGAAAGTGTTCGCCTGAACAAATTGAACAACGTTGCTTGCCATTACAAATCTTAGCTGAATGATTAAATTTAAAACATTTATAACATTGTTGCAAAGGAGCAACATACTCGAATACTCTATAGGAAAATAAGTCATACTGTACATTGTCAGGTAAAGTGTTTGACAAAAATGTAATGCTAACAGTTTGTCTCAGAATACAGAACAAACCAGAAGGAGCCAACGGCCGATAATGTTCGCCGCCCGCTGTGTCCAGAAACAATACGTTACCCCCCGCATTCCTCATACTTCCCACCCGTACAGAGTTGCTAGCTTATAAAGAGTTCGCCTCTTTTAGGGAGAATTAAAAATCATGTTTCAAAATAATACAATGTTTTCTTGTGGACAACAATACACTTACAGTTATACTATTAAATAAATATTAAGATACCTACTCTTATTTAAATTTTATTCGCTTTTCTAGTAAAATAAAACATTATTTGTTTAAAAAATAACTTTATTTAGGTACCTTTTTGTTGTACTAATTTTTTATAATATTGCCGTTTTGATTCTGAGGCAATCGATATATTTTTTTGTTTTGACAAATGATGTAGTCTTATATGTAAATATTTTTCTATAACAGCCCTTATGAGATTATTTCTGTGAATATAAGTTCTCTCAACAACTGCAAAAATGTTATTTTTTCCTACAAATTGTTTGAAAATTGAAAGAACAATCATTAAATATTGGGCATCCGAAGTTATTACGAAATCTTCACTCGAAATTTTTCGTACATGTGCTTCACAAATGCAACATATTTCAAAAACACTTTGCGACGGAAAACAAAGACCACCTTTGTTTTTTAAACCAATTAGTTTGTGGAAATATAGAATATCGGTCGCTAACATTGATTCAATACAGAATTTACATTTTATCGATTTTGTCAAATAATGAGCTACGGAACCTGATATGTAACCTACGATGTATTTCGATAAATCAAAAAGCTGAGGAAGTTCAGAAGATAATAATTTTGCTATGCTGCTGTCACTGTCTTCAACAGGAAGTGTTTGATCTGGGTTGAAGAGCTCATCATTGTCTTCGAATCTTTGCGAATATGCTGAGGAATTTATAGCTTTAGTTGATGACGAACAATTTAATATACCTATGTTTTCAAGTGGTATGCAATTTCCGTTGTTGGAAGCTTTGAGTTCTAAATGACATAAAACTTTCCTGTAAATGCCTTTAAATTGTTTAGCATTGGGGTTATCGTTATGGCCTCCGTGCATACGTATAACACCAAAAAGTAACTCCAGATGGTCTTGGCTACATTTGTATGTTGGAAAAAATACCAACAGATTATCGGATACAATCAAACTCTGGTATAGGGATTTCAAACTCTCAATGCAAATAAGTAAACCCAGGAAACCCGTATGGCAACTACATTCTACGACTGGTTTATAATTTTTCATTATTGCCTGCACTTTTCTTCCATCTTTGTTAATTTTTCTTTTGACCACATTCTTAACTTTTAATTTTAAGATATAAGTTTTCATTATGTCTAGAAAATTAAATATCATTTCTTTATTACGAGTGTTCAAAGGCTGCTTATAGTCGAATTGTTTCATGTTACGGGAGTTGAAAATGTCAAAGAGGTCATTCATATATTTTACAAAAGTTTCGGTGGCTTTGGAATTTTTAAATGTATGTAATTTAGCATCTTCGCGACAAAATTTTAGGGCTTTTGCTACACTATTACTTAGTACCTGACTAGCTAGCTTAACTTTCATAATATTATTACGGAACATTATATGCTTATTAGCTATATGAAGTCCTTCATTTTCTTGAAGTTTGTTTAGGTCACATATTAGATTCCAATTGATTTCTTCTTCGTTCTCATCTAGGAATGTTTTTTTGGACTCAAAATGATTTCTAATTAATTTGATCATGTGAACTGAGTCTAAGAATATAGCTACGTCAGAGTCATCAACTGGGTGTTTAAAAGTAGTCTTCATTACACTATTGTGATCTATTTTACATCCCAATTGCTTCATCACCGTTATATTTGTCGAATGGCCATCAAATGTAAGGGACACAACTTTGACGCCAGCCTCATGGCATTTAATAAGGCATAATTTTATTAAATTAACTTTTTGCTCCGCATTTAAGCCGTGCACCAAGAAGTATCCCAAGGGTAATTTAAAATTATCGTTCACAGCATTTATCAAAAAGACGTACGCTTCCGAGGCTAAGGTTTGGCATTCAGATGAACCAGTTCCCATGTCGACATACCCGTAATTCTTTTTCCCATCCCATAAACTTTGACGTCTGATCGACATCTCATCTGCAATAAGCGCACAGATAATTTTATGTTCAGATGTTTTAGCCTTTTCCTTCAAGGCCTCGAAAGATTCATCGGAAAATCCAGGTTCTCCCTTTATATTGGAGTACCATTTACACAAAGTTTTTGGATGCGGAAGGCACGTGTCAAAAGTTGCCCTCACGTACCTATAGGCACTAGGCGAAAGAAAATTTAATGTCAAACAGAACTTTTTAATTTTTGTAGTATATTTAAATTTTTTCTTGTTTTGGACGCTTTTTTTGTAAAAATTATTAAAAAAATCGGCTGCCACAACATCTTTTGAAAGGAGGTTATAAACATCGTCGTTGACATAACGATTGTTCTTTAAAGTCCTCAGTATATTCTGTAAAGACTCATTTCTTTTTTTTAGACGTCTGTTTTTTTGTTGCAGTGTTTTAATTTTTCGGACATATTTCTTACAAAATAATTGCTTTCGTCGATATAGGGCTTTTAATTTCACTTTTCTCGGCGTATCGAGGATTGAGTCCAAATCAGAGACAGGAACATCACCAATCAGCGAATCTGGTTGTGGAGATGGTGTAAATTTTCTATCCTGAAATAAAAAATCATCGTCAAACATGTATACAGACCATTTTCAAATATTATTGATTATAAAAATGTTATAGCCATGTTGTGCTAAATTTTTCAATCTTTAATTTGTATCCAGACCATATCATTTCCCAAGAAAGAACTGATTTCAGCGCAGTATAGTCTACAGATTGTGTAGCGTAGGTGTAGTTAAAGTGTAGACATAGCGCAATTATAGTTGAATTAAATATTTTTAAAGCGGTAAGCATGTTAGAAAAAATTTGAAATAATGAAAAATACTAAATGAGGTAGGCATAAATTGTAACAATACGTACATTCATCTGTATCGCAGGGCCAGCTGAAAGTGCGCCTATGTGAGCCCCCGATTCTGCTGTTACCATGGCCATATGCTGTAATAAAATATTCTTAATAAAGGGACTTTGTAATAACAGCAAAGTTAATTATTCTGAAGCTATACAATAGATTAATATACTTAATTTGTTTGTAAAAAATATCTTTTTGAAATCCTGTACCAATCTACGTTAAAAACAATTTGTTATAATACGCACATCCTTATCAGCTAAAGGTCCGGATATTGATGTATCCATGAGGATCTCGTCTTCTTCCGATATTATGGCCATGTGCTAAAACCGAAAAAAATCTGGTATATTGCATCCTACTAATATAATAAATGTGAAAGAATGTAAATTTGTTTGTTTGTTACTCAATAACGCTAAAAGTTGAAATAGATAAATAGATGAAACCGCATCAAAATCGGTTCGGTCAAACGCGAGATAATCGTGAACTTTTTTAAGTCAATTTAAAACCATTTAGATATTGCAATGCTATCAAATTCATATACTTATCTACCTTATTTGGAAAAGATCCTTTTCGTAATTTTTTAAAACCACATTTTGTGTCATAAAAACAATCATCTTCAAAATGTTTTGAACAAATAACACTGCTTTTAGAAGGATTCCAAATTTCATCTAATCGAGCTAGTCTAATAATTTTAGTCCACTTCGCTCTTATAATTTCATCAGCGGGGAACCTGAAATGCCACTTTTAATAATTAGAATAATTTCAACACAATAATAATAAAAAAACCAACCATTTTATAGAATTTAACATCTGTCATATAACAAGTAATAATAATTATTTATTTGCCACTATGTTTACGTTAAAATATCTCAAACAATGTACCGAAACGGAAAACCTACTTTGCACTTAATTAATGCAGTATGTATTTATATACTTATTATATATTAAAATGACTTTAAATTATTTTAATTGTACTTGTTAATTAGTTTATCAATGTCAACTTACTAAAAAATAAACCAGCAAAGGGGGAAAGAAACCATCAAAACTGGCAACATTATCAAAATGGACTCGCTCAAATTGTTTACGTTAGGAACAAGAAAAAGAAATTCATTATTTAATTAAAATTAGATGTAATTGAGCTACTTACACATGAAACGTAATCCCATCTTGTTTTTTTATTCTTCCAACTGCATTCCTGCAAGTAGGAACTGCACAAGACGGCATTATTAAATAAAATTAAACGGATTTGTTTACGCGTACGTCACACGGCGGCCACAGATAGACTAGTAAACCAAACGTTAAACTACACTCTTTGAGAGGAGTTTGTATAGCTTCGGTATTGGGTGCGTTCGCGGTTTCTGGTTTGTTCTGTATTCTGAGCAGTTTGTGTACCAATTAGATCATGACCAACTTTTCTCATGAATCTTCTTACTGCAACTATTTCATATGTAGATGTTAAATTAGTAAATAGTTCTTTATTCGATATATTTGCCGGTACAAATCGTATAATGCCAGTTTTCTCAATTTGAGCAGCTGGAATATACGCTTTCATGTCATATTTTTCGAGAAAGTTAATATTGTTGATAAAATTATTGGCCGTGTTATGTTGTTTAAATATCACAACTATCTTATTTGCGTTAAGACGCCGTATTGCCACAACTCCTTTTATGTTGGAAAATATACTGTTAAGATAAATTGGACTTTTATTTCCAAGTCTCTCCTGTGCTAGTTTGCTTTCTATAAATACTTTGAATTCTGTGTTGATCGAATTTTCGGAATATAGTCTCTTATAGTTTGGTTTTCTATAAGCTAAAAAGATACTCTCACCACCTCCGCCGCCAGCACTTGAAGCCCCCCGAGAATCATCAGGAGGCCGAGGTCTTTTTGAGGTGGGCGGGTTATCCCCGCCCGCCTCGTCTCCGTCCATTTTTATTATTTATGCACTATATTTATTTAAAATAAAGCTATTTATACTTATTTACAAATAAAATAATAATAAATAAAATTTTTGTTCAATTCTGAAAAAATTAAGATGCGCGCCTTTTCAAATTCCCGCCAAGAATCCTGACAGCAACAGTAAATAAAAACATTCAATTTTTTTATGTGAGTTCTAAATTGATAATTTTGCCTGTTTAATGAAATAAATATAATTTCAGGCCTGATTCCTGATTTTTCAAAATTAAGATTTTTGACTACATAGCATGTTTCAATATTGGATATCCCAAAAAAATATTTGAAAAAATCCCCCTCACCCCCCCTAGTGTGGGGGGACCCTGCACGATCGTGATGCTCAGGCTTAAACTAATTATTTGCACGATAGTGACGGTGTTAGACTTTTAAGGTAAAAACATAAATAAAATTAAATATATCATAGAAACATATTTATTTATTATGTTTCTTTATTATTTTAGTAGTAGGAACATTAAGTAAACAGTCTTAATCAAATCGCAAATCACTAGTCTTAAGAGTCAGTAATACCTATATTAACAAAAATAAAAATCTTCTTAAAACAATACAAAAATAATCAAAAATTATATGAATACTTTTCTCAGTCTTCAACTTTCTACTTTGTATGATACACTGAAAAACAGTTTTGTTTTCTAGACAAACAAAGGTAAACCTCACATTTGGTACATAGTATTTTTGACCTACTTTTGCAACCTTCCATCCTGCATGCTCTTGGGCTATCTATTTCATCGAATGATGGAAGATGATCATATCCATCATACCTTTTGGCTATAGAAGGTGGATTTGATCGACGGAACTTAGACGTATTAGGAACCTGGTTCTCATCTTGTTCATCAGTATCAGATCTTCTTTTACGTTCTGGTGCGTTGACAAGTCCATCTGACACTTGCATTCGAAACTCCAACAAGTCCATTATTTTATTTTTGGGTACTCTAGTTGTGATCGAATTTAACACATACAAACGCCAAGCATTCGAAAGGGCCAAGTCAAAAAAATGGAGGATGACTTTTAGAGTCCATTTTTTCGTTTTAATGAAAGTCCGATAGTATTCCATGGACTGATCGAGTATATCTACGCCTCCCATATTTTTGTTGTAATTTGCGATCACACTTGGACATCTTACGTCTGTAAATGCTGAGAGATTTTTATCCCATCGCCTAATGTAACAAGAATCATCTCCAGATGTACAATTGGCTGCTACAAGGATGGATTTGTTGTCCATCCATTTAACAACAACAACGTCATTGCCAACGAATTGTTGAGATTCGCCACGTTTCATTTTTCTATCTAGCTTAAAGTTCATCTTCTTCCTCTCAGGAATTCTATTCACCATTATTGTATCGGTCCCATGAAGTCCCAATTCATTCAATCTCTCAAGTAAAGGTATAGATGAAAAAAACCGGTCAAAATATAGACAACCACCACGTGGAATTGACTTAGAGAGATGAAGAATGACAGAAGCTCCAACGCCTAGAGATTTGTCTCCAAAGTTTGTTTTTGTGCCCTGATAAACTTCGAAGTCGATCATCAAACCATCGCTAGTAGTAGCAACGAAAGCTTTTAGCCCTTGTGGACGCGGCTTTGTTTTTATTACTTGTCTCAAACCACGTGGACATGTCCCAGAGAATGGAATCATTTGCTCGTCGATGGAATAAAAGCCTGGTTGACGTTCTAATTTGTCGCAAGCATTTTTGACTTGAGTAAGTACAGGTTGCACTTTCCAGAATGAATTCTGGTTTCCTGCCGGAGCGTCATCACTATCGACAACGTGGAATGCCATACGAAGTATCTTGAAACGATCTCTAGAAATTTTGTCAGCAACTAAAGCTAATCGCATATCGTTCCGCCAGTACATGTGAATGCGAGGGGGTATGGAATACATCCCATGATGAAATGAATTCCAACAATTTTTTTCAACTCTGCCACTGTGGTGTTCAAAACTTTTCCCCTTTTGCGCATGTAGTAATTGTTGGTACAAACAGCCACATGCTCAAAAAATTGTTCATCAAAAGAGTCTTCAAAGTAGGCCAAAGGTGACCTTACCGCTGCTGACGACCGCTCCGGATAGCTGTGTTCCTTCTGATTGAAAGGCATCTGCTTCCAGATTCTACGGCGAGTGTCTCGGCTTTTTGTCGACTTTTGACGAGCTTTTGGTGCAGTAGCAGATGATGGACCTGGACGGGGAGGTGATTCAGGCTCCTCAGCAGGCACCAACGGCAAAACCGATTCTTCTCGATCACCTTCGTCATCTTCCACTTTTTCTATTTCGGAGTCATTGCCGTCTCCAATGAGCTGAAGCAACAACTCATCCGTTATTTCCGTTCCTGAAAGCAGAAATAAAGAAAACTTTAATTGAAAGCAAAAAAAAAGACAGATTTCCCGCCATACAAAGTATGACACCAAAAGTTACGTTTGAGTCGGATCGTCACTATTGTGCAAACCAATATTTGAGAGGTTATGTTATCCAATGCAAAGTAATTAATACCAATAATATTGTTTACTACCTACCATTAGTAACTAAGCAAGCTATTAAAAGCAAAATCATATCAAAATAGTTAAATAAAAAACAAAAAACTCAATACTTACTCCGACCACTCCGCTCAACAAAATACGCCGACATCTTCACCGCAAGGTCAAAGAGCACTGACTGCCTTCTCACTCGCACCCGCGCGTTTAATTCATAAACAGACTCGTGCACGATCGTTGGCTAGCGTCTTGGGCCCGAAAAGTTGGTTAGAAAAAGCGCGGGATTTTTTAAAAATAAAATGCACGATCGTGTTCCGGCGTCGTGAAAGGGATATAATGAAAAAATGATGTAAGCCTACGTTCCCCCGAATGTTTTTTTGGTCATTTTAATCAGTTTTTTCTGCATCGATTGGTCTGGGCGTCACATAAATATTTTTTGGGAAGACAGCGTAAGTACGAGGGCGGGTCAATAAGTCCGTGACTTTTGGAATAAACGAAGATTTTTTGATAAATAAATCATTTTATTTTTCAACGTAGTCCCCCTTGAGCTCTATACACTTTGTCCAACGCTTCTCCAATTTTTTTAAATCTTCCAAAAAATATGATTTGTCGAGGTCCTCAAAATAGGCCTTTGTTTGCGAGATGACTTCATCATTGGAGTCAAATCTTTTTCCACCGAGCCATTTTTTCAGGTTTGGGAACAAGAAGTAGTCACTCGGAGCCAAATCTTGAGAATAGGGTGGATGTGGGAGCAATTCATAGCCCAATTCATGGATTTTTGCCATGGCAACTGCACATGTGTTCACTCATTGAAGCGGTCCAATAAGTTGGCATAATATTCCCCAATAATTGTTCTTCCCTTTTGAAGATAGTCATTGTGGATTATCCCACGTGCATCCCAAAAAACAGTCGCCATAACTTTATTGGCTGACAAACCCACCTTGGCCTTCTTTGGCGCCGATTCACCCTTAGAAACACACTGTTTTGACTGTTTGGTCTCTGGTGTGTTGTGATGGATCCATGTTTCGTCCACGGTTAAAAAACTCCTCCATATTGTGATTAAACAACGCCAAACCTTCCTGTGAAGTTGTTACACGATTGCGTTTGTGGTCGACTGTGAGCAAACGCGGCACCCATCTTGCGGAAAGCTTTCTCATGCCCAAGTGATCATTGAAAATTGAAACCACTGAGCCATGCGAGATGCCTATGGCTTCCACAATCTCTTGCACTTTTAATCTTCGGTCGGCCAACACCATATCGTGAATTTTTTCGATTGTTTCGGGTGTAGAGACCTCAACTGGGCGTCCAGGACGATCGGCATCTTCAGTGCTTGTACGGCCACAACGAAATTCAGTAACCACTTTTTTACCATTGAAATCGATGGTGCAGAGTCCCCATAGTATTTATCAAGCTTAGCCTTGGTCTCGGTAATGGTTTTTTTTCGCAAAAAATAATGCTTAATAAGCACACGAAATTCACTTTTTTCCATTGTTTCCTTAAGTTACTGGATAGTCTGATAAAGATAGCTGTAAAACACAAACTAACTGACGCAGCAAGTTAAAATTTTGATAGGAGTCAACTGACAGATGCCTGTTGACAGGAGTAGTGTTGCTTTTTCAGTAAGGAGGTTAGAAATTCAAAAAGTCACGGACTTATTGACCCGCCTTAGTATATTGTCGAAATACTTTTTGTGCGGCCTTTTTACTCTGGAATCTTCATCTTAAGAAAAATTTCCAACCGAGTAGTATACCCTAATGTAACTAAAACGTCCTATACATGTAGGTACCACTGGTGTCCTTTTAAAATAAAGTAAAAATAAATTAAAATTATTTTACCTCGGACTTTTTATGAGGGTAATCCATATTATGTAAAAATTATTAACTAATAACAGGAGATACGTCAAATTACTAATAGGAGAATACGTCAAACAGTGAGGACTAAAGCCGCTCTGAGTGCTTACCATGGGTACGTATCGTCGGTGCTATCATATGGACTTCTACTGTGGGGTAATTTTATGGATATCGATAAGGCGTTTCGCATGGTTTCTAGATAGCTGTTTAAAAAATTCAAGATACTTCCCCTAACTTGCATGTATATAAAAGAAGGCTGTACATTTGTAAAATTACACCCTGAATACTTTCAACTCGATCTCGAACAGATTTAAGACGAAAAAATGAAAGTCATAAATTTAAAATCTATTTCCCACTTTGTAATTTAAATATATATAAAGATAATGCATTCTTACAGATATTAAAAACATATAATGTTTTACCGGACGAATTTACCTTACAACCTCTGCCCTCTGCCTTATAAAAGAAATTTAACAATTTGGCTCGCGAAGATTTGATTTGATGAATATTTTACACTATAAAAAAAAATAAAGATGCAAAATTATAATTACTATAATTATTATATTAGAATAAAAAAAGTGAATAATATTAATTAATTTGTTAAACTATTGTGTATAATATGTATTATGACGATGTTATGATTGTTTAATTTTTGGACTAAAACTTTGACGTTGAAAATAATAACGATGAATTTTGTTAATTTGAATCAATTAATTTATATTTTAAGTTTCAGTTTTCTCAATTGTATGTTTATAATTTCACACACCATTATGTTATGGTAGAATGTACAGATCCCATTAATATGTACTTATATCCTTTGTACTGCATTCTTGTGAATAAATATTATGAATTATAACTCTGAACGGACTACTTAATATTAGGTCCTAGTCATATGAAATTGGCGTTTTGTACGGCGTACTGGCCACTTTGATCTCAAATATAAGGTATATTTGAGATCAAAGGTTTTTTATCTTTGGTTAGGAATTCCAATTTACTCATGCATTAATTGTGTTTCGAAAAACGTAATTCATTTGTTTTTTCTCACTCTGTTTTCAAATGGAAAACTTGAAAAATCGTATTATTTTCAAGTACGAGTTCCACCGTGGCACCAGTGCTGCAGAAACGGCTCGAAGGATTAATGATGTATATGGCGGCGGTGTCGCCATAGAAAACACAGTGCGTTTTTGGTTCCAACGTTTTCGTTCTGAAAATTTCGAGCTGCAGAACAAGCCCAGTGGGGACGGCCGGAGACCCAAGTTGATAATAAAGAATTGAAGGCTATTGTGGAAGCGGATCCATCGCAAACCACGTCCGAGTTAGCTGCAGACTGTGGTGTTAGAGATAAAACTGCGTTAATCCACTTGAAGCAAATTGGGAAGGTGAAAAAGCTTGAAAGGAAGGAGGAAATAATTAAGAGCTGGAGGGCGTCCAGTCCTACCAGTTCCGGAAGTTATTTAATACCGTTCTTCAGAAAGGCACAACGCCAGAGGCGTGGTCCAGAAGTGTGGTCATCTTGTTCTTCAAGAGAGGTGATACTTTGATTATATACTACACTAGATAGAGCTTCACCTAAGAAATACAGCGCAAAAAACAGGCCAGCTTTTCTATGCTTGTGTGCGTGACCGCTTTGTCACTCGCGTCATGTCATTCAATATATCTATGGTGTGTGCAAAATGTTGCCACCTATTAACATACCTCCCGATAAATAGGGTAAATCGATCGGGTTGATTATTAGTGAATGTTCGTGTGTACGATTTGATTCGAATATTATAATTGCGAATGTATGTAAGTTTATTACTCTTTCATGCTAATACAACATAATTAGCAGATAAAGATAAATATCCTGTACCCGCGCCGAGTATTATTAATAATATTTTTGTAATGTTTGTATGATGTTTTAATCTGCGAATAAAGAATTTATTATTATTATTAATATTAAAAATGCGAAAGTTGATTATATAAATACCTGATATAAAATACTATCCTCTATTATAATAAAATTACGAGTATATTTAAATACCAAGCCACCTCACATTATGTAAGAAAAAGGCCCGTGCCCCAGCAGTGGGGCCTAAAGTGGCCGAAATGATGATGATCAAAAAATATAAAACCACCCCTGAAATTTCTTACAAGGTGGTCTTTGTATTAAAAATAAATGCAATAAAAACAGTTGTCAGGATATTTAAAACTTTTATTTTGAAATAAAAACAATTATATTATCATTTATTGGCCATCCCTTTGAACTTGTTTTCTAAACAATTTGCGTTTTGAGTTGATATCATTTTTCAAATTATCTAATTTCGCAATATGATAACATCTAATTGTCAAATACTTGTCTGCTACAAGTCTTATTAGATTAACCTGGTGCAGAGGACCACATACATGATCAGCTTGTGCTTCGAAGAAAGCATTATTACTGCCAATAAAATTCTTCATTATTCTAGATAGAATTTTTGTATAATTTGTACCTGTCACCATTCGGTTTTGTTTGAGAAATTTTCTAATGACTCTTTCTGCAGTCATGCAGACGGAAAACACATCTTCCGTACAATATATTAATCCACCTTAGTCTCGCGCGGATACAAATTTATGGTAGATCGCTGTTGGTTTTTCATTTGAAATTAGTGATTCAATACATGCAGTGCACTTAATATGCCTCCTGAGATATCTCACAACACAACCAGCTATGTACCCTACTATTTGTTGTATATACTCAAGAAATTGGGTATCGTTTAGAAAACTTGAAAACAATTCTTGATCTTCATCTGGTACATTCTCATGTTCATCGCTTTCGTCCTCATCATCTTTGCGTGTAGTTGGAGTAGTCTCGTTTATGCATTTGAGCGCCGAGGAGCACATCAAAATGCTTATATTTTCCAGAGGTACACAATTTCCTGATTCGGCAGATTTGAGCTCCATGTGGCATAATAGTTTTCTATAAATGCCTAAAAAATCATTATATCCACCGTGCATTCTAACTGAACCAAAGAATAATTCAATATGGTCTTGGCTTAGACGGACGGTAGATATTTTAAATCTTTCTTTGTTTCGACCAAATCCGTGTACAAAAATTTTAAACTCTCGATACACACTAAAATGCCTAGAAATCCTTCCAGAATTTTGGTTTCTCCTAATGCCTCAAATGTCGCGTCTTTGTTTTGGGGATTCAAAGGTCGCTTGTAGTCATATGCCTGAAAATTTCTAGAATTAAAAATGTCGAAGACATTGTTCATCATCATTATGAACTTTTCCGTGGCTTTGCTCTCAGCGAATCCAGATAATTTTAATTCTTTCCTACAGAACTCTATAGCATTGACGACACTTCGGCTTAGTAGCTGTGTCGCTAATTTAACATTCATAATGGAGTTTCTAAAATCGATATGTGTTTTTGTTAAGCGGTTCGCGAGGTGGAGACCAACATCTTCTTGCAACTCTACCAAGTTTTTTACAAATTCCCACTTAATGATACCGCCATTATGCATAAAAGTCTCATTTTTTTGGAAATAGTTTAGCACCAACTTCAACATGTGGCAGAAATCTAAAAAAACTGCAATTTCATCTTTAATGAAAGAAGAAAATTTCATCTAAAATTTCTTTAAAGAAATTGTTTAAATGTAGTTTTTAATTGTCTCGGGTTATCAAGTTTACAGCCTAATTCTTTGATGGCTGACAGGTTTGATTGATGCCCGTCGAGAGTTAAGGATACGATATCCACTCCAACTTCGTGGCATTTTGTGAGAATAATTTTGATGATATTGGCCTTCTGAGATCCTCTCATGCCATTTATTAAAAAATATGCTATTGGCAACTTCCACGGTTCATTAAGACACACAAGCATGAACACATAAGCCACAGATGCTTTAGTATTGTTATCGTCTGTGGGTCCATTTCCAAAATCTACCAGTCCCTCATCTTGATGTGTTTTTTGATTATAACATTTTTGTCGCCTTATGAACATTTCGTCAGCAATTAATGCACAGGTCAAATTTTTTTCCGATTGTTGCCTTTTAGCCTCCAAAATTTTAAACGCTTCCTGTGTAATTCCTGGAGAACCGTCAATCATAGAGTACCATTTTGCAATTGTTTTAGGATGAGGAAGGCACGTATCAAATTTTCCTCTCACGTAGCTATATGCCTTTGGTGACAAAAAATGAAGAGTTAAACAAAATTTTCTGAAGTCCGGTGCATATTGTGATGCGGGCCTTTTGGATTTTCCTTGTATTTTTTTTATCAAAGAAGCATATAAATCTGCAGCAAATACATTACTACTTAAAATACTATGTGTGTCACTGTCTATATATCTTTCTGTTGTTAGAGTTTGAAGCACCTGTTTCAACGAAGCTACTTTTTTTTTGAGTCGAAGATTTTTTCTTCTCAGTGACTGTATTTTTAGAGTATGCTTCTTTTGAATAAGGATTTTCTTACGTAACATTGCACGCAACTTTTCTTTTCTCGGAGTGTCGAAAATAGAAGCATCATCTGAAAAATCTTTAATGTCATCGCAATTTTGTGTAGCCGAAGTTGAAGGCAGGACATCTCTTGATAATGAAGCTATCGAAGAGGCTTCTAGAGATGCAGCAGTTTTCTAAAAACAAAAAGAAATATAACGAAATATATAGAAGTATATTAATGTAGAAAATTGTACATTACAAGCACAAAATATGTATAAGTACCTCGCTCGAGAGACACCTTTGTTTCTTTATTTCTGCTTCTTCATCAGAGATTTCACTTTTGTCAGACTTATTTTCGTCAGATGATATAAACAATACCTGCAACATTAAAAAAATATTATCCAGCAAAATCAAAAATAATAAAAATGAATAGAATCAACACAGTAGACCTAAATACTGTAGGTAAAAAATGTAGTAGTTTTCTAAAAACAAAAAAATATACAGGGTTAAAGGTAACTAACGCAAAACCTCTTAAAGGCGGTTTAGGTACGTCAATACAAACAACTTTTGTATGGGACCAACCAAAAATCTGCTGTTTCATACATTTTGTCCGAGTAGGAATGACACAAGTTGTTTGTATTGATGTACCTAAAACCTCTTTAAGAGTTATGCGTTAGTTACCTATAACTCTGTATAATATTATGAAAGTATAAAAGAGCATTAATGTAGAAAACTTCAGTACCTCGCTCGGCAGTCTCCTTTTTTTCTTTATTTCAACTTCTTCGTCAGAGCTTTCACTTTTGTCAGACTGTACAGATGATATAAATAACGCCTGCAATATTAAAAAAATGTTATATCAAAATCATAAACAATGTAATAGATTTAATACTTTAGAAATACCGTTTTAAATTAAATATCGTAAGTAAAAATTGACTTATAATAATTAATTACTTTGCGCGGTACCGCGCCCCTCTTTAACCTTCGCCGTCCTTGATTATTTACCAAATACAAGTCATTTTTTTTTTAATTATCAGAGCAAATGACTGTATTTTTCGCAGGTTTCCAAAGATCTTCTTTGCGACATTGTCTTATTATATTCACCCACTGACTTCTTATTACAGGATCTTTAGGTATTCTGAAAAAATATAACATATTATAATTAAATATAAATGTACAGTAGTAGTATAATAAACACTTTCATAAAAATTATTAAACCAAGTAAGCACAATCTATGTAGTTTTAACCATATCGATCCAACCACTACTCATATTATGGTGGGAAATTTTCAATAAAAACCGACAACACTGGCAAAAAAGTCAAGTAAAAGTTGTGAAAAATAAAAATTAAATCAAGTAAGCACAATCTATATAGTTATATCGATCCAACCACTACTCGTATTATGGTGGGATATTTTCATAAAAAAACTGACAACACTGGCAAAAAAGTCAAGTAAGAGTTGTGACACATAACAATTAAACCAAGTAAGCACAATCTATAATATAGTTTTAACCATATCGATCCAACCACAACTCCTATTATGGTGGGAAATTTTCAATAAAAAACTGACAACACTGGCAAAAAAAGTATAGTAAGAGTAGTGACAAATAAAAATTAAACCAAGTAAGCACAATCTATAATATAGTTTTAACCATATCGATCCAATCACTGCTCCTATTATGGTGGGAAATTTTCAATAAAAAACTGACAACACTGGCAAAAAAGGTAAGTAAGAATTGTGAAAAATAACCTATAACAATAAATATTTTGCTACGAAATAAATGACTTCAGGATTACTTACCGATGAGAGGTGACTTTGTTATTCGTTTTTAAGCGTCCTTTGTAATTTCTGCACACTTTTATGGCGCAAATCGTCATTTTCAATCCCTTTTTTAACAACTTTTATCAAGCGCGTGACGTGCGTATCCAGTGATGTCACAAGTAGCACTGACGGGCGAATCGCGGCTTTGAGTCCAACAGTTGGCCCTTATTTTTTTCGACGGAATCGCGCGGTCTAAGGCTCTATCTAGTGTAGTATATAATCAAAGAGGTGATAAAACGCGCCTAAAGAGCTAAGCGCCGATATCACTTCTGAGCCATGTCTATAAGCTGTTCTCAAGGTCTCGAACCGTCTTGCCCGAAGATTCGACGACTTCCAGCCCCCGGAACAGGCTGGGTTTCGAAAAGGCTACAGTACGGTTGACTACATTCACATACTGCGACAGATCGTACAAAAGACCGAGGAGTACAATCGCCCTCTTTGTCTTGCATTTGTGGACTTCAAAAAAGCCTTTAACTCCATCGAAACTAGGTTAGCTAGGCTAATAAAAATGGTATATATAAATAGAGTACCTGGGCGACCGAGCTTTGCTCGGTTATTACTATTTATTGTAATATGGTGGTGTTTAGGTGATAATCTACATAATCTTAAAAAGTAAAATGTGAACTGACAATTATTATTTATAATCGATTTCTGTGTAGATCAGGTGTTTGATTTCAGTGATCTTAAAAACTGTTATGATCACATGAAGGCTTTTCTTACTTTTTTTTTATTTAGATCCTTTTTCAGAATTAAAGGTCAAATATTTAAATAAAATAAAAAAAATTGGGCCACCAAAGTCATACAATACGCTCGGCTATAATAAAAAACATACCTTAGATATTTCTGATCATCATCATTCAGTCCTTAAAATAAACAAATCTGAGACTTTATTTTATTGCTTTATTTTAAAGAAAATTAAGAGTTATACAGTTATACGTTTGGGGATTCCGGTGTTGTTTTAAGAACTGAAAGCATATGCCACTATGTCAATCAAAGTAATCATCTTCATCACCGCCTTCATCACATCCATTTAAAAAAGAAACAACATTAATTTGTTTGTTTTTTCGATATTCGTAATCTCAACCTTACAGCACTTGTCACAGAGTAACGCCATCTATTGTCAATTTCTCTTATATACTATGGTTCAACTTCAATATAGCTATGGTTCAATTTAGGGCAATACGCATTACGCGAGGCGTAGTAGTTAGTTTTTATGGCATTATCCGAGAGATGGCGTCACAAAAATTACCCGAGAAACTGTGATTAAAATTTGTATCGGTAAAATTTTCGTTTTGCACTATTGCTTCATAAGTCTCGATAAAATAAAAACTCGAAAGCATAAATCTTATTCACGTAATCAGTATAGGTAGACATATTTATGAGAAATATATATTGTTATCTCAAACATTAACTACATTTTTTTAAACTTATCTAAACACAATAAATTTAAAAAAATATATATAAACTTGAACATATAAAAAAAAACAAAAGTAACCGAGCGGGATTCGAACCCGTAATACTCGTCTTTGCGGTCCGTGTCTTAACGCGCTGGACAGTGGCCGGTAAGACGAAATTAGCGACCATATTCTGTGTCGACAGAAAAACGCATGAAAACTCGAAAACACGCGTTTTCCCAAACATAAGACTAATCTAGATCGATTGTTGACCCCCGAAAACTCCCATATACCAAATTTCAGCGAAATCGTTAGAGCCGTTTCCGAGAACACAGAGACATATAAATAAATATACAAGAATTGCTCGTTTAAAGGTATAAGATTTAGATTCATGAGAGACTTGTGGAAAATTCTGTAACTTTTCGTAATTTTAGAATAAAGTTATGAGTTGCTTAGTGAAAGTGAGGTTGTGTTTAAATAACCATGAAAAAATTTTTAACACAGTATTTTAGGTGACGAAAGCCTGAAAAGTCATAATAGTAGGTTAATAATAATGATTAATATGATTACTTAAGAACAATAAAAATATAACAGGAATATATTTATAAAGAACAGAAAACAGAATATTTAATTTTAATATTGTAGTTTATGGTTTATTCGTCTTCTATAAAGATTAAAATGTTGTCAAGAAATTATCCAGGTGGAGCAATATTATGATCTTGATACCTTGTCCAGCTAAGGTACCATAATATTATGAGACATTGAGCAGTCAGTAGGCTCCAAGTTCGTCTGCTGCTGCAATTACAATAGAAGCGTACATAAGAATAGCTAAATTTCCTCTACGTCAGTCGTAGAGTAAAATATTATTTTCAAGTTTTGTGATCCGGATTCTGTAATAATAATTAAAGCAGTGGTTGTTGGAAATAAATCTATTTGTGAAAGCAGTCAAAAGATCAAAACGCAACAATACGAAATTTATCACTAGGTATATCTGGTGGGGGATGAGAAGCTCCTTAATGCGGGAATACATGGAAACCTATTTCGGTGGTTCTCCTCATACATAAATAATCGTTCTCAAGCAGTAGCATTAAACGGGTACGTTTCGTACGATGAATTGGGTATTCAGCCTGTAACGTTTTGTAGAGGACTTCACATCCAATAAAGGAGAAAATCAGATGCAAAATAAGAGTATTTTATCAGAAAATGCTAATGTGGAAAATCAATTCTAACGTCATTTTACCTAGGTATTAACATCAAAGGGTTATTACGGCAAATTGTGAGCTCACTTTAAGTATTATCGATGGCAAAGTGTATACCTACTATGCTCGAATGTTGCGACCTAAAAGTAGTAGTGGTGTTTATTAGCTTTATATTAATGTTAGTTTAAGCTGCTACTTCAGTGGAACTTGATCAGAAGAAAATAATAACTATAATTATTGTGTAACCAGTTTTATTGTACACGCATTTTATTCAAGTCCCGATCAGTCTAAAAAAATTGCTGTTTCAAATAAGTAGGTATATAATTTTCTAAAGATGAATCCTGCGAATTCCGCATTTTTTCAAAACTATTTTTCCACGATTCTCCACATGTTTAGAATTTGATTTTTTTACCAGTGGTAGTAGTACTCACTAGCTTTCTATTAATGTAAGTTGCATGTGATAAAGCATGTGATAATACAGCGAAAGTTAGTGAGAAAATAATAAAAAATAAAATTATTTTTTCTTTGTTTTCATGGAAAATGTAGCTTTTTGTATGTTATTTAAATAATATGTCACATCTTTTTGGCAATTCCTTAAGAATTTTGAAATTTATTTTTTTCACTTTTTTATTAATGCGGGATACGTATTTTCTTTTTGGGATAGTTTTAAAACTATGCAAGCGAGATTCATGTGTTTTACTAGGGCAGTTGTAATTAAGTACTCTTTCGAATTAACCGATAAAAAGACGATGTCTGATTTTTGGCCGAGATTGAACACTGTGTAACGGTGACGGAAAAAACCGCTTGTGGGAACGAAAGTTTACTGCTGAGTTTGCGCTTATAAAAATATTATATATAATTTGACTTGTATTAAGTCAAATATTTAAAACATTTTCTAATAAAATCATATAATGTCGCCATCTTGATGCCCTATTGTGAAAGTGTAACTAGAAAAAATAAATTTATTTCGAAATTTTCATGGCTAACTAATAGTTGCAACTAAGACAAAGTTTTTTATTATTTTCTGTTTTTTCTAACAATCAATTCAAAGTATTGCCAGTATTAAAATAATCCTTAATATATTCCTTAATACCAGTTTAATATAAATAAAGTTCACAAATTGTGTTTCGATGAAATATAAATTACATTTTTACATCTCACGATATTAAGAAAAACAAATACAAAAATTCCAATTTTAAGAGTACACACTACAGAACTTTAAGGTTTTGTTTGTGTGCGTATCGGTATGTAATACTTACGCCTACATCTATCTGTTGCTTGCTTCACTTTGTAAGATGCGTTTGTTTGAAGACTATCTAGGCGTTATTAATCCAAGGGCCGAACTGACAGTTCGGTCGGATGCGATTTTCTCCGTGTATGTGCTTGAATCCGTTCAGGCCGAACTGATGTCAGTTCTAACTGAAACGATCGGCCTCTCGTCTGTGGAGGCCTTAACTCTTAAGTTTGTCTTATTTCGGTTCTTAATGTGTTACATTGGTAGAATATTATCCATTAGCTATTCGGTAAGTTGCACAAGTGTGGGCAAGTTGTATCGCTTCAAAAAGCGTGCTATTTTGTGTTTTCTCCAAAACTCCCTAGGAAGTTTCAGTAAAACGTCTACCACTTAACTGAATCAACTGACTTGACTCATTGATTGCACTGACGATTTATTTGGACTTTGACTAAACTTTATACTTGATGATGTAGAAAAACGGTGCTGAAAACTTAATGGATTTATGCTGTGTATCGCCTTAGATTAAACAAAAAGAAATCTCGTGTTTTGCCGGGGAGTTCAATGGGTGACGTTGTGGAATTTGTAATATTTCATAAAGGACATCATTCACGTTTCATACATTTTTGGACCAAAAAATGAAAGTGCCGGCCAAAAAGAAAAAAATATATATTCGAATAGAATACACAATTCCTAACATTTTTTACTATGACGTCCAATCTGTGCGCCCAATGGTTACGTCGTAATAAAATAATTTAAAAATAATCCTTTTGTGATAAAAAGGTTGGAGTGTCACTATTAAAAGCATGGATATCTTACGTTATGATATAATACTTGATAGTAAAACACAGTGGTAAGGTTGATAAATAGTATTGGAAAAAAATATTTAGTCATAAAATAAAAATAAAAAATATGTATCAAGTACTAGCTGTCCCGGTGAACTTCGTGTCACTTTAAAACCTTCCCTGGACTTCTACGAATATTTTGAGACTAAAATCAGCCCAACTAGTTCAGCCGTTTTCGAGTTTTAGCGCGACTAACACATTTGAAAATCCATTTTTATATATAAGAAGAAGACTAACTGTCCCGGTGAACTTCGTGTCACTTTAGAACCTTCCCTGAACTTCTACGAATATTTTAAAACTAAAATCAGCCCAATCCGTTCAGCCGTTTTCGAGTTTTAGCGCGACTAACACATTTGAAAATGCATTTTTATATATAAGAAGAAGAAATATAAATAGACTAAACAGCATTTGTTTTGTTTGATCGATATTACAAGGTAATGACAACATTACTAAGAAAAAAACGCTCTGGCAACTCTGGCAAGGTGTGATGGCGCTGGGAGAAATAGACAATATTAACCGCAAGATTCCTGCTTAGAATCAGTGGTTATAACTAATATATATGATACAACAACCAAAGATATACAAAAAAAAAATTGGCAACGCCTGGAAAAGATTCTGGTCCTTTAAAGAAATAGTAAAATGCATAAGTATAAACATGAGCACCAAAAGAAAACTATTTAATACATGGATTCCACCCATTCTAACATAAGGGTGCCAAACTTGGGCACTAACAAAAGCTCATACAAGTATGCTGGAAGTTGGGCCGAAGGCTATGGAGAGGAGTATGTTTGGAAAGAAAAGGATAGACAAAATAGAAAACAAGGAGTTGAGAAAAATGACACGTGTAACTGATGTAACATATAAAACTAAAAAATTGAAATGAAACAACAAACAATCAAAACATGTCCGGCCCGGACATGTTTTGATTTTGAGAGGGCCAGACAAATGGACAAAAATAATAACATCTTTGTATCCCAGAAGGGCTAAAAGAAAAGAGGGTAGATCTCTAAAAAGATGGGAAGATGAAATGGTACAAATGGCTGGCAAAATGTGGACTAGTGTATGTGGAGTGGCATGTCAGAGATGTGAGTGGAAGCTGTTGGGGGAGGCCATTGCCAAGAGGCACTCAGAAGCAGAGACCGCGCAACGGAAAAATCAATTATTGATTTGAATATTTTGTAATGTATATAAAATAAATGTATTGTTCTTCTGAATAAAGGCTAATAACAATAATAAGTTAATGACGTACAATTAAACATTTTCTAGTCTTACAAATACGTCATCTAAACTTATTGCGGGTGGGCTGAGGTAAGGGTCATGTCTAGCATAACCCATGTACCAGACTATGCACATAGTATGGGAGCAACATCCGATGGTTCTCATTCCTATATGGCATGTGCAATAGTAATGTTTTATTGCTCGACGCCCGGTTGCTGTTCTATCCAGAGCAATATACACATAGTATGTTTTAGATCGGATGTGTCGGGATTGTATTCGCCCTCAAATCAACCACAAGTCCTCTCCCTCCAATTCCCTTACAAGCTCTAGAGGAATTCCACCACTTAGCTCAATGCTAAAAACTCCATCTGGTTGAACATGCTCTCCATAGTAACTTCTCGCTTGTTTCAGCTGATATATACCGAGGCTAAATAATATTAATTCTTCTTCGGTCAGCGTAGGAAAGTCATTAAACTCAGCCATATCTGCAGACACGGGCTGGAACTGTGCTCTCATTCTGTTCAAGTTACGTCTGGCGACAAGATCTGCCAGTGTATTGGGCATGTTTATCCTTTCCCGGATTATTTGTAAAAAATCAGAAGCATGGACATTATCTACTATCAACACGTGATAAGCATTTATTAATGCTGCTGCGATTCTAAAATATTCAAACATATAGTGCAATGTTATATTAATATGAACGTTTCTCAACAGGCGGAAATCTCGTTTAAATCGGCCATTTACTACTTCCACAACCCAACGGAAAATAGTAACAAGGCGTGACTTGTTTGCTTGTTCCGTGGTTAGTTGCGTCGCTCCAGGATGCTTTGTCTCCGGCATTTTCACAGTGTAACCATTTCCTTCAAGAATGGGAACTGCATCTCTGAACCCACGGTCCAAAATAAATACGTCCCCGCTTTGGTAGAACCATTGGAATAATCCATCGCCATGATCACTTTCATTTTCAGCAATATTCTGCATTATCTGCGCATCTGAAGAAGTAGCAGCGTGTGGACCTGAAACTTCTATTATGTGACCGTCGCAGCAGACAAATAAAAATGGTTTTACTAAGTTCCGGAACTTGTGACTACTATAAGATTTTCGTTGAAAAAAGTAGTTTGAGCTTTTTTGGATGTAGATGTATGTGCCGTCCACAATTGTAATAGCTTTTCTTTCTTCGGGAGGACTTTCAATATTTCCAAAAAGACTTTCTGGGATAAGAAGATTCCTACGTGTGACATCTTCCCGAGTCATATGGTCAAACCCCAAATGCATTGGAAAAAAGTCTCGCAAAAGTGCTTCTCGGCCAGTCTCAAGCATTCGCGCAAATGTGGATTCGCTCGTTTTAAATATCGTTGCGAGCCTAGCATTTGAGTCTCCAGTTCGGATCTTTGCAAGTAAAGCTGCTAAAATTGTTTTTTTGTTTCTTCTTTGATTTAAGCTCGGAGTGTTGGCCAATAAATCAGAGAATTGTTCAGCAGTAAGACCAGTCCAATCGTGGAACTCTTTGTTATTGATCAATTCATAATGCTCAAAATCTAAAACTTCTGTTTTAATGTGGTTTATTAACAACCTTAGCGCACTAACGATCTGTGCAGAATTAAAATCTTGAATTAAATTGTCTTGCATAGCAAGTAAATGCCATTCATTTTGCTCGAGGTGTTCGCTGCAAACACGACTGTTTTCTGATATGAATACACTGTATCGGCAAAGAACACGTAGAATAATGTTTTCTGGTATTCTGTGTCTTGTTGAGTCTACACAGTGTTGAAATACACAAGAGTTTGCCGTATTACTAGTTCGTACAAATCCAGGTAAAACTGTAGAATGAGGCACAGCGTCAACTTCTTCGTCTGCAACATCAGGTTCTTCGTTGTCAGGTTCTTCCTGCACTTCACGTTGACGTCGGAGATATTGCCGCTCGGCCCTTTGCCAACAAGGTCGGCATATAACATCTGTAGGTTCATTCTGAAAAAAAAAAAGTTTATTAGCTTAGTAATATATCATTAAATAAAAAAAATATATATCTGCGGAGGGCGGGGGGGCCTCTTTATTTGAAAACTTGTGTTTGTTAAAAAACACAGCAGCAAATGCGGCTTATGTTATAACATTATGTACATAAGAGTTATGATGTTTGTTCGTAGTAAATATCTTAGGCATATTCGTTCGTTATAGCGATAATATAATCCTCACCTGATGACCCAGTAGATCTTCAATAACAAACTGTGCGATTTCGATGTGTTGTGATTCACGGGATGTCCAACTATAACTCCGGCGATCACCAATAGGCACACGACACGAAATACACAATTGTACGTTCATAATGTCAGATATTAAGCTTCGCTAAATACACTTGATATTATATCGCTCTAAGAACAAGAGATTATTGTCACGATAGCCGTCCGATGTAACCAAAGTTGCATGGATAACTGACTGGCTGGCCGCTGGCTGGCCGCTGGCGTAGCGCGGGCGGGCGGTCGGCAACCAATAACAATGCGCTCACGCACCCAGGTAGCCGTCCCTTAACCCTTTTCATTAGTTCTCGGAATTCCATTTGAAGTTTTGAGAGAAAGTAACCTGTAATGTTTGACTCTAAACAGACAACATTCTTTATTATAAAGAATAAATATGAGTGTGTTAAATAGTACGATTTTATATCTTGACCACTAGGTTTTGACCTTGAGTATTTTGCGATTATGTACCTAAATAAGTTTTAATATAATATTTTTTTATATTATAATGTCACTCCAATCTTTTTTTAACAACAAAGAATTAATAAAAAAATATTTTATTTTTTATGTTATTACGACGTAACCGTTGTGCGCACAGATTGGACGTCATAGTAAAAAATGATAGAAATTGTGTATTATATCCGAATATCGTAGTTTTTTTTTCTGGCCGGCACTTTCATTTTTTGGTCCAAAATGAATGATGTCCTTTGTGTTATCTCGGTTCTTAATGTGTAATATTGGTAGAATATTAACCATTTAAATAATATTTGTTAACGTGTACAAATGTGGGCAAGTGGTACAACTTCTAAAAACGTGCTATTTTGTGTTTCCCGCCAAAACTCCCTAGTAACTTTCAGTAAGGCTTCTACCAGTTTACTGAATCGACTGACATTTCCATGGACTGTACTTACTATATATATGAACTTTGACTAGACTTTAGATTTGACGATATAGGAATACGGTGTTGAAAATTGAAACGAAAGTTCTTTTCCGCCTTTTTAACTTGACACTGGCAAATGGTTTTAAGCCGATGCTATATATAAATAAATAAAGTCTCGTGACATTGACAGTGGTTTGACAAATGACAAGGAACCAAGTCATGTTTGCTAGAAGTGTATTATCCGAATAAATTATGAAGGCGTATTTTGTGTTCAAAATAGCATATTTTAAGGCTCAATACAATTCTGCTAGGATATAGTAATTTAATCAATGAAAGAGTGAAAATTTTTGTTTTGTTTAAAATAGTTTTAATAAACGTGGAATATATCAATTACTACCTAACAGCATGATATAATAACGTTCTATAAAAATCAAGTGTTAGTATGATTATTAACCATAAAGTAATCATGAATTACTTACCCCTTTTTCTTCTTATTGGAAGTGGTCTTAGTATAGAAAATGATTTCAAAGGCTTTGATGACAGTATTTTGTTTGGTATAAATTGGTCCGGTTTAGATATACTTGAAGATTCTGTAGAAAATGTACTTGCAGCGGTATGTAAGCTTTCTTTTTAATAAATTTTCCAGGAAAGATAAAATTCAAGTAACATAAAATGAGAAAGGTGAACATAGCGAAAATAGAATTACTTTTTTCTGAAAGTATATAGACTACCTACATTAAGTTGGTCTTTTGTCATCATTTGTGTATTTCACTATAATTTGTGCATTTTGACTATGATTATTTTATTTACATTTCAGAATAAAGAAGTAATAACAGTTACAACTATAAACAAAGAAAAATATAGGTGTCTTTTACCAGAAGTGCATAAGAAAGAGACATCGAACATTGAAGAGTATGATGGCCCATCCCCAATTATTCTTCTGCAACCATTATTCTCCCAAAAAATATGCTCATATAGATTGGAAACATATTGGAGCTATGAAATGTGCCATGGCCGATATATCAGACAGTATCATGAAGAAAGAGAAGGTAACAAAAGTAAAATAATTTTAAGTTTTTTTTTCTTTAAGATGGAATGGATGGATTTAAAAAATGAAGTCCCTAGTTCATCTAGTTTGGGCTTCTGTCTCCTACTTCACATTGCAAGCAAAACACTAATAAAAATTATTGAATGATACCATAGATAATACTATGTACTAATTGAGAGAAAAAAAGAAACACTTTATATCTTTTTCAAAATCAATACTACATATACATTTTAAATCTTTTCAGGGAAACAAGTAAAAACGCAGGAGTACTTTTTAGGACACTATAATGCAGAAAAAGAGAAAAAAGAAACCAAAGATGAACAAGAGAAGAAAGCAGTAATAAAGACAACTCAAGTTGAGGGCATGACACTGCCATGTTTAGAAATTGATATGGATGATGGTAGGTAATTCTTTGTTTTTCTAGTGGATTTGTTTTCCTAGTGAATTTGTTTTTCTAGTGGATTTGTTTTTTTTCCCTTTTTATTTTGAATTTTTATAAATTATTTAATAAAATTTGGTGCAATATTTTGACCATGCTGTAACAAATTGTAACAACAAAATGGATTTTTTTTATTACTGTTGGAGTTTATATATATACCAAGTTACCTTTTAAGTCGACCTAGATCCTTTATGGGGCTGTAGTTTAGATCATTTCTAATTGATTTGACTATGAAACACCATATCCTAAACCCAACGGTTTTCAAGATAATCTATTTTTAAGTATTTTTTAAAAAAAGGACATTTTTTGTCTTTTGTTGTATCTCTTTTTTGTAATTTGAGCCTCTGGTATGTTCGTTTATACGTTTCCTTTAAAAGATGGATTGCTCTATCCATTTTAACTTCAAAAATCTGTTTGCAGAATAAAATAAGTCTTAGAAGATGATGAATAGTGAGATATGAAACAAAAAAAATATATTTAAACTAGTTTTTCTTTCTGAAATATGACAAAAAAAATCTGTGGAAGTTAGATTGCAGATATGCTCAAAAACATGTCCATTTTATCAGCTATCCAAAAAGGTATAACAATTTAGGATAACATCAGACCTCATAATAAAAACTTAGATAAAATGACCCCAGGTAGCAAAAAAAACCAGTCCTTCGTTACTGTCTTTGATTGAAATGGGGCGCGTGCGAGCGGGATGTCATTCGTTTATTGTAAGTGTGAGCAAGAAAAAAGATAGTTTCAGTATTTTGGATGGTCAAACAAGTTTATTTGTTTAGTCTGCTCATGCGATTCGTCCGTGGTAGATACGATTCTTGTTCTGTGCTTTCCATTTTAATTCGTGACTGTGCTTGCTTATTGGACTTGGTATTGTGCTTCTAATTTGGAACTGTTGAAAATGGCGACCTACACGAACGAGGAATATGCTGATATGTTATTTTGTTACGGATATTGCGATGGTGTATCAGCAAGAGCTCGTGCTGAATAAATACGTCGGTATCCCAACCGCCGCGCTCCGGACGTCAGTGTGTTTGATGGGGTTTACCGACGAGTCAGAGAGACTGGCTCTGTTTCAAGACGACGGTCTGACCTGGGTTGTCCACGTGTGAATGAGGACGACGAGCAAGACAACGAAATAGTGCAAAGATTTAGATTGGATCCAACTCTACAACTAATGTTGTTGCCAGACATCTTGGGTGCTCGCAGTGGAAAGTGTGGTTTACCGTCCATACTGCTGGCCTATACCCATACCACTACACACCCATACAAGTCATTGAAGAAGGCGAACCTGTGAGGAGGTTGGATTTCTGCAGATTTATGCTAAATGCAGACTTGGAAGACCCGACATTTTTTAGACGCATCTTGTGGACAGATGAGTCTAAATTTGACAAGGATGGTATAACGAATTACCACAATTCTCATTACTGGACCTCAAAGGAACTAGAAAATCCTTAAAAAAAAGGAAAAAGAAAAAAGGGATCCCAGAGACGATTCAGTTCGAATGTGTGGATGGGTATAATTTCAAACCATTTAGTTGGGCCTTACTTTTTTCCCGATAATTTGAATGGAGAAATCTACGAAAACTTTTTAAGAGAAGAATTACCTCAATTACTCCAGGATTTACCAGAAGAAATCACTCAAGACATGTGGTTTCAATATGATGGTTGTCCTGCACATTACAGGAGAGCTGTACGAGAGTGGCTGGACACGACGTACCCCAATAAGTGGATCGGAAGAGGTGGACATACACCTTGGCCAGCTAGGAGTCCCGACTTAACCCCCATGGATTATTATGTATGGGGACACATGAAGAGTTTGGTGTACTACGAGCCGAATCCGATAAGTAGCGTAGAGGTGTTACGACACAAAATAATTAACGCAGCCGATCAGATGCGAACATCGCTAACCACTGGAGTAGTTAAAAGTGGATTAAGAAAAAGAATGAAGATATGTGTGCGAAACAGAGGCAGACATGTAGAACACGAGTTGTAAACAATCTTTTAATAAACGTTTTACTATTTACATGGTTTTGTTTCATTTTCTATGGCTAACTAATAATTTGGTTAAAATGCCCGGGGGCCTATCATGTGAGTTTTATTTTAATGAAGACTGCTATTACCCAATACTGTTATACCTTTTTGGAAAGCTGACAAAATGTTTGATGATGATTTTATTAGATGTTTTTAAGCATATCTGCAATCTAACTTCCATACATTTTTTTTGTCATATTCCAGAAAGAAAAACTAGTTTTAATATTTTTTTGTTTCATATCTCACTATCCATCATCTTCTATGACTCATTTTATTCTGGAAACTGATTTTTCAAGTTAAAATGGATAGAGCAATCCATCTTCTAAAAGAAACGTATAAACGAACATACCAGAGGCTCAAATTCCAAAAAAGAGATACAACAAAAGACAAAAGATGTCCTTTTTTAAAAAAATACTTAAAATTAGATTATCTTGAAAACCGTTGGATTTAGGATATGGTGTTTTATAGTCAAATCAATTAGAAATGATCTAAACTACAGCCCCATAAAAGATCTAGGTCGACTTAAAAGGTAACCCTGTATAGGTATCTTTAGTACCACATTTTCAAAAATTTTAAAAACCCATTGCTAGTGCGTTTTTTTCAGTCATATTTTATCGTAACACATGAGTCTGTCTGACTTATGTTAACTTACTCGAGTTAACATTGCCCACCTGAGTGTGCGACAAAGCCATAACTGCCACTAATTTGAGAGTTCACTGCTATACAGGGTGGTCCAATTAGTGACGTCAACAAATTTTTTTTAGATTCCTCGCACCTTGGGGTATCCGAAAATACCCTATGTATGTTCAGCGATTTTGCTTAGTTTTCGAGTTATGATTTTTTTTGTGTATTTTTAATGATTTCTGCCAGCGAGGTTTCAAAAATTCATATCTTTTTTCGTAGTAGGTATTTTGCAGTCTTTTTTGTGACATGATTTGTCTTGAGTGCTGTTTTAATTTTAAAAAAATAACTCAGCTTCCTGAAATCACTTAAAGTTACTCAAAAAAGGCTTGAAAGTCAGAAGTTTAGTTTTTAATAGGATTTACTCAAACCTTCAACTTCAATTTAAAAATCCAAAAAGTAGTTTCCATAGCTTCTGGCTAAGTTTAAAAACTCCGCATGCTTCTAAACTATAAAAATCGTAAAAAAAAAATTATACTTTATGGGCCTATTTTTGTTGTAATTGGCCTTCGAAGGCGGATAGGCTAAAAATCATTGAAACACGATTAGAGCATTAAAAATTATTTTATCTACTTTTTATCATTGTTATGGTAAATTAAACTTAAAAATGTAATTTTAATTTGAATTTCATTGAAGTTCCTGTAAAATAATTTTAGCATGTGTAATTTAATTTTACATTAATTTTGGTTTCATCACTAATCTTTCAAAATGTGATCTTTGAGAAAAGGGTTTCTGTCTGCTGACACGCCACTAAATTTCAAGGCCAGGTAACAAGGAGACTGGTTTTTACCTGCTCCATAACCCGCCCAGGTCGGTTAGAACTCCAAGTGCGAGTGAGCGCGCAATACTCCTTGGCCCTTGCATCGAGAAATTAGTCTACTGTGACGTCGTATTAATTTAGTCATTTCTTGCCATCGCGCGTGTTAAGACTGCTCTCGTTTACGTTATTTTCTCTGCCTTGAACTACTTACGCTGTGTTAACTGGACTCTGATTTACCTCACGATTACCTTTGCTTGTGTTTCGGACCCTGATTTGCCTTACGAACTACTTGTGCTTGAGATTTGGACCTTCGTTTACCTAACGAACAACCTGTGCTTGTTACTCAGTGATTTGGATTGGTCTTGTGCAGTATCATGAGTTATTCTCTAAGTCAGTACGCAGAGATGCATTATTATTATGGCGTGGCCCAAGGCAACGGTAGTGAAGCTGCGAGGCTTTATCGAGAGGCATTGGTGAGGCGAGGAGAAGTAATGGAGCATTTCCCGGACCACAGGGTTTTTATTAATACGCATAATACCCTGATGGCTGGACGTATCCCCGGGCGAAATCAACCTCACGGAGCTGTACCTCAGGATCCCGATCGAGTGGATGAAGTCTTGGAAGAAATTCAAAGAGACCCGTCTACAAGTTCGAGGAAAATAACTAGGCGAACCGGGATTCCACGGACTGCGGTTTTGAGAATTCTTAAGGAAGGTGAGTGGTATAGTCATAAAACTTTTAATTGTGTTGCAAAAAAAAGGAAGGTTTAATTTAGATTGTTTTTATGTAGGCGTCGTCGTAGTAAGCCTATCTCTGATCTAGATAAAAGTCTCTTTCTCCCAAACCCATTTTGTACAGACCGCGCTGTAACCAATTAACCTGTGTTGGGTAAGTACCCAAGTAAGTTAAGTAACTTAACAATGATTTTTGTTTCCAGAAGGGTACCATGCATACCACATCCAGCGCGTCCAGCAGCTCCAAGAAAGTGATTACCCGAGAAGAGTGGCTTTTTGTCAAACAATGTTGCAACGATCTGAAGAAGACCCTGATTTTTTTAACAAAATACTGTGGACCGACGAGTCCCGATTTGAAAGGACTGGAGTATTCAATATGCATAATTACCATACCTGGGCCATAGAAAACCCACATTTGGCAAGGGCGTCAAATTTTCAAACACGCTTTAGTGTCAACCTTTGGTCTGGGGTCCTAAATGGAGAATTAATTGGCCCCTTTGAATTGCCGGCCAGGTTGGATGGAAACAGTTACTTAAATTTTTTACAAAATAATCTCATTGGATTGTTAGAAAATGTCAATCTCCAGACCCGACAAAGGATGATTTTTCAACAAGATGGCGCGCCCTGTCACTATGCGGCACGAGTAAGAGAGCATTTGAACTCCACATATCCCGAAAGATGGATCGGGCGTGCAGGGCCGATCGAATGGCCTGCGCGTTCGCCAGACCTCAACCCCATCGATTTTTTTATTTGGGGATTTTACAAAGAGCTGGTGTACGCGAAGGAAAGCAACAGCGAACAAGAATTGAGGCAAAGACTTACAGAAGCGGAAACAAAAATAAAGCAAGAATATTCAAGTAGCTTCAGACAATTAAAACATAACTTTTTAAGACGTTGTCGATTATGTATTCAGGTTGGAGGAAGGAGTTTTGAAAATGTACTGTAATAAATAGTTATTTTTTGTAATTTGTGCTTTTATTTGTTATCAAAAAAACAGGTAATTTCCCAACTAGCATTTTTATTCTTGCTTACATTTTAAATCATAGTGGTGAACTAAAATTGTTAAATTACACGTCATGCTACAGTTATTTTACAGGAACTTCAATGAAATTTAATTTAAAATTACATTTTTAAGTTTAATTTACCATAACAACGATAAAAAATAGATAAAATAATTTTTAATGCTTTAATCTTGTTTCAAAGATTTTTAGCCTATCCGCCTTCGAAGGCCAATTACAACAAAAATAGGCCCATAAAGTATAAATTTTTTTTTACGATTTTTATAGTTTAGAAGCATGCGGAGTTTTTAAACTTAGCCAGAAGCTATGGAAACTACTTTTTGTATTTTTAAATTGAAGTTGAAGGTTTGAGTAAATCCTACTAAAAACTAAACTTCTGACTTTCAAGCCTTTTTTGAGTAACTTTAAGTGATTTCAGGAAGCTGAGTTATTTTTTTTAAATTAAAACAGCATTCAAGACAAATCATGTCACAAAAAGACTGCAAAATACCTACTACGAAAAAAGATATGAATTTTTGAAACCTCGCTGGCAGAAATCATTAAAAATACACAAAAAAAATCATAACTCGAAAACTAAGCAAAATCGCTGAACATACATAGGGTATTTTCGGATACCCCAAGGTGCGAGGAATCTAAAAAAAATTTGTTGACGTCACTAATTGGACCACCCTGTATATGCGCGTCATTTATTTTTTATTTTTGTGTTGGTTACTTAAATATGGTGTACCAATTAGCATTCTTATTGTTTTTCTTGAATTGAAAATGTTTCTGAATAAAGTATTGATCGGGCAGAACCGATTGCACAAGATGGATTTTCATATCCTAAAAGTAACGTAAGTGGCAGTTCCCACAGTTTTCATAGCTTTTCTTTAACGTATTTGTATCGAATCTGACAATTACGATACTTTACGTGGAATTTAAAATTCTGATGTTTATCGAAAGTGCCACTTACAATTGTTTTGGATGAATTTTCTTACAGTTTTTGTACAGATTCAATATGAGTGCTTATGTGAAAATGAAGTTTTATGTTTAATTATAGAGACGAAATTTAATTTCTGTATGGAAACAACATTAAATTGCATATTTATTTAATTTACCTACTTATTTCTATGATTTTTTTAAATTACTGCTACCTACAAATTGCGCCTTCTATAGTTCCTATTGGAATAATTTGAAGGAGTGGTAGGTGATGAACCCGTCTTGGATAGAAATTTAGCACAAGAGGTTTTCAGTTTTAAAATTTCATCAGCAACTTTTAAAGTTTCAGGCAGCAAGCTCGATCACATGTTATACGAAAGCCCGAGCCCCGTTATTTTGAAAATATTTAAACGACGGATTAGTTAATCAATCTTTGTCAGATACCTTTGAATTAATATCACTTTACAGAAAATGACTAGATCAGCTAGTAGTTACAGTATTTTATGAATGAGGAAGTGGGATGCTTATGTCAGTAATTATGCAAGTAATTTTAAAAGTATATCGACGATTACAAAGTATATTATCATTATTTATATTATATAACTGTTTGGATGTTACTATTGAATAATTGTTTAACTAGAGTCGATATTTAAACTTATCATGTATGTGAATGATTTTACAGTGATGAAACAGACCACTGTTGTTATTATGGAATTTCAATTTTATTTTATGGGGAACAATCTTTTTTAGTATTCTTAGTTGCAGTTGATAAATTGTATTTAGATGAGAACGTGAAGTTAGACCGTATGAGCTTAAGCCGTAATCGATAATAGACTCACCTAGTGGATTATACAGAGTTAATATCGAGTTTAAAGTAAGAGTAAATATTCCACCTAATGATAGAATCATTACGTGGAAAAATTCATACAAAAACTTCGGTCCCATAATTTTACGGGACCGAATTTTCTTAGGTCTTTGCAACATTCTAAGATAGGGCCTCGTATACCACATTGTTCCAGCCTTTTTATTAGCGTCGCGTGACGTGATTCGTGAAGTATCGAATACTTTGGTAAAGTCCACAAAAAACACCAGCACTTGCAGTTTGTTATTAAGATGACCATTTATAAGATTCGTAAAGGCAGACAGTAATTGAGGAGTACTTTTCTGTAGCTGGAATCCATATTATTATTTTATTTTTAATAAAGTATGAATGGTTTTTTTTTAAATAAATAATGGTATGTTTTTCGCGTGCGACGATGGCGAAAAGTTGCAGGTGGTATGATTCCGAACAATTCCTCATAGCACTCCCCGTGATACAACCGATAGAGGATGCAGAGTGAAGCTACATCTCGGCGTAATTCCAATGGGTCCAAGCTGTTTGAAACACTATGGCAGTCAACAATTCGAGCGGCCCTTCGTTGGATACGATCCAGCGGGAGCAGTTGGTATTTTGGCGCCCCTGCCCAGAGATGAGAATAATATTCCATATGAGGCCGAACCTGCGCCTTGTAGAGTTGTAGGCGTTGGTCCGGACTGAAGTACTGTCTCGCTCTGTTAAGAACACCAAGTTTCTTCGAGGCTAACTTGGGCTTACCCTCTAGATGATATCGGAACTGGACTTCGCTCGATATATTGACGCCAAGTATCTCAATGCTAGGGGAGATGATTAAAGATGTGCCCTCGAAACGAGGATATACGACCATTGGTGACTTTTTAGTGGTGAACGCGCAGACTTGTGTCTTGGCGGGGTTGAATTGGACTAAGTTACGTCTACCCCATTCAGAGACTTTCTCCAATGAATTCTCTATTTTAGATAAGTTCGTTTCGACTTTCAATGACATTTAGCCGAGAAATATTGGGGGAGCCGGTATACACAGCATCACCTGTACTATCATCCGCATAGCAATGAATGCTGTTGGTCTGTAGCATGTCATTGATATGCAGTATGAATAGGGTACGCGATAGCACACAGCTCTGAGGGTAGATGATAGCACCAGCATCAACAGACTGAGTTTCCGAGCATTTGCCGTCAACTACGACCTTTATGATTCTATCTGCTAAGAAACTAGTGACCCACTTACATAATTTCTCGGGCAGCACATATGATGGAAGCTTTGATAGCAGCGCTTTATGCCAAACCCTATCAAATGCCTTCGCAATGTCCAAACTAACAGCCAATGCTTCTCCCTTCGACTCAATTGCCTGAGCCCAACTATGAGTTAGGTACGTCAAGAGATCACCAGCCGAGCGACCCTTACGGAACTCGTATTGTTTGTCGCTTAGTAATCCCTGTCCAAGTATCGAAGAAGCTGGCTATTGATAATGGATTCCATTATCTTCGAGAAGAGAGAGGTTATAGCGATTGGTCTGTAGTTGGAAGGATTTGAGCGATCACCTTCTTTTGGGGATCGGGTGCACCAAGGCTGTCTCTTAAGAAGCCGGGACGATGCCTGAAGAGTAGAAGAACCGAAAAAGACGCGTCAAGACCGGAGCCAACTCTGGAGCACACTTTTTCAACACAATAGGAGGGATTCCGTCAGGCCCACTCGACTTTTGGATATCAAGGGAACGAAGGGCTTTTCGCACTGAGCGCTGATCAAACCGAATATCCGACATGATGCTCGTGCATCGCGGTATGGTCGGCGGTTTCTGCCCCCCGTCATCCAGGGTCGAGTTTGACGCAAAGAGCTTGCCCAGAAGATCGGCTTTGTCCTTTGCGTCCTGGGCCAACGATCCATTTCCTACGTGTAGGGATGGTAGGGTTGGCTTGCAGAAATTTCCTTCAATAGCTTTGGCCAGAGACCAGAATGCACGGGTTCCCGAGGGGAGGCGCTCAAGTCTCTTACCAATTCTATTGACGTGCTGTTTCTTTGCCCGAGTGATCTCTTTCTTGAGGGACCCAGAGGCAAGGTTGTACTCCTTTTTATATGTGCCGGTATTTAAATCCCGAGCAGACACTGCATTGGCCCAGAATTGGTAAGGCTCCTGCTTCCGGCGAGAAGCTTTTTTGGGAGATGAACCAAACCAGGGACGAAATCTGCCGCCAGTTGGCACTACAGAGGACGGAATGAAAAGTTCCATCCCTTGCATCACCACATCGGCAACAGAGTTGGCAGTGTTGTCGGGATCATCCGGCGAGAAGCACACGTTCCCCCAAGGATAGGACGCAAAAAACGACCGCATCCCATCCCAGTCTGCTGACTTGTAGTGCCACACACGACGGTATTTAACAGCACGCTGTCGTAACACCGTCGTAAGTGGCACAGAACTCCTAACAAGGCAGTGATCCGATGAACCAAGTGGTGCGATTATTAAGCGGTGCGGATATTTGGTAGCCGTCCGGATTTGAAGTCAGCAGAAGGTCCAACAAGGAAGGATTCTGACCATCCACATCTGGGATTCGCGTAGGCGTAGTGACCAGTTGTGTCAAGTCGTTCGCAAGGGCAAAGTTGCAGACAGATCTCCCCGCATGATCAGTTTTACTGGAATGGAGCCAGTCGGCGTGGTGGGCATTAAAGTCGCCAAGTATTATGATCTCTGCGGATGGGATCTGCCGCTGCACAAAATCTGAAGCAGCTTCCAGGTGTTCCAAGAGTCGGTCCGTCTCGGGGTCACCACTATGTGACAAATATTTTTCAATATTTTTTTCAATTGTCGGGAGCAGCGTGATAGGACGATAGTTGTCGTAATAATGTTTAATACCTTTTTTAATTTATGGAACATAATTACGTTGCTACATTTTTTTAAAGTTTATTAATACCTTTTTTTAAAGTACCATATTGAAATAAAACAGTGTCAACTGTCATGGCAATCTACGCCTACATGGTCTTTCTTACTGATCTAATCGGTAGCGTCATACCGTTTGGACGTTATACGATAGTACATAGGCTGCACTAAAAGTATCGGGAATGGAATATTTCCACTGTTCCTGTCATATTAAAATCTTTTTAATTTAAAACTCCTTGGTTTTAAAAATCGAATACCGTTTATTTATTTAAAAAAAGGTTCTCGGTCTTGTCACAAGGTCTTGTCAAACTTGTTTAGTCGTTGAGAAAATGGAATTGACTCGAGAAAATTCTAGAGCGATGATTTATTATGACTTTCGAAGTGGTTTAACACAAAAACAGTGTGTTGACCGGATGATTTCTGCATTTGGTGATGAAGCCCCATCCAAAACCACAATTTTTTGCTGGTTTGCTGAATTTCAACGTGGACGTGTCAAGCTCAGTGATGATTCCCGTCAAGGTCGTTCAAAAACTGCAGTCACCCAAGAAAACGTTGATGCTGTGCGTAAGCTGATTGAGGAAGATCGACATGTGACATACCGCGAAATTCAGGCAACTTTAGACATTGGCATGAGTCAAATACAAATAATCTTGCATGAACAATTAGGTGTAAAAAAGTTGTTTTCCCGATGGATACCTCATTTGCTCTGTGAAGAGCAAAAAGCGGCTCGCGTTACTTGGTGCGTCAAAACTCTCGAAAGATTCCACGCAGGATCCTCAAATGCTGTATACAATATCGTATCAGGTGACGAATCCTGGATATACGCCTACGAACCCGAAACAAAAAACCAGTCACGAGTTTGGGTGTTCGAAAATGAGTTAAAGCCAACAAAAATTGTTCGTTCACGGAGTGTTGCAAATAAAATGGTGGCCACGTTTGTCTCCAAAACCGGCCATGTTGCGACTATTCCTCTTGAGGAACAAAGAACGGTTAATGCAGAATGGTATCTAACATTTGTTTGCCACATGTCGTTTCTGAACTCCGTAAAGAGAACTGCAACCGCCGCATCATCCTCCATCACGACAATGCGAGTTCTCATACCGCGCACAGAACAAAAGAGTTTTTAGAGCAAGAAATTATAGAATTATTAGACAATCCGCCGTACAGCCCCGACCTAAGCCCTAATGATTTCTATACTTTCCCTAAAATAAAGAATAAATTGCGTGGTCAGAGATTTTCATCATCTGAAGAAGCTGTGGACGCCTACAAAACGGCCATTTTGGAGACCCCAACTTCAGAATGGAATGGTTGCTTCAATGATTGGTACCATCGTATGGAAAAATGTGTCAAATTTCGCGGAGAATACTTCGAAAAGCAATAAATACATTTTTAAATAGTAATGTCGTGTCACTTCCTTGATTCCCGAAATTTTCAGTGCCGCCCTCGTATGGTGTATGGCTAACACATAAAAGCTTTTGCCGTAAAGTACGAGGTAGTTAGAATGGATTGGAAAGAGTTTCGCCTTTTTCGAGGTTATTTCAGAATATCAGCTTAGAAATTTTAGCTAAAAAGAAAAAAATTCAGGATGTTTCCTTTTGTTTTTCAAGTATAAGTGATCTTACCGTTAAGACGATTAAGGTTTTAACAATGAAATAAAAAAAATAGAAGTAGAACAATACTAATTTGGTCGTAATTAACGATTTGTTTAATTTCCTCTTCCGCACTTGAAGTCTTAATTGTAGCAAACATTCTGTTGGCCTTTAGAGAGATTTACATATCTTATGTTTTGTGCAGTAAAAGGTTATAAAGTTTGTCACACTAGGAATAAATTTAACTTTGAGCATTTCTCTTTCCTTTTCAGTGGTACCTGTTATGGATGCCAATATCTGCTACGAAAACAGCCTTGGGTGGCTAAATCTTGTTTAGCAGTTATTAGCTTATTAGCTGCGCCCTCGCGCAGGTGCGAATAGAGAAAATCAGCTGATACTAGCAGCTGTACTGTATGTAGTAAATAAACCACGAAAATTGCATAGATTAATAACAATCTTATTTAAAGTTAGATAGCTCCGTGACCTAGTGGGTAGACCGTTTGATTCGCATTCGAGAGAGTGCAGGTTCGATTCCCAGGTTGATGGGTGTACCAATAAGACTTTTTCAGATCTCAAGTACATTATACGGATGTTCTGACGGTGAAGGAAAACATCGTGAGGAAACCCGCACATGGTTGGCCCCAGACGTATTGACCAGTCATTCCTGACTATGCTGGACTCACTGACTATGCTGTGAGAATGCCGTATGTGCTTGGGCAACCATACGACATTTAAAAACCAACTGTCCCAGGCACTACAGTATTTCAAGAGTGGTTACTTCGTTTGGAGAATACTATAACGTAATTAATATGATAATAACGGATTTAAAGGCCTCAGTTTATTTAAAGTCCTAATAACATTCAAATACCTATTTACTAACTTTTATTAAGTTAACATTTAATTACATTAAATTTTTTGTTCTGATTAAGAAAAATAAATGAAAATAAAATGAAATGAGGAACATACAAATAAATCAAACAGCAAGTAGCAACTGGCCTGCAGTGCCGACGTCTAAGCATTTTAGCCACAATGCGGGCTCCCAAGACGAGGCTCCCGGCGCACCGTCTAAAATTTGCTCCTCGATCTTTACGTCCAGTTGTCGCTCACCGCTGGAGGCTCAATGGGCCTATTTTATAAAACTCGCATGCTGTGTAATGGTACGGGAGTCTGAAAGATGGCGGGGATGAGTATATCACCTCCGGTAAATCTTCAATACCTCTTGACATTCCCAAATGCTTCACATAAGCACATCATCACCATACCATAGTAACGCGTGGTATAGCGTATGGCGAAGGCATTTTAGGATAAAAAAAACACACACAAGTCACACGAAAACAAGTCAAAACAAACAATACAGTTAATACTTATTACAAATAAAACAGTTATTAAAACAAACGAAAGTCAAAATAAACAAACGAAAATTAAAACGAAGATAAGAAGTAGATAATTAAAAAATAACACAGAAGGTCACTCGAAAACGCGGGTTTACACTTACAGGCAACTGAACAAACTGAGAAAATGATTTTATGTAAAACACGTAGGCATGTGTCCAGAAATGTATCGATTGTTTTTCATATCGATAAATTACTGTTTAATTTGCATACGCATTGATTTGTATGAACTTATTACAAAATCTACTGGAGGCTCAAAGCGTGTAAAAGAGCGAAGGGAGAGGCGCGTGGAAGACGATAATCGCATACCATCAGGCGATCTGTCTGCTCGATTGCCGGTCATAAATCATAAAAACCCAGCTTGATATAAAATCAGTAACTTATTTATTACAAAAAACAAATAAAAAAAATCATATCAAACAATCGACTACGTACACGTAAATGTTTCAATTTTCATAGGTCACATCACTTAGGCAGTTTTTGAAAGAGTCGAGCGGCACGCTTTAGATATTTGCCGCCAAAAAGCCGTGCTGTGGCCGCGCGCGCCTTCTCGCCGCCCGCGCCAGTGCCGCATAGCGTCGGCGTTCTTTGAATTTTGCCGAAATTCGATAAAAGAATTATGTTGTTTTGAAATAGATTTTCGAATTTAGTTGCGGTTTTTTTCTCGAGGTAAAAGGTTATCGTCTGATTTGAGTTTCACTATTAGGTCGTGTTTAAAAACGTAGTGTTGTGTTGTTAAGTTTTAAGTGATACGTGTAATGATTTATGGTGCTAGCAACGATTTTAAAATTTCAAAATGCAACAATAACACTTTCTAACAGCTTTAAGTTTTAACTTTTAACGTAACACCTTGCCGCGGTCACCTGATGGTCGATGGATTCTGTGAACTTAGTACTAGGAGTAGACTTAGTACCTACTACCTACTAGCAGTCATTCAGTACTCAATACTTCTTTCACGTAAATAAATAGCTATTAGCCATAGTGTTACTTCTTATGATCGGTGTAATTAATTACTTATTATCATTAATAATAATTTGCTAATGCGACTTTGCGCACCCTTTTATACACCTACTTAGTTTCATTGTTACCTACAGTTCAACCACGTTACATCTTTCGGTTATTGTCGTTTTTCAAACACCGTCTGTAATTTCGATAGAAAAGCGATGATTGCCGTTAGACATTAATAATATAGTTGCACTGTACACAGGGTTCGTTATTTGTTAAGCAACATTTCGTGCGTGATTTACGAACCACACTGCAGGCGGTATAGAGCAGGCATTCCTAAAGTGGGTTCCGTGGGATAGTCATCAAGGTTCCGCCAAAATTATTTGAAATTATGAAATCCAAACATCCGTAATTTTTGTGCGTGTACGGTTGTAAGTCACAGCAATCTGCATACATTACAACATAGCTGAACGCGTGTTAGTATACGCGTTCAGCGATGTTTATGATGAGCCGGCCGCCGCGCTGTGCTCCTTGCCTTAGTAGGCAGGAGCACGGCGCGGCAGCCAGCCCGTGCGTCAGCTGACGGGTCATTGGCCTGCGAGCGTAATGAATTAAATTACATTGCGTAATGAAGTAAAAATAATACAATTTTAGATTTTAATAAAAAATCTACCTCTAGACAGCTTGTTCTTATGATTAAAAGGTAAAAAATGTAAAAAAAAAATAAAAAAAAAATCATTTTTGAAAAAAATTAAATAATAAAAAACTTTTTTGTAATGAGATATTAAGGTAGTATAATCATATCCCAAAGTTAATGGAAGCGGTCTTCTGGCACCCTGTATAATCTATATTAACATCATTAAATCAATTTTATCAGTTTCAAAAGTTATAATTGAAATATTTGTTCTTAATAACTAATGGAACCAAAAAATAACATTATTTTTCAATTGATTTTTCAATTTTTCGTTTAACAAAAATAATACGTACTATTCATATTATTAATGCAAAAGTAAATCTGTCTGTAACGCAATCATGCACAAACTACTGACCTGATTTGACAAAATTTGGGGTAAGTCAGAACTTAGGCCCGTATTAATAAAGCGTTCTTATCTCTAAGACAATTCTCAAGAAAGTACTTAAGATGTTGTTTTAATTAATAGACCGTACTTAAGTACAGCTGTAGGTACGGCGTGGTGTTTTGGGTGTGTTACAATTATGTAAATTAAAATCTAAATACTTATGATTAAACAAACTCAGAATTTACACTACATACTCAACACAAAATAAAGTTATAAAAAAAGACGCTTATTGATACTTATTCTTCTTTTTTTTTGGTAATCGCAGTTGCAAAGGTTTTGCACCATTCTACCAGTGTCGAGTATTTGTAGAAATATTTTCGATTTTATTTATTTATTCATAATTAAAAATAAAATATATTTATTTATTTATTTATTTATTTATATTAAACGAATTACCTATTTGATTTATATTAATTGACTTGATTTGACACTTGACAGCAGATCTTTTTTTCGCTGCCCAAAAAACAATCCTCATTATATGATCCCTCCCTCCTACAATTCCTCGCCCTATCAACATTAAATCTGTTCTGTGTTTTGTAAATACTCCTTTTACTGAAACTTTATGTACATACTGTGGTACTGGCCCTAAATTTGTCTGTTCTAGGTTTTAGATTATTCAACAGACTTCTTCCTGTACACCGTGCTCTTGTTTATTCATAAAACCCACTCATAAGGCAGAGTTTTCGTCAACACAACAGATTGGCGAATCACTAAGGAGCCACTTTAAAGAATAAGAAGAAGAACTTTTTTCGAATGGCAATGATCCGCATTCCGTTTTACGTAGTTTTAAAAAAAATATGGATATTAATATGCTAGACAATAATAAATATTCATAACTAACGTAAAAATTAATGAAAATCAGTTTTTTCAATATAAAAATACACACTTAACTTTTTTTGGTATTTATATTATTAAATATTACATTTTTAAAAAGAAATATTGAAGGAATGTTTATGCAATAAATCCGTTCTTTGTAGAAGTGTCACGAAACATTATTTTATTCGTTCTTTGTCGTGTAGATGACGCTTAAAAGTTAAGTGATCTCAATAACGTTATCAACTGAGACGGTCTTGAGATCATACTATGAATGAATGACCATCTTGAGAAGCTAAACGTTACTTGAGACTGTCTCAGCCAAGAAAGGTCTTGAGAACGAGTTTGAGAACGGTTTATTAATACGGGCCTTAGAGAAGGATATAGGTTACTTTTATCGCAACACGTGCCACAAACGAAGATTCTTAAATATGTTTTTTATCCCAGTACCAAATTATACACAAAAAAAGTATATCCCGAATAATTTTAGTTTTTTTCTATTTAATTTTCTCCGGCGTTCCGGATTCCAGAGCATATAGTCCCAGCCTTAATCTCTTCTGAAAAGTTACATTTTTCAGATACAATTTGTTACGTAGGCGCCGTCAATTTGTGAAGGTTTTTGTGTGTTTGTGTGTAATAGTATTTATTTGGATATTTATTGTCGAGAGCTATATTATATATGAGCAAATATTATCTAAAACTAACCATATATGTACACTTTATTCAAATTTACAGGCACAGTCTGTGATTTAAATGGAAAACCAAGGCACACCAAAGTGTTATATGTTTGCTACGCTCACGGAAAACATGAGGTGTATTCCTTTAAAGAGATATCAACTTGTGCATATGAGGCCATCATACTATCACCATTGCTATGTGAACATCCTCATTTCAAACCCAAAGACAAGAATGAGAATATTATCAACTGCTTGCCAGTTGACGACGCCCCCAAAAAACCAAGGAGTTTATTAAAACATGAGGTTGAAAGCCTTAAGTTTCAGCAACAAAGTTTGAAACTAGTGAATGAAGTGAGTATCATAATAATATTTTTATTCCTTTACTTCTATCTTTATTCTTATGTTCTTATGTTCTATAGTCTATTGCTAGTAAGCTTGATGTTATCCAAAAATAAATTACCCGTAGGTAATACTTAGTTAAAAGCATGCTGATAGTTTAGAAATAGTTTTCGTTTCCACCACTAATATATATTATATTATTGTACAATATAATGAGCCAATGTGCATGCAGTTTAATATTAATAAATGTTCCTATAAATTTATAGAAACATTTTTTAAATAATAATAATAATGTATTAATATTAATTAAAGATACTGCACATTTTTTAAAACATATATATATATATAGTTGATGTATATATATCTTATAAGTAGTTGATACTTTTAGTTGCTTATTTAACAATTATTGTGTTGCCATATTCAGGATGATCATATTAGGGATGTCTTAGCGGTGTTGAAAATTGAAAAAATTGATGAGGTAATTATTTTTTGTGTATTTTCTTTGAAATAAAAACACGCATTATACGTTTATAATAATATGCTTATGTATGCTTAATTATCCAGAAATGTGTTATAATTATGTAGTATGAGTAAACTAGAGAAAGCATGCATAATGCATCAATTAAGATTCTTCGAACCAACATCACATGTGTGACTCAAGGGGTCTAATCTCTAGGCTATGGATGCACTTATTAATAATATTCTAATTAAATTCCTTTCATCTGTTACAAACAAATATAATTACCAAAAATGTTACTCGTATTACAACCAACACTTAAGCAGCACACATCATAATATCACATGACAAAAAAACCTTGGTTTTTTAATTTTGAATACCCGCCGACGGTTCTCTGGCTTTTTCCACTATTTCCGCGTACATGATAGGAGGGTATTGGACATCTGATTGATTGATTGATTGATTGGATACATTCACCGTATGATTGTTAAGTGCGGTCGCGGAGCACGTAGAATTTCGTACATTGACTCATCGCTGCTTGTCTCTTTCACTCGCGCACGAATACATTGCTATTGCGCTTCCATTGCGTACCTGTGTAAACGCGATAGCAATAAATATGTCCGCGAGTGAAAGAGACAAGTAGCGATGAGTCAATGTATTAAATTCTACGTAATCCGCGACCGCACGGCGCACTTTAGTCTAATCGTCTTGATCCTGACTCCTGTACAAACTTATTTTCGATATTATGAATTAGGTAATATCATTTACTTTAAAATTGTTTTGTCTTTATTGTTATTTGATTCTTTGTGCAATGTGTTGCAGGGTTATATCAAGAATACCGAAGATGCAACATACAAAAAGTTATTTAAAACATGTCCGCAAAGTTCATTCAATTTCATACTATATATTTTGTCGTTATTTAAATCAACCTTATTAATACAACCTTAATAGCTTTATTTCGTTTCGTTAAACAATACGCAGGTCGTAAAATTTTTATTACCAACGTTAAACTATTAATTGAATTACAGCTTGGCAAAAATGAGTATGACGTGGTGACAGCAGGAACTAAAGACATTTTCTATTGTATCATCTTTTATTCATAATAGATTAGAAAGTCATATTTATTTAAATATAATAAAGTTGCTGTTGCCGCTGCTTCTGCTGTCACAAGTTTTTTTGCCAAGCTGTACAAATCAGTCAAGTCATTTTTCCATTCGGCTAGATCGCACGCGACTGCGAACACAGGGGTGCGCTTATTCGCATTTTTAGAACACATGAGTCACGATACATTTCGAGCGTTCGTGCGGTACTTCGGTATTCTTGAACTATGGTTGCAGAGTATTTGTTGCAAGAGGGTTTACATAGGTTTATTATTTATTGAATATACTTGATATTTTTTGTATGATACAGGACGGTGAGGCACACTTAAAGTTGGAGCTGCATCCGTTGTCCGAGGATGTAGATACAGATGAAGGCATTCATCGGTCCACCTTGCTCGACAAACCGCCGCCGATCACGGACGATTCGCCTGTTAGAGCATTTTTGAATGGAGAGAACTGTTTGAGTGGGGTAATATTTTTTTTGTTTGCATCTCATACATCCTACTACTATTATGAGGATGGATGAATCGGTGTTTGGTACTCTTTCACTGAAAAAAAAACTACTGAACGTATTTTGATGACAATTGGTTAACTCGAGTCACTGGATTAATACATTTTATCCCAAAAAGTACAGATGTTCTCATAGAATATTGTATTTACGCGGGCGGAACCGCGGGCAAAAGATAATAATAATAAGTATTTTTTAAAGGGTGGGTACATCGAGAATACTATAAATGGCTGGTAGAGAATGCCACAAGGCATTAAGGCCGCCTTGTACAGTCACGCGCATAAAGTGTTGTAAAACAGTATCTAATCATAAATAAATTAAAAATGTCTATGTTTTATACCAATAGTTTGGTCAGTGCCCATGCGCCACTTGACTCTTAACAACGTCATTTGACTTTTCATGTTCTCATACTTTCTCCATCATGAAAGAGAATTGGTTATCTCCTACTATACTATATTAAAGTTTGTAGGAAGATACAAATTTCAAAGTATATATTGTGCCAGACATTTCAATAAGGGTATTCATTATTTATTCTGCCGTTACGGGGCAGACCCAACTCACACAAAGGGTCATCTGGTGGCGTGAGTGGTATAAAAAATGGTCAACAAGAATTTTCGATTTTTTTTTCTGTCACCAGGCGGCGCTTGGCAGCCGGGCCTTGTCGTGTCATAAAGCTGTCAGATGTCATGAATTTAAAAACCCTCATTTCTGCCTTAATTTTTTTGACAGCTCAGCAATTCCGCGCCTTTTTAAAAATTTCGTACAATTTTCAGGGTACCGGCTGGTGGAAGTACGAGTTCTGTTACGGGCAGTACGTGATCCAGTACCACGTGGACCGCACGGGTGAGAAGACCACCCTGCTGCTAGGCAAGTTTAACGAGGAAGCCCATATTAACTGGATCAAAGACAATCGCGGTAAAGCACCGCAACCTAAAGGTAATAAAAGTTAAGAACTTTTTTGTCTGTCGCTTTTTTTTACCCGACTACGGCGAAGCCAAGGGAGGGTGAATGATTTTGGCAGTTTATGTATTACGTATGTTTGTTCCATCGTAGCGCCAAAACTACTGATCTGTTTTTAATAAATGATGTATCAATCAATTCGTAATAATAGCCCGGGTAACATAGGCTATAAGGATAAAAGTAGATACTGGCGTCATACTCTTTTTTGCCAAGCTGTAGGTACAACTTAAATCAGTATCTACACAATCGTTTCTTTTTAAGTTGAAATAATAATTGTAAATTGAACATTTATTTTAATCTACAATATTTGTCTCCAGAGAAACGCACGTCCGTGTCACATTTCTACTCGGACGGTGACGTGTGCGATGAGACTCAAAAGCCGCGACAGACCGAAGTCAAGCTAAAGTGCGTGAAGAACTCCTCCACTCCCGCTCAAGTTTCCCTGTACCTGTTGGAGCCAAGAACCTGTCATTATATTCTCGGAGTCGAATCACCCCTTATATGTGATATCCTACCCCACGTAGACGAATATGGTCTGGTGAAAACCGCAAAATCAGACGAAAAAGAAACAATTGAGGAGGCCCAAGGAGTGAACGCAGACGACGAAATCAAAGTGAAAGATATGAATAAATTTGGTTTCGATTTAAATTAAATGTATCGTATAGGTATTTGGAGTTATTCCTTGAATTGTCCTTCAGCCTATCCTACACTCTTGAAACTATAGTAATGAATACTTAGGTCATGTGATTTTGGTGTTGAAATCGTAGGTGTATGTGGGTAGCTAAGCAGGCTGTAAGTGTAGACTGGAGTTCAGGCGCAGTCGCAGCCTGAAACTTTGGAGGGGGTCACGAATAATAATAGATGCAATAATATGTCGAGTAAATAATACTTTATTGCACACAATAACAAATGGAAGTAGGAAGAATATTATTTTTTTTGCAAAATCGGTTTACAATATTAGAGACTTCTGGGGCCATATCTGCGTGAATATTTAGAAGAGCTTAGCCTGTCAGCCTCTCTTCTAATATTGCGGTCATGTTAGGGAAATAAATATAAAATGCAAAAATACGTTTATTGTTTCATTCTTTTTTTTTGACGTGACAACGTCTTATAATTCGATGGAGCCGGCTGCACGCACGAAAAAACATGACTCATGCGGCGTTACCTCGCTATGAGGCGTTCCATTTCTTATGACGTTGTCACGTATAACTATCGTCAGTTAACCGACTTTACAGACAACTGATTTTTTTTCCTTCATTTAAGGTCGCTTGGAACTACATAGGGTTATCAGCGACCACTATTATATTATTTAAATTAAACCATATATATTAGGAATTTTAGAACATTATCACACATATCAGGATCAGTTAATAATACATATCTGTCATTGGTAAAACCAAGCAATTGTCTTTCGGATTCATAACTATTACAATCTATTAAAACATGACTAACAGTGAACGGTGAGCCACATCTAAGACAAGTCCGAGGAGTGCTTTTCGCGAACAAATGCGAGTGAGATGCGTTGGTATGGCCTATTCTCAGCCGTGTTATTATACATTGGTCTTTTCTATTACGTTTAAAAAAATTAATTTTCACCCTTTAGAACGTCTCTCCTGAAAATATGTAATTTGGAAAAGTCCAAATATGATTCCACATACGATTAATTGTGTGAGATAATTCTCGTTTAGCATATTCTCGTTTCATTCTTGTTATAAATAAATAAACATTTATTTGACAATGAGACATTACACCACAAATAATAAAAAAAAGCCTTCATACAAAAATCACAAGAACAAGAATTGCCACCCTGTGCAGATTATTTTACATTAGGTATTAAACTATACTTACTTATATTGTCAGACAGCAGTTCCCCGTCTCCCATTTTCATTGTTGAACATAACAAGAGGAATTATGAAATAAAAGTAAACATATTTAACTTGACATTTATTTACATTTATATCAACAAAACGGGTGTTATATAAAACAGTTCTTTATAATTAATTTAATGTTATATCAATTTTATATCTACTGAATGCGGTGCCTCGATTTGAGTGAAAATAATTTCTGTGATTTGTTCTCATTATCATCTCTGGTCGAAAAACTAAGTCATTTCGTCCACTTTCGAGGGATACAAACATCAAACTTTGGCTTCTCAAGTGGATCTTATAGGTCAATTTGTGACTCGGATAAGTTGAAATCGTGACTTTAACATTTCATTATAAGTAGAAAATGACAGAAGCTCTATTGACAATGTGATTCATAACCAAAATACTTTAGATTGGCACTTTTCACTGATTTATTATTTGCTTATTTGCGATTGAAAAGTGCCATAAACTCTCTAAGACGTGCTAATCAAATGGTTTTTAAAGGTATCCGGCTGAAACATATTTTCCTTCTGCAGTAACATTATTGCAATATAACGCTAAGCCATGTTCTCACTACGCCGTAGTCTTTGCGCTAAAAAGTCGCGCGTCTTTGCGATGTAGTCTGACGTAGCGACGTAGTCGCCGAGCCGCAGGCAAGGGCTACGGAGCGGCGTAGTTCATTAGTTACGCTGCGCCGTACACTTTGCGCTGTAACAAAGCGACGTACCCTGATGTAGCCCGCGCGTTGAACTACGACGAAGTTCATTACGTTAGTTTAAGTATCGCTACACGATAATACACTGTTTAGTGTTTTATAATTTTACTATCCCATTTTAAATTTTATTTTAATCACATTGTCAAACCAATTCAACAATCTAGCGATCTCATATAATGTTCATAAGAAACATTTTAAAAACTTATGTAGTCAAAAAATTTTTCAGTACCTAATATCCTAAATCAGGATTCGGTACGAAATACATGAAAGTTGAGAGCTATTTATTATTAAACGATTTCGTCCATATAAAAATATATGTCCTTCATGTAGTAAGTTCTAAACGTCACTACGTCGGTGTAAAAACTAGTTTACTGTTTCTATGCAAAAGCTAAATTACGTACATCCAATAGCAAAAATTAAAGAGAAATTGACTCGGTCTCAGATCATGAAAAAATAATTATTGCGAGTTGTTTTTATCTAAATGCATGGAACAATTACTGGTTGATAGTGATCACTAAGAATAGCAGACGTTTATGCATGGCCGGGCACCGTTAATCAAATAGTTAACTTCGTTAATCGTTAATCCGCTACAAAAAAAGTTAGCTTCGTTAAACGTTAAAGCGTTACATTTCGGAAGAATGCCCAAGGTAACGTTAATCGTTAATCCGTTAATATGTGTAAAATTGCATCTTTATATCGTTGCGTTAGTGAACTTATAAAACCAATTTGATAATTGAAAATTGGTTTTATAAGTTCAAGTTTATAAGTTTTTACAAGCAAATGATCACTGACAGTAATTTATAATAACAACAAACAAACAAAACACTCGTCGCTCTAAGCACTGGCGCTATGTAATGAAATGATCAAACGAAACAAATCTCTTCGCAGTTTTCTTTCTCACTCGCACGCGCCGGTAAAATATATCTAGTTTTGTTTTTGTTTCACTCGCTGCCACGCGCCGCCCGGCACTTGTCGGTGCCGTGCGGTAACTATTAGGCATTGGATTAACGATTAACGGACTTCTTCATACTAACGGAAGTTAACGTGTCCGTTAACATTTTTAAAAGTTAACTTAAAAGTAAATCCGTTAATCAAAATGTTAACTTCGTTAATTAACGATTAACGGATTAACGAGTTAATGCCCAGCTATGCATTTATGATGCTGACTTTTATTTCTTACAATTGTAAAATTTTGCGTAGGAGTTATTTTCATGATCTAAGAGCCCAGCCTAGTAAAGTTGGTGAAATTTAATTTCCAGATTGATCTACGCGGTGAGTTCATTTACTAGCACTTAATTTATTAAATCAACAGTTACAACAATAAGGTCTCATTCAAGTTACTCAAAAATAAAATTGTAAGATAAAATATCTTATCTTAAATTTCTTTATTTATCTACATCACACATATAGACATACAGCTTAGATCGATCGTGTCCAGGATTTGATACACAAGTATGTCAAGCTAATACAGAAGTAGGTAAGCATTAGCATCTATAAGGCTAAGATCCGGAAGGCTGAAGAAAATTCAGAGTGCTGAAAATAGAACTGTGCGCTAATACAATAAAGCTGAAAATTGAACACACAAGGGTCGGGTTAAATGTCAATATCATATATTGTCATATACACTCGACACTCGACACATCGATTTTCAACTCTATTGTATTAGCGCAGAGATCTATTTTCAGTGCTCTGAATCTTCCTGAGCCCGCCGGATTCCGGATCATATAGCCCCAGCCTAAGGATTCAAAATATATAGCTTTAAAGGTTTCGTTAAGGCGAAGTTCCTTCACCATTTTGACAAAGTATTTTTTAGTCATTATATCAAAGTGTGCTTCTTCAAGTTTTAACAATTCCCATTATAAAACTAAAGAAGCACTGGCTAGACAGATACACATTGAAAGGCCGCATAATATCAGCACATTGAAAATAAACATCCCCGTTTACAAATAATTTATTTATATTACTTACCTACAAACTAAATATAATAAAATTTGTTTTATCATTAGCCAAAAACAAAATGTTCTACAATTTGTTCCAACTGTCATTAAACAGAAAGCTTTTTAATTAAAATAATGTTTTATTAGTTTTGTTGATTTTGCTTCGAAAACCGTAAAATTAACGAAGCATTTGTGAGCCCTTTACAATAGATTTGTAATAAATTAAACTTAAAAACAACTAAATTTATAAGTTACAAACGTTGTATCTATCAGTTCTTTATATAATTAATAAACGATGAAAGACAAAGGAAAGAAACAAAAGGAATCGACATTTAAACGGATTAAATAATGATAATATACACTAGTAGGAATTTAACCTAAACTGAACCCCTCTTGAGCTATGTTTGTCAATAGTTAATTATCTAATATAAGTTTCGAAAAATTAATTAATCGATTAAGTAATACTTAATTATAACTATAAGTAAATATTGGTTATTCTCTATGCAATAAAGATACTCAGAATGAATCTATAATAAATCTTAAAGAAAACTACAATTTAACATAACAAAGAAGTGACACATGACACAGTAAACGTGGACATACGAAGGTGAATGTCGTAGATACTTATGAGAAACTTAATCTAAATTTTAAATACTTAAATCTAACAAAAGATTTTGACTACGGTCAATGTTCGATGTTTCAACAAAAGCACAAACTACAAAAGGCATTCGTCATATCATACATATACAAACGAAAATTTACCACCTTTGAATATTTACCCTATAGGTATTTTAAAATTATATACCTACTAAAGAAGTAGGTATTTATATATTTGGTAAAGTGCACCAGAAACTTCATGCAGAAAAATATTACATACATATTAAGTACATATTGTTATGTTACAACAGCAAAAACAATTACACTGACAATGTTGACTGACACATTGAGATCGTAAACTAATTTACATCACAACAATTACTGTTATCGTAATGGCCACATTTTTGGTAACGAAAAATTTGTAACACTGTAAAAAAAAATTGTGATACGAAATATTACTGCAACTCTCTCTAGCTTACAATTTATAACTGTGTAGGTTGTTCGACAGCATCGAATGTCGGACGTCGCCTTAAATCATAATATGACACTATTTAAAAACTTGCTCTTTGGCGTTTAAAATAAACGCACGCTTAAACTAAAAGCGACTAAAACTTATAGAAAAAAAAAAACAATATGATTTTGGGGAATACTTTGGAAACGTTAAATCCTTTGACACAAACCTTAGCCTTATACCTACTTATTAAATAACAACTGTGCACGTGGACTCGCATTTCAAATCTTACGAACTATTCAGTACGAGTGCACCGAACATCACAACAACGCTCCAAGACCCCGTGCAGTCACTAGTACGGTCGGGACAGTTCCCTAGAACGTTTCAATTGAACTTTGAGTCTCTTTGTACCTATCTGGAAACCGTTCATGGCCTGTATGGCGGCCTGCGCGGAGGTGGCGTTGTCGTAAGACACGAATCCGAAGCACTTGGACAGGTTGGTCTGCTTGTCGATGAACACCTTAGCGGAGATGACGTGACCGAACGGCAGGAAGGTGGAGGCCAGGTCCGTGTCCGTGAACTCCTGCGGCAGGTGGTAGATGAAGAGGTTCCCGCCCTCGGGGCCTGAAATGTCAGCATAAAACTATAACTACATTGCTTTTCGGCTGTAATGAGGCTTCATCTTTGTACACGTAGAACTAGGTTGTAATTTTGTAATTCGAAGGTATTAGTGGTATCAGTATTGAGTTGGGCTGGTTTTGCTTCTCAATTACTTATTAAATTTTTAATACGAAAAAACTGTGTACTTGACTAGTGTGTGTACGCGTGTGTATGTTTGACTATTTTTCACACTGAGACGGCAAAAAATTAGCACACTTAATATGAAATTTGACACACGGTTTGTAGACATTATTAAATATTACACACATGGACTATTTTTATCACGAAAAATGTAGGATTCCACGAATAAAGAGATTTTATTATATGGCGGGCAACATCTAGGTGGACTGTTGCATACAATGCACATTGCACACTGCACATTTTACTTAAGTACAAATCTTATATGTTATACTTTTAGGTATAACCCATAGACGTATTATAAACCAGGCATGTCAGGCAAAAACTGTGTCCACTTAAATGACCCCACTTCTGGGGTTGTTTGGGGCCATTTTGACATTTGAGGTATGGTGAAATCAAAATGGCGTAACTTTTTCTTGTATGAAGATTTTCTCTGTCAAATGTCATCATAACCCATCCTTAGTTTTGAAATCTTTAGGCATTACCAATCAACTAATTCGCACAATATTCACCTTCGACCTGCTTTCCCGCCGCCGCCGCAGCCGCCGAGCCGAGCACGGAGCCGAGCGGCGCGGCGGCGAACGCCGTGCCAAACTGCGTCGCGTACGCCGAGCTTAGCTGCTCCGCCGTTGACCCTGGAAAGTTACCATTGGACATTGTATTTAGGACTTTGGTACTTGCTGAAAGTAGATGGCGATAAGAGGACGGTATAGCTGCGCTTCAACACTTGGCGGAGGCACAGCCGTGTTCAATATAACTCGAGAAACGTAGCCGGAGCACATAATCACATAATACAATATATACCTAGGTAAGGGAACATACCCGTTCTACGTGACCTGTTTAGGGGGTGGAGGTGACAGCCTCCGTGGTCCAGCGGTTTAGAGTTTGGCTCTACTCGGAGGTCGTGTGTTTGATTCCCGCGTTTGAACACGAAAAATGTTGTTTCCAAACAACAATTGTTTGGTTAGGACAATGCAGGCTGATCATCTGATTGTCTGACAAGAAAGATGATCCATGCGTCGGATGGGCTACATGCCCTACAAAATTTGGTCGGTCGTGTCGGTCATCCATCTCACTGGGCTGCGAGAGTAAAGGAAGAGAGAGTGCTTTTGTGTACTGCGCACACACTTGCACTGGCACTAGTTATATAATAACTCCTGCTCCTGCACCGAAATCGGTGTGGGGAGCTATTGGGGGTATTCAAATTTTATCTCACCTACAATTCAATATTATTAGGTGTAATCGGGTGGGGGGAGGGGATTTTTTAGTTACGTAGTAAACATCTTCAAGGAAAATCTCGCGCGACAGCCTATATACTATACTATTAGTACTAAGTGAAAAAGAGGGGGGAGGGGTCTCGGCATATACTACGCCTGGTTGTTACCAGTTGGCACCATTGAGGTAGAAATGGGTAAACAGTGTCACTAAAGTTATTAGCACAAATAAAATTATTGGTCGTAGACGCATTTTAGTTGCTACTTATACTTCGCGCCTTATTAAGAATTAAAAAATCCTCGATGCTTTGAACTACGGGTTAAACAGCAAACAAACCTCAAAAAATAACGCTCACCTCACAGTGAGACACAAACGACTTGGGAAAAACTAAACACGAAACAATTTACGTTAAAGACCATAAGAAGCAATCACATAATCGCCACAAAAACGTCGAGAAAGTTCCAAACAATGGCGGAATAATTTTATCGTGGTTTATCGGCGACAGCCGACATGTGGAATCTAGTTCATTTTTATAATAGCTTACGACATCTAGTTATGCAACATTATTCACCGAGGAAAACTCTATCTAGACCGGGTTATAAGAATATCGAAACACGATCGTTGCTTCATAGAAATTCACACAAACATTGAGTGAATCCAGACAATCTATATTTTTACTGCAATTCTTAACGTTACTGTAATTGGATACACTTAGGGTCAGTTGACACTGCGACGATACGAGGCGCTACGCGGCGCTGGATTTTTTTTAAAGCTACTGAATATTGAACTTTATTCACTTCACAAAAAGATAATGGTTTCATGAAGTCAATCTCTGCAGCGCGGTGCAACATGATATTCGAACTCTTAAAATGAAACTGTGTTTTGTAAATTTGCATTATGATTAGTCCTAAACATTCATAATGCCTGTTTCACAATCTTCTTAAAATTGTCTGGAAAATTGTCTTGTTTGGAAGTTTTGTCGCTGCTTGCTTTATATCAAGCGACAGAGACAAAACCAGCAAATAGGCTATCTGACAATTATTAAAAGGTTGTGAAACAGAACCTTTAGCTAAGTTGCCATCGCTAATTAGGAGGCGAAGTTCGAAAACAAAAATGTATGGTATTATACATAAGTAGCGCGATGTAGCGTCATAGCGATGCTTACGTCACATAGCGATGCTTATTTCAAATCCCACAGATTTTTTTAAACTGCGTCGTCGTAATTAGTGAATTGGCTAAAAGCTCTGGCCCTTATGCAACAAACCTATTAGAAGGTATTTTTATGTAGGTATCAATAAAATGTACAATCTAAAACATACCTTATAAAATTACTTTAAATATAAGTTACATCTATTTTCATGCTATATACCTACAATTTAAAATTATTTTCTCAAAACTATGTACACGCTAATTAAAAATGTAAAAGCAGTAAACATTGAACAAAGATAGAATTATGTAGCTAGCAACACATTTATAAATTATGTCAAGCCAGTAGTGATGTTATAATTTAATACAAGCACCCTCATGCAGAAAAACAGCGAAACAAGGCTTAATTAAAAGGAAAACGTGAGCTTCAATTATTTGGAGTTCGTTTAGAATGTTCGCTGCGACTACTGTGAATAAAATAATAAGTAGGTACATTTAACACATTACAAATCACACAAATAGATAAAATTTTCCTCAAACATAATAACTATTATTATTTATTACACAAATATTATTCGATATTAGGTTTATCCTTATGTAGATGGTATTTTAGTACACTAAATCGAAAGATTCTTTTTTACACTGCATGGTTTTTCAATTGTTTAAAAGTCCTTTATCTATATAGTAACAAATTATTAAGAACATTATAGTTTCATATGATTATTCAACATAATATTATTATAATTCTTACAAATAGCATTAAAGCATGCCGCATGCGTCTTATTTTGTGCTTTTACTGTGTAGCCAAAATACCTAATATTATGTTGATATTATATATACATTGCCTAAATCCACGAATAATACAATATTTACATAACGAAAACAAGCACAATCAAATTGTTTATAAGCACAACTTCGATGGTTAAAAATCAGCAAACGAATGCACTATCTGTGAGCAAATAACAAACCTTTCCAAATTTAAATTAATTGATAAGTTCTTATAACAAAAAAAATCTTGGATATCAAAAACTATCACTCACTATTATGTTTACACTTGGCTTACGGAATTGGAAATAGTGTTTGCTAACGCTATTTACAATTCTTGACATGCGTTTAAAGCGCGTTCAAACCTCGTCATGTAAGCATAGCCTTAACCTGTACCTGATTAAATCCACACACGCGTTACGTCATTAAACTTTCCAAATTATAAACAACTTAAAAAATTAAAAACACTCACAGACAATGCGCCGTATGCGCAACAGATTAATATTATCACAGTTACATATGTCAACGACTAATTAATGAACACAAATTAAATCATTCCATTACAAACGTCGCAGACTCTTTACCTGTTATATTAGTCTTTCCGAGAAGACCTGAAGTGTGAAAAATGTTCATCGTTAATATACTTTTAACTCTCAAGGTACTAAAGCCCAATCTGAAAGAGGAAAGTTTGAGGACAAAAAAGATCATTACGTTTTTCCATGGCCAACTTACGTGGCTACATTCCAATTAGAGATTTGGACAGGTAAAGCCATTAAAGCGGAATTTATAGAACCTTAATTGCCCCCGGAGAATGAATTCCCGGACTGGGCCGGGGAGAAATGTCAATTATATTCTCCTGTGATTAATTAATTAAGACTATTTTAAGAGCTGACAATGTACGGTCAGCAAATAAGTCTAGTTAGGCAAGTAGAGGCATTTTATTTTATTGTAGTTTTACATTCATCATTATTAGAAATAGAGTTCATTTCTAATAATGATGAGTATTCTAGTAAGTATATATCTTCACACTGCTTCTGTAGCAGTGATTAAAGTTTACAGTATAGTTGGCTACAGTAGTCTGAATATCCTCCGATTTGAAATTGTCAGGCGAATCGACGTGCGATTGACACTACACATCTATGATTTAATGACCCGTCATTCACATGGAGCCAATTGGAGATATCCGACAGATTATCTACGTAAGTAGGTACGTGAGTACTAAGTAGTTATGTATCAGCTCTATATTTGATACCATTTTAGGCCTAGGCGTAGCACCTTATACTAAAAGTCATGATATTTAAATGTCAATACTCTATGAGATCATAGTCTATGAGCGTTAAGTTTGCAGTGAATCATCAGTGCATATGTCAAAATTGACGCGTACCTAAACCTTATTCCCTTCTTCAAATTAAAGTAAGCCATTTTGACATATGTATGCTTCACTGCTAACTACAGGTAGCTCATTTTAACTTTCCCTTGTCTTTGACCATATAAATGTATTTGGTTCTTTCCATTTACATCTTTAATAAATAAGAATATTCAATAATTTCGAAGTTAACTAACTTCCATTTGCAAATCAATTCATAATAAGTACGACCACGGCTTCAATGTCTTTCGGCAATACTCGTTTTTCATACATCGTCTGTCATTTCCATAGAAAAACGTAGATTGCCGAGGGCCATTAGCACGGTTTTACTGTAATTTATAACTAGATTATCATATTATGTTTATTTATTTTTAGTGCATTTGGCCGAAGGACGTAGATACTTACACAACTGCGGCGCGGCGGACTGCGGCGCCGCCGCGGGCGCCTGAGTGACCACGGGCTGGGTCATGGCAGCCAGCGCTGCCAAGTTCTGCACCGACACCGGTGCCAGCAGCCCGCCCAGCTGCTCCGCCGCCCCGCCGCCCACGCCGCCCATGCCGCCCACAGCGCCGCCACTCAGCCCTGCGCCATTGAAACCGATATCCTGATAGTTAACACCTAGGAAGGAAAAACGGAAAGCAACTTAACAAAAAAAAAAAACAAACGTAAACTGAAAAAATAATAATTACAACACACACTTAAAAACAAACTAATAAATAATAAGGTAAATTATAAAAACATTTGAAACTAAATTAGAAAAGTTTAGCATAAAACAAATGCTCATTGAAATTACATGAGCATTGTGACACGAGTAGATAAACATTAAAGAGCGTGCATTGAATTTTTAAGTACAATGTACATTATTATTTTACAATCGAGTCGCTAATTGGAAAGTTCCCAAAAACAAAGAAAAGGTCAAATGCTACGAGACGATTGCATTACCTGTACAATGTATTGAAGCTTGTATAAACTAGCACATGACGTCACAAATTATATGCTTTTGATGGAATTAATAAAATGAGATATTAATCGCTAAATTCTCAAACGTTTCTTTAAAGTTAAGAGGTTCTCAAGTCACATGCTGTCCTTGTCTTTCTGACAAGCAGGACAGTGACAGCCTGTTTTTGAAAGCGCTTGACTTGTAATCTAACAAGCGGTTACATTTTTTAAATAAATTGTTAAACGTATCTTATTGATAATGAGTAATGACTAAGTAGGAAAAGAGTTCCTAATTAGGTACTAAGGCCGCTGGCTCGAACATAGCGGCGAGTGGCACGGCAGCGGTACTCGCACGCCGGCGCCACTGTCAACGATTGACTGCTGTCAAACTGACTGTGGTGCCCGCGTGCGCGCGCCGCCGCTCGTTGAAGCCGCGCCGCCGCAGCCGCGCCACTCGCCGCTATGTACGAGGCAGCAGTCTAACATTACACAAATATAGTGTTTTTTTTGTGTTAAGTATCCTCCTTACGAGTCCTACTACTATTCTATTGTAAATGTGAAAGATTGTGAGGATGTATGGATGGATGTTTGCGACTCTTTCAAAATGTACCTAAGTAGTTTAGGCTCTGGATTAACACATAGGCTAGATAATTTTTATAGCGGCAAAATGTAAGGTTCTCGCCAGATTTCTTTTTGTGCGTACTATGTCGCGGTAAACATCTAATTTAATAACAATAATTTAGCGACTATTAAATTCTACACAAAATATTATGGTACTACTCGTCTAAGATAAGGTATTTGTGTAGAATTGAACAGGTTCAGTTTTGATATTGTTTCTTTATTTCATTGACAGTTTGTTATATTTTTGAAATCTCTAATGTAAATCGATAGTACGTTTTGAATATTTGAAATTTCAAAGTTCAAAGAGTACATAAAAGAATAGGTACAACAAAGAACATGACGAACACCTCAAACAGTGGGTAAACATACTGACTTTCCACGTATCTTTATAAACTCGTATAAAACAATTGCGTTTAAGTAAATAAGATAATGAAATAGCTCATTCTGAAGTCATAATAAGCATTCAACGTAAACGTTTTTAATTAAAGACCGTGCGTAAATTAGTTCAATTGTTTCTCTTGAGGACAACGGGGAGTGTATCGTAAGGAGGTTACGATTTATTGCCATAGAAAATTCTAATAACGCCCCTCCGAGATTTGCGACATTCTCCGCTGGTATTGTGTCCTTTTATTACGCTAAGCCTTATTGGCTTTTTTAGGTTTCGTAGGCCTCTAAATACTGTTTAGATGTCTTTTGATTCCACAGAATAAAGAAACAGAATAGAAATGAAAGAAGTAATACAACAGAATGGCGAATCTAGGATACAATAATAAGTAGCATTACTTAATTTAGCATTACCTTAGTATTACATAATAGTTATAGAATCATTAATTAATGACGACTATAAGATTTGATATTAAGGGGCCCTTATACGGTCCGGTTTTCCTTCGGTTCGGCCTGAACGGATGCAAAATCGTATCATCTGTGTGCAAGTTCGAGATCGCATCAGTCGGCCGGATAGACTGAAGCGATTCGTACCAGTGTTGCCAGGTTCTTCTTGCAAACCTACTAAGATCGCGTAGGTTTCTACTAAAAACTAGTAAAAGAATACTGAAAACTATCAAAAAAGCTACTCAACTTAGGAATCCCTAAAGCCCTCAAAAAACCACAGCATTTTAGGTTTTGTTATATTCAAATTTTATTATTTATTGAATTAAGTATATTATAAATGTTATCGATAAATTAAAATATACTAGGAAATATTACGCATATAGTAATTAAATGGGTAGTTTTAAGAGAATTACGGACGAATGCTACGATGTATTGTTATGATATGGTGTCAATTTTTTTTTGTTTTTTTTTGTGCCTAACCTAGGCCATTTTGTATATGATTACTGTCTGGCTCTTTCCTACTAATACACTACTAACAACTAAATTCCTACTAAGGAAGGGAATAAAAGACTTAATTTAGTAGTAAAACTTCGTAAAATAACTAAGTTGGCAACATTAATTCTGGACTGTACGGATGGACTAAACGGAGTAACGAATGTGTGACAAATCGCTTCAGTTCTCGCCAGAGCCGCGACCGTGCGGGCGTGTATCGTGTACAAGCGTAGTGAGTTTACAATTAATAAATACGACCGTAGCTTGTGGCAAACCAGAGCGACCTGATGCGATTTTTCCGTGTGTGTTTTTAGGCCGAAATGACGTCAGTTGGGTCGGATGCGATTTTTTCCGTCTATGTGCTCGAATCCGTTCAGGCTGAAATGACGTCAGTTGGGTCGGATGCTATTTTATGCGTGTATGTGCTCGAATCCATTCAGGCCGAACTGATGTCAGTTCTAGCTGAAACGATCGGCCTCTCGTCTGTGGGAGGCTTAAGTAACATAACTTAATCTAGCGTTTATTAAAATTGAAACCTTGCAACAACGTCGAGCCTTGGCCCTGCAACAACTGCTGTTGTAGGCCAACCGCCTGCAGTTGCTGCAGCAGTTGCAGTTGCGTGGCCGGTGACAACGCCGCCTCTGAGGCCAGGTACGCGGTGGGCGCGACCGGCGTCGTCAGGCCCCATAGACTAGCCTGCATGGCCTGCATCTTCTTCTGTTCCTTTTCCTTCTGTGTGTCCGCGAACTTCACTACCAATGGCGCAGAACAACCCTCCATCGTTTGACTGTGATGTAGCGCCTGAAATGTATCATGCAAAAGGAATTTACTATTTTCTATCACACTTTTGACAGTTTGATGTTGTATTTCTCTGTTTGTGTTACGACATATGGAAAATGCTTGCCAAATAATAACCAAACTGTTATGTAATTTGGATAACTACAATTTAAAAAAAAAAAACTATAACGCGAGTACTTTAATTATTTAGCCTATGTTACCCGGGCTTTTATTATTATTACGAATCTATTGACCTTATTTATTAAAATCTGACTAAGTATTAGCTTAGGCGCTACGGTGGAATAAACATACATACACTGCCAAAATCATTACCCTTCCTTTTGGCTTCGCCGTAGTAGGGTAAAAATTAGAGACACGTAATCCGTAGTCCAGCTTACCCTACACTCTACAGTTGGAGAATAAATCTAAGCCACACTTGTTTGTTACTTATACTCATAAGAATACAACTATAAATTATATGCAATAAAGTATTTAAAACAAACGCATTCAATCAACAATATCTGACGCACAATTAAATCATCCTACAATCCGGTGATGACGCAATCGTCTTTTGTTACCGTTTGCGGTAACTATACGCATTAGCTGCCTGCCTAATTAATTACCCGGGGGGATCGATCAGTGATTGTTTGATGGCCACTATCGATTAATTAAACGTCTTTGACATCATTAGATATTTACATTACTCATGGGCATTGGCATGTTCTAGATTAGATTTGTTATGTCATCATCATCATATCTATTCTATACTATCTATTCGTCAAAGCATAGTACATATCAGCGATATGAAAAATAAATGAATACCCCGACCACAGTTGATGCATACCTAGGTACATCAGTAGTATAACAACTTTGTTGAGAATAAATTATCAATTTCATAAATTTTGCACTAATCGAGAAGTAAGGGTCCATTTACACTGAAACGAAACATGGCGCTGCATGTCGTGAATCGTTTCGTTTCGGTGTGAACTGACCTTAAGTAATAGACGTAACACATAACTGTCATCTTTAAGCCGCGCAGGTAGAATCTTTACCTATTTAAGCAACAATACTTCTAACCATGGAGCTAGTACAAAGCTTCTTACACGATGAATTATCAACTTGGTAGCTCGTACCTTGATAGCAGCTATCGCGGCCTGCTTGCTCACGAAGGTGACGAATGCGCAGCCCTTACTCTGCCCTTGCGCGTCTCGCAGCACCGTGCACTCCTCTATCGCGCCGTGGCCTGCGAACAGCGCGCGCACGTCGTTCTCCGACAACTTCTTGTTGAGCATACCCACGAAAAGCTTGCGTTCTGGAACAACGCAAAATCTTATTAGTTCTCTCTCTCTCTCTCTCTCTCTCTCTCTTATTCTCTAAGTGAAGAAAATACATATTATGTATGTTGTATGCTCGCCGCCTTGGTTCTTTCATATTATCACTATTAAGATAGGGTGGTGATACCAATGATACAGCAACACTTAGATATATTTGAAACTTCTTTATTTTACGTGTCATATGATACATATCAGAGAAACGCATAAGACACACGTCTACATTAAAATTAGCCCCCTGGCTAACTAAAATAAACATTCATAAGCATCAAGATCACCGTCATTTTATCATCTGACATTGTACACTTTTTTTTAATTTTATTTAAATATATTATGTCAAATAGTGTCAAGTTAAAAAGGCGGGAAATAGAATTTTCGTTTCAATTTTCAACACCATATTCCTAAATCGTTAACTCTAAATTCTAGTCAAAGTCCAAATAAATAGTCAGTACAGCCAATGAGTCAAGTCAGTCGATTCAGTAAAGTGGTAGAAACTTTACTGAAAGTTCCTAGGGAGTTTTGGAGGGAACACAAAATAGCACGTTTTTTGAAGTTGTACCACTTTCCCACACTTGTGCACGTTAACGAATATTTAATGGTTAATATTCTACCAATATTACACATTAGGAACCGGAATAACACAAATTTTTGAAGGAAATACAAAAACCACAACGTCACCCATTGATTTCCCCGGCAAAAATCATACACTTTTTTATCAATACTTTAACATTCTGGTCGTAGAGATTCTAAATCTATGCCGTAGTCTATTTTTCGGAAGGGTTTTATTGTAACTGAATTAGATGTTAGGACTTTCGCAAATATTAGGACCGCTTAGAAATTGTATTATATGCTTTCAATGTCCATAACACACGGTTGAAAAACTTAGGCCTCAGTACACAACACAGCTCCGAAACGTAGCATAGTCAACGCTATAACAAGTAGCATGAATTACTTCTTATTATATATTATATTAGCATGTAGATGAATCTACCGTAGCTATCCGTAGCTACCAACATAAACGTGTTGAAAAGATTAGTTTAGAACGAAATTGGCCTAAGAGGTTTCAGTTTAAGTGTTCACCTTACCTTGAGATGCGCGCGACGGCGTAAAGCTAGAGTAGAATATTAAAGCAAACGGCCGTATTACAAACGGTATAAGCCACACTACATTTTACACCCGCAACATGTCTCCTTGGATTTATTATTTAATATAAGCCAAAACAATTTAAACTTTCACTAGGTAAAAGGTTTCGTTTTTTATATGCGCGAAGCACAAGTGTTTTATACAAAACGCGTTGCAATGACACGGTACGCATAGTCAATTTTTAATTTTTTGTAAATTGTATTTTTAGGGAACACATTTAAAGGATACTAGATAAGATAACAGGTTACCCTGTGGTCGAAATTCGCCCATATATCATAGTATAATTTTAAAATTTGCTATAAAAGGATTCTTTTGCTTGTCAAAAATATAAAAAATGTAAATGTTGCCTATGTAATGTGAAAGTCAGATTGGCGATTATGTCACAAATGTCAAACCAACACCTACTGTTATTACACAAACGCATAGTAGTGCAAGTTATTAATCTGAGGTGGTGTGTGTAACTTTATTTTTATTAATTTGATGTATTTATAAGCATCATTAAATTTTTTTAGCTTTCTGCACATCTTTCTCCACATAAACTTTAAATGTGCCAAATTTCATACTCCTCTGTTCGCACAATTCTCGTAAAACTGTAATTAAAGTTTTCGCTCCACGAATTGATTTAAAATATGACGATAAACGTTTTAGGAAGACGAATTTTTGCACTTTTTTAACTTGTTGCGAAGGTTCTTGATTCAATATATCTCTTCAATAATTTTATGTTTCGTATGTTTCAAAATAATTTCCAACAACAAAGAATATTTTCTTACACAGTAAAAAACTCCAGAAACCAGAAACATTAGATTCGTTATTCCAATAACGACGTCCCTTCCACAATAAAGTAGAAATGGTAACGCTCAACTGTCGCGGAAACATTTCATCCGACTCGAAGTATAAAAGATTTGTGTTATATGAGAGCGTCACGTACTCTGATACTCTTGTCACGTAGCCTTTGCGTTTGACGCTCGGCGAGTTGAGTGCATCGTGGCAACGTCGTCCCCTCGCCACTGCGAACTATTTAATATTACAGCGAATCACTGGTACAAGATTTTCGTTTTAGCGGCGAATATGTAACTGTCTCGATGTCCACTTACTTACGTTCAGCGGAAATGTAAGAGTGTACGCTATTTAAAACCGCGCAAACTTTTACATAAAAGTTAGCACAGTTCGTGATAAGTGGATAATTTACACGGTGTTAAAAAAAAAGTTGCTAATTTTGGTTCTGCATAGTATTATTAAGTGTGCATGTATTTGCAAGCAAGTGAATTTATCTAATTACAATTTGGCCACAATTTTGGGATCAATACCTGCTTGTATCAAAGGCCCGATCAAATTTATCCTTCTAATTATAACTGGCTATTTTGTCCTCTGCATAGCGCTAAAATTCCTCACATCAAACTGATCAGCGCAGCGGTAACCTTTCTAAAGCGCCTAAAATATTCACTCTGAGTGCACACACAAGTTAAACAGTTGCCTAACTTTTTTAAATCAACTTTGTAATGATACATCACCAAAGCCAACGTTAAAATGAAAAATAGTACCAAATGTTTCATACTTTGAACAACATTAAATCAATTTTCACGTTAAAGTTACGCGTTGCGGCTGCCACATAAAATACAATCAGAGAAATTCACTAAAACACAATGCAATATTGTGTTATGCTCAAAATTCTGTCTTCAGTTTCGGATCCCAAGGGGCAAGACGCCAGGTAAATTGAAAAGGTACGGGGTTCAGTTGCATATATTTCATACCCGCCCCGCCAAATCAGCGTAGCCCGGGAAATTAGCATGAAAATGGCGCGAAAGCCGACAGTATTGCAAAAACAACCTTAGCTCCGCGTATTAAGTGCCATTATTTTGAGAGGTGCCGAGATATTATGGGCTGATTTTGGTTGTTGTAATAGGATTTTATGTTTAAGATTCAAATGATTTCTTATTGTTTTTACAGGCCTACGTTAATAAAACAGCTCTATGCAAAAAGTTCCCCAAATGTAGTAAATGTGGTATATATTGTCTAAGTATTGACATAGTAATCGTGTGTTTTACCCACTTTAAATTATATAATCATATCCGAAAAAATAAAATATTATAATTTATTGACTTTGTTCGGTGAGCCGTAACTTGCTTTGTAAACATTAGTCGAGTACAACCACAAACAAAAATATCGCAACCGCTGTTTTAAAATGATTTAGACCGGAGGTGAAATTCTATTTAGCTTTCGGTGCGAAACTAGAAAAACTCATACGTAATATCATAACCTGAAGTTTCCGGATCTCTGAACCGCTTTGTAAATGGTGCGTGTTAAAATTCGCCAACAAACGGGCTGCGAAATCGCCTCGTGTATGTACCCTCTTTGGTTTCCAGTAGGTGGTTCCATTTGACGCGGGTTCTTGGAAGTGGGAATTATTCACGTGACCTATTTATTTAGATTGCCTGCGGAAAATTCGGACCGGTTCACGATTGAGTCGACTGCGGGCAGGAAAATTTAAATTAAACTTTGTTGTATTGTGTTCTCATACTTCTCATGTAAAACTTTGACTTTTCTTTGTGTTGTATTGACTTTATGAGTCTGTGAATAAAAATTGCTTTTGTATATCTTTCGCGTAGTTATTGTTGGTAAGTTTTCAATTAATGACTTATCTTATATATATATATATATATATACATATATACATATATATATATATATATATATATATATATATATATATATATATATATATATATATATATATATAAGATAAGTCATTAATTGAATAATATAATCGTAATATCGAAAATGGCTGCAAATATTACCATGCAATTTAGTGTGCAGGGAGTTTTGGGGGAGAAAAATCGATCAAGCTAGGTCTTATCCCTGGGAAATTGCGCATTTTTAAGCTACACGTGTATTTCTTTCGTCGTGCAAAAATATATCAATAATTTCGACTCTATTATGTCAGTCCGATTGGCAGTTTGGCATGCGTATGTATAATTTTTGCTTTGTTCGAAAATTCGGAATATGGTGGGTTCGAATCCCGGTCAGATAAATATGTTTGTGATTCTTTTTATTTATTTAAATTTATTAGAACTCGGAGCAAAGCTCGGTCACCCAGGTACTTATATTTAAGATGCAGGTATCTTTTAGATTTTGTCTGAGGTCACATTTTAGCAGGACAAAAATGTAGGTACCTACTAATGTAAATTTTGTGTATCAAATTCATCTATCCACTAATCAAATCAAATATAATTGTATTACATAGAATATATTATGTATTATAGTTTTTATTAAATTATAGAAAGGATATAAGAAAGGATTTAGAAATTTTTTAACTTTAAAGGGATGAAATGGGGGTTGAACGTTTGCATGGAAGATGTGTGGAGACATTTTAGGGTTTATTAGAATTCACCCTCTGAGGGTGTAAGAAAAGGGTTGAAAGTGTGTATGAAAAATATTTAAAATCTTTTCCGATTTTCATGAAACTTAATATCCGATCCGGTAATAAAATCATTGAGTACGTATTTTATAGTTTTTTGAAATTCGTCCTCTAAATGGGTGAAATGGGGAATCCAAGTTTGTATAGTAAAATAACAACTGGATGAACTTCGTTGAATGGTGGCACGCGATACTTACACGGGACAAACCCTCTGCGAGGATAGAACAAAGAAGTCTTTAATGCCAATTCGTAACTAGGATTCAATAGGAGTCCGCCTAGTGGGTGAACAATGCTCGTTCCGGGAAGCGAACTAATTGTCTACTTAACAGAATTACATTTTAAAATGTTAATGCTAAGTGGGTCATTGGGTCTTAATAGCGTTGCTCGTTAAGCGATTTACATAACCTCAGGGCTCAGGAGGGCCAAAGATCCAAAGGGTCACAATATGTTTATTCATTAGGCGAATAAGAATAACACATTGGCTAATACGAGAAAATTTGGGTAAACTTGACTCTTTACTTGAAGTATTCCTATACATAGGAATAAATAATTCCAGTACAGGGAAAAGAAAGAGGTAGAAATCTATAAAGAGTGAGATATATTTATTTATAAAAAAATGTTAACTATTATAGTGTATCCACCATAGGACAGCCGACGTCTAGTTTGGGGGAACGATACTTCTATAACATTTGCTAATGATTTATTGGAAATAAACCATTTTTATTTGTATATAAAGCGTCTAAGAAAGAGAAGTGAATATATGGAGTGTAGGTACATAATATGATCGTAATTACATTTATCGTATGTAGAATGTATGCTTTATTCTTCTCAATTCCGGTCTTTACTTAGCGAGTATTGGAGTATATAGTGTTTATAAAGTAAAACTGGTCCAAGCGCGTAAAGGATTACATGTTAGGTAAGCTTGAGTTGATCTGTATGGAAACCTGCACAGTTGTGCCGTGTATGTTGCACAACTGTGCAGGTTTCCATACAGATCCTCCGGTTTACCTGTCAGGTATACCGTTACGTGTATGGCTAGCATAAGGGAAGTTGACTACGCTACGAAATTATCACTTTACCGGTGCAGCAATAACGACGGGTTTTTACCGCTCCACTGGATTGAGCGCCGTAAAATCACTTGATCCGGGAGATATTTCTCGACGGTCATAGTTTATAATGTGTTGATTTATAATAAGTTAAATTACTTGGTTGAGGCAAGATTTTTTTTACAGGTCAACAGTGAATGGCACCTGTGTACCTATGTTCTTTTTGACTTTTCTTCTTTTTCTTTTCTTTGAAATTTTCACCCACGGACCATCTAGCCCTAACTGGTAATATCTCATATTTATGCCCCTACCAGCTACCTAAACCTCTCTATTATGCGGTTGTAATATGTTATATTTAATGTAAGAGTGTGGTCGTTACCGCGCCTCTATATTATCACGATGATTGATTAATACGACTAGATTCAGAAGTTGTCGAATTACACGTTGAAAGAATGGTATAATCAAAAGTTAAAAACTATAACCCGACTATGCAAATTTTATGTATAGTCTATGTTACCCGGGCTGTTATTACGAATCTATTGACACCTCATTCATTAAAATCGGATCAGTAGTTTTAGCGCTACGATAAAACAAATACATATATACATAGACTGCCAAAATAATTACCCTTCCTTTTGGCTTCACCGTAGTCGGGTAAAAAGACATATAATAATAAGTAATTAACCCTGCCTTAATTAATTATAAGCTAATTTTCCTGATATCTACGTAAGGGTTCCTATTATTTAGTTACCTAGCTTAATCTACCTGAAAACTATTGCTAGATTAAAAGAAAAAAAATCAGGTGAATGACTGAACGTAAAGAAACTATTTGTCTTGGACCGCCATGATGTGGAGTAGTTGACATTGTTGTAAGACAATTGGACATTGAAATAAGAAAACGATTATACTTTAGCTGTCAAAAGAGGCCATTTTGTGAGCTCATGCTCGGGAAGAAAAGAAATGTTGTTTCTCATAACGACGATGCATCGACCTTGCTGCCCTACAATAAGAACTATTTTGCTCCGAATGTTTCCAGTTGTACAGTAGCAACCAGCAAAGCAAAAATACAAAGTAGTCATTCCGTAATATTGAAAACAAATATTGAAAGATAATTACCGGTTATTCCATAACCAAACCTGTCCGCTATCACCATGGTACTGTGTACACGCGACACACGGGGTAATCGGCGTGATAATGGCAAGTGTTAGCGCGAACGGTACCTAATGTAACTACAACCATATTAAAACTTGAGAGGTGTCAAGGGACACCCGGATGGAACGAAGTTATAATATATATATATATATATATATATATATATATATATATATATTATAATATAAATATATAGTTAATAATGAAGAATTGAAGCTTATTTTGGAAGAAATATATATACAGAGATTAGCCGGAACAAACACACAGACTGACAGACGGATAGAAAAATGTTAACAATTTATATTTTATTGTAAGTACCGATCATACTTTTAAATGCATTAAGTGAAAATAAAAGCTGTTAATTTGAAATTATAAACAGACACTTCAATTTGGTTAATCTCTATAGATATAATATATTATATTATACAAAACAAATAGTTAAACTAAGTATATATAGTGCGCGCGGAACTAGCGCCTTAGGTAGGGATAGGGGTGAGGGAGCGGGTTGCTTGCTGCTCGCAGTGTTGCCGCCGCGAAGTCCGGCTCCGTACTGAGTAATAACATCAAGCGCTCGGCTAGCTAGTCACAATATGTAACAGTCATAACAGTCACAATGTGTAATTGCAAAATTATACATTATTGTCAAGGTGATAAGGTCGTTTTTTGTGACATTCTTAATAGTCCTTATTACATTGTGATTTCGAGTGGCAAAAAGTGTCGTGCCAATTTTAATCCGCCTAGCCTCCAATTCGCAACGCGCCATAAGGAACTACGTTCCAATAAACTATTATATATTTTACACGTATTACTACTACTAGACAACCTCTGTGGCCAGTGGTTAACACTTTGGCGTTCAGAGGTCGCGGGTTCAAATCCCGCCGATGGAACAAAAAGTTTTCTGTGCTCCTAAGTCATGAATGTGTATTAAATATATTGTATTGAATACGAGTATATGTGTCTAATGAAAATCTTAAATATTGGTAAAGTTTTATACTAAAAGTATCAAAATTTACTTCCCGTTGTCCGGTACCTAGTTCGCTATGGTAAGCGTCCATAGTTATTATTATAATTTTTACTAGTTTCTAATCGTACTTAGTGTATTTCATCAATATTTCCTAAACTACTATATTCTTTTTGATGCATACATCTGTTATCTCGCTTTTTAACATCTCCGAAGATTTTGTGCAAATGACATGGATATTTGCGTAACTTTCCGCTAAAGTGGGCCATGGTCAAATATGCCTGTGTATTGTGTAGCAGTGGTAAAGTTGGCAATAGTAGAACACATACTACGTATAATACCTATTATTTAATTACTAGATTTTCCCGCGGGTTACCGAGTAAATCCAGTATTCCACGGGAACACTACTTTTTCGGGATAAAAAGGTAGCCTATGTGCCAAACCAGAGTTTAAACTACTACCATACCAAATTTCATCGAATCCGTATAGTAGTTATTGCATGAAAATAACAAACATCATCCATCCACACAAATATTCACATTTATATTAGTAGTAGGATCTATAAATTCGTCCATATTTATTTCTCTAGAATTTATTTTGTTAAAATAAAAAGTATTCATACCATAAAGTGTTTTACGTCATATATCGCTTTTTTTTAGTTTTATTCAGATGTTACACATAGCATGGGACAACAGCTGTACAACTTTTATCATTAAAAGTAATTATTAAAATTTCAAAATTCATAAGCTTCAACTCATTTGATTGCAAACGTTTCCCCATTATGAAACACCGTAAAGAAACTCGGAAAACTAAGATGTAAAGTGAACCGCGATGAAATCCATAAAAGTTTTATTGGAATGTTCTGATATCTTTATGGTGAAAATAGATGTGACTTGCAGTTCCACGCTCAATTCTTATAAAATATCAAAGAAGTGCTATAAAAGCTTAAGAAATCTACTTCTGTGCTTTCAATTGGCAAATACATTTTGGAATAACTGAAAACTCCCATATTATTAATAAATTGATTGTGCCGGGATAGAATTTGATCGCTAATAATTCAGGAATTGGTCGCTTGTATTTCATTGAGTATAAAATATTAATTCATCATCAAACTAAAAAAGTCCAAAAGGAGAACTTGCACGTGTCGTTTTTCTATCTGTAATACAACTTTACACGACAGATTTGTATGCGATAAATGTGAAAGCCGCACGAAAACCTCTGTACTCTCTAGGCGCGTGTTGTAAATCACAACGACAATATGACGTGCATCGCGTCATATCGCGTCGGGTGTCACGTCACCGTATTTCAATGTCGGAGTGCCTTTACTTGTCGCAGTGGCGCCGGACTGAGTTATGTCCGACGCGCGACGTAACGTGCGTAAAGGAGCTTACATTAGGTCTTCTGGCTACTTAAAGATGGACGCACACTGGACGAACGCATTTTTAAAATTGCTATAGTTTTAAGATTCACGGCCACGTTCTCAAACGGTTTTTAAATATTATATGACTTAAGAGCTTACAGTGTAAACGTTTTTTATCGACATCATTTAAACGCCTTTCGGATATTATCGGTTATCGGTTGTAACAACCATCGGCAATTACGACTATAATTTATCGGTTCCTTCAATGTCCTTATAACCGATTTTCACTGTAACTCATAATTATGTTATCCTCGTGTTATTCTGCCAAGCAGAGTATTTATAGCTTGTCATTTCAGTAGCCCGTAACTTTAATAACCGTTGGATTCGGTTGTTTGCGTTAGTTTGAATTTAACGAAGAATCCAAAACAAGCCTTCACTTTGTGTTGAGCGACAAAATCACGATTAGAAAATATTAGATAGAGCATTTTCTCTATTAAATAATAATTCAATAAGCAATTATTTTTACTTCCCACGCAAAGTTTTTATACGGCTGCCCGGAGCTAACGGCTTCCGCTCGAACCTCGAGGTGAAAATAACAGAATGTGATTATTGGTGTATAAGAGTATATTTTGTAATGAGCATCCTACACCAGCCAATGCAATGTTATGATAATACCCTTGCAATGTTATGATAATACCCATCATTTTAAGCGAAAAGAACATCTGCCTTGGCATAATTTGTCACAAGATACAAAATATGATTTCGCAAATAAGTATTCGCAATTTTTTTACAAAGTGACGATTGACCTCACACATAAATCAAGATAGAAACAGCCTTCAAATATTTAAAACAATTTGTACTTAATACAGAGTTTTATAACCGTTTTTAGGGTTCCGTAATACATAAGGAACCCTTATAGTTTCGCTCTATCCGTGCGTCTGTCTGTCTGTCCGTACAGACAGCTTCTATATTTATGAATATTAATGGATGAAATTTGGTATAATTATATATTGTGTATAGGTCTCATTCTTGGAATCATAAAATAATAATAATTTTATATTTTAGGGGTGGCTCTCCATACATGTGAAGTGGGGATGAAAAATATTTTTTACCATTTTACCCCATCGTGTCATATCGTTGAATAGGTCTTTTAAAATAAAGGTAAGGTTTCATATATGACTTTTTTTACAAAGTCAACCATTTTTGAGTGATAAGCCTCCAAAGTGGTTTTTAAGTTGGTCCACCCCTGGCGTTTCTAAACTAAGAGAGTTAGAAACTTGCAATTTTATATGCTGATAGATCATGGTAAATACTCTTTAGAAAAATTATTTTGAACACAATCGGACAGTGACTTTTGAAGTAATTTGAAAAAACCTATGACGCGTTTATAGTTATGAAACCCTCCTTAGACTGCAACTGTCTTGACAAGCTCTGGGTTAGGTTATTTTAAAAAGTGACGACCACAAACCAATATTAGACTGTACAATTTTCATAGAATTTACCCCACCTTCTGCAGAGATGCGACCTATGCAGTTGTAATGTATATGCAATGACGCTTACATCTAACCTAATTTTATCTTTGGTCGCCGTGGGTAATTGTTCCATAGTAAAATTTCCAATGTCCTTTAAATAAATGTACCTTACAAAGAAATCGAAAATACTTTATAATGATTTGTCCATTTGATAAAAACGGATGTTTGTTTGCCGTGTTTGACAATAGTTAATATTGGTTGTTTATTTAATGTGTTTTCTCAATTCTCACTAAGGCCATGTTGGCACCATTTAGAAACTTACCCAATTAACCATTCGCTAATCATTTCGGCCACGTGTGTCGTTTTGCAATAAATAAAACGCACGACAAAATGACTCTTCTCCATCACTATTGTCGTATAAAATTACTAAAGCAAGCAAAAAAAAAATGCGTCGTCTAGCTAGACGCGAAAAATCGGAGTTAATTGGTATGTACGAAATATCGGTAACAAAATAGCATGGAAACGATTTTCATCACAATGTTATCACGGTTTTTTTATAAAATATACACGTGCCTCTCACATTATCGTCCGCGATATCAAATCGTTATCGCGTAATGTGAAAACGCTCTTAGGCAGTAAATAGAATGAGCAGTAGGCAATAGGCATACTTCGAGGCCGCACTAAACAGCAGCTCATGGCTAGACGAGGTGCGAACACACTACACTGTGTACACACGAGCATGACACACTTGCATACAATTGGCACTAATACTCAGCTTCTTAGCGATAACCCGCTACTTATGCAACACGGTTTTGACAAAGGATGCTTAAGCTTTGCGCTACTTTAGCTTATCGCATGAAGTTAGTTAGCGAAACATTTTGTTGTGGTGGCGATCGTCTTACCGTATACGTGATGAATTTACTATCGACTTGGCATGGAGATCGTTTTACTGTCTTAACGTGAACATTTTTCACTAACATGACTTTTTTTTGGGTAAAGATAGGTACTATACCCAGGGTAGGTTTTGGTAGGGTCACGTAAGTATTTTGCCCTACCAATTACTCACAATATTTTGTAGGTCCATCTACCAAATAGCCTGTAAATTCATGTAATTTAATTTTAATACCCTTATTATAGTTACGACATGCTACTTGCGATGCGAAATCGTGTGCGTGAGGTAGTGTATGTCACTTTAATTTTATTGTTATGTTATGTATTTCTGAGCATTATTTAAAAAATATTAGCTAACTGCACACCTTCCTCCAAATAAAGTTTAAGTGTGTCAAATTACACACTCCTCCGTTCGTACAATTCTCGTAATTCAAGTTTTTGCTTCACGTATTTATCTTATACTTTAAACGAGACAATGTTGTATATATACAATCGTAATCTCTCATGAAATTTAGTATGCAGGGAGTTTTGGGGGGAAAAAAATCGGTCTAGCTAGGTTTTATCCCTGGGAAACTGCGCATTTTTATGTTATATATGTTTTTTCTTTTTTCTTTTAAAGGCTTTTCTTTGGATCATGAAATGCTGGCGCACATAATAAAGTCCCGTCAAATAGGGACGTTAAACATGGCTCTGTGCGCACATCGCCACCACCGCGCCGCTGCCGTCGATGTCTCCGTTGAAACAATGTGAACTGTGCCGCGTTCGGGTGATAATTTCTAAAGCGAGGAGCTTTACCAAGCAAACCAAGAACGGAATTCGTATGCTAAGAGTTTTTGCACATACTTTGTGACGGTATTTGCAGAGTGCCTCGGTCTTATGATTCCTATGTAAATACGCGAGTCTTTGTACCACTTCTCAAGCACACAAATCTACACGAAGAAATTCGAAGTATGCAGAATTAATATTAATAAAACGAAAAATGCCTTAAGCGATTTGAAAGGAAGGAAATGATAAATGCAAGCGCTTATAAACAGGTTCTCCAAAGCGACATTTGAGTGGATAAAATGTTCTTCAACTTAAGTTTAATCCAAAATTAATAAACTATGTGTTTAATATTCAAAAGAAATAAACATGACAACAAAAATAAAAAAAAGATAAATACGTAAGTAACTACAACATAATATAAGTATTTACGGCAACAATTCCTTATCAAAGCTTCAAACACGATATAAATCGCAAAATACCGAACTCGACGTATAATATTGTAGGACGCGAGAGGTGAGCTGCATCAGATAAGTCAGAATTTGAATTGGAAATGTTTAAGCTTCCATTCATAAAACCGGCGTCTACGGAAATTATTTTGTTCGTGAGGCTGTCTCCAGACTCTCAGTTATACAGACAGGTCCTGCAGAGCTAAATGATAAAACCTCCATTTTTTATTTGTAATCTCGTATTCTGAGGCATAAAACTTTCGCAATGTTTTCAAAGTATATGAAGAATTCTGATTTTTTAAATCTGAAGAGTGGTTGGTAAGTCGAAGAACTTCTCTCCTTTTATTACAAGCTTTCAAATTCAATGAATATACTTACACTAAAAATTCAACTACCAAAGTTAAAAACGTAAAGAATAATAACAAATATCGATATCAAATTGTATATAAATCAAGGCCTAAATTGCCATAATATGAAAATTAATGGGTATAAAAGCTCCTTATAACATAGGTAATGACAGGTTGGAACTTCTACGATTTCCGCCTTTTAAAAAATTTCTTATATATATATAAAATTGCACATAAAAGGTATTGTTATATGCATAACATGTAACAATACCTTTTATGTGCAATTTTATTCAGTTATTTAATTAAATCGTACACAGTCTGGTTTTATTAATATAAATGTTTAAATAAGAAGAATTATATGTTTTCAACTTAAAACATTTGCCTTAAGCGATAATTGGAAAAACAAGTGGTCCAAACAATGAATTCCCATTCGTCATGCATTGTTAAAATATTCTATCACAATCGAAATTTCCTTATACGTGATACTTTTGTGTCCTGTATGTTTGACATACTTATTAGTTAAATCGTGATCTTGTTACTAATACATTATTGTAAAAACATAAGAGTAAGAACTTTCGGAGTACAATCGCATAATGTGGAAAAAGTAATTTATTAAATTGAGATAAACAACGAAAAGCCAACAGATTTGAAACTTTCGATACTTACAAGCCTTGATGACAAAATTACGTGTTAGTAAAGTGTGAATCATTATGTTTATTACAGACAAAATAATATGCTCATTATCTTCAAGTAAACGTCTCTTATCGTAGCAGAATAAGGGCACTCGGAGATGGTAATGCACCAGGTATCTAGGCATTTCCTCGGCTCGCTTACTAAAATTGAATAAATTTGAATGTGTATAAGATCCAGCAGGAGTCATTTAAGCTTTAGGAACCTCGACGAGATGTTTGAACGAAGTATTTCAACTGTAAATGTGAAAGGAACTTATCTGAACTGTAAGCAATAGCTAAGTATTACTGGTGACGAAAATAACAAAGTCTTTTACGTTTAAAATAATTTTATGAAAATAATATTATAATTTTAAAAGTTGGTTGAGCCCTAGTTATTATTGTAGAAAGCATTGCTTATTGTAATTCATGATTTTCCACCGTTATTTTGTTTTTTTTTTTTTTTTTTTATATGAATACAACTATTGACTAGTCAATCAATCAATATTGCTGTGTAATGTATATGTTGGTATTACTGCGTATCTCGCAGTACCAATAATAATTTATTTTTTCCTGACTCCGGCGAAGCCAAAATGAAGGGTAATCATTTTGGCAGTCTATGTATGTATGTTTGTTCCACCGTAGCGCCTAAGCTACTGATCCGATTTTAATAAATTAGGTGTCAATAGATTCGTAACAGTAACCCGGGTAACATAATTTATATAGTCGGGTTATAGTTTTTTATAATAATTAAAATATATAATATTAATGATGATGCACTTAAACTAGAAATTTAAATTTTATACTGTTTTTGAAAGTACAATAATACGTTTGTGATAAGTATATAGAGAGGCTGATAAAGTTTCAGAAAAGAGAAATAGTATACCTGATTGTATTTCCCTACATGCAATTTTTCGCTTAATGTGACACTTGCCGAACCCTCGATACTGCCTATTATTTCTTTTCATGCTCTTTGATGTGAGGGGTAGGGCTCCACGTATGTGTATAATATAATAAAAACGGGCCGTGAACGTAAAAGGAAAATTATATCCAGATATATTGATATTGAAAATCAAATATCAAGGTAAGTTGGTAGGTATGGAATGTCGAAAGCGCAATTATGTAATATTTTCGCATGTAGTGCGAAAGGTCGAAAATGGCTACAGGCGATGACACGATAGGTAAGTAAAGAAATTATTTTGTGTCTATGGTGGTGATTGGTGGTGGTGGTGCTATGTTCTATATTTATTTTAAGTAATGAGAACTGTAGATTATTAAAAAAAACTGGCCAAGTGCGAGTCAGACTAGCACACGAAGGGTTCCGTATAAAACGGCAAAAAAATCACGTTTGATGTATAAGATTCCTCCTTAAATATTTATTTTATTCTATTTTTAATATTTGTTTATTTTTAGTTATATTTGTTTGTTTAATAGCCGCAACTGAAATACTCCTTCTGTTAAAATTTTAATTGTCTAGCTATCACGGTTAAGGGGATACCTGATAGGTGATATACACACGGAAAGCAGCGAGGTCTTAGTAATAGGGTTCCGTTTATCCTTTGGGTTTGGCTTCTCACCTGTTTCGTTATCCTACAAGCAAAAGATACAAAAAAAAATCACGAGAGTATCAAAAATGCATTAAAAGAATTTCCTCTGTTAGTTTTTACGCAAAATCAAAGAAAACTGCCGGAAGATGTCCATCAGTCTTCCATTTATAAGTCTCTGGAAATACGAAAATAGCTTTAGAAATTTTTTACCGTTTCATATTTTTATTCCTTTCTAGTAGTGTTTCAAGACGGAGGTGCGGTTTTTGACCCCTAAATACCGCCCACGTCCGCCGTAAAAACCTTATAAAAGTATTCTATGCATAATTTTTACCTGTGTATTTCAGTGTTTTCTGTTTTTATTAAGATCATTCATTTTTAGACCGAACCATTTTTCTTCAAGCGTTCCCGCATAATGCAGTTTAAAACAATGGAATTATGCAACGAGAAACACACGCGACCTCTGTCTCACACTGACAGCCCCGACGAAAACAATTCCAGTGCACGAATTCATTTGAAAAAAGTTAAATAACTCCACGTCGAGCTGCGCGCCGTAGCGACGCAGGTTCGCCTCACTTTTTAATATTATTTCTGGAAAGCTTTTGTATTCATGTTTTTATGCTTAAATATGGGTAACTCTTGTGAGTATTTTTTTGTTTGGAAAGCAGGGTTGCGCGTGTATTTTGTTTTGTGCGTATTTTTCAGAAAAAAGTTGTTGACATCTGTTGCTCGCGCTACGGATGAGCGAGCGGTTTAACTAAGGACATTTGAAAATGTTATGTAGCCCTCGTGCTACAAAATATTATTAATGCAGGCTTTTTATACGTGTCTGTAAATCCTCTAGCTAAAATATCGCCATAATTTCCAGAGTACATGTTCGATCAGCCACATAACGGCACAATGAATTGTAAAGATACAAGATTCGTGGCGAGCAAATATAATAGGTTGTGTTCGCGGTGCGGGCGCGGCGGGGGTGATAAAGAGCGGGTAGGGGGAGAGGGGGATCTCGATACACCCCACGAGGAGACACACGATTGAACAATTTGACGTACAATACACGACATTGTCACTTTAACGCATATTATCATCCAGTTTACGCCTATTTAGTTTATTATTTAGTCACACAGACTCAATATTATGTGTTCAATATAGTAATGATTTAATAGTAATAATAATAACTAAGTAAGTATCCGAAGAACTTGTGTTACGGGTACCAGACAACGGAAATAATATATTTAATACTTTTTATACTATACTTGTATTTAAGATTTTTATTATAATATTATACACGTATTTAATACACATCCATGACCCAGGAACACAGAAAACTTTTTTGTTCCCTGGCGGGATTCGAACCCGTGACCTCCGGTTGGAGCGCCAATGCGCTAACCACTGAGCTACAGAGGTCGTCAATTATATTTATTTCATTTATTCTAATTTATATCTATTGGTAAATAATGCATAGGTAGTTATACTTAATAGTACTTAATATGGTAAGATTATATCTATGAACACAATTTATGGGAATGTAAACTTTATAAAAATAACAGTTTCTCACCTCAAAATACTATGAAGGGACTAGTCATGTTTATAATTACTCTGTATATAATAAGCGCATGACCACAGCATATACTTATTACGTATTATAATTACATTACGTTTATTTTATACGTAATTATAGTATTATTATTACGTATAAAATAACCCACACCGCCCGCGCCATTGTAAAGCACATATTTGTTATTGGGTGTATTTGCGAGCGACGCGCGGCTAATAAGCGACGAATCGCATCGCTAATGAAAATTAATTAAACTCGTTCGTGGAATTGGCCTCCCGTGGATCCCGCCATCCCGCCGAAACACAATGACGTCATACGCTTTTCATTTTTCTATGGATCACTCTTAATCAGGTCCACATCTCGAAAGTTCGAAACGAAATTGAACATTTATCATGGTCGTTGAGACTCATACAGTCGTTTCAAGGCTAAGAGATTTTAAAATAAAACAAAATTCTAATTTCCTTCTTTGACGTTCAAATGTATTTTTTTATATTTTTCTCTAAAAAAGTTATAAAATAAATTATTCAATGATGTCAAAAAAAATATTTGGTTTATAAAATGAAAACCTTTTGAGATGTAATTTAGTTTTATGCAATGTAACGAAAACATCAAATATTGAAATGTTTGTAGTTCAGGGGGTGAGGGTTGCGATCCCCAAAAGGTGGGTATTTTGTAGATAAAATTAAACCTTTTATCTGCTGTTAAAATCTTTTAGCCTCGAGACTATACACACTGTATAGTTGCTTGCATTAACCACACTTAGCCCGATATCGAGGGGCCTTCAGTAAAGATGCATTGGATAATTTCGACGGCGACGTTAGAAATCAAAAATGTATGGGATTTGACATAAATCATTGCAAAGCGACATGTCGCTTGCGATGATATGAAATATATAAGAGTCGCACGAACATAATTGTTAATATTTCCGAAAATTGTGCGTTTAAGTTGATACTTCCTCATGCTGAATGGTATTTTATGATGTAAATAGAGGGTTTTCTACATATATATAGCAAAAAATTGAAACTATTTTGTAATTTTCAAATATGTAATACTTACATCTTAAAAATACAAATAAGTTTTAATTTCTTTTTGCTATTTTAGAAAAAATCTAAATAATTAGTTTAGCTACTTACAAAACTACACATATCTTATATATTATGTTTTTTTACATTTATCAAGTTATTTCATTATATCATATCAAGTTATCACTAATATTTCTGAATAATATATAAATTAAACTAAATATTTTACATACTATAGTCAACCAGCCCTATTATTAATACTTGAAAATATGTATAAAAAGACATGCATAATGTTACCACTATTTAAAAAAGTGTAACGTGTAAGCTTGACATTGGATTATATTATTAATATTAAACAATAAAAGACCTATAAACCTATTATATTCACGTCTTATTAATGCTTTATGACAAAAAACTGTTTATTAATTTTCAAATAGTGAACTGCCATTTTCACTCCACGACCTGTGGAATTCAATTAAACTAACTAAAACTAGTTTTAACTTTTAGTGACATTCATTTTAAATTCTTTTTGTATTTAGAAAAACAACTAATCTTTTTATAGTTTTTCCATAGTACATAACATAATATAGTGGTAATGTCTGCATAATATCGTTAACAGCAATATGAAATCTGAATCTGAGTTTTTATTTAATTTTAATTCAAAATTCATCTGTGTACATACAGATAACAATTTTTTTTTGTTACATATTAGAAATTGCACAATTTTTTACATATAAAAATGCACAATTTTTTTAAAATATGATCATAAAAATAAATCCAAAAATGACTTTTTTCCTTTAATTGAAACAAGAAGAAAAAACCATTTGAAAAATTTTATTTTCATGAAGAAATTGTTAAAATTTCTTGCTCATAAAAGTGTACTTATTTTAAATATAACAATTAAAAAACAAAATAAATAATATTAGTCCAACACCACACCTGTCAGACTGAGCGCGTGGCGTAGCGTAGCGTGGCGTGGGGTAGCGTAGCGTGGCGTCGCGTCGGCACTCGGGGCTCAGCGCGGTATCGACTGTCAATATTTGGGATCACCGGCGATCGGAGCGCACTGTGTAGGGTTGTCACATAAATAGACGATAGAAGCTTTTTTAGTTTCTTTTTTGTTTTGTTTCCATACAAAAATATTGCAAATTATATAGTATTTGCAATAGTTCAATCAGCAAATAGGATGCTATTTGCTGATTGAACTATTGCAAATACGAGTATATCAACGAGTCAAGAAGTATTTACTAAATGTCTGTCTGTCGACTGCGTGTTTTTGTTGATTATAAAAAATGCAATGCAATACGAAGAAAGAAGTAGAAGAACTTTCTAGTTCGTCCACGTCCTAGCAAGTTCCATGCTTATGCATGTCAGGATTGCGCTAAATGTTGAATACCTACCACTATGTAAAACCATCAGGAGCAAAAAGTACGTTTATGATATAACTTGAGAACAGCTCAAATATACTAATTAACACACATAGTAGTAAGATGTATGTTATATTAAAATATTTAAAAGGATATTGGGAATTTTACTATGGGACGATTGTCCACGGGACCAAAGATGAAATTAGTTTAGATGTAAGTAGATTACAACGGTATAGGTGAAATATCTGCAGGAAGTGGATTAAATTCTGTGATATTTGATCTAATTTCAACGAATACTCATATATGAGTATTCGTTGAAATTAGTTCAAAGTTCAATAAATTGTTACTCGTATTTTATAAAATATGATTAACAATTAATTGATTAGCTCCACTTCTTTATTGATCTGAATTATAATCATTACGAAAATAAAATTTAAATGAAAATAGTTCAATCGTATAGTTTTTTGAGTTTGTGGTCGTGACTTTTTCTTAAAGCAGGCAAGAAACGTCGAATGTTTTATACTGCACGTGCACGAGTGATACGGAAAAAATAAGTCAGTAAGTTCTAGTCCTGAGTTGAACCTCAGGGACGTCTTGTCAAATTTTACCACCAAAAATTTTTAGATGACAAAAAAATATTATCGCTATTCTCAGACACGGTAGCCCTATCACAGAGTATCGATTCGAGAGATAATACCAGGTATCGAGTGGGTATTAATTGGGATAGAGTCCCCCTCTACCTGGGACGCGTTCTGCGTATTGAGACTCTTTATTTGAGATACATCGTACGAAGTATATTATTATATTCGTCGTCTTTGATGTGAATAAATAAGAGGGGTAAAATGTGACGTAATGAGTGTTTCGAATTATACACGCACGTATGAGTTTATTTCAGTTATGAAAATCATAAAATCAAGTATCATTTCAAGTATCATCATACCGAAAACAAAGTAAACAATAATTTTATATAAAAAGCAAAAAAAAAACTTTATATTTGGCCATAAAACCTCTTGATGTGGTTGTGCGTCAAAATATAATATCTGTATTATAATAGTAAAAGTGTGTAGCACCTCTTCGTAGCCGTAGCGTGCTACGAGAGCTCTACGAGCGTAAAAGCGTTCGTAGTAATTCGTAGGTTAATATACTTCTATACTAATATTATAAAGAGGAAATATTTGTTTGTTTGTTTGAATAGGCTTCGAAACTATTGGAATATTTTTGATTAAATTTGGTACAGACAAAGAGTAGACTACAGAGAAGAGCATAGGCAAATTTTTATTACAGCAAAATGTACGGTTACCTCGAGGTTTTCTTTTGCGCATCACGTGAAAAATCAAGTATAAAATATACGTGTTACGCTACAACTTCATATTACTATTATTGTGTCATATCGATCCGTTATACGTGTACAACTCAAATTGACTTCATTTTCATAGCGCAAAAAAGTCTCTAAGTCTCTAGTCTCTAAGACAATTAGCCTTCTCTAATCTGTTCATTGCACTGCTCAATATAACGCTTTTCTATTTTTAAAATCAAATTGACCATAAAGCCATAACAATATGGCAGCTATTAAGATCGCGCCACACATATTTATTTTCCACTAGCTGTCTCGTGCCCACTTCGTTGGGCGTTGAAATTTTTTACTTGTGTTGAAATTATGAGTGTGGCTCAGCTGTTAGACGCACAATGCTATGATTGTATTGAACACTCACAGATTGTGTCGCGGCGCACTTGCCAGCAGCCGGGGTCACGGTCACCTACTAACAGAATAACCGGTACTATGCTATGGCTGCTGTGATTTATTTCCTGACTGACAAGAGGATTGTTATATTTTTACTATATGTGTACGTATTGTATTTGCATGCCATTTTGGATATATTATGGAAAAGTCGAAAGTGTACGTACAACGTTTCGCAAATTTCAATTAACCTCAAAGTGAGTGCGTGTTAATATAAAAATCTACTTTTTGTGACTATTATATTTTTTTGTAGGCATTATCATCTTCTAAAACTATTTTCTTAGAACTCAATCTTGTATCTCACATGTCACTCGCCCGTTTTTTTTCCGATTTGTTTTGCAAATTCGACTACCACGGTAAAGACTTTTCATTTTACGATTAAATAAATATATAGCTTACGACACACTCTCAACACTCTCAAATGTGTAGTTTTCTATTGGTAAAAGTATTTTTCACAATCGGTTCCGTAGATCCAGAGATTAGCTAACCCCTACAATCTCACAAATAAACAAAATCACAAACTTTACTTCTTCATAATATTTACATTCCTTTACATTGCTTTTGCATCGTTTTTTTATCACGGAGGTTGTTTGCAGCTGCCTCCACACGTTAATCGAGTAATAATGTAGGGTAGAAGTATAATTTGTTAAGGCACGGCGGCAAACGGTTTTCAAATCGCGCCACCGCCGCGCCGACACGAACATAATTTAGTCGGGAGCGAAGTGTCGACTAAATTATACACTGACGTGTTGTTAATAGTTAAGTCGAAAATACTTTTCACCCGACTACAATGAAGGGTAATGGTTCTGGCAATCTATATATTATGTATTAGTGGCGAAGGCTAGTTCTCCTTCATAGGAAGCCCTGGCCTGTATAATAGGTAGGGATTTGGATGAGGCTCTTCAAAAGGTAAGTGGTGAGTGAAGCCGATAGGAAGGAGTTATAGGAACCCCACGCCACTGGCATGTATGTGTGCTTGTTTGTTCCACCGTAGCGCCTTAACTACTAATGAGTGCTAAATGAGGTGCCAATCGATTCGTTATAATAGCCCGGGTAACATAGTCTAAAATAGACTTACGTATTCGTCATAAAGTTATTTAAAAAAATGTATGTAGTAGTACTATGTGCCGTCACGACGACGTAAATAAATGCGCAAAATTTAAAGAAACAAATAATGTGACTGTTTGGGTGTTTATTAACTTAGGCTTTTATCTAAATATGAAATTACTGCTTTATCTAAAAATGCGACCATTTCTTTTCTTGAGATACATTTTGATCCCGACAAAACTACAGCGACAATCAAATTGTATTTACTTTGGTGTGTGTGTACTCGTAAGACGTGACAGAAAAAAAATCATCAATTAGTTCAATTGCCTCGTAGATAAGATTTTTCAAAACAAATTTACACCGATTAGAGTGGTTAAAAGTTCGAGTGGGCAGAGCAGATAAAGTGGAAAAGCCAAAAATCCCCAAACAAAAAACGACACGAACAGCTTTGGTGTAGTATTCAAGCGTCACTGCGTCACCGACTCCGTGCTCCGATAAAACGTTTGCCGCAAAAGTGACACAAAATTGAACGTATTGGGGAACGATTTGCATGCAATTAGTGTAGCTTTATAAACTTTTCTCTAAAAGTCATCCTACTTATAGACATATATATTATAGACGAGGCATGTTGAGGAAAAAACTGTCCCCACTTAAAAAGCCCCACTTTTAGAGTTGTTTGGCGCCATTTTGCCATTTGAGTTATGGTGAAACCAAGATGGCTGACATTTGAGGTATGGTGAAAACAAGATGGCGTAACTTTTTCTTGTATGAAGGTTAGTTCTGTCAAATGTACGTCATAGCCTATCTTTAGTTTTGAAATCTTTGATCCTACTAGTATTATAAAATATGTGAAAGATTATGAGGATGGATGGATGTTTGTGACTCATTCACCGTTCACGCGAAAACTGGTGAACGGATTTGTTTGTTGACACCTGTTCAGATGTCAACAAAATCTCATCATATACTAATCAAGAGTACAAATGTCCAGGTTGAAATTTGTACCAAATAGCTATTTGAAATGATTTATAACTTAAAAATGCTCAGTTTCCAATGAACCTATGATAATGATAAGACCTAGCTACATTGAGTTTCCAAAAAAAAACTTCGATGATATATTATATACAAGATTAACGCGTCTAAATCGTATAAGATACGTTGAGATTGGTGCAACATATTGAAGTTTTTAGTGTATTGTGGGCGTAATAATTTCATTTTTATTTTTATAATTAATGTTCATTAATTCTCGTAGTTGACTTAGACTTTAATTTTACTTTACAAACTGCAAAAATCAGTTTATGATAACAAAACAATTCACTTATAACCCAATCAAAGTAAAATGAAAGTCTAAGTTAAAAATAAATACGAGAATTGGGTTTCTACCAGAACTATACAGAACCGTAGTTGTTTACGCTTTGGATTAACACATAGGCTACTTTTTATCCCGAAAAAGTACAGTGTTCCCGAGGGATACTGTATTTACGCGGGCGGAGCCGCAGGCAACAGCTAGTAATTCATATAATTTTTACGTTTGAACTCTAAAAGGGTTCTATTGCTTCTTAAATATGAAAATGTAAATTTTATCTATTGAATTATTTATTGAATGTGGTGAACAGATTGACAAACGTTAAAGTGTGACAATATTGAATCAACACATAGCGTGAGTTATTAATCTGAATCGGTAGTGTGCACAAAGTTTTTGCTTCACGTATTAATATAATATACGATACCCAGTGAGCCTATGACGACCCCTGTGGCTCAGTGGTTGAGCGTGTTGGTGCTCAAGCCGGGGGTCGCGGGTTCGAATCCCGCCGAAGGAGCAAATAGTTTTTCCGTGTTCCTGGGTCAAGGATGTGTATTAAATATATGTAAAATATAATAAAATCTTAAATATGTGTATAATATAAAAGTATTAAATATATTTCCGTTTGTCTGGTAACCGTAACACAAGTTCTTCGAGAACTTACCACGCGGCCAGATTGAGGTGTGAAGCGTCCATATATATTATTATTATTTCTCCACGAAAGACATAATTTTAAACGTATCTAAGAAAGTGAATTCAGTTATTTGTTATAACGCGACTTTAATCAAGGTCCTGGTGTGGTACTAACAGATTACGGAAATAAATCAAGAAATTTATTTCCCCTTAACCCCGCGATGTACATTAATTATTCATCAGGCAAATTATCCGCCCCTGCGGGATTCGAACTCGCGACCCCCGGAGTACGTCTAATATATAGAGTTTTATAAAGTGGATGTAACAATTAGCAAGTGTTTGTTATTTGCCAGGACAATTTGTAAGAATCTAGTTAAGTTTAAGTGCTTGTGAGTATATTTATGTACTGACTAGCGATTTTGGTATGCTTTCGATAGCAAATACTGCTAATTATGTTGGGTTATTATAGTATTAAGATTGTTTATGAGGAAAGAAAGCCATAACCATACATAATCCAACAAAAATAACGTTCTTTTAACATACCATAGAGAAAAATACAGCATGCTCCTCTTACCCCATCTGACCTTACATAAAAACTGTGGATACATCTACGCTTTCAAAGTTGCGTTTAGTTAACGCAAACTAAAACAGTTTTATCATAGGGCTTTCGAACACGCGCAAAAGAAAATCCCGCATTTTGCCGCGATAAAAAAGTAGCCGATGCCCTTTCCCGTGGTCTACTCTATATTTGTGCCAAATTTCATAAAAATCACTCCAGTAGTTTCAGAGCATATTCGATGCAAACAAACAAATCTTTTCTCTTTATAATATTAGTATTGATTATGAATAAGAAACATAAGAAACCGATATTAAAACCCAATTAACTCGTCGCTCCCAGAACAAAGTTAATTATTTTCCTAACCCACATAATAACCACTTTAATGGGTTAGTGAAGACATCTCCAACGAGATTATTACCGTTATTATGTGGAATGTTCGGGAATAACCCTGTGTTAACGGACGTATAAGCCGCACGTAATGACGGATTACTTTGTATTGGTTATAGATTGTGTTATTAGTTGCTACTGGTATATGCTTCGGCCATTATTGGGATACCAACAGCTATATTTTTGTTAGTGTTAAAATATAATACGTCTTTTTGGTGAACTTTTGTTTTTGCACATCCAAATACGAGGTAATTTTTACAACCTACAGTAAATAAAATTATAGTACCTATATTGTCAAAAATATCGAGAAGCGATCATTTGTTTCAAGTTACTGCAATCAAGAATCCTAAAGCCATTATGAAACAATGTTTCATTATGTCAGCGAATGTGCATTCAGATTCAATATCGAGTAATCAAGATCGCGAACGAGCTGGCGTTTGATATCGATTTAGAATCGAGTTAAATTTGCGTGTAAATCGAATTGAGCCTTTGGAGGCAATGCAACTGACAATTAACGTGCACGTCAGAGCCGTTGAACTTCAATGAACAACGGGCAATTACTGAGCACGCGACACTCGGTACGTCGTATACAAAGCGTAGATTACGCCTTTGAAAATATTACAAGCACCAATTTGTAAATTGAATCCTCCCCCCGTATGAAACGTTTCCCAGGCGACCTAGACGTACGTCGACAACGCACACATTTGCATGCGGCGGAGGTTTAACACGCGTCTCTTCGGGGAGTATCGCTTAAACTCGAGGTGTGAAGTCGGCATAACAGATGCATTGTTATCGCGCCTACACACGCACACACCGCCACATACGGAGAATTTCTGGCCAGGGTTGCCAGCGTGATTGATGCTTCGGATATTATTATGTCATACAACACATCCTTTGAACAAATTCTATCTAAAAAAATTTAATTACTTGAAAAATAGTATCTATATTTTTCGTTAGTTTTTAGTTTTCGTAGAATAGTCATTATCATCAGACTTTTAATCCTTTCTAGGTCCTAATATTCATAATCTTTATGTTTGACTTAATGATAATAATTAATATAAGCTCACGTACGAATACAAAAATAAAAATGAAACAATTACGTCCACAATACACTAAAAACTTCAATATGTTGCACCAATCTCAACGTATCTTATACGATTCAACGTATCTTATACGATTTAGACGCGCTAATCTTGTATATAATATATCATCGGGGTTTTTTTTGAAAACTCAATGTAGCTAGGTCTTATCATTATCATAGGTTCATTGGAAACTGAGCATTATTATTAAGTTATAAATCATTTCAAATAGCTATTTGGTACAAATTTCAACCAGGTCATTTGTACTCTTGATTAGTATATGAAGAGTAATTTTGAAAAGGAAGTTTAGGGTTTAGGCAAAAACTGAATAGCCTATGGGCGGTAAATGTGTAAATACGGCACTGTAAATATCATAGACAACTTATACATTTTTATTGCGTATCTATCTTTAGGGCAAATTTTCGTGGCAAATTGTGGTCGAATTTCGACCACAGGGCGATCTCTATAGTTATCAATAATTTCGATTCTAATATGTCAGTCCGATTGGCACTTTGGTATGTGTATGTATAATTTTTGCGCTATTCGGAAATTCGGAATGCGGTAAGTTTGTATTTCGGTCAGATAAAATATATTTTTATGATTATTTTTATTTTTTAAGCCTACTAGAACTCCGAACATGCTCATGGAACTGGCAACCCCGAATAGTATGAATTACCTGTGGAGCACCGTGTGTGCCACGACGCACGTATTAACAAAACATCACACACACACACACACACACACACACACGCGAGCCCAAATCCTAGCAAAGACATTCGAAACCGCAAATGTATAGACGTGACACATAACTGATTACGTACGCGCGTTTGACGGAACGTTTTGGAACCGGTACGCTTCGAACTCAATTTATCACCAGCTAGCACTTTTTTTTCAGTAAATTGTCTGGCGTTCGCCCAGTAGTAATATTTTACTAAAACAAGTTATCGCCAGTACAGAGTTTGAAGATAAATGTCTCAAATCAATTTGTTTATACGACGCGCGACGTACGAAATTACTAATTGTACTATTTGAGTAGTATTAAAGTTTGCAGTATATGAGCGTGCTCGACTTCGGCTATTAATTTTAACAATTTTAAGTATATTTTGTGGTAAGATTGATCTATATTTTATTGTTAAGTCTGAGTAAGCTTATTTTTGGAGTGCATTTTTTGTTCATAAAATAACACAGGATACGCACAACACTTACACATAATATAATGTTCCAATCCAAATTAATGGTAAGTTCTCTGAATGTGGTACTCGTAGCTTGCTAATATCGCAACCAGCGCTCAAAAGCATTAGGTAAATCGACGCCTGACCAAACACAGAAAGAATTTACTGGATCGGATTAAGTGTATTTGTTATAACTTACCCTAATGACGCCCGAATGACGTCGGAATTATAAGACGCAAGTCACACAAACGCTCAGAAGAAATACGCGAAATGCAAAATAGGTTTACGGGTTTTACCCACTCGTGAAAACCGCGCACTAGAATGTCGGCAGCTGAACGTATTAATTATTCAGATCTCGGAGACGGAAGGCTTGCTTGTGTATTGAAATAAGCATCTTTGAAACACACTTAAAGTTGATTTTAATTTAGAGCGAATAGATAACAAAAACAATGTCTATTTAGACGAAGTTAAGCTTGTTTTGGAATATGTTATTTTAAAGTTGTTAGAGTTGAATGTTTATGTATTGTGACGGAAAAAATAGTTAAAATAACAATACCCAATTAATTATCTGCAACTAATCTTACCTGAAACAGAAAAACATACAAATTATTATTAAACAATAGGTACATCAATTCTTACAGGTAAGTTATAATTCAACTTAATAATGATAATGATAATATTTAGCTAAACATCTTATTTCCCAAAATACATACCACAATAATTATTGTTTTATGTATTTTGTTAGTGTTAAAATTGAATAGGTACATCTTTTTGGTGCCTTTTTCATTTTTGCACATCCAAATATCACATCCATAGTACATTCAAATAGTATAATAACTAGTACCTACCTATAGTATACGATATAATAGTACCTATATAATATTTGTTAAAAATATCGAGAAGATGCCAAAAATTTCAAAATCAAATTATAATTTAAGTCAGAGACGCTCGCTTCCTTTCGCATTCAAAATCTTTGGTTTCGGTAAATTTAACAGGAAAGTTACATCGCCTCTGAGCTTATGAAATCCTGGTAGCCGTGTCATTGGTGTTGTGTATGCAGACCACGTGCCGCTGCGTCCGGGCTTTTGACATGACGGCCAATGAACGCGGACCATTGTCTACTTGTTAAAAGAAAACAAAAATCTTTTATATAATATTAACATATCATTAAAATAAAGAATACTTTCAATAGTTACGTTACGTTGTATGATGTAATTTCTTAGTAATTTAAATCATTACCTACTGTCCGAGTATCATGGCAATTAATTTTGTTTATTTTAAAAGAAAATCTCCACAGTTGCATGCAGATTTTGAATTAAAAACCATAAAGAACAATTCTATTGACAGTAAGATAATTTTACATATTTTTATTAATGGATCAAAAATCAGCCTCTGTAAAAATCAATTTGTAAGAATAATATGGAAAGTAATTGAAGTATTATATTTTATTGTTATATATTTTAACAGTCCGTTCAACCAAAAATCTTTATCTACCTTACGGATGTTGATACTAAAGTCATCTGGGAGCGACGTTTCATTGTAATTCGGCTCGCGGGCACTAAGTGGTAGTACAAACAGTGGAATATTATCTGAAATACCGACCATCTCCTCTACTATTGACATAGTCTTTAACATAATTGTTTGCGTCGGGAAAATCGCCACGTCAAGTTGAAAATTAATTTTATATTCGATATTTCAAATTACGATGGCTGCTGGGAATTTTCAATTTATCGCCTTGGGGAATACAAATCGAGCAAACGTAAGCGTTGAAAGTTTCAAATGACATTTAGTGTACTGTTTAATATTTTCTATTTGCGACCAGTTAAATGTTAGAAATCTATTGCTTTATAAAAATTAGACTAATGCGTAAAAGGAAATCTCGCGGGAACCGTACATTTACGTTAAACATAATAAATATTATGGCGTAACATTATTTAAATGTGTGCAATTTGCATTGTAGATACCTAAAACACAATGAGGACGATGATTATATGAGCTGCATATATTGCAGTGTGAAATTAATTGATTTTATTATCTACTCAAGCGAGTAGGTAACAGAAATGACGTGGAGTTCTTTGGGGCACGTGCTACGTGCGCGTCATTCACGCGATAATATTAAGGCACGGCCACATGTGCGTATAAATACTGTAACGCGCTTAATAACCGTAGTTTAAGGACTTTAAATATATTTTTTTCATATGCAAAGCATGTCCTACTCTCTTACGTTTTAAAACAGGTAGAAACTATTAAGTACCCAATTCTCGTATTATGTTTATTCGTTCGTCTATTAGGTATGTTAGCACCATCGTTAGCTTCACTTTAATATAAGATCTTATCTGGTTTGTAGAGAACATTGTATGTATGTACTTATTATTCATTCTAATACCTACAAAAGAGATAATAAAGTTTATTAAAAGCAAACAAGCATTCGTAACACGTTTTTCAGATATATTTTCTGATATTAATACCAATAACAAACAGATAAATTAGTAGTAAATGCTATTAATCAACGTTTAGAGCAACAATACCTGGGACGATCTTCTAGCGTCAGTTTTATCCTAATAAATACAAAACTGACGCTAGAAGATCGTCCCAGGATATTGTTGCTCAAAACGTTGATTAGTAGCATTTATATATAAGGCAAAAAACGGTTGTTCCAGTAAATGGGCAATTTCAGTCGGCCGTTTGTAGGCGGCCTACGCCCATATTGTTCCTCGCATTAAATTGTTTATCGCATCATTGAGGTCAATTCGTTTAGAAAACAGGAAATTAATTTTGTGAACGCGTTTAATTACTGGTGCTTACGGGCCGTTTAAAAATAATACGATATTAATGAGTCCGCGCACGATTGACATCGGCTGAAGTTGTTTACATACTGTTTAGTTTTATCCGCAAAACTTAATTCATTTGGCCAGTCTAGCTTGGCTTTCTATAGATTGGAGATGGTTAATGTTTGCCTAAACTACAATTAATGCTCGTTATTAAAAATGTCATAGATATAAAATTCATCTCTCAGATACCTAAGGGTCAATTCACGCCGAAATGAAACGTTATGCGACATGGCGCTACATTTTTAAGATAGCTACCTATTCAAAATTGAACTTTATTTATTAAACAAGATAAACGTTACAACTGTAACGTAGTTACATTTCCTCTCCGTAAAATCAATTATTTTCGCGCTACTTGCGTCATCTATGATTTGTATGCTTAATTATTTTAGTCATTCAGAGGCTTTAGCGCCACCTATCGGCGCACGTCCTTACTAAAACGGCGTTAGCCTTGCTATTAATATTTGGTTTATAGATCGATTTTACTTCAGTCTTGAATCTTTAAAAAAAAAAAAACGGTTGTCTGTAAAGTCGGTTTACTGACTATAGTTGAACGTGACAACGTCATAAGAAATGGAACGCCTCAGAGCGAAGCAACGCCGCATGAGTCATGTTTTTCGTGCGTGCAGCCGGCTCCATCGAATTATAAGACGTTATCACGTCAATAATAATTTAACCTTAAATACTAATTAAAATACAGTAGAATTGCATTATTATATTACATAATATATTGATTATTAAAATAATATTTTTTTAAATTTTGATTTGTGGACATTTTCTCTTTACGCTTCTTTAGTTTTTTAGTTGTCAAATGTTTAAAAAAAAAAGAGAACGCACTTCGTCGAGTTTTGCCGGGGAGTTCAATGGGTGAAGTTGTGGATTTTGTATATCTTCATAAATTTGTGTTATTTCGGTTCTTAATTTGTAATATTGGTAGAATATTAACCATTTAATATTCGTTAACGTGCACAAGTGTGGGCAAGTGGTACAACTCCAAAAAACGTGCTATTTTGTTTTCCCACCAAAACTCCCTAGGAACTTTCAGTAAAGCTTCTACCACTTAATCGACTGACATGACTCATGGACTGGACTGTACGATATAGGAAATCGGTGTTGAAAATAGAAACAAAAGTTTTATTTTCCGCCTTTTTAACTTGACACTGGCAAATGGTTACAAGCCAATGCCATATATATAAAAAAAACGCACTTCGTCGAATGACGTTTCTCTTTTAGAATAAAATTTTCTATAGACTCAAGATGTAGTCGTTATATTCTTAATCCCGTTTTTATTGTGAGTTTCTTTATATCTGTGTTGTGAAGTTTTATTCGGTAAATCACGCTTGTATTAATACACATTATTTTTTCATGTAAATTATCACTATTGATTGACAAATTTGGTTAGACGAACACATGCTCTTGTTCTTTCTCATCCTTCCCTTTTTGCATTGATATAATATTAGGAAGTTTGTATCCATACTTTAATTGTTCTTCATATCCTATTTTATTTTGTTTACTTTTTTATTTTTTGATGGTCACGCAGCCCGTGATTTTGATCGTTTGGGGTTAAGATCATGACGGCCGTGGGACTCCAATTCTATGTGCTTGTATGGATTTTCCAGGGATCTATATTCCGGGTTCAAACTTCAAGGTACCGTTCCGCATGGACTTATGGCTAGTTTCCACACTTCCGGATTTCTAAGTGCCGCTAGTTATTCCGGACTGAACTGACTGGCTTTGGACCCAGTCTGCACCGCCCCATGGACGATCTACATCGCGGCGAATATACCGGCCTGAACGACAGAGAGACAGAGACGCTACCAGAAGTTGGGCTCCTCGCGCCACGTGCTGACTACACTCCTGGACCCAGCTAAGTGCCCGTGTGGCTAAAGACCCTCCGATTCCCACAGACACCAAGAGGCTAATCCAGAATTCTCGGCCTTCTGCTCACGTCCCCTTTTTTAAATATATTTGTCACGTTGGTAATTCCTCGTTTCATTTACTATACCCGTAACACAACTGATCCTAATTTTATTTATGCTCGTCTCATTATATTATAATGCTTTTCATCATATTATGAGATATTTTGATATATTGTTATGTGCAGTTCAATGTAAATGTATGAAAGGTAATTATTACCATTGATGCTTTTCAAACAGAATAGGATACTTAGTGATTTCATACAGAAGCGGCAGTGTTCCGTTAATACAATTGCGAATATGAGTGTAGATTGCATTGCACAAAGCTCCATTGTACAATTTGTACGTGGATATTCTATTAACATCGAGTCCACAGATCCGGTAACCCGATCTTGCATCAGTACCTAGTTACCTCCTATATACTGGTAAGACCTGGCACACAGAGACTGGAGCAAACACGAGATATGACGCGCGTTTTCAAAATGAAAATGCACATGGTAACGATCGTCAGAGTCGTGTTTGTACTATTGAACAAGTTGCCGCTCTACCATGCATAAGTTGAAAGTCTCATAACAGCGCCGTTGAATCATGCTCATAAACACATTCTTAAGTGTAAATACGTAGTTCAACCGCGTCTGCAGTTGTAGCGGTCACTTCCTTTGTGTTCAAACATTTTGAGGCGTCCTAGTGCAAAGGAATATGTACGGAAACTGGTCGATCAGGAACTTTGTCGATATTTTACTACAAGTTAGTTAAAAGTTAGCACTATCAGTTCTCAAAACGCGCGTCAGCAAAGCGCACAGACACGTACCTACGCGTTCTAGCAAAGCGTGAGTTTACAAAGCGCACGTGTAGCAAAGCGCGCGTTGGGAAGCGCCTAATGTATACCAGCACTTACACAGGTTCACATAATACGCTGACGGCAAACTCCCGGGTCTGAACCACAGGCCATTGTTACAATATGCTGATCAATCTATTTCACTATTTACTAAGTACTAAATATCTTGACAAATTCCATCTTGATATCAACTCAATTCAGGTCAGAATAATACATAATATACATAAAATATAGTTGGTATATTGATGATATTGATAAACCTCCTTCTGAGGTATATTGAGATTTTACTAAGAACTAGCTTTGTAGACACACGTTGTCCTATCTTAGCTATGAACTGGAAATAAATAAATAACCAATCAGGTAAACTGAACGCACCTATAAACATTTGACAGCCAAGTAATACAGTTAGTATGGGAAAATTCAATTATCGTTTTTAGTAATTTCTTCACAATTTTTCCAATGTCTTTCACCGATTATTTTTTGTTTGTTTGTTTGTTTCTATTAAGTAAACTCCAACGTATCAGACAAACTTCAAACATAAAAAATGGTTGTCTGTTAAGTTGGTTTACAGACGATAATTTTAAGTGATAACGTCATCACTTGCACGCTCGGCTTAGGCGGAACGTGACAATTTTGAGGAACGTGACAACTTTTCGTGCGAACAGCCGGCGTCCATCGATTTATAAGACGTTACCACGTCAAAAACTTTATAAGCAACTAGGTACTCAAATCAAAATACAAAGACAACAACATTGAATAGCTAATCGGTTGTGTGAATATTTTTATTAATAAGGGGGTTAGAATACAATAATTAATACTTGTGTTTGTTTGGTATCGAGTCTAATTTGTGTAGTCGCGTGACTGTCAGTGCGTGAGCCATGCGCCAGTTCGTCATAACTTCGCTACGATTTCCATCGCCACTAGCATAACATCAATCTCATCATCTTGACGTTTTTGTGACTCCATAAAATGTAACGATTTTGTAGTGTAAATTAAATCTTATATTATGATAGATGCCTGTAGCGAGGCTTGAAGTTACAACATGCTTGGTTGTGTTATACAGCTATAAAATTCATACTAATATTATAAACGAGAAAGTTTGTAAGAACGGATGTATGAATGTTTGTTGCTCTTGCACTCAATAACTACTGAACGGATTTTAATCAAATTTGGTAATATAGCTTAGAATCTGGATTTGCGCACATGCTACTTTTTATCACAGCAAAAGGGCCGCGGGATTTATTTTAGCGCGTACAAAGACGCGTACCCGATTATATATATATCGAATAAATAGTCAATTTTTTTGGTGATTTATTTTATTTAGTATTAATTTATAACTATGGCCTTTCTATATAAAATATTTAAGAAAATATAATACGGAGCATTTTTAATTTTTGTTTTTTATTTAATGAAGCCCAGAGAATAGAACTGAAATGATCAGCACAATTACCTGATTCAGCTGTAAGTTGCAACATTGAACAATCGACCTAATAGCGGCGAGATATTTCGAATAATCGGAAACTGCCGGTCGATTACCGGGATAGAGCCTAATGAGATACATATTTCAACTTGTTGAGATTCCATTAACGAGAAATTTTCGATATTCGAAGTAATAATTTATATCCGCGATCATCGTTTTAACCCTTGGAAGTACTATCGATAGCGTTAAATAACGAATAGCTAGAAGAGTAACATTATATACTTTCGCATATCACTAGATTTGGCCCGCGGCTCCGCCCGCGTAGTAACAGTATCCCACAGAAACACTGTACTTTTTCGGAATAAAAAGTAGCCTACGTGTTAATCCAGAGTTTAAACTACTACCATACTATATTTCATCACAATTCGTTCAGAAGTTTTTGCGTAAAAGACCATCCATCCATCCATCCTCACAAACTTTCACATTTATAATAGTAGTAGGATAGTGTGAAGTGTACGAATTAGGCGCTGTAGTTTTATTGAAGTGCTTTAATTTTAATGCGTGGTGTAAGGTTTCACGAGTATTAATAAGTAATTTACTACTTACTATTCGTGTTACCATAGACCCACGGAGTAGATATTTTCTCCATGCATACACCACGTATGTTCACGCATCTGACTGGTTTCAATACTTTTGCTAAGACACCAATATCGCCGTTTCGTAAACCTCTACACGTTGGCGAGTGGCGACATTTTTGCGAACACGCCCAATTATAGCGCGAAAGTATCGAGCACGCTTCAGCCGTCAGAGGCGTCGATTGACACGTCGACGTTCCACATCGGTTCTGCATCGGCATTCGGGAACCGAATACCGCACGCTAAGTGACATCACTATTTATAACCGACCACTATAACGTGACCTCTCTACAATTTACTATGTATACCTACTAATAGAAAGAAGTAAGATGATAATGAAATATCGCCTCTTTCTCCCTTATCTCTCTACCTACATTCAATAAATTATGTTAACGAATTGTACCTAAGTAAGGTGATGAATTGGCATTTTTTTTTTTAATTAAGTTACTTTATCATTTTTAGTTTTTGTTACACTTGTGTATGTGTATATGTGTATATAATAATACTTACATCAATAATAAAAAAAAACCCATTGTTGATTTCGAAAAAAATATGGAATTAGAATATTATATATTAATATTTAATCTTAGAAAATGTGAACTTTTTGATTATAACTTTTGTAAATAAATATAATAGAGACTTGTCTAAACAAAAACTCTAAAAGTCATATATAAGTGGAAAGCAACAAGAAATTCAATTGAATAAAGTCAGTTGTTTCCTCAAACTTTCATAAGTACACTTGAAAATTAGTAAAGCAAAAGTTTCGAAGACAAACTACAAAGTGAAAAGTTCTTTATATATCGGTCACGTTTTATTTCTAGTACACAAACGACTGATGCGTCACCTGAACTGCTTGTGGGACGTCGGGCGAATATCAAACATTTGTTTAACTAATGGCTGTGAACTGCGACACACTTTTATCGCAGCGCTTATAAAAACAGTTAAACTGATACCGACAGCCTCCAAACGTCAGTAGTTCGTAAAAACTCAAAGACACATGTTATTTTTTGCAGCTGAAGTTTTCTAATATTTTCACATTGCAGAAAACCAGATAAAATACGCAATTTATCACATTAATTTTGGAAATACATTAATTTGCTTACTGTTAAAAGTCCGAAGTATTTGCAGCTTTCATAGTAATGAAAAAACATAACGTAATATAAAAATACATTGTATTTTCAGTGATCATTATCCAAACACGTAGCGATCGAAACGCGATTCTAGAGATTGTGCCTATTTCTTGGCATGGGCCGTAGACTGCACTAGACGTTAAACCTACTTTTAATTTACATAGTAGCATATAAAGTAAAACTCAAGCGTTCACGACAGCATGCTTCATGCAAATGTAGCACTCTCGCGACACCTGTGTTTACTGTACCAACTGCTTTGGGAACGCCACTGCCAAGATCATCAGGCGAACGATGAGTGGGTCAGTCGACGAGGAATTAAACCATCGAATACGACATACGGGACGGCGTTGAGACGGGCATAGAACAATAAATAAAAAAAAATATTAAAAAGGCAAGGGAACGAAGGTGACCAGCCACCTTGATTATAGTATAAATCAAAACTGTGATGGACTTCGTAAACAATTATAATAAAATAATTTAAGGAAATGTATAATTGTCCTGAGCATAATAATTTTCTTATATGGCTAAAACGGGTACGGGCATTTAGCCTGGTTATTTAATTGAATTAAAAAAAGTAAAACCTGAATAAGTGTTACCGTAGGTCATAGTATTATGATATTATGATAGTTTCTTGGGATTTTTTTCTCAATGAGTATAATAGTCGGGGTGGGCGTGCCGACTCGACAGTGATTGATGCCGCCACGCTCGCCTTTGTTGTGATCGTATTTTCAGCTCAACAATTCAACTATGCGTAGTTAGTAGCTCCAAATTTATTGTTTTAAATATTTATTAGTCGTTAACATTCAACGAGTTTTCGTGATTTCCGAGCGCGCCGGCTTGTTTTTAGTTTTTTTTCTGGGGCATAGCGATCAGTGAAGTATCCAGCTGATATTAAAGCTGGTAAAGAATGAACTTTAAAATACCTTCTAATAGTGTTGTTTATTTATTAGAGATGTACATAGTTAGCAGAAAATTGGTTTTTAGACAAGTGGTTGCGGTCAAGAATTTAACTCTTTGGTTTGACTGTATTTTGGCTCTGTAATATCATCGTTCATCGCTGATTCTTTTTGGCAAACTAGTAAAGCCGTGTGAGCATTCTATTGCCAATTAATATCTGTGAAAATTCTTAAAATTAGTAATAACGATGTTATTACCACTAGATCAGTCAACGAGGTGGCAAGACACACGTGTTACGTTCGTCACTCGCCGCCTCTGGACGCCGAACAATATTTAGAAACATTATTCGTGTTCTATTTATTGATATTCTTTAAAAAGTTCATCAACTGATCTACAGCTGTAGCCAGTACACTGACTAACGTATTTTATGCATACACTATTTTATGTCATTACATTTCGACATTATAATATTATTGCGTGAACTGCGATTCTTAAGATTGTTTCACTAAAGCAACAATTTTCTGCTTACTAAAAATAGTTCGTAAAACATTGTTCTTTGTGTTACTGTGGTAAATTTCACCGGTTATTCTATTTTACGAGCACGGCAAACATAAGTGTTGTTCTCGCAAATATTTGCTGTCCAACTATAAAGCGTTGTAAAATTTATAGTTTAAAATATTTATCAGGGGTAACATCGTTTCGTGAGTTAGGTTAGCCAACTGTATTATAAGCGGGACCGTTTAAGCGCTGAGATTTCAATCTGCCTCGTTAACTGAAGGCTTGCCAATGGTCCAGATTACTATGACCTCCGCTCGTTACAATATTTGCATGGCATTCAATTAAAGTATATAATGGGGTTTGCCTATTTTAATGCTAATATTAAAAGTGAGGAGATTATTCTACAGTGTTTGCTTAATATTATATATCTTACAGCTTTGTGTTACGTAGGGTTTTCAGTGATATTTTTCATTTTCAGTGAAGTTAACGCGACTTAACGAGAAATTATCAAATTAATATTACAGATTTGAAGAGAAGCAATTTATCAAATTAATATTACAGATTTGTTTTTAGGGTTCCGTAGTACTAAAAGGAAAAAAAACAATTAAACTTTGGAAGCAATTTGAAAAAATCCCTCTTTCGCATTGATACGTGCGGAACCCGATAAGCCGTGTCCTGACACGCTTCTGTTTAGGTTCTATACCCTTAACATTGGTTAAATACAATATTGAACCCATACCTACCTCTCGTACAAGTAATAAATTCAACCAGGCTTTACAGTTTCGATACCTCCGAATCCTCCGATATGGAATACATTGGCACAATTTAAAAGCAACGGTAATAAATAAAACATTCGAATATTTGGGCGCGATACAGCGTGATTCATGAACTTATAATTCGCACTTTGTAATTCACACTGGGGGTGAAAAAAGTTGCGTTATTGGCGATATTGGGCCGAAAGTGGGCTTATGTGAGTTATGGCGCCCATGTGAGTTCCTGATAGAGTAGGGCGAGCGTGGGTCCAATGGAAACATACAAATTATTACTCATGGTTAAATATCTGTTAATTCTTAGTATTGTTTGCTAAAGATATAGAGTGGTTGATGAACTCATCATTCGGCTTTGTAATTCACGCTGGTGATGCAAAAAGATGCATAATTGGCGATATTGAGCCGAAAATGGGCTTATGTGAGTTATGGCGCCCATGTGAGTTCCTGATTGAGTAGGGTGAGCCGAGCCGAGCCGAGAAACCGCGGGCTCTCTAAAGGAAACATAATTTATTGTTCATTCTGAAATATATTACTACTTAGTATTTATAATTTAACTGTTTGCTAATACGTAAAATCGCTTTCAGAACGAATTACTTCATGGTATAAATAATTATTTTAGAATCAATCGGTTATCAATATATTATTTAGTACAATGAACGGTGTTAATGTTAAATAAAACTTTACTAAATATTAAAGCATTAAACTATTTAAGTATTTTAAATAGTTGTGTAAGTATTAAGTAGTTCAACTTCTGTCCTCAATACAAATGTTGGTCATTAGAGAAAATCATTCGCAAGGTCGAGCGATAATCCGACTGTAACTGAACAATAAAAATACTAATGTTCCATGTGTTATTGTACAAGGCTAGGTATTTTAAGACGAATAAAGAATAAAAATGATTGCATAATGTTTGTAGTCTAGAATAACTGTTAGACAAGACTAATCAACTAATCAGTATTGGAAAAAAATATACAAATTTTCATACGTGTGCCAACGATATGGGGAGAGAGTGCAACAATCGTATGAACCGTATGTCTGCGAATTAAATAATATGAGTATGTACCTATGACAAAAAACACATCAAAGTCGATCAATAAGTTTACTAGGTACGATGTCATATAGTCTATTACATCGAAGGTCTATGGCATCTTTATGTCGGAGGTTGTCGGGTAAATAGATTCATGTACGAAGATTATAATCTATTAAAAACAATCAACTATTTGGTATACTTGAAGATTATAATAACTATTGTCACAGTTTTTGTAATTTTCATTCAAATACCCCGTCGCGTCGTCGTGTTGAGTGGCTATAATCGTTCGTAGCGCAATTTTGGTGGTTATTAATGTCTCAGCAGATCACAGTGTTCGTTGGCATGTCTCTAAAGTCTAAAAGATACAGCTAATTTGGATTTTGGAATAGCGATATTCCAAACTCAAATTGCTTTTAAATTGATTTTTATCGATCATCAAAACAAATCCAACATATAAAATAATTGTATGATATTTCATTGTAGAAACCATGTTAACTAAACATATTATTTATATTTTTAAAATAAATAAAAGTAGGTACTTATGTATCTTTGTACGTACTCCACGTAGATTTTGATAGAGGTAATCTATTCTAATTATAAAGAGGTAAGATTTGTTTGTTTGCATTTAATAGGCTCCGAAAGTACTGGACAGATTTTGATAAAATTTGGCACAGACATAGACTAGACCACGGGGAAAGACATAGGCTACTTATTATCGCGGCAAAATGTACGGTTCCTGCGAGATTTCCTTTACCGCACACGAAGCGTAGACATTAATGATTTTGTCGTGACGTCATTACACCTGCTTTAAAAAACTTTTATAATTATGAGTGTAGTAAAATACAATTTATATTATGTAACTAATCTCTTTCCTTGAAAATTAAAATTAAAATGAGATACTAAAGAATATAATTACATTATATTATTTTGAAACAATAGAGGCTAAGTCGAACTTGTCAATGAATTGCTTTGAAAGTCTTATATTACTCGTAAATACGAGACAGTCTTGTTTAATTATAATCGTTTTCTCGAAAACGGCTGCAAGTATTACCATGAAATTTAGTATGCAGGGAGTTTTGGGGGGGGGGAAAATTGAACTGCGCATTTTTATGCTATATTATATATTTTTTTCATTCATCGTGCAACAATACTTATATCGATAATTTCGACTCTATTAAGACAGTCCCACTGGCAGTTTGGTATGCGTATGTATAATTTTTACTTTGTTCGAAAATTCGGAATGTGGTGGGTTCGAATCCCGGTCATATAAATACTTTTGTGATTCTTTTTATTTTTATAAATTTTTCAGGACTCCAAAGCAAAGCTCGGTTACCCAGGTATTGGGTCACTATTGTTGTTTTATAGTAAACTGCAAAAATAACGGCAGATATAGTCAGTGTAAATTTTACTAAATATTAAAAATGCTTCTGTAAAAAAAATGTAGCTGTAAAAAAAACTGATATTGGAATAACTCTACAACCTACACATACACCTACACTTACTACGAACTAATCCGAGACACAATTCAAGATTAGGCACTTTTCCCTACCGATTTTATTTTTGAACTCGTGAACTTCCAAATTAAATGTCCAATTTCGATAAAAAAGAGTATTTCATTTTCAAAACAATACTCTTTATGAGTAAGGTACTTATTTGGGTAAGGATTAATATTGAAACACTAAAGAAATCAACGTTTTGTTGTCCCTGTAATTTGTGCGTTGGTTTGTAGTGTTAGCTCCGTAAACGTCGTTGATGTTGCGTGCCGCTTGTGCCGCGTTGCTGCCACGACGGTACTCATGTTCCATAATTACTCGAATTTTTAACGTATTCATGAAGACGAAAAAGATTGAAATGCGATGAAAATGTAACACTAATCAATAAACAAATGTTTTTAAAATAAAATTAATTTGAAATTAGAATTCTTAGCCAAACAAAAATTATTTTGATTTGAAATGGCCAGTACTGCAGAACGGCAATTTCATAGGTAAATCATAGGTAAATACCTATTATAAATAATGTTGTAGAACATTATTTTGTTCATGTTCATGTATATCATCAATAGTTTACGCAGAGTATGATATGACATTTGTTTTTACACCTTGGGTCACATTATTGAATATTTAGCAGGTATCTATTTTCTAGTAATAAATATAGCATATATGACGTAGTAGTAATAATTTAGCATTCTAATGATGTTTTTTTACGATCGGTCCAGTAGTTTTTGCGTGAATCGGACACAAGCATACAAAAATACACAAATAAAAAAAACTTTCATGTTTATAATATTAGTAGATAATTATAGATATAAAAGTATAGATTATTATAGATATTAACAAATGTCTATAAAAGTACCATTTTTTGTCTTTCTATAAACTTTTTATCTATACTAATATGATAAAGAGGAAAAGTTTGTTTGTTTGCATTAAATAGGCTCCGAAAATCGGACCGGTAGGGTCCGATTTTGATGAAATTTGGCACAGATATAGAGTATATATATATATATATATAGAGTATATATATATAGAGTATATATATATAGAGTATATATATATATATATAGATATAGAGTAGATCACGGGGAAGGAAGGCGATGTGCGGTTCCCTCGAGATTTCCTTTTGCGCGCACGAAGCCGCGGGCAACATCTAGTTTACTATAATTTATGATTTTTAATTATGATTAATAAAAAGCACTTTTCATTCGCTATTTGACATAAGCCCCTGAAGTTTCTTTCTTGGGATGGCGTTAATGTCGTGCACGGTCCCTATACTTTTACTTTAGTACAGGTACAATAATCATAATTGTCAGTGTGACAACTGACAGCTCAAAGAGCTTGCTCTTTCTTGCTCCTTCTTGCTTCCTTATTATCTTAGGATTTTTCAATCGCCAAACCGCGAATTCAAACTATAGATTATTATCATATACTTTAAACGAGCTAATCTTGTATATATATATAATCGGAATTTCGGCAACCGCTACATGAAATTTAGCATGCAGGGAGTTTTAGGGGAGAAAAATCGATCTGGCTAGGTCTTATCCCCTGGAAACTGCGCATTTTTAAGCTATATCGTTTTTTTCCTTTCGTCGTGATACAATAAATCAATAATTTCGACTCTAGTTATGTCAGTCTAATTAGCAGCTTGGTATGCGTATGTATAATTTTTACGTGGTTCGGAAATTTGGAATGTGGTGGGTTCGAATTCCGGCGAGATAATATTGTGATTCTTTTTATTTTTCTAAATTTACTAGAACTCCATCAACTTACCTACTGTATTATAAATTTGTAATAAATAATTTTAAGATCTCCGATTCCTTACTATAGCTGATACAAACCCCATTCTGTTTACTTCTATTTCAATCATTAGATCCGCGACTCCCGCAGGTCCTAGTTAACCCTTAACTGCTACGTCATGTATAGCAGCTCGAGTAAAAAAGCGTTATCCGTACCTGCACGTGATTACAAATGACGATTGCCCCGTCAATTCCCCGGCCGCGCGTTAACGTAATAAGCGTAGTTTGGGAGATACGTACTTTCCTCTGTGTCGTTAAATTCTAATTCCGCATTACACAACGGGTACCTAGTGTTATTCTAAATTTAACACACAAAAGCCTAAACATTTAAAGGCGAAATTATCTACATTTTGCTTACAGCTAAAGGACCATATTTAAGTGAAATTTCAAGTTCTAAATAAGAGCTAATTTGAGGCAAAAAAATCCATATCCGTAATCGTAATCCGTATGTCAAAAAAAAAAAAATCAAAAGGGACAAAAAAAACTATTTTTGGAGTTTACTCCTTAAGAATCGATTTTCATATAAGGCCCCCTGTATGAAAAAAATATGAGCAGTAACACCTACTGAACGAATGACAGCGTTACGTTTTCGTGCGCAACCTATTCTGCGCACCTGTCACTTTTTTTCACATGGCGCGAATTTTTGAACTCAAATCGATCGCTAAAGTTTTTGTTCCTTCTGAGGGACGTGTTTTACTTTTTAGAGTAAACTCCAGTCGTGCCTCGGAGCTGATACACACTTTTTTTTGTAGATTCTGTTCTATTCTACATAATGGCTTAAAGATTTATGTTTGCCTAATTTAACGTTAATTGATACATCAATTACATTTTAATTTTAATAATTGTCGATAAAATATTTTATGTAAACTAAATACACAACGTATTTTACAAAATAAATTTCATTTCGTTCGAGTTCATTTTGAGTTTATCACATTTCATGGTAAAATAAAATCCGAACATATTAAAAGATGCGTTCGGTCCATACTGAATGTCTGATTTATTTAAAGAGAATTTTATCTCCCAATTTATTTTCTTGGTTTCGTTACATAATTAAAATGATGTATCTACGTATCAAAACATTTTACATGAAAATCACAATACGCTTTATAATAATATTTTTTGCAGAAAGAAAAAAAAAATGGTGTAAAATACTCCAAACTTCGTGTAATTTGAGAGTTTAAAATGACATTATAAAAACATGGTGGAAGGGTTTATTTATGGGTCATAAACGGTTAACGCGCGACATCTACGACATGGTCAACTTTACGATGGTTGAGGTTAGCATTAGCGGGTTAAATGGCCGAACTTCTCGTTCAAAGTGCCAGGCGATAAATATTTATTCCGTTTTAATAAAATTTTACGAAGATCTTTATATCAATTTGTGATGAATAAAGCATTATATATATATATATATATATATATATATATATATATATATATATATATATATATATATATATATATATATATATATATTATGATGGAAATATACAGGCTCTATTATTTTTGATACCTAAGTTGATAAGTTTTTACAAGACGTAGGCATGAATGTGTAATAATTGTGATTTTTACAATAATTAGGGGTGTTCCACTTCAATAATTTAGATGGGGTAAAGGCATACCTACTGAATTATTTCCGGAGCAAGAGAATATACTTTTTGAATCGCACCATCTGTACCCATAGACTACCTATCTTGCAACATTTGACAGTACATAAAATAATATATTAATAATAATATACGCGTCCATACAATTTCACACCACGTTAAAGAACTTGTGTTTCAGGTACCAGACAACGGAAATATACTTAATAATTTTATACTATACACCTATTTAAGATTTTTATTATATTAAACACATATTAACACACATCCATGACTCAGGAACTTAGAAGATTTTGTTTCGTTGGACCTCGGGCTGGAGTACCTACTGATACGCTCAAGCAGTGAGCCACAGAGGTCGTCTGCCATCCATAGACATGACATTAGACAGTACATGAATATTACCTAAGTAGTGAGTATACAGTACACACAATCATGTACTCTAAAGGGGCCCATACATGGTCCGGTCTGCCTTCAGTTCGGCCTGAACGGATGCAAAATCGTGTCGTGTGTGTGCTCGAATCCGTTCAGGCCGAACTGACGTCAGGTGGGTCGGATGCGATTTTTTCCGTGTATGGGCTCGAATCCGTTCAGGCGTCAGTTCTAACTGAAACGATCGGCCTCTCGTCTGTGGCTGCCTTAATAATAGACACATTTTCAGGGGATTCAATAGATATTTCACCGAATAACAACATAATGATTTCAGAGACACGCATTGCAATTATAATTAAGAATGATTTGTGTGGCTACGTGGAATTCATTAGCTTCAGCACAGTCTACAAATATGTAATATTATTATACTAAATTAATATTTATATGTCATTATTCTAATCTATTTCGCCCGTTTTATTTAATGATAGTTGGGGCAAGATGATACTTTTTTCCGGGTCGAAAGAAATATATACGTTTTGAATGGCGCTGTCAATCCTAATTCATAGACTATTTTGCCTCATCCGACAGCTGTAATTAGATTAACAACTAAATAATTGCAATATTTGTATGACGAAAGTCATCTGATATGTGCACTGATATGTGCACAATATTTTGATAAGGAGTACAATTTAACAATTTACCTTGCGATATCTCGACCGTACAAAACATGAATGTCTAAAACGGTATCACGTCTAGAAAAATAGAACTTTACACATTATTTCAAGCAGGAACCGGGCGCTACGAAATAAAAGAGATCATAAAACTTATTCGAGGACAGAGAATTTATTGGAGCCCATACACATAGAACTTCGCTACAACATTTTAGGGAAATGTGTTTTAGAAACGTTTATGTTTTCGTGATTTGTTTCAATATGCGCAGTTCGACCCACTTGCCGGGTAATCGATTATAATCGGTTGCATATGTATTGCACGCCATTGTTTAATGTCTGAATAATTTTAATGGTGCCGATATTTTGACGTGAATTATGTAGATATTTCCGCTTGGTATTAGTTTGATTGATAGGTATTTAAAAATATAGGAAAATAAGAACAACGGGAAGGGGAATGTTTGTAATACTTACTCATAATCTTGGAGATAGAACATTTAGAACCTTAGGGTTAATTCGTATCGAAACGAAACGATACGCGACACAGCACTTCATTTTTAAGATATCTATTCAAAATTTAACTTTATTTATTACAAGTAGATACACCTTTCATTGTCAGAGCACGCTTCATGCAGCATGTGCAGTGTGTGATTGATGATAAATGAAATGTATATCTTTTTGTGTGGTAAATAAAGTTAAATTTTGAATTGCTATCTTAAATATGCAGCGCCGCGTATAATCGCAGTGTAAACTGACCCTTAGGAATGCCGTTTAGTAATCGTAGATCTTATTATATCACAAATGCGGTTTAAGTATTTGTTTGGTAATAATGACAAATATTTGATTTTGTTAGTACTGTATACATACCTATAGTTCTATTAAAATTAAACCAATATTCGCATCTTGGTCATTGCGTTAAAAATGCTAGTACATTTTTGTTTATTACCGCATCGTATAAAAATTTACAGGTGAAATACACAAACACAGAAATATAAAAAAGTCAATGTTTTATTAAAACCAATTTCCCCTTTTGTGTGCCATCACATGGCGCAAATTTAAACTTTACGTTTTTCGGGTGTATGGAAACAAATAAATTATTAGGGTGTTAAACATAAGGGTGCGGTTACTTTATTAAAAATAGATAAATAAATATAGATTACTAGATGTTACCCGCGTCGTCATGAGCGCAAAAGGAAATCCCACGGGAACCGTACATTTTGTCGCGATGGTGTTGGCCTCCCCGTGGTTTACTCTATGTCTTGTGACAAATTTCATCAAAATCTGTCCTGTAGTTTCGGTGCCTATTCAATGCAAACAAACAAACAAACATACAAATAAAATAAAGTGTGTGTCAGCTCCAACGCACGACTGGATTTTACTCTAAAAAGTAAAACACGTCCCTCAGAAGGAACGAAAACTTCAGCGATCGATTTGAGTTCAAAAATTCGCGCCATGTGAAAAAAAGTGACAGGTGCGCAGAATAGGTTGCGCACGAAAACGTAACGAGGTCATTCGTTCAGTAGATTTTACATCTCATATTTTTTTCATACCGCGGGCCTTATATGAAAATCGATTCTTAAGGAGTAAACTCCAACAAACTTTTCATATTTATAACATTAGTATAGAATACAAATGCAAAAATTATATTCATAAGTTTATCTAATAAATTCTTTCTATAAAGAAATACATAAGATAGGCAATAGGCACATGCAACTGTTATCAATGTCACGAACTTTTATCATTATAGTCTTTTGTATTGGAGAAACTGATTTCGTATTGAACTAAATGAAGAAAACGTCTCTTGTTTTTGTAATTTAATCAAAACGTAGTGCGCTATACAGTGTGCACTATTCCTTACCGAAAAAATGACAAGGCCGTTAGAGGTGAAAATGGCATCAAGTTGTGGCGTTTATTCACATCGCGAACGTCACAATTGTATCTCATTTATAGTACATTTTTTAATTTGCATAAAAGAAATTGGGCCTTACTTTCTGCAAATTTATCTATCCATTACTATTAAGGCTTTTCATTATAAACGCTAGGTTGGACAAGAGGGCCGTACTTTATTTTTCTTTCAGGGTTAAGATAAGATGAACTTTTTTATTGTAAAGCACTGGCTAATTCACCCATATAAGGTCTTACCCCTTAATCCATTTTATACGGTATAAAAATACAGTTTATTAAAAAGTAATTACTTTACTAAGCCGGAACACCGCGAAGTCGTTGAATCGTGTATCGTCACCTTCGAGTTACCGGTAGCACCTACCTAGCTACATAATACCCCACTGCCGGCCGACAGCACTCGGGTTACACACGTGACACGACCCGCAGAGGTCACGCGTTTGTTTACACAGGTGACTGGCGCAGGACAGATTCAACAGTAGGTCGACAATACAAATGCAGATAAAATATACGTGTACTTGAAGCTGATTGTTTCATTGTTGGTAGCCGATTGCTTTATATAATTTTGTACACATTGTGGATAGTAAAAAAAAACATGACTCTCATCGTGCCTAAAAAACATCACTCAGAAGAATAGAAAAATTAAAATTTGTACACCTAGCGCCGTCTGTTTATTGAGCTGTACTTTAGAAAGTTAAGTGTTTGTGTAAGAACTAAGAAGTATAAGTAGCTTCCAAAAGATAGTGTCATATCCAAAATCATGTCGTGACGGGACACGACTATGAAATTTCATTCTTTCACTACAAAAAAAATTAAATTTATTTTAAAAGTACCTATACATGTCAGAAAAATCAAACAACACAATCACAAGACTACATTTTTTTTCAATAAGACTTAACACGCTTCTCTGCTACACATAATTATTCTAAGTGGCAAGGGCCAGTTCAGTACATGTGATTAAACTAATAGCTGTGCGTCGTGAATGAAACAGAGGATAGCTTATAGCTCAGATCACCGGGATTAACATCTAATGCTCCACCGAGTAGGCTAAGACTCATTAATCTACGTATCAATACTGCTTAGAGCATGTCTTTACAGTTTACTTTTAAGCTTAGCTTTAAATAATAGGGATAAACGTTTAATACTAAGGACAAGGTATGTCAAACGTCAGCCAAAAAAATTCTTCATAAATAAAACTAAACTAACTAACTAACCATCTGCTGAAAACCGATCAAACTACGATGTCTACAATCGAATCAGCCTACGAATGTACGCGTACTTCTATATTGTCGAATATAATACTCGAGTACTCGGATGGTCGTTTTTAGCCTCGACATACCCCGTCCCAAGTCTATTATTAAAGGTATATGGAATCAAATTTTATGCGTTGTATTTAAGTTGTCTTACTGAAAAAAATGTTCTACTTTTTATAAGAAACTGGTACCTATCTCAACAGTCAAAGTTTCTTAAACACAACGTCTAATGTTCAAGCCACGTAAAAGACAAAACATTTCAAGCAAGAAATAAAGAAAGTCGCTTAAATATTCACTTGTAGAGTTGTAAGCTTAAAGGAAAAACCCCATTTGTTTTCTCGGATAACATTGGGACAGTGCTTAAATTTATTTCAACGGATGCCGTTAATCTACTACAAATCTCGAAGCAAATGTAGGAGCGTTGTAAACGAAGGAGCGGAAGAATTATACGCGCGATAAGGATCAGGGCTCCAGAGGCCAGGTCTAGCGAGTAGTCTGGCATTCTGGCAGATCTGGCAGACCGGGCGGTCTGGCAACGACACCGGCTACTTAGCAAATAGTTGTAGCGGGCGCTCTACGATATCATTAATTATTGTGTCAAGGCGACGTATTGTTCCTGTGTTATAATTTAAAATGTGTCATTTTCATTATAGTTATAAGGAACCAGACTCTAAATAAACAGCGTCAAAGGGGAGGTACATAAGCTAATGTTAAGGATAATTTCATAAATATTGGTGTCATGTAGCTTGAATTCAAACACGTAAGCAACTCCTTTTCAGACAGTATTTAGATAAATTACAAGTTACAAACCCTCGAAATCTAAGTACCGCAACTTGATCGGCATCAGAAATGCGACTTATATTAAAACAATTATCAACTCGACTGTACCACGAACTAGTAAAGCACATCAATTAAATTGATAATAATATTCAAAGTCCCGGCGCCACTAATGTGGCGGAAGCCAAACTACAACTGCCTTTGTCGCACTCGTAGCGAATTTAAGTCTGTCTTGTAAGGGCCCTAGCTCACTTAACGGTGGTGCCACCAGAGTTCTTGTTTGGTCGATGTCAATTTGGTGACGACAACAATGGACATAAGGTGAGTCACAAGCGTAAAGCTCTTTATTAAGTTTTACTTAAGCTGCCATCGTGGTTGTGCCAACATGCTGGCGATTCTGGTGTATTTAAAAGCTAATGCTACTTTGAACACATCGCATTTGAAGTTTGTAGTGTTTTAACTTTTAAAAGGTTAATCGATAATAATTTCGTAACGAATAAGTTATTAGTTGAAATCAATTCGATTTTCGAATCGCCGTTAAACAGAATCGAGTCTAAGCGTTATAGATTTATGGTCGATTTATTAATGTCAATACTTATGACTTTTAATGTTCCGTTTCACCGTAAAAAGCATGTTTGAAAATTTATTTTATGTATTTTTAATGGATTCTATGGAGTTCCATTAAAAATATATAAAATAAATTTTCCACAAAATATTGTGGCCTATCCTATTATAGATATCCTTATTTATTTTTCTTGTTAATTTAATTATTGTATACAATTTTAATAATATTTACTTTGTGTAGTATCGTGTATATAATATGTTTTTTTGTAACTGCTGATTGTGCAGAATAAAATATATTTTAATTTCAAAAATTATTAAGTTTTTTATCTACGGTGTATACGTGGCAAGTCAATCTGTCCAAAGTAGCTTTAGCTTTTAAACACACTATAGTGAGCAAGGGGCCTTACAGTCGGCAAATCGCTCGAGTGTAGCGCGACTCATTATTACTAATGCACGTACGTCTTTCGGGACGTGTATGTCAATTTCGACGATACCCGCCGCCGCGCGTCTTTTGTTTTAAACTCAATTAAAACTTACCGACAACCGTTAGAAGGTCGTTAGTGAGTTACAGAGGGACAGGCAGAGTAGTGTAGATTTGGGATGTGGGACGTATCTATTAACATAAGAATTATGATTCCACACTTAACACTCATGTTTTAAACTACATATTGCGCTATTCACGAATCGCAATTTTTTTTTTCAAAAGACGGCGCAAAATCATTTTAACGATACTCAAAATTAAAGTCTTGAATTTTATTCTCAAAAAAATCCAAAAAGAAATGTTTTACAACAGGCTCTATCTTAGATGATCAAACCAACGGCTCTATGTACCTACCACATTGAGTTAAATTTGTACCAGTTTTTGTGTCCGCTAAAAGAAACATAACACGATTTCAAAATGACGTTTTAAGATAAGTTAAAACAATGAAATAAAATATTTATGAAGGGCTATAAATGTTATCTTTTGAGTTTAAATAACATAACATGTTACATTTTTTTTGCATTGCGCAAAATTGCAACTTTACACCTCATTGTGAAGATTGGTAGGTACAAAAATTGGGTAAACATTTTGCATTTACGTTTGAATATTATTGTATTATTATTATTATTTATTATATTTATATTACTATTTAAGATTATTAACATGATTATTTCATTTTGCATGGCAAAATTCATGTTATTCTTATTTTTTGGTTATATTTTGTTTAATTTAATAACAAGTAGACAGGCGCGCTTACAGCAGCAGATCTTTTTGTCGATTCAATAAAAAAAAAATGTTTATAAGGTATTATGTTTTTAAAGGTTTTTTTTGTTGAAGATTGGTTTACGAATGTATGCGTGACAGTTAATGAAAATAAAGATATTAGATAATTTAAAAACCAAATTTAGATGGATTAATGAATACAATTACCTACGCGGTCAATTTAGGTTCATGGATTATTTTTCTAATAAATAGTTTTAAAACAATAGTGAATAAGTAATAGAATGAAAAAGTAAATTACGTAGCATTGAACAACCGTGGTCAAAATATACATTGATGCATGAGGTGGGAACTACGAGTGTGTAATTTCGAGAAAGTTGAAAGTTCATTGGCGCTGGAATGTACTCCGAAGTGTCAAATATTTGACATATTTTGTTTGACTGTACGTCTCTCAGTTTAAAATTAAAGGTGTTAACTGATGCGATAGATCCATTTAATGTTATAGCGGACAGTAAAGCGACAGAGTCACCTTAATTATGACGTCATCGTGTTGTTTCTACGTAGCTCATGGGCTAATTGTATTTGGATAAAGTAGGTTGGTAGTGTTGTAGGTAGTGTTGAGCTCAACCTTGCAAGTTGCGGCGCTTCAATCGTCATTGTTCTTAGATTGGTGAGCAGTGAGTCATATGGTGACACCGCTGTTATTGGGACAGTACCTGGGTCCCCGATCATTGCTCGGAGTTCTAGTTATACAGGAAAAAATTACGAATTGCAATAGCATTTTCAGTATTCAACCGGGATTTGAACCCCAGTCACCTATTTGCAAAAAACGCTAAAATTATACATACGCGTAGGTACCCAATACCCATCTACCATTGAGACACATATAGTCGATATCACTTAAAATGTGTTGTTTCACTAGCAAAAGAAAAACATACATTATTAAAAAATGCGCGGTTTTCCAGGGATAAGACTAGCTAGTCTTATCCCTGGTCGATTTTTCTTCCCGAAAACCTCTGCATACCAAATTTCATTAAATATTTGCATCCGTATCCGAGATTCTGATTATAATATTTATATTTACAAGTAGTAGGTTAAAGTTTAAGATTAAAAAAAACAAATCCAAACATGACATAAAATATATTTTTTATTGAAATCCAAACTGTATGACGTAAGCACATAAGGACTTTTCGGAACGGATACATCGTTAAGGAAGTATAAAATTTAAAAATCTTTGTCATTAAAGCTTACTAGGTAAACTTAGATAAAAATACTTACCTAGTTTTTGTTTTATTCTTATTTTTATCTACGTTAAAGTTATTACTTCATTACCGTACTAACCTATGTTAATTCTTTATTGAGGTCGATTGCAATATACTCTAATGAAATTCTATACTGACGTAAATAAGAAAAATATTAAATTATATTAGCAGTTATAGGAACTGCCGATAGAAGTGAAATTAAAAAATTATAAAGTAAAATAAATAAAAAGTATATAATATAATATTATATTTCGTCTGACCGAGATTCGAATCCGAGACCAATTGGTCAACAACGCAATAATCGTCTAATTGTAATAAAAAAATAATTGTCGGCATAAAGGTCAAGTTGGAAATATAATAATTTTGAACGGACTTTCAACAAGTCAGTCATGACGCGAATCCATAATTTAATAAATTTTTCCCTCCCAAAAAGTGCTCACTTCACTTCAAAAATACGGAAACTTTTCCATTAAGCAGTGACAGAAATCAACGTCAAAATTAAAAAAAGCTAAATACTGAAATATTTTATTTGAATCTGACGGCCAACTCTACCAACGCGCGCTCAAATAGCATCTCATCAAATCAAATAGCGCGCGCTTTCGCGACTTCCTGTTACACACTTCCGTCCCATGTCACGAAATAACTCCCACAAATGGCAAGAAATAGAGAGGAAGGATGTTACAGTACATCAAAAAAAGATATAAAAAATAAAAAATATTATTGAAGACCACATTTTCATTATTTCTCTATTAAATAGGTAAATGGAAAAACACTTTGAGGTTCTACAACCTTAACGTGTTTTCGTATCTATAAGTCATTACGTTAACAGTTGCATATAATAAACTGCTGAGTGTAAAGCAGCCTTTATGCAACTATTTTTGGTCTGTCATCTACTGTCATCATTATACGTAATTGGCTGATGATGATGATGAAAGTCATCAATAAATATAACATCTGGCAATAACATTTATCTTTTGTTTCTGATCTGGAAAATTGAAACGTGAGTCCATACAGAAGTTATTTCCACCAGTCGCTGTACCTCGCTGCAATTTCCGTTGCAGTCGTTTCCAATAGCGACTCGTAATGTGTACACAGCAGTCTGCCAATGAGCACGAGCATCAATTACACTTAGGCATTACAATGCGCACATAAAATCGGCGCTCGCTGGTAGCGGCCATACCAAGTCAGCCGTGTAAACGTAACTGCTTAGCCGCTGTTAAATGTCGCGTCGGAACGCATTTGCCACCGTTCTGCGCGTTCAGTACGACTTCACATTAACGATTTGCTCTACCGTCTCTATGCTTTTTATGGTTCCGTTATACACAAGGAACCCTTATAGTTTCGCTCTGTCCATCCGTCTGTCTGTCCGCGCTTCTAGCTTCTGTAATTATGAATATAAATGGATGAAATTTGGTATAGTTATAGATTGTGTATATCTCGGTTTTGGCATCATAAAATAATAATAATTTTGGAACGTAACTCCTTATGGCGCGTTGCGAATTGTATGGAGGCTAGACAGATTGATTAGGCACGACACTTTTTGGCACTTGAAATCACAATGTAATAACGACTATTAAGAATGATACAAAAAACGACCTTATCACCTTGACAATAATGTAGAATTTTGCAATTACACATTGTGACTGTTATGACTGTTACGTAAAGTACGATCGGTACTTACAATAAAATATAAATTGTTAACATTTTTCTGTCCGTCTGTCAGTCTGTGTGTTTGTTCCGGCTAGACTTTTTTTATATGTTTATTTCTTCCAAAATAGTCTTCAATTCTTCATTATCAAATATATATATATTATAACTTCGTTCCATCCGGGTGTCCCTTGACAGCTCTCAAGTTTTTATATTTTAGGGGTGGCTCTCCATACATGTGAAGTGGGGATAAAAATATATTTTCATTGTACCCCATCGTGTTGGATATGTAATAATAGTAATAGGCCTCCAAAGTAGTTTGTAAGTTAAAGCTAGCATTTCTAAACTATTAGAGATATAAACTTGTAAGTGTTCATGCTGATAGATCATGCTTAAAATTATTTAGGAAAATTATTTTGAACGAAATCGGTCGGTAACTTTTGAAGTAGGTACCTATCTCTAGGGAACTCTCCTTAGACATGTCCTAACAAGTTCTTGGTTAGGTTATTATATTGACGACTGTCGGTAATCAGGAGCATTTGTGACACGTTCATAAATATATATATTTTCATTTAAACAGAGTAGTGTGAATGTAAACATAATCTTAACAATGACGCTGCTCTTATATACCTGTACTTATTAATAAATATATTTTTACTTAGGTAATTATTTTGTTATGAAATTATACAAATATGCAAATATCCTATAGAAATATGCTAAGTGATACTTACTTAACCTCACCTGTTTTAAAATATTATATTATTAAATATTGTGTCATTGGAATAGTTGATAATTATTATTAATAATGAAAAATAAAATAAACAAAAAATTAAATTTCTTTCCTCTTCCACTACATGAATGTAAATCAACTGTTAAGACTTGGCTTTTGTCCTTATACTATGAGAAAAACAGAAGATCTATATAACTAACATGCTACTTCAATTATATATATAATATGTGTGTGATCAGAATATGTATCTATATTCATTATAATTTATATATTGAAACATTTTATATCATAATTACATACTGTGTGAAAGATAATTATATAAAATACCTAAAATTTAAAAAATATCCATATTTATAAAGTACTGTAAAATCTTGATTCAACTTTCTTGACACTTGTTACAAATATTGGGAGAAGCCACTGACGCCTGAGATACGGGCTTTATAGCCTAGTTTAGGTGTCAGAATCTTCATAGGACTTTTTTAATTATAAACAATTATGTCAATAAAATATTATTATATTATATTAATCTTTATTGGAGACTAAGACCGTAATGAATTTTTTTTAATTTTCACTGGTAAATGAAATTCAACTATTTAGTCTATTTACTTGTCCACAAAGTTTAAGTTGTATTACTACTTATCTAGTGAATTCCAGAGTATTTGTCCTGCCCCCATGCAGTGCGAACAATGCTTTGTAGTACTAGTCTATCTTGCTGTTAGTACTGAATTATTTCTTAACCATCCCGCATATTACAAACGCTTTCTAGAGTAAGGCTAAATATATCAAAATTGATAAAATTAATTAATTCAAATTTAAAATAGTATACAGTACGTTTTTTCTTTAGAAGTGACATACTGATAGAGTGATACATGAAAAATCATGAAATGATGTGAGTGTGAAAGTGGTTTTACCACAGATTAAAGAGGAACAGATAAACAGCTATTTACTAAGCTCGCAATTTGATTGCACTACTATAAGCACACGGTGAATGTATAAATAAATATAAATAAATACATAAATATTTATTTCCAAAAACAGTTTACAAATTATTAAGTAGAACTCGTAGTCACCTAGTAAGCTTACGCCTGTATCAGGTGACTAGGCTCTTCCACAGCTAATATTAATACAAAGACCTATCAAAATATTATACATTATGAAACTTATTTACAAGAGTATAATAATAAAGTATGGTAATAATTACATAACAAAAGATAATTACATAAGTGTGTGTTGTGTTTGTACATATATGTGTGTTAGGAAATTTACGCAATATTTCCTGTTATCATTTTATATTTTCTACTAATTTTTCAGATTCCTCATAGCTTAACTTACACAAATAGTCGCGAAGTAATTTCTTAGTCTCATAATTTGGTTTGTTATAATGTCTAGAGTTTTATTTCCCTATTATACAGAAAAGTCGATCTATTGACAGACGGTATGCGTGTCCACTTGCCTCCTATCGCGTACGCAGCTATGAGGGGAAAAATCCGGTAAAGCCGGTGGACCGTCGAAGGGTTGTAAATATTTTAAGGATAACAATAGATAAGTAAATATTTAATTTTCTATTAGGTGTCTTGCTTTATTATAAAAGCGTCCATGGCCTAGCGAATATATCCCTCGTAATATACGTGATGGTGCAGATAAGATGTCGTGTGTACCAATTAGACTTTCTCAATAACCGTATACTCAGGACGGAAAACATCGTGAGGAACTTGCGTGTCTGAAAATACTTCACGTGCTTTTAATCATGACGCTTAAAAAGCGCGTGAAGTCTGCCAACTCGCAGTCGACTACCGTATCTTCTACGACAACCCTGACAAAATTTGGATAGATTTCTGTACCCCATACGTAAGTATATCACATGGAACATATTATTGTAATTACTAATAATTAGACATGCCTGAGCCTCTTAAGGTTTTTTTTGTAAAAAGCAAAAAGTAGAATTCCAAATATGACTTTTTAACAGACTTCCAAAAAGGAGGTTATACGTTCGGCTGTATATATTTTTCTCTTTTTTTTGTTTGTTCAACGATTACTCCGCCTTCCGTGGACCGATTATCAAAATTCTTATTTCGATGTAAAGGCTACAATCCCAAATTGGTCCGTTTGATATCAAAGTGGCGACCTGATGATGGGATCGCTGAGGAATCGAGGGAACTCCTCGAAATTTTTATGGACATATGTGGTGATTATGACTTTTTCAGAAGTTGTCCAAGCATATGCTACCAAAAAGAAAATAAATAAATAAATAAATATCTATGGACGCTTCACACCAAGTCAATCCGGCCCCGTGCTAAGTATCCGAAGAACTTGTGTTACAGGTACCAGAAAACGGGATGTATATTTAATGCTTTTGTACTATACATATATTTGAGATTTTTATTATATTATACACATATTTAATACACATCCATGACCCAGGAACACAGAAAAACTTTTTGTTCCTTCGGCGGGTTCGAACCCGCGACCCCCGGCTTCAGCACCAATGCGCTGAACCACTGAGCCACAGAGGTCGTCACAGTAAGATGTTGCACCAAGATACAATGTCAATTACAGTAATCATCATCATCACCATCATCATTACACCATACATCATCACATTATGATGATTTCTCATAGTATACATTACACCAATACGAATATCTTTAAACATTATTCTGCTATTTGTGTGCCTATTTGCAAAATTTTTTGTTGTTGTAAAGGATATAATTCGAAATTTGTCCCTTAGTTACCAAAGTGGTGACCTGATGATCCATGATAAATCGTGGGACCTCTTCGAAATTTATATGGACACATATAGTGATTTTGACTATTTCTAAAGTAGTCCAATCATATGCTAATAAAAAGTAAGCTTTTGTACTAAGGTACACCCTGGATCTAAAAGTACTGAACAAATCTAATATAATCTCCTGAGTCCTTATGGACTTCGGCATATTTAGCGGAACATAAAATAAAGGTTTGATATCAATATCATATAAGGTTGCTGGCTGGTTTATACGTCATTTAATTTAAAAATAAATATTTTTAAATTAAGAAAACAATTGAACATCACATTTTATGCAATTGTTTTAATTTTATTCAAATACACCTTATCTGGAGCGAACTTCGAGTATTTCTTCCTTCTGAGTTTGATTTAAAATTTCATTCAAATACTACTGTTTGTTAGTTTTTTTTTAATCGTGTATCGTTTTGGAGTTGAGGACTGAATTATGCCTGACATAGCCCCAACGGAGATTGCTCGACTCGAAATACGAAGAAATGGTCAAACCTACAGAGTGATATCCAGAGATCTTCGTCGACCAGTTTCAACGATCCATCGCAGTATCCAACGGTTCAGGGAGACTAGTACTTATGTGAGAAGAGCAGGACAAGGCAGAAAAAGACGCACTTCGAGTAGGGATAGGGTAGGCCGTCAAACCCCCGTTTCACGGCCGTCCAAGTCCGACATGAGTTAAAAGCAGTGCGGGTTGTAACCGTAAGTGAGCGTACGGTACGAAGAAGATTCGAAGAAGCTGGTTTGGGTTCATTTGTGCCCGCCAAGGCTCCAAGGCCCGAGGTAAATCATCGTAGAAACCGGTTAACTTTTGCTCAGGAACATCGACTTTGGAACGCGGACCAATGGAGTAAGGTATTGTTTAGTGATGAGTGCAGAATTCTCTTAAATCAAATTGACGGCAGGCAAAGAATATACAGACGCAAAGGAGAACGATACATTCAGACAAATTTTGAAACTACAGTTGCATACGGTGGTGGATCAATAATGGTTTGTGCGGGCATTTGTTTGGGAGCTCGCACAGACTTGGTAGTGATTGACAGAGGGAGTCTGACTGCAGACCGCTATATCAGAGAAGTTTTAGAAGAAAATGTCGTACCGTTTGCCCCATATATCGGTGACGATTTTGTTTTTATGCAGGATAATGCACGGCCGCATACCGCTCGGGTAACTCAAGCTTATCTTAATGATATGCATATCACTGTTATGGAGTGGCCGGCGAGATCACCGGATATGATATGATAGGACCAGTAGAGCACGTTTGGGACTTGCTGAAAAGAAAAGTTAAGTCCAGAATTCCAGCTCCTGCCAACGTGGGTGAACTGCGAATCGCCGTAGTTGAGGAATGGCGGAGACTATCCCAGGAGACCATCGATAACATCATTCTCAGTATGCCTAGACGGGTAGAAACTTTAATGAGAGCACGTGGAGGAAATACGCGATATTAATCACCATTTTTCTAATGTAATTAATTGTTATTTTAATATTAATATTCACTTTTCCCGGTTACATGAAATGTTAATAAATGTACCATTTTTCACAAATCTGTTCTTAATGTGATCTCATTTTAAGTAAAACAAATGAAACTTTAAATAACAAAAGAAGTGTAGTAAGTAGATTTTAAAATAAAACCATATTTTTTTAATTATGGACCTTTTTTTGTGTTCCGCTAAATATGCCGGTGTGTTTATATATATATATGAGAAATACATGTTTGGGAATTTCGGTACTGTTTAAAGAACTGCAAGCATATGTCATTATACTACTTAAAATAATAATCATCATTATCATTACCACTATCTTCTCACGATACACCAATATAATTATTATTATGATGACTACTCATGAGGGTTTTGCGCACCGATATCAATATATTTGAAATTTTGCTATTGCCAAAGTTATATTCGTGATCACCATTATCACTAAAATAAATTTATTGCTTACTGCTACATTTTTTCCGCCTAGTAGGTACCTACTACAATAGATAATAATAATAATTATTTAATAATATATTATATAATTATCACTGGTGATTGTTTATTGGCTCCACAGATCGGTAATGCTTTTTTGGGGGAAACACCACGACCTCTCAGAAAACTGGCATAAAATAATGCTTGAGTATGTTTTGGCAAGATAGTGTGAATAGCTTTTTTGTATTTATAACCTTCTTAAATTGTGTTAATAATAATAGAATAAATATAACTAAAAAGTGTAAAATTATTATTTTGAAACAAAAAATTAAAACCGACTTCCAAAGTAAAAATGCACAAAAAAGGATGAATTATAACTCATTTTCTAAATAAAATATTGTTTTATCAGGATGTTGGTCGGGCTCGTACCGACTTCAAAATTGTGGAGATTGAGTAGAGAAATAGTTAACATTTTAGCTGAATTTAAAAGGAGAATTATCTATTTAGAAAATGAGTTTTATTTCCTACTTTATGTGCATTATTAATTTGGAAGTCGGTTTTAATTTTTTGTTTATTAATAATTGTCTTATAAACTCCAACAATTGCTGGCCAGTTAAACTGCATTTTAATGATCCAACCGTTGAACTCTAAATTATGTACAAATCGTAGTAATTATAAAGCAATTATAATTCGGTTAAAAGCAATTATCGAGCATTAAGATTGCAACTTTATAATATATTTAACTACTTTGCTTTGTTAATAGATTTTCTTTAAACTTAGGGATTAAACTTTAATTGTATCAGCCGTAGACGTATATATTATAGACGAGGCATATTGAGGTAAAAAGTGTCTCCAGTTACATGGCCACACTTTTGAGATTTTTTGGGGCATTTTGACATTTGGAGTATGGTGAAAACAAGATGGCTGAGATTTGAAGTGTGGTGAAAACTGGGTGTGGTCACTTTTTCTTGTATGAGGATTTGTTCTTTCAAATGTACGTCATAGCCTATCTTGAGTTTAGAAATCTTTGGTATCAGCCATAAAATATATTATTATTGGGTCGTTAATTTGCTATGACTTGTGATGTAAATTAAATAACGGTAATATTATTGTCATAATACTGTTTTCACTTTTTAGTATAATTGACTACAACATAAATCTTGAACAGTTTTAACTCATAGATCGTGTAATTTTTATGCATTGTATTCTTAAATTTTGAAACTATTTACTTCATTAATATTCATAATTGTAAACACAGCTATAGGAGTTATCAAACGTTTAACAATACACGCATAAAATATAATAGTGAAGTAAATAAAAAAATATATTTTTCCTATTGTCAGTGCTTTAGATACTAGAATAATATAATGATTTATTTAATGTCACAATAATTTTCCAGTTATTTTCTTTGAATATTATATTCTCAGTGCTAACGAGTTAGGCATTTTCAAACACGAGGCGGTGCGACTCCACTGTGTCACTTTGAAAGAAATAGAACTGTACACAAAGCAGTACAGTATGGAATGTCATCATAATATGTAACGCTAACGCTATACATATTTATATGTATGGCGTTACATATAATATTATGACGCGACATAATTCGTAATAACTTTCACACGCTCGTCTTACACGTATACATTAACTGTCAAACAAATCTACTGTTTATCTCGCGTCAATCATTATAGGCGATCCAGGCGATATAGGTAGTTCTATGCGTATGTTTCGCATGGGATGCGAATGGATCGCCGCGCCGCTGCGGTGCCGCACCGCACCGTGTGGGAGGGCATTTATACACCGGCGAATGTTTGTTTGTTTGTCCGATCACAATGGGTGTTGTGTATCGCAATTGCTCGGAATGCCATATTTGTGTTCTCAGCATAAACATTATTGCATCGTACCATCGGTTTGAGTCGGACATTTTTATGGATTGAATAAGAGCTTTTGTTCAGTTTAATAACGCTTCGTATTTCCGATATTGTAAGTATGTATAAGTATAATAATGTTATAAAACCTCCTTGATCTAACGTTTGCCTCTTGACCCTCAGGTCGTGAATGCTCTTAACCAAGTTGAACAATATCGTTTTCAATTCTGATTATAGTAGGTAATGCAAACATTTTATACAAAAATGAATTCCTAAGGATATAATATAGACGGATACATGCACTTAGTACTATGTAATTGAATTCATTCTATCTGATCAATAGTTAAATGCGTTACGTGCTCAGTACTCACACACACATTTATCCTATCATGATGTAATCTGTCTTTATCTACATAAAATTGTTATCTCTTTTACACGTTTGATGCGCATTCAGAAATTGCAGATTCCTAAATCTAAATGGCCACATTAAGTGAAATAATCGTGTTACGTTCATAATTTGTTTCATTTCAGATATCATAAAATTGGCTACATGTCATATATATCATCATAAATAGAATCATAATATTAGAATTTCGTAAATTTTTACAGTTTTCAATAGAAATGCGTTAAATGACACACCTAAGAAGAATTGCTTGTTTGTCAAATAAGAGAATTGTATGAAATTATTGTAAGAGTATTATCTTTAATACATACGATTTACTTAATGTGGCCATTTAAGACCAGCAGGACCTACAATTCACAGGACTGAGGAGCTGCAAATTCGAATTTATTACAATTGTCTATATTTTTATTTATTACAGACTGAGTCGTCTGTAATATGATGGTCATGCGACCTCCAAACACTAACAATACGCAATTAACGCGTCGAAGTATGTCGTTTAACACTAATGCTTGCACCGTGCATTAGAAGTTATAAACACGTAGGTCGTAGGAATGGCAGGGCCGGCCTCATATAGCACGATCACTTTCAGGGTCAGATATGATATGGAGGAAAACTAATGATTGCTGATTGTAAATTATATATTATATATTTAAAGATCACACAATTAACGTATTATGTAAACAAAGTCTTAAATATGTGTTATAATATTCATATAGGTTAAGGTTTCACAATCTACCCGACACATGTCAGATAGCTTATTAATTGCAAGTTTTGTCTCTAACGCTCGATACAAAGTAAGCTATCCTACACTTATTAGAAGATTAGAAGATGTGTCATTTTTACGTTGTTCGGAAATTGGGAATTCGGACCCCGCTTAAGTATTCTTGTGATTATTTTTATATTTTTAAAATCTACTAGATCAAAATCTAACCCAGCTACTATATTTTTTATGTAGCGACCAGTTACGATTTATTGTAATATATTGTAATGGCGATTGATTACATAACATTTTACTATCCCCAAATAACCAAATAACTCATTATTTCTTCACGTTTCCTGATATGTATTCGATGTATTAAAACCGACTCAATATCCTCGGCGGTTTAGCGTTCTTATCGTACTCATTGGTACACATACCGCGATGACATAAGTTCAAAGATCTCACTTCCTTCGGGGAGCCTTCGTTATCTTGTTGACTTTCTACGTTGATAGTAATCAGAGCCTCGAAACAATTACATCATTATATAAAAACACTCCCAGAGGCACAGAGGCAAGAATGCACTCAAATATTTTAAGCGTGTGAGTAATGTTTAAAATTAAGACATCTACTTAGTTATGTCAAGGTTGCTTATAAAATAAAATAAAAAATGTAATCTCAATCGTTAAATCTTTTTGACTATGGTAGTAGTGGCCGAGTCGTTAAAACTTAAAACCAATATTATCACGTTTTCAGTGTACCAATGAAATTAATTAAAAATCATCCTAAGAACTGCTTCGTCGTCTATATTGTCATTTAAAAAGGGTTTCGTGGAGTTTATTTAAAGAAAAATAGGAAGAATATACCTAAACAATAGCAAAGGGCATATCATGAATATTTTAAATGTTCAACATCCAGACCCAAATTTTTTAAACTCAACAATTTTAGTTCAACAACATTAAACAAGAGGATAATACAAAAGGAGGAAACAGATATACATTTATTTCTGTCGCTATGCACAGTGCAGTTTCCTGCAGAGAATCACAAGTCCTCCTTGTGTTGGATCCCTGGATACTTTATCCAGGGATCCAATTGAAACTTTCAGCTCTGAGATGCAGTTAGTCTATCACCGTCTACATGATTTCCCTTAAGAAACTATTTAACAAATCTAAGTCTATAAAACAAATCTAGACTAATAATAAAATATGCTACAACTAGATATAACTGAGAGATTAGCCGGAGCAAACAGACAGACAGACGGATAGACAGACAAAAATTTAAAATTTGATTTTTTGGTGTGGGTGCCGTATAATAAAGGTACTTATAATATGCAAAGCTCTTATATTCAAATAACAAACATACATATAAATTTTTAACAGACTTCCAAAAAAGGAGACGGCTATATATATATATATAGATTTTCCACCAAGGTATATCTGGATCCACAAGCACTGAACAGAACTCCTCAGTCTTTAAAGACACGCGTTTGAAAATTTCAACATTGTTTAATGAACTGCAAGCATATGCCATTATGTAACTTATAGTATTCATCATCATCTTAATATATAAAATACCTAATGGAAGCTTGGCGCGTGTTCAATTATACATTCGATAGTTTATTTTAAAAGTTCTTAAAATGTATTAATAATAATATAACAACAATGACTAAAATGGGAAAAATAATTACTTTTAAACAAATACTAAACCGACTTCCAAAGTAAAAATACACAAAAAAGTATGAAATAAATCTTACTATCCAAATAATTCCCCTTCTAAATTCGGCTAAAATTTTAACTATTTCTCTACACAATAAGCGTGAGCTCTATAAAATAATGATTTATCGGGATATTGTTTGGGCTGGTACCGACTTCAAAATAATGAAGAATTTTTTAGGAGTAATGATAAATAGTTTGCTTAGATTCCTATGATTTGAGTCATGCATTTTATACGCCTAAAATATGTTATAATGGCGACTCATCACTATATTTGCAATAACACATTCTATTGTTCAATGAAATCTGATCTGTTTCACAATCGCTTATTAAGAGATAAATAGCTTATTGGCAAGTTTTGTCTCTGTTGCTCAGTATAAAGTAAGCAGCGACAAAACTTCCGGATAAGCTTCGATAAGTCACTTATTAGGCGATTGTGGAACAGGCCCCATAGTCTTAGAAACAAATTTGCATAGTATTTAATTTATGTTATCTAATTAAACAGTCTTGGAATATATAATTATTTATACGCATTACCCCACTGTTACAATTCCTCTTTAATTTAATGAACGTATGACTAATAAAACATTACATAATTTATGTAAAAACCTACCTAACTACAGCACGTTATTACGCATACCTTATTGTTATAACTATGAACATCTATTTTTGACTAGCACGACAGGTATGCTTAGTTTTACAATATTATCACCTAATTAAATAGCACTCGAAACATTTTATATATCAAAAAGTCTATCAACGTTCTAAAATTTGTAGCTCCGCATAATGTATTATGGAAAGTATTACATATTTGTGCATTGAAGTCACCCTGCACCACAAAAAAGTTCTTCTATGTGTGCTCTATAGCCCGTCTCTGCGGGTAGATTATTTTAGCACATTAGATTCTCTTTTAGCCACAGATAGCCCAAATTACGACTTTACTGTTTACTGTACTCGCAGATAACTTCAACACATGTCTTTTAAAATCTGATTCGCGTGCTCGTAAACTTCGTGCTTTACTTTCTTCCTTCAACCTCAGCATACTCCCATTTTCAGCGACCCATCATGCTCCAAATTGCTCCCCCTCCTTATTAGATCTTCTTGTTACCTCGTCTCCAGATCTCATAAAATCCCATGGCCAACTTCCTTGCAACCTCTCATATCATGACCTAATTTTTCTTTCCCTTAAAATTAAACCCCCTCGTTGTAAGCCCAAGTTCCTTTATCTACGTAGTTTAAAGGCAATAGATTTGGAGGCTTTTAAACATGATGTATCTAATGCTGACTGGTCTTCTGTATACTCGGCCTCCGGTATTGACCATAAAGTAACACTTTTAACCGATCTCGTAACTAGCATCTTCGCTATACATGCTCCCCTGAGAAAAATTAAGCTTAAGCATGTACCGGCACCTTGGCTCACGCAAGAAATTACTACCTTGATGACAAAACGTAATCGTGCCATGTGTCGATACAGGAAACGACCAACGGAGGAAAATTTTGCGAAATTTAAGTATCTGCGAAATCATTGTAGTCGTCTGTGTAGGGATGCTAAGAGACGCCACATACATTCCTCTATTGAACAAAGCAACCCCTCACAACTCTGGAAATTTCTTCCAACACTCGGTATTGGCAAGTCGTCCACCAGCATCAACTGTACAATACATTTGAACGAGCTTAATGCTCATTTCTCAGTCCCACCAGTAATCGTTGACCAGGATACAAAAGCGCAAACTATATCCCATCTCCGCTCTCTTCCTCTCCCGTCCTGTACTCCGTTTTCATTCAGGCCGGTCTCTGAAGATGAAGTTTATAAACACATCATGACTATCACTTCTACTGCAGCAGGCAATGATCACCTGAGCCCCGCATTAGATCACTTACCCTTCCTGAACTCTTGCCAATTCTCACTCACATTTTCAACTATTCCTTGACTACGAGTTCTTTCCCTTCGGCATGGAAACGTGCCAATATTATTCCACTTCCTAAAACCCCTAATCCCTCTTCCTTGTCACAATTTAGGCCAATTTCCATATTACCCTACCTCTCTTGAACACGTTGTCCATAAACAGCTATCCCACTTATTATACTCCAACAAACTGCTTTCTTCATTCCAATCCGGCTTTCGTCCCGGTCACAGTACTGTCACAGCGCTGCTTAAAGTCATTGACGATCTCCGTCTAGCCATGGAAAATAAATGCCTTTCTATTCTAGTCTTACTTGACTTTAGCAGCGCGTTCAACTATGTAGACTTTGACATCATCCTTTCCGTCCTTTGCTCCCTTAACATACCTCCCTCAGTGATAGACTGGTTTGACACATATTTTCGGGGACGCTCGCAGCGAGTCCGCTATGATGAGGCTACCTGGGATTGGTGTGATATCCCCTTCTATTTTATATTTTTATTAATATAATTTTCACACTAATCACTTCCAATTTCTATCTTTACGCAGACGACTTGCAACTTTATCGCCATTCACACATCGATGACATTCATTCAGCAGTTTCTGGTATAAACTCGGATCTGCAGCGCATAGCGGTCTGGGCTAGATCTTTTGGTCTGCTGGTTAACCCGAAAAAATCGCAGGCCATGATCATAGGCAGTAAATATATGACCCAACGTCTATATAATGTGCCTAAGATTATATATGATGGTACTATTATTGATTACTCAGAATCGGCTAAAAATTGAGGATTAATTTTAGATAGTAATCTTTGTTGGAATCCTCAGGTTAATGAAGTGAGCAAAAAGATACACCATTCGTTGCACATGTTGAAGAGGCTCCAAAACTTTTTGCCTTTGCATACCAAAATTTTCCTAGTCCAAACACTCATTTTCCCTATCTTCGACTATGCTGACTCCTGATACTTAGATGTTACCGAAGAGCTGTTAACAAAACTAGAACGCTTGCAGAATCTCTGTATCCGTTTTGTTTTTGGTTTAAGAAAGTTCGACCACATATCAGCTTTTCGATTAAAACTCAAGTGGCTCCCTATTCGTTTCCGTCGCAACTCCCATATCCTTTGTTTATTATATAATATCTTATATAATCCGATGTCTCCTTCCTGTCTTCTCGAACGATTTAACTTCTCTCGACCCCTCGATACCCCTTGTAGGTCCAATGTTAGAACTAATCTTTCCCTTCCATCCCATCGCTCCAACTTCTTCTCCTACTCCTTCACCGTTCACGCAGTCAGATTGTGGAACTCGCCCACCACCACGAACCACACCGTACGAGACAGTCCCACCGTTACTATTTTTAAAAGACGTTTGAAAGAGCACTACCTCGAATCTCTATCCATATAAATACTGTTATTATATATACATATAGTATTTATACATTATAGGCATATTATTATATTACTTATAGTATTCAGGTATTGTATTTTATATTAATTATTTTGATAGTGTATAATATATTATTACATATTATAATATTTTATTTATGTTTTAGTATAGGCATAATATGTAAATGTATTTGTAATTGTGCACGTTCTATCTGCTTTCTTTTATCCCTTTTCTCTCCGTAGGGCTGCTGGAAGAAATTTCTTTTTAGAAATAAGCAGAACCTTTGTGTCATTTTTCCATGTAAAGTGTAATGTTTTAAATGTTTCTTGTGTACAATAAATTGTTAAATCAATAAAATAAAAATAAAAAGTAAAGACAGAAAAGTAAGTTTTGCGGTAATATGCTGAATGCCGAGTAGTAAAACCATCTGAGCGAAACGAGCCGAGTACCTATTAAATAAAAATAAAATAAAATTTTGTTATCATAATCGTAAGTTTTACGAAGTCAGTAATAATTTACTTCATATTATTTATTGGCCAAAATGAATGGCTGAAACCAAAATTGGTACATAAACCAACGAAGTAGAATGACGATAGGCAGATCTCTACGTAAAGGTACTCTATATACATAGACAATAGCGTCTCAACGATGTGCCGTATAGGTTATAAATTGAACATAATTCGCGTCTGCACCGACAATGCATCTTTGTAATTACACTTGTATAGTTCAAAGTTGCATGCTGTGCAGTCTAATCTAATTACTATCAGGCAGGTTTGTGATTAACATAGTGGGATTAGTTGATTTTGATATTTTACAATATGGTGTCAGAAAAAGTGGTTTTAACTAATTATTTATTTTTAATAATTAGGAGATAAAAGATTACTCTAGAATTAAATAGATCTAGATCATGTACTCACGAATAAGTTGATGATTCACAAAGAACCTTAAAGAGGATGTGTAGATGAGATGAGCGTTAGATCAATTCTTTTGAAATTCATTGAGGATATCCTACGACCACCAGTGGATAGTATTATGAAAATAGCCTTTAGAATTGTATATGTACATATTTATTTTAATTATAAGTAAGTAAGTACCAATGTAACCAAATAATTAATTTTCATTACTTGGTTAAATTTTTTTTTGTAATGATGCAACTTATGCTTTTTTTGCAAAAACTTGCCCGATGAATGTGGTATGTAATGACTTAAAAATGTATGAATTGGTATTTTTTTAAGACTTGTAATATCATTAATCTTGTTAACAAGCCGATGCGGTACGTATGATTGCTCTAACATTCCTAATTTATTACAGGTATTCATTACAATTGTAATTCCTAAGATTCTTTGCATAAAAACCTATTTATGCAAAGAATTTAGCAAAATAAGTAACTCTTATTTTGCACAATAATCTTAATTAACGTGACTATACTTGTAATGAACCGTCAAATACGTAACTAATTCTAGACTAGCTTTTTCCCGCGGCTCCGCCTGCGTAAATACAGTATCCCACGGGAACACTGTACTTTTTCGGAATAGAAAGTAGCCTATGTTTTAGTCTAGAGCTCTACTACTATTATTACTACTACCATACCAAATTTCCTCAAAAATCGTTAAGTGATTTTTGTGTGTAAGAGTAACAAACATGCATCCATCCATCCAATATCTATCCTCACAAACTTTCACATTTATAATAGTAGATTTCGAAAATGGATACTTATTATATTTATCTAAAAACATAAACGACGAACGAACTTCTGCACGAAATATTTAGAGGAAACATGCATAAATTTTGCTGTTATCGGTAAACTATTACTACTATCGGGAAACTACTAATTCATCCTAAACATTATTTTTAGGACCTTCATTCATAATAATCAATATACAATGTAATTATTTCCTAGTAAAATAATATTGTGTAAAGTATTTTTTCAGTGAACGCATCGGTCGAGGTTACTCTCGATTTCGAATTCACTGACCGAAAACCTTGCAAATCGTAGAGCAATAACACGGCTTAATCCATTAACCATGTTACTATTACAACAAATGTACATAATACACAAGTAAATCTCAACGCAAAATATTAAAAACACATGCCAAAATATCCACAAAGACACCTTGGCAACGCGTTTAAATTTAAATAATAGGTATCTGAATTTTGGCTTTAATGGCATATTGACATGGTTCCGCTAACATATTACCGAGTGTCGTGCAAATGCAGTAGGTATATCATGCGAAGACACGAGATTGTTTGTTTAACTCATTTCGTCGGAACGCAAATATCAAATACACTAGGTGCGCTATACGTCATAAAAATACCTATAAACCTATTGTTAAGATAGTTACGCTACGCAAAATAGCATCTTACGGCCGATCGTTTCGATTCATTGCGATCCAAACTCGCTCGACACACTCGAGCTCCACTATAAAAGCATTTCTGAGATCTCTTGTAAAGTCATCACTTATTGAATAACAATTCCATCGGCGCGACGGTCACGTTGATGGACGTTTCATGGTAGAGGAGACGTATAACGATTTTCATGCTGAAAATGGTCCGAACCTGGCACATGGTAGGGGGTCGGATTCGAGGGCAGCCAGTAGGCGGCACTGATGGGCGGATAGCCGGCGCCGGACCTCGCCTTGCCGCGAGCGCCACCCGCCTCTCCGCGCATCCTTCACACAGCACAACACTGAACTACCACCACATCGCGCGTCTGCAGTCAAGCGCGGCCGCGACACTACTGGCCAGGCATCGCACGCGCGCCCGCAGGTCGCAACAATACCGATAGGTGCGCGTGAGTTGACAGACGATCAGTCATTCCTCGTGAGTGTCACCTCGAGCCGTCGCGCCCCACTCTGCATGCTAATGAGTTCCGTCCTGCGCACGCCGCGCACCGACTCTCCACTGACGATCGCGAAGGGCCACATTCTAACTCGAACTACACGGTACATTAAAATTCGAACAATTATACAGATCGTTGGTGCTTTCCTTTAAAAGAATCAAGAGCTTGTTTGCTGCTGAGTGTACCCGGCAAACATTTACACAGTGATTATATTTCGTTTAAATTGTCCTACCACAAAAATTATCTTCTTGCAGTTGAAAGCTCATAAAATATTTAGTTATAATGCACGTGTGTAAGGTATTAACTGTGGGTATCATGTATTTACAATGAGTCACAGAGTTTTAAAACCCCTGAAGTAAACTAGAGCTATCTCGATTGTATATTACCGTTTTAAAATAATTACATTTTGGATTTTTTGAAAAGGTGAAATTGGCGCTCGAACATTTTCGAAACATTCAAATTAGCATAATAATAATTAGTGCATGTTGGTAATATATAATTACAAAAATTGTAATATGAGGGAACGGTAGAGCATTTTGCATTGTTAACAAATCTCGAGTTAACGTGAACCGAGTCATGTAACGATTTGAAGGTCTCGGATATATTATCGCCGTCACACTCTGTCATTGCAAGCATTTGAACAACGATGTGCAATTCTAGACGCAGAAAAGGTTACTTGGCCGAGTAAATTATTAGTATACTTAAAGAAACGCAAATTATTATACTTAAAGAAGAGTAAATTATTATTTTGTTTTTCAAGAAGAATATACTTTTTGTACGGCACTGGCTATCTTTACCCATTGACCTTCTTTCCCTATCTAATAGATTTTTTTTTCTAACTTAAATCTGCTCATTCGGACTTCGGAAGGTTATCCCTAAAACACTGGGTTATAGGTTTAACCTTTTTAACCCTATTAGGTACTGCGAGTTTTTAAAATATTTTTAAAGCTTTACGCGGGCCATATTCAACATCAAAATTAACGGGCAGTCTGTAAATTATATAACTATTTTTCGTTTGGATGGATTTCTTTAACTTTTTGTAAACTCAGTTTATTTCAATATATACATTGCTATTACATAATTAACATAATTTGAATAAATTATTTTGATCGTTATTTAGATTTATCATAATTAGGTATCATTCAATTCAAACACAGCTTATTAATTTGTTTGTCTAGTTTTAATTTCATATCTATCAATATTTGTCGTGATGAGACGAACTAATATTGACAGTATTATTAGTGGCAACACTTAATCTTCGAAGGTTTTATCACAACACACAAGATTAATTAATTATTATCTGATTTTCTAATTTAACCAATGTTTAGATTTAACCTCAGTAGGTATGCTTAGCTAACTGTAGCTGGCTATGAAGGTAAACAAAGTGATAACACCGGGTAGAATTGGTAACAAAAACGGTTCTAGAAGTGTTACGAGTGCTCTATTGTGTCTGTCTTGTTACGTGTTAATCTAACAGTCTGAATTACTGTAACGCGTAACAGTTAGAACTAAACATTATATTTGTCTAGCATATCCGAAAAATAATTTTGAACCATAAATATAATAAATAAGTCAATATTTGCAAGTTTAAGTAACGTTCACAACGTTTTTTTTCCGATAATCCGTAAAATCCTATTTTTCCCTTACTTTAGTAACCAAGGGCTAGGTTAAAGGAAATAGAAATATATTTTCTCTACATTACTTGAGGAGATTAAGAAATTAGGAGCTCAAAATATATCTCAGATGTTACTCTTTATTTGGGATAATATTAGGCTTTAACTTTGTTTTGATTGTTATACGCGCAGATACAGATACAGTTGAAAATGATTCAGAAAAATTAGCCGGCCCTAGTAAGTTGTAGTTCTAGATGGTTCTGTAGGTTTAGATATTGGTGTAGATTCTAGGACTTCTAGGTTTAGGTGTATTTATTTATATATTCCAGTTCATAGTTAAGACAGAACAACGTGTGTCGGGTCAGCTAGTAATATTGTAAAAGCCTTACTTAGTAATATTATAAATTGAAAGTGAGAAATTTTATTTGTTGGCTGAGCTTTTGAGCTTAACCGTTGCATTGGTAATAAATTTCATCTGTTTTTGTCATTATTGTGCTGTATTGTCAAGTGGGTAAAGTTTAACTATATTATGTCCCTCTTTAAATTCTTAAAGAAAAATAAAGTACCAACGCTCTGTTTGTCTTACCTATCCTTCCCCCCAAAATATTTCAATGTAACGTGGCCTATTAATGAGACGTAAAATTTTATGAGGCATTTTGAATCATGCAAAGCTATTGTCGATATAAATTCAATCCACTAGCCTACTATTCGAAACTGTATGTTGTAATTTTTCTATGCACCATTGGGGTACCAGTTACGAGTCTCGCGGAAAAATTGCAACGCTCAAAATCATGTCTGTCAGAAATAAAATATCCACGTCATTATCAAATAGAATTGTTCGAATGTGCTTATTTTTAAATCAATACTAAAAATTTAAATAGCTTATTGCTGAAACTAGGGGCAACTTTCCCCTTTCATTCATTTCAAATTTGCAAGAAGATGACAAAACAACATTAAAATGGGACAACCATAATATTATTGTATACCAGCTGACCCGAAAAACGTTGTTTTGCCATTGTATGTATTTTGTAATGCCACATCATATAAAAATAAAAAATAAATCGTGGAATAAATAAGAAATAAATATTTAGCGGTGGGTACTGGGTACCCTTATTATTTAGGGGTTGAAAAAATTGATTACGACCGATTCTCAGACCTACCAAATATGCAAAAAAAATTTCATAAGAATCGGTAAAGCCGTTTCGCAGGAGCGAGTCCCCGAACACTATGACACGAAAATTTTATATATTAGATTTTATTATAAGTAAAGTACCTCAGTATGAAACTGTTTATTTTTATACGGATTAATCGTCCCGCGCGGAAGAAATCCTACTAATATTATAAATGTGAAAGTTTGTGAGGATGGACGGATGTTTGTTACTCTTTCACGCAAAAACTACTGAACGGATTTCGACGAAATTTGGTATGGTAGTAGTTAAGAGTCTGGATTAAAACATAGGCTAGTTTTTATCCCGGAAAAGTGTAGTGTTCCTGCGGGATACTCGATAGTATATTTAAGCGGGCGGAGCCGCGGGAAACATCTAGTATAAATTACGTCTGTTTTTTTAAACACAACTGTTTTAAACACAGTCAAAGCATTCGAAAGCATGAATATTCTGAGCATTAAGACTACCTCACGTCCCACAGTGAGTTCGTAAGACGTGGCCCATTTCAGATGAGCAAATCTTTGCTACACTAACTCATTCTGAGTCGGTGCGCGGACATTGTTTCGATAAATCCGGGCTGCCACCAGCGCCGCCAACTTGGGAACTCGTTTGGGAGACCATGTACTGGCTTTTGTCTTCCAACTTTGTGCAAGACTTAGCCAACTGTCGCGGACTACATGGAGGAATCTGACTGTGATTGCTGACGTTTTAAAGTTATAATTTGCACAGTGAATTCGGTGGTAGGTTATGTAGTACAATGCTATAAGTATTAGGCTGGGACTATTTGATCCGGAATTTGCAAGACCAGGGAAAATTCAGAGCACTGAAAACAGAATTCAGTGCTAATACAATAGAGCAAAAAGAACCAACAAGTTTAGAGTTAAATGTCAATGTCATATATTATAATAGTTTGACACTAGGCATTTCGATTTTCAATTCTATTGTATTTGCGCTGAGTTCTATATTCAGTGCTCTGAATTTATCCGGACCCGGTGGATTTCGGATCATATAGTCATAGCCTTAGATACGTACTTATCTATAAAGAAATAAATGATTTAAGTTCGAAATATATCTAGAATGTTAAATAGACATATAGGTATCTAGTTCTAGGTATAAAAGTAGCTAATTACAATTTCATGCACTTGGAAATTAGAAAAAAAAAACCATAAGCATAAAACCGTACTAAATTAATGTCAAAGGCTGACGAACTGTTATCCACATGTACACTTACACACTTATAAATAGTGCACTGAATATGCGACGGCGTCACGTGCGCATGTAAATCGACACTGTGATGACAAATCGCCGACTTTAGACCATGCACACACTATACACAACTTTATTTTGATAGAGAATGCGCGAACCGTTAACGTTAACCTGAAGGATGGTCAAAAGCACAGCGGCGACACTCTCTACAAATGATAGCTCGAGCACCGGCTAATGTCAGCCATGTTGACGTATGCCTAAGGTTGACACCAAAATAATTTTAAACGTTGCATCAGACATGTCCATCATAAATACAATAAGTCCGTGACTTTTTGAATTTCTAACCTCCTTACTGAAAAAGCAACACTACTCCTGTCAACAGGCATCTGTCAGTTGACTCCTATCAAAATTTGAACTTGCTGCGTCAGTTAGTTTGTGTTTTACAGCTATCTTTATCAGACTATCCAGTAACTTAAGGAAACAATGGAAAAAAGTGAATTTCGTGTGCTTATTAAGCATTATTTTTTGCGAAAAAAAACCATTACCGAGACCAAGGCTAAGCTTGATAAATGCTATGGGGACTCTGCACCATCGATTTCAATGGTAAAAAAGTGGTTTACTGAATTTCGTTGTGGCCGTACAAGCACTGAAGATGCCGAACGTCCTGGACGCCCAGTTGAGGTATCTACACCCGAAACAATCGAAAAAATTCACGATATGGTGTTGGCCGACCAAAGATTGAAAGTGCAAGAGATTGTGGAAGCCATAGGCATCTCGCATGGCTCAGTGGTTTCAATTTTGAATGATCACTTGGGCATGAGAAAGCTTTCCGCAAGTCGACCACAAACGCAATCGTGTAACAACTTCACAGGAAGGTTTGGCGTTGTTTAATCACAATATGGAGGAGTTTTTGCGCCGTTTTGTAACCGTGGACGAAACATGGATCCATCACAACACACCAGAGACCAAACAACAGTCAAAACAGTGGGTTTATAAGGGTGAATCGGCGCCAAAGAAGGCCAAGGTGGGTTTGTCAGCCAATAAAGTTATGGCGACTGTTTTTTGGGATGCACGTGGGATAATCCACATTGGCTATCTTCAAAAGGGAAGAACAATTAATGGGGAATATTATGCCAACTTATTGGACCGCTTCAATGAGGATTTGAAAAAAAACCGACCTCATTTGGCCAAGAAAAAAGTTCTTTTTCACCAAGACAATGCAAGGGTGCACACATGTGCAGTTGCCATGGCAAAAATCCATGAATTGGGCTATGAATTGCTCCCACATCCACCCTATTCTCCAGATTTGGCTCCGAGTGACTACTTCTTGTTCCCAAACCTGAAAAAATGGCTCGGTGGAAAAAGATTTGACTCCAATGATGAAGTTATCTCGCAAACAAAGGCCTATTTTGAGGACCTCGACAAATCATATTTTTTGGAAGGGATAAAAAAATTGGAGAAGCGTTGGACAAAGTGTATAGAGCTCAAGGGGGACTACGTTGAAAAATAAAATGATTTATTTATCAAAAAATCTGTGTTTTATTCCAAAAGTCACGGACTTATTGACCCGCCCTCGTATTATAAAATTATATAGTCAATTATGTCAAAGCACGAAACGACCAGCCGTCAGCCCCGTGAACGAAAGTCCTGGCTAGAAAAAACTCCGCTTTCTCACTCTGTATATTCACACATCGTCTGTCACTTCCATAGAAAAACGAACATTACCGAAGGATATAAAGTTCAAAAGTTGTGTTAAAATTCACCTCTTTAGCATCTTACATTGAAATTAATGCACGAAGCGAATAATAACTAATTTTCAGCAAGTAACTTTAAACAACTTGTAAAATGGAGAAACTTGAGGAGGAGAACAAAGGTATATGACTTCGGCCATTGCCCATTGGACAGCGCCCAGTGGCCTTACAACTAAGTTACTGAGCTAACAGAGTGATATAGTTCACTATGATCAAAAGGTATAGATAAGATATCTTATCTTTTTAGTGACATATTTTACGCACCTGTATGTAAGTTTGTTCCATTGTAGCTCCTAAACTACTGATCCGATTTGAATGAATGAGGTGTTAACTGACAATATATGCGGAATAATTGCCCAGATAACATAGGCTATATAATTTGCGTAGTTGTTATTATTGCAAAAATAAAAGAAGCTAGAGAATTTTCTACAGTTGGACCTGAACTACCAACAATATTGTCAATAGTACAAACACTGCTAGCAATTTTCAAAGCCTATTGCGAATACATGCTGAATAGTCGATTTTGTTCGACGAAGTTTTGTTGCCTATTTCGCGCGATACCTTATTTGGTCCCTAAATAAGCCTGATGATGGGATCCATGAGGAATCGAGGGAACTCCTCGAAATTTATATGGACACATATGGTGATTTCGAAGTATTCCAGCCATTTTGAAGTCGGTACCAGCCCAAACAATATACTATAATATTTTATAGAACTCACGTTCAAATTTGCTGGTACCGACTTCAAAATTAGGAAGATTTAGTATAGAAAAAGTTCAAATTATAGCCGAATTTAAAATGGGTATTATTTAGAAAATAAGTTTTATTTCATACTTTTTTGTCAATTTTTACTTTGTAAGTTTTCATTTTTTGTTTAGTTCTAATCTTAGCAGAGTTTTTAATATAATATCTATCAATATTTCAGTTTTTTACCTAAGTAAAGCAAAAAACAATGTTACGTTTCTTTGAAATTAATGAAAACTGAATGTAAAAATAATATTTAGGTTACACCCAAAATTATATTACTACAACTTTATCTAGAAAACATTGAGAACATTTTTCACTGGGTTAAAACTTTTATAACAAATTGATATTGCAGTGTCAAGTAGCACTATAGATGCAAGTTATATCATAGTGATATTAACACTCAAGCCTTCAGGTCGAGTCACATGTTCTTATAAATGGAAAATATTATATGACGGCAAAGCGTTTTTCAACAAGCCACGCGCACACTACCAACGTGAAATTTTTGACGAAATATAAAAATTGTTAGCATACAGTATGAACAAAACATATTCAAATATTTGTATTTCTATCACGATTCACGTAAACATCTCCTCTTAGTATATTTCGTAAAATATAACAAGAATACGATTTCAAAATGGCGACAAATAAATTAAAATATTATAGGCCGTAAACACATGGTATATTAAATTAGTATTAGGTACGCTAGAATTAGTGTCTAAATAGAATGCAAACAGTATGTATACGCCAGCCGTAAATCTATGACTAGGTAGTTATCGCTGTAAAACAGGTCAGACAAACATACATAGTGATGCGTATGCTAGGGTTGTCACTTGAGCCTGGTTTTTGTATTAGTAGGTTTTAAACTAATTATTAGCCGTAATTATCCGGCCTCGAAGTATTTATTCACAATAAATAAATAAAAACAATTCTTACCCAAGATATAGTTTTACTTTATTTCATAATTAATATTATTATAACAATATGTTGGCGCATACATGTGTATGTAGCTTTTCATGGAACCAATAATTATAGTAAGCCTATTCTAACACATAAAGGTATGACGTTTGTAGTAAATACAGTCGAAGTCGGATCCAGTGTACCACTTTTCGACCATATCACTCGGTAATACGGTTCAATAGCGGTACACCAGATCTATCGGCGAGCGTACCATCATTGCTTATTGTTAGACGTTACCCATCGTATACAGATATTAAATCGTTGCATCTGATACATAATATAGACCTTTTTTAATTTACACACTTACATGTGGGTATTCTAGAACAAGGGAGCCCTAAATTTAAAATCTCAATGTTATGTATTTGTTACCAATATTGGTAGCAGATTTTACAAAATATGCATAACAATAGCGATAGTGGTCTTTCACAAATCCATATTCGAAATCACATACCTCGGTTACACGAAGTTTGTCAAATCTAAATATTTGATATATCGACTAATTCCAGATATTTTGTGCGCGATTAATGACGGGATTGATTTATGATTGGTTTAATGAAAATTCACAACAGAATGGCTGTTTTTCCACTTACTGGCCGGGCGGCCGGCACCGGTGCTTCCAGTGACATGTTTCATGTGGAATTCGTCGTCGCGCCGCGCCGGGCCGGAACGGTCAGTGAAAAAATATGCCATGAAAATTAATATTGTAACTATGGGCGACTTTTTATTCCGTTTCAGCAGAAACAGTGTACATAAAATACTACTTTTTTTCTTTGTTTTGACTTGGCCATCGCGCGTTGCGAAAGGGGGCTTGACGGAAAAATTAAGACCAAGAGTTGTAACGACAATTTTTGCTATAGTTGTAAGCCGTGCGTAAGTAGCCGTATATTATAGTATATATATTATAACTTCGTTCCATCTGGGTGTCCCTTGACACCTCTCAAGTTTTTTTTACAACATCGCACTACCAATTTAATAGCATTATTTATTAATTTAAACACTAATGTCATGTTATCGAGACTTGACACGTAAATCAAACACGAGCGTTAAACCAAGACTGATTCAAGATCTAATTGGAAATTAGATTCCCTATGGCAGCGTAGGTTCGGATCCAACCGACTGCGCCATGTCATGTTATCGAGACTACTAAAAGAACGTTTTCGAAAAAAATATTATTGTCACCCTGTTTCGACAGTATATTTCAATGATTTGGCGATGCAATGCTTCGTGCACCCCACCACTATCTAGTACGGCTTATCTAATACCTTTATTTATGCAGGAACTGTAGCGTGGACTTAGTTAATTATTTCTTTATTATTAATTATTATTTGAACATTGACGCAAATACTTTCGCATATAGACTTTCGAAACGGTGAACATATTGTCCACTACTTACCTTCATCATAATTATATCCATACACTTTTGCTCACCCGGCAATAATTTGTTGTCGGTGCCGGCGCGGCGCCGCGCCGGTGCCGGGTCGGTAAGTGGAAAAACAGCCAATCGATACCGACTATCAACTAACATCAGACGTTGATCGACGCGGGAACAAACACGACAGTATGTATAATCCGACTGAATGAGAACGTTTCGTTCTAATGTAAAGCAACATCATTACAGAACATTAATTTGCTTGATTCAAAATTTTCCAATGCTTGTTCCAAAATAATTATTTAAAGTTGTAAGAGTCTAAATAATTAGAGGCCATTCATTAAACAACTTTAACCGGTGTCATGTTTTTCTACATATTAAATTATAATATAACTTACCATTTCTATTTTCACTATCAGCTGGCTTCATCTGAATAGGGTGGTGCATCTGCAACAAGTAAAATTTACCTTTAGTCTACTAAAATTATCTAAGCTTTCTATCACGCTAATAATATAATAATATATTGTCACTGGGGAAAGAGGGTCTACGATATAAAAGTATGTTCCTCTTGAACCGAAATAAAAACAAAGTGTCTCCCTCTCGCTCTAACTTAAGTTATAAAATGTTAAAAAAAAAAGTTTTAACGCTCAATTATACCCCTTATTAAAGAAAATATTTACACCACGGATACGCTAATGCAATTATGTCTTTGTCTGTCAAGTGCCTTTTTCTACGAATCAAACAAAGACAGCAATATGGATTAGATTATCCGTGGAGCAAAATATTTTATTAATAAGGGGAATTAAGTTTATGAATAGCCTACGTTGTCAGGCACGCTTCAGCCGAGTAGTGTTTTGTCAACGTGATTGTCTCATTAGTTATTTCATGCCCTCCTACCCACGGCAATTCATGAGATAAATATAAAGTATTAACATATTGTATGATTATTTTTGTTGAACATCGTTAATTTGTAATAGGATCTAAGTATAATAAATCTAGCAACAAATTACTGTAACGATCAAATTTTTAATTTATAATGACGCTTTTGTTACTCCTCCGGCGTTTGTGAGTCCTTTGTTAAGGGTGGCTGGTGGTAAGTTTAAAGTGGGAAGCTTTCAATTCATACCTATGGTGATAAGCAATCAGTTTGCCCCCATTACTAAATAGGATCATACCAGAGAACTAAGGACCTTTGCCCTATTACTACGAAGGATCATAAAAGAGGCACAGGGGCGACACTCTCTACAAATGACAGTTCGAGCACCGGCGAGTGTCAGCCATGTTGACGTAAGCCAAAGTGTGACACCGAAATAATTTAAACGTCGTGTCAGACTAATAATCTATCATAAATATTATTAAATTATATTGTCAATTATGTCAAAGCACAAAACGGCTAGCGGCCAGTCACGTAAGCGAAAGTTCTGGCTGGAAAAAACTCCCGCCCCGCTCGCCGCGCGCATCCCCGGCATACGTCTAGCCACGCACACATAGTTGCAAGCTATCAATCGTGTAAGTCCATCGAATGACGGTTCTTTACGTCAGTACTCAGTAATATAATTATATTCTTTAACAGAGGACTAGCAAACACCAGAGGGATCATGATTGCGTTCTCTGTCTAAATTTTTAACTCTCTATGTGTTAGTGTCTTGTACACAAATTGATACATTTAATTGAAACTGTGACGTCATGAATATACAGTAATGACGTAATACATCATCTTAATCGTCCCATGATTAATGCCGAACACATTGTTTCGGCGCACAATTCAAAATTGACAAAGACGTATTGAATATCTCCTTCGAATAGGATTATTATACTAAATTCCTATTCATATACCAACTGAAGGTGCCTAATAAAGTAATAAGTGTTATATATTTCACAGAAGCAATATGACATGACACGGTTAATAATAATTATTATCGTTTATGTATTACTCATTATTATTATATATTTAAATGACTTTCGCTGTAAGAATTCTTTACTTAATGGCAAAAAGTATTTGGACAAGTCAATAACTTGACCAAGATGGCATGTCAGGACATGTCTAGGAGGGTTCGGTAACTATCAACAGTTATTGTCAGATTTCTTTTTATAAATTCGGAAATATTTTTTCTGACGAGGTTTCTATCTCTTATTGTTTCGTAAGGTTAGAGAGGCCAACATGGCCAATAACTTAGGAATGGTGGAATTTGTATAAAAATCATGTAGGTATGAATTGCATAAACCTTGCTTTTATTTAAAAAGATTCAACGACAGTACCCCGCAAGAAAATTACTGTCAAACTAGTAGCTTTTATTTTTTATAGTGTAAACAAGAAATTAATGCTCTCCACGAAATTACAGCTGATATAATAATAATGCTTCATAGTGACATGTCGTAAAATGAAACACCAAACAATTACTCGTCGCTCCGCGGTAAGCGGTCGGGACTTCAGAAATAAACCAATGAGTATTGATTTTGTATCTCAAGCAGACGTTTCTAATACAGTTTAATATAAAAATAAATACAAGACGTAATACGTATGAAACATGTTGTAAACCTCAATTTATGCACATTTTAATAATAATATGTATTCGTACATTTAACCTTGGATAGACTACACTCCGTTTCCAAATTTAAATTTTATTTATAGCAGGGAGTAGTGTAATTCGAAGATAGTTAGAATAATCATTTCGTTTTCCTTTTTTATAGATAGGTCCAACGCATCCTACTTTGAGTTCATCCGGATAAGCAGCGAAAACCACACTTCTATTTATCAGATTCGAAATTGCTAATGCTAGATCCTCTCCTACAATTTTAATATCCGATGCCTTAATATTATCGACTCCTGGGCCTTTGTTTGTTTTAAGTGTTTTAATTATTTTATGTATGGAATGAGAATTTGTTTTTTTAAATAAAATACTGCAATCAACTAGTTTACTGTAACAAGCAGAGTTTAAGAGATTTATTTTGCATTTAGGAACGATTGTTTTAACTGCTTTATCAAATTCGCTAGTTCTCAGTTCAAGTTCTCAGCTAGTTCTTTGGACGTAAGTCCTTGCGCATCAAATGCTCTTAAAATCGCGTCGTCTACTGAACGCTTGACACGCCCCATCATTTGGTTTAATATCTGAAATATCTTTTTTGTATTATTAAAATTCTCATTAAATAGATTAATTTAGTATGTATTTCTTTTATTTTCTACAACCTTGTGTACTCTGTTTTCTAATTTTATTATATGTTAATCTTAAAGCTGGATCGTATAGGCTATTTTTCCAAAGTGAATATAATTAATTCCTTTTTGCATATAGCCTATTTATATTGTCATCCATCCATGGGATTTTAAAATTTTTACGTGTTGTATTTTGCGGTTTTAAGTATCTTTTTACAAACTGTTTAGCGTTATTGAAAGAGTTATTAATAAAATTTAGAATATCGTTAGGGTTTTTCATATTATTTGTCCGAGTCCAGTTTATCTTTTTAAGTTCATCATAGTAATGCTTAAAATTGAAGTATTTTTCTTTTCGATCACACTGTATACCGCTAGGCGGAGTGTCGTGTACGCAGGTAAATAAATATAATTGCGCGGTGATCGGCCAGTACGACATCGAGCGCTGCCGCGTAAGGATCTGATGTAGGGAATCGCGCAAATATATGGTCGATGCACGATTTTGTTAATATATTTGATTTAAGTTTACACTCTAGTGTAATCATTGATTCCACACATCAATCCACACGCGCTCAGTGTTTATTAGATTAGATTAGTAGATTTAAGGTCAATATTGGTGTCACAAATGCATATTAAATTCTTTTCACAGTTAAAATTAGAGATGTAGAGGCATTCGGGGCAAAAGCACGCATTTTTTTTCCAAAGCTTATAAAATTGATATAAGTGGAATACTGCGTACGCCATCTATTCCATGATTAAGCACGCGTATTTCAACTTATGTAAATGTAGAGTTTGGGATCATTTTGGTTCCCGTTAATCCATAATTAGCAATTTTATTTTTTTTTACTTCTGCGTACTTTTACCTCAACTTGTGGGTAAATTTACGCAGTCCTTTGGGGTACGAGTACGCGTTGCGGTTAAAAAAACGCATACAGATGCATCAAACAATTTGTAAACGTTTTTTGTCTGAAAGCTCTTTTTATTAAAATCAAACACAGATAAATCTATATCTGCTTGATATTCATCAATAAAAAACTTATTTTAATGATAAACATTTCAAAAAAGTTATGTTAAAAGCAGTCTACTTTTAACATGATAAAATATTTTTTTTAATTATCGAAACATAACATGATACTCTTCTAACGTTTAACAGACGATACATACTATTTAAAACTTGAAATTATCTAAAACAATTAACAGAAGGCTTCTTACAAATAATATGGCAATCAGATCTTAACTTTAGCAGTCAGTCTCAAAAGTTACTTTTTTATTAATTTTCCAAACTAGTTGATAAAGCTTTGAATCTATAACCTATATATCTAGCATATGAAAGGTAGCATCATAATCTAACAAAAAAATAAACAAAAAGTCTCAAAAGATTTTAAAATAACATTTTCTTACGTTTCTAATTAGTGCAAATCAGTTTCAAAAACTTTGTGTGTAATAACACACAAAGTTTTACTAATATCTAATCAAAACAGGAACTTAAAAAAAAAATCTTACAAAAAATTATCATAAAGTTATTTACAAAAATCACAGACGCACTCATGACAACTCATGCCTGGTTCGTTTGTTGTGCATTTTTCATGGAACCATCTTCTACACATAATACATATAATCCAGTCTTCGTACAGAGGCTCTTCATATTTTTCATCACAAACTGGACAAAAATTCTCTTCAACTTCTTTCAGAGATCTTCTTTTAAATTGTGATCGAGATGTGGTAATGGTTTTGGTTGCGATACCGTGGCTTTAGTTTTACCCGTAAGGCGTTTTTTGCGCTTTAGAGTACCTGATGGTCCAGGGGAACCTAAATCATCAAAATTGATTTGCTTAACATGGCGTTTGTTTTGTGTCTTTTGTTCCATCAATTTCTTTTTTTCTTCCAATTGCTTCTTATATGGACTGGATGTTATAGTTTCTGATTTTAAGCAAGGTCTTGTTCTATTCTTCTTTTCTATCATGCGCGGTAATGGACTTACTTGAGCCACAGTAATAATTGGAGCATCTTTTTGTGCCGTTGTTGCCAAATCAGGGTCATCTCTTTGTAAATCAGCAATATTCTGAACGTTGAAATCGTTGTCATCTTTTTGTGATAAATGTCCTCGTTCTTCATTGCTACATTATTACTAACCTCGTGGCAAGCAGACACATTAAACCTAGCAGTCACTTCATTTTGGTTCACACTTTCATCATCTATTATTGTTGTATCTGTATCAATACAAGCTTCTTTACAATCTGCATCAGATGTTTGTAGTATTGAAGGACTTTCTGGAAAAACTAGTTTTCAACAGATGTTGGTTGATCACTTCGTTGGTCCGTGATACAGCTTGACAAGGCTTGAGTATTATCATTGTTATCAATCATATTATTATTTTGCAGAACAGGACTTTCTGGCCTTTCAGTTATTTCTACAACCTGGTTAGTGACTGAAGCCGGAGCGAAATCTGTATCATCAAACAAATCATCTGCGAACGGATATATTGCTGTTGCTTTGAAGCCGGACTCAGCGTTGGTTATAGTCGCTGCTTGTTTAAAAGCATTATTGAATAGACCGGCCACTTAAAACTGTGTTATACCTCTTCCAGGGTGATGGTTCATCCATTTTTCACATTCGATTGCATATCTGGTTTTTAAAGGACTGTGAACGGCTACATCTAACGGCTGGATCTTGTGGCTTCCATGAGGAGGAATAGTAAGCATAATAATATTGTGCTCTATAGCATAATTTAATGCGTCCAAGCTTATATGCGACGAATGGCTGTCCATAATAAGTAGTACGGGATCTTCCTTAGATGGATTAGCGAAATCTTTAAAATGGGTGAGCCAGTTGATAAACAGAGTTGAATTTATGTATCCACTTTCAGACACCATGAAATACTTTCTCTTGGGCCACCGTCTAAAAGTTCGGCTTTTGGTCTTTTTCGAGGAAAAATTAATGCTGGCGGCACAAAATGTCTAGTTGCACTCATACACATCACAGCAGTTATTGTCATACCTCTTTCTGCAGACACAATTTTACCGACGACTCTTTTTCCCTTAGGAGCTACTACTTTTGGTGTCTTCTTGGGAACAGTGCTCATTCCGGTCTCATCCATATTATAGATCCGGTGCGGCCGAAAATGGTACTTGTCGTATAACTATTTGAGGTTGGCATAAAACTTTTCTACTTGCACTCGGTTAAAGCCAATTGCTCTAGCTAAGCTGACTGGAGCTGAACTAAAAGAAAATTCTGTATCATGTCTCATAATGAAAAATTCTCGCTTAGTTTGTCCCTATTTATTCCTTAAAAATATTATTTGACTCATTGACGGTTAAAATACATAAAAAAAATCACTAAAAAGACAAACATTTTTAAAAATACGTCATGTCAAAGTCAAAAAGTCGAAAATGAAGAAAAATTTTTTGAAATTTCAATAACCTTGTAAATATCAACTTTCGGATAGGGGATGCCATGAAAAATATTACTGTAAATGAGGTCTACTTTCTATCTTTCAAAGGAATGTATCGAATTTCAGGTCACCCTGTATATAATATTTGATATAATTAGGGATAAAAATTTGCAAATCTATTCCATCAGGGTTGCTGGTATTCAAAATAAGTAAAATTTTAATCATATCATCTTTATTTCGCATATATGCAGCACTTATTTTCACATTTTTTATTATTAAATATATTAATGTATCGCTTCACAAGGTATTATCGCTATATCGCAAGTATTTCTGATCATACTGTAGGTAATCAAAGGCCTTCTATTATAAGACTTTTTCACCATTACAATTTTCAGTATTGTTACTAATAATCACCTATATTTTATATCTAAATTAAACTTTATAAATTAAATTTAACTGAATTTCTTAAGAAAAACTTATGCATATACATGACTTTTTTGTACTAATGTACCAATTGGTATTAATATTACTAGTACTGATACTCACTTTTTAAATATTGATAATTTTATATTTTTAATTACGTACACATTATCTTATGCTTAATGATTATCTTTTTTGTATTACAACATATTATAGTAGATTATAATTTAAAGTTAAATAATAAAAAACAAATATAATATCTTAGAAAATGAAATTAGAAATCAAACAGACAAATAACATTAAATATTTCTTAGAAATTAACTTAAATGTTCACATACTTTTCAGAATTAAATTTCAGTATAATCACACATGTATCGTCACTCAGATGCATATTATAAGTTAAAATAATTTTCTTCAAACGCTCAAGCATTATTCATTATATAATCTTAGGACTAATATTTAAATTACGAGTACTATTTTATGCCTAACAACCGTCTAATTCATAACTTAACAATACTTTTTTTTGATTAAACATCTTGAAAATCCAATACTTAACCAAATGACTAAATTATAGCAATTACTCTACTCTGTGGTAAAAGCAAAAACCCTGATAATAAATATTAAAATTTCATAAATGGATAATAATCACAAATTTAATCATCAATAAATTCGATGGATGACAGCCATTAAACATGCGCTAAAATTGTTATCTCTTTCAATTTATCTTATTAGAGCCTAATGAGCTTATTTATTATAGATTGACGTGTAACTTCGAACCAGAAAAAGTATTGAATCAAATTATTCAAAAAGGAGTGTGACCAAACGAATTATGTGTTTCGCTTAAGATTTTTCTGGTGAGTTCTTTTCAATTCACCAATCCATTGTGACATAGCTACACGTAGATCACTTGGGTTGGATTTTGGCCACCCTTTTTTACGTTGCATAATCATCACAATATTCTGTAATTAAATATTAATGCATTATCAATATCATGGATATAATCAATTATAAGTAAAATGAAAAAATATTATGTACCTATGAGTGCTCTTTTGGCTAGTCGATCTAATGGTTCAAATTTCATAAGCTGTTTGTCTTTTCCTTGTGCTGAAGGAGGCCGTCCACTATACGCGCAGCTTAAGTTTAAAATAACATCATTTATAATATATTTAAAATAATATCATTTATAATAACAAAATAACATTAACATACTCCATCCATCAATCTTCATAAAAGCGATGTAGCAGAATTCCTAAATAAGTCTTCTGCATCATCAAAAATCGTTTTTTGCAGTAAATATTGTTTTTCAACAAAACTACCTAAATTTAAAACAAAAAAAATAATAATTATTTGATATTTGTGGTAATAGAAATTTATATTATTATTGACAATATTTAATTTATGATAACAGGAGAATACTTATTTAAACTACAATGCTTAAAAACTAAGAAGTTTTCTTTTCTCCACTTATAAATCATTTTCAAATACTTACTGGCTCGCCGCAGTTTTTAACCCACAATTGAAGATTCAAAGTTGTATCATTTCACACATTGAGATTCACTAATCTCATCAGTAAAAGAAAAGCTTTTCTTGGGCTTCCGAGATCTCTTACAAGGTAATGGTGATGACTGAACAGGTGAACCAGAAGCTTTACGTTTCCGTTGAAACTTTTTGCCTTTTCCTTCAATAGATTAGCATCCTCTAAAATATTCCCATAACATATAATTATAATTGTATCATTATTATTGAAAACTGTTATAAGCTATAGATAACCTCATACAATATATTTCAATTTTACATCCATGTTTTAAATTTTATTTAAAAAATAAATCGAAATTTTAAACTGAATCTATATTAATATTCTATTTTATTATATATCTATATTATATATCTATTATATATATCTTATTATATTATCTTATTATTATATATCTATATTAATAACTTCTAAATCTACATTAATATTATATCAATATTTACTTGACATGCCAACAACAATCCCTTCGTACTTGTCTTTTCCATAAAAAAAATAACATTTTCGTCTCATACTGGTGGTTGATCGGGATCACACACGATTTCAAAGTCTTCAACAGTACACAATAATTGATCTTTTGTATACTCAATTAAATAAAACATATTCAAATATTTTAATTTAAACAATATAATATAACTGTACTCGCGTATTAGGTACCTACAATCTTTTTAATTTTAATTGATTTCGCTTTAAAATAACGCAATTCAAAATGATGCCTTACAAAATGAACACGTCTAGCGTCGAGATACTATGACGCCATTTGCAAAAAATTTACCCATCGTTTGTTTGCAGACATTGCCACAGTGTAGCGCCGCAATCGATATATTGGTATTTATCACTGTATGTGTATGGGTATATAAATTGTTTATGATTATATAAATATTATATATATTGTGTAATGTGTCGAGCTAGCGAACGGTCGCGCTCCGCGTTATACACATGCGGAAAAATATATTAATTATTAGTTAATTAATATTTTTGTGAATCGCGCGGCTGGAAGCCGCTGCACGTGACCATGGCGCTCGTGGCCAATGAGTTGCTGGCGTTTATCCAGCATGCTATCGACACCATGGACGAGGTCAGCATAACGCAGATCTGCAAGTCTTCCTTCACCAGCGAGGAGATTAACAAAGGCAAGCATTTGCTGTACGAGACGCTTGGCCAGAGCGCGAACATGCCATCGCGACGAAGAGATGGAACGGAAAGGAGCGTGCAGGACATCATCTCCCTGCTGAAGCAGACGGATTCGGATGAAATGCCAGCTTTTGTAGCGAAATATCTGCATAAGCTGCCGCCAGTGACACTGGACCACAGCGACGTCGTTAGCCTACTGAAGGACATCAAGGTTCTGAAGGAAGAACTGGCCGAAGTTCGAGGTAGATTGAGCATCAGAGTCGACTATAAGTGATTTACGCAGTGAATTATCACAGTTAAAAAGTGTTAATTCAATATGTAGGTCACCTGATGCAGCAAACGTCACTCGTCGTCGAGGCGCGCAGGCGGTCACGTATAGCCCGTCAGCATTATCCGACGGGTCAACGAACATCGTCGCTGCCGCCCCTGCCGCCCGCGAAGGAGCCAGTGCTGAGTTACGCAAGTGTCCCCGCTTGCGTCCCCCCGCCACCTCCCCCGCGTTCGAAAACAAAGGAAAGAAGGAGGCCACTACAAAAGAGCTGATGATGATGATGGGTTCATTAAAGTCGAGAGGAAGAAGAAGAATTCCGTAGTCCGCAATCATCGTGGCACCGCACGCGGAGGACTCGCTGCGAGCAGCTGTTGCGGTGTGAGACTCCCGCGATACCGCTGTACGTGTCCAGGCTGCATTGGTTTACGTCGGTAGAGCAGGACGTGGACTACATCAGGAGCAGAACCAACTTCGCCTTGAGGGTCGAGCGTTTGGAATCTCGTCATAAAGTGAATTTTAGTTCCTTTGTGGTAAGAGTTCCAACCCATCATTTACCGACCTTCGAGAAGGAGGAGTTCTGGCCGATTGGAGTCGTCTACAGAAGATTTAGAGGACGACTCCCGAACACTTCGCGTCCCACGTCGCAGACAATACGTGTTTAGTGTTAGTTTATTAAATATTAAATATAGTAATATGTATGTTAGTCTATAAGGTATTTATAATATGGGCCTATGCAGCCCGAAATAAACGGAACATGAATTTGAATATATACATGTATGTGCATATGTAATGCATGAATGTATGCATTTGTTTACAATTAAAACACTTGTTTTAAATAATCGTTAATTTTAAATCACGATATTTTTTCAACTTCATGTGAAATCAATTAAGTTTTATCTTGTTTTGTTAAATAGATAAATTATAAATAATATGTCATCAGATAAGTCTTCTGATGATGGGCCTCCAACTGTGAGGAAAAGAAAATACAAATTGTACAAAAAAATCCCAATAAACAAGTAAGTTTGAAATAATACAATTTTTTTTATAAACGGAAAAAAACATTTATAGAAAACATTAATTAAAATTCTAAAAAAATGTCTATAATATTAATGTGCATACAAGAAAATTTAACATGACTTTTTAGAGTAATGTTTGGACAAATTTATTGATTGAAGTACAGTTAAAGATTTCTTTTATATGAGATGTCATTTTTATCTAAAAAAAATAAGTAGGTACAGACAATTGATACGAGATGATAAAAATAAATGAAAAAAGTGGACATAATATTATTTACGAGGTTTTTTTGTTAGAAAATTCTTTTTGACGTGATAACGTCTTATAATTCGATGGAGCCGGGTGCACGCACGAAAAAACATGACTCATGCGTTAACGGCGTTACCGGCGTTACCTCGCTAAACATGAATCATTTCTTATGACGTTGTCACGTTCAACTATCGTCAGTAAACCGACTTTACAGACAACTGATTATTCAATTTGCATAATTTCATGTAGTGAACGAATAAGATAAATTTTACTGTTATTAGTTTTTCTGGCAAATACATTATCCCTTATATTACCCTCTTTACACCATACGAATTCAAAGAATGGTTTCAATTTAGATTCGGCATAATATAAAACAGTTTTGATATGCATCGTTAGGGCTTCTCTAATAAATATTCATCCTCGGATTTATCCTTAGATATGTTATTTTTGATCGAAGCAACAGTAAGACATTTTTCCTTTCCAGCTGCTGTCCACTTCCTAGAGGCTTCTTTGGAATTCATGTCTAAGAGAATAACTCCGGGCTTGTCATTTTTAGTTGATAAGCACTTTGCCGATTGAATATCCTGGCTATTCATATCCAGTTTCATAGCTAGGTTCTCAATGTAGTGTTTAGGTTTTTAGCATCTAAATCTGGAATTCCGTAGACTTCTAGGGTCGGAGATAGAGCCTTTTGTTCGAATTTCTGCATGTTTTGTTCAAGCGTGGATACCCTCAGTTCGAGATTTTTATTTTTATTAAGTAAATCCTGATTATTGTTCTCGAGATCTTTGATTTTTTTGTCTTGATTTTTAATAGACTGCTCCAACGTACTTAGTTGATCACTTAGAAATTCCAATGATTTAATACTTCCTAGTTCCTGCTTGAGGGCTATTTTGAGTTCGTGAGATAATACTCGTATGTCAAGTACAAGTTTACGTATGTCGATGCTCTGATTAGCTGTGCCCGTGTCACCATCCTTGTCCTCACCATCGTCCTCGTCTGGAATCATGTAAGAAGATCTGCGCGAGAGGTGCTTTAGGCAGTCTTCACAGCTCCATTCGATCCCAGGGGAACTCCGGAGAGTATTCAGGTGCTTGTTGGTTAACTTTACGCATACTGGGTTGGCATGAACAACCTTTTCACATCTACTGTATTCCAATCCTGGGGATTTTTTAGTCACATTTTTTTGCACGTAACACACTTTTTAAGTACCATTTCGGGTAGAATAAAAAAGTCAATAGTGATACTCTTCTAACATCCACACGCGATGACATTGCGAATACGACTGTTTACCAATACATTATTACCTCTACCAGCGGTATTGAAATTAGCCCTTGTAATTGCACCACAGACACATAATTAATAGACAGCAACGTGTTAATCATACGGTAATTTAACATGCACTGTCTGTACAAGTCGGCGGCTGTTCACGCGCAAATCGCTCACCAGGTCCTAAGCCTTATCTAATTACACCGAGACATATCATTAATCAAGCGCGACAGCGGTGTCACATAGATTAAAACATTACGCGTCGCTGTAATCAAAGTAAAGACTAATCAACACATTGTTGAATTCAGTAATCAAATTAAGTTCAACTACAGAGAATTTATATTCGCGGTTGACACATTGTAGTATTATAATCGGCCCGAGTTCTAAAATAAAGGATTTATATTCATCGTAGTAGCCAAAGTTATATCAGTAATACAACATTGTTGAGTTACTGAAAGTATGTCATCTGTAAATGTAAAGTTAATAAGCTGAAGCTGAATATTTTAAATCTTTTCTTGTACTAGCTGATGCCCGCAACTTCGTTTGCGTAGAACGGAAACGGTAGCCTATGTCACTCCTTAATAGGTTTAATATCGGCTATCTGCCAGTGAAAGTCCAGTGAAAACCGGTCGAGCCGTTTCAGAGATTAGCTGGAACAACAGTCAGACATACAAGCGGACTGACAAAAATAATATTCTTTGATTGTAAGTATATTTTGTACTTTAATAAGCATTCAATGAAAAGCTGTTAAGTTATAATTACAAACACACCTCGAATTTTATTTATTTGTATTAATGTAGGTATAGATTATCATACAATATTAATATGATTAAAAGAAAATTATTAACTAATTCTTCATTAATAATAATCCTCAATTCAAAAGAACAACAATGCTATTCCTTTTTAAGCTAGAGAAAAAGATAAATGTACTATAATTATTAATAGCTTACGTCGCGTCGTGATTCAAATGAATTTATGATACTCGCGGTGTAAAAATGTGGACGTTTATTTGACATAATTTAGTAAACAACGCGTAAAACACATGGTTGGCTATTTAATATCAATAAAACAAGTTTTATGATGTAGTGAGCCTCTCCCCCAAGATTAGAGAATGAAGACTAAACTGGTGATGTATTTGTGTCGTAAAATAGCAACAAGATATATTGTCAGTTATTAATAATTCATCTAAGTACCTTACTGACGTATTAAGACTTATTTAAAGGGGATAACGATCTGTGGGCGTAAAGTTTGCGAATGAAAATTATATAGGCGCTGTCATGATTTTCACACAATTCTCATTTGAAAACATTCCGAATACGTTATTATCAATTTGTTCGTGTTAAGCCCACTGCTCTAGACTCACGCGAGTCACACTAACTACGGCCGTAGCGTGAGTCTTGTTTTTAAATATTTTTGTTTCGATACAAATGATTTTGTTCGATCCAAAAGGTCAGAGTGAAAGTCATTAATATGTTTAGTTTAGTTGTGTCTATGAAACGTAATGTTCAAACGATTGACGTTCAAAAATAAACGAGCCGCGTTCGATGTGAGCCAAGTCGTTCTCCAAAGTCATTAGTGCAGCACAAATTAATTTATTGCCGCATTGTACGAACATATAGCGGTTTTTAAATTTGAGCCATTTAAAGAATTTCATCGTGGCATCATTTTGCATCTGCGACTTTAATGTTAATATTGCTCATTGTCGGTTGGGGTAAGATAATCTATAGATAAAGAATGACAGTGCCATATAATTAAGCCCTAGATTCTAAAGGAAAATTGAGTACGCCTTAATTTCCCCTTATTTACCCGAACTACCCAACTACCTAACTACCCAACTACCCAACCACGAACTAACCTTATATGTTATTGGGTATACATCTTCAATCGTATTAACAATATCTGTCCCCAGCTAATTATGTATTTTTGCCCAAAATATTAGAATTCTTCATGAAGCGGGCAACATTAATGTGTACAATGTTTTTTAATTATGGTTAAATCTACCTACTTATGTTCAATCTACCTTCAATTTAAACCTGATGATGAGATAATCGAAACCGGTCGTGCTATTTATATAACATTATTGTAATAACTTATATAAAGTGGAAGTGTATAAAAAAGGGGATATAATTAACCTTACGAACAAAAAATAAGTTGGCGACTACACAATATGAGCATACTGTATTATTGAATTTAGGAGCGAATTAATATGTTGGAGACTAAATTAGGTTAGCGAAAGCACTCAGGTGACAAAAAATATAAAAATCGGCAGATAAAAAGTGACGAAATTTAATCCAAATTGGCACCGAAATTTATAAGTTGGCGACTTAATTTCCGAGTTTGTGACTATTATACGATGTAAGCAGCTATAAAACCAGATTGGGCTGATAATTAATGGCTACGGAAAATAGCATTTTTGGATACTGTTGGAGTTTGTTTTACACCAAATATGGATGGTATTTTCAAGATTTTTGGGGGTACAGAATAATATGAAAATTAAATCAATTTTGGAATTCCAAAATGGCGTACATTTTTTAAATTAAAATTAATATGGGTGCCCTTTTCCAGGTTTCTTTCCAAAATGGAGAATTTTCATTTTCTTAAAAATGACATGAGTACTAATTGAAAACTTGTTCCGGATGCTGATAAGGATTGATGATTATTAACACAGTATGTTATGTAGTACCAGCTATGTAAGCTATAGAAGTTTTTGGAAATTTAGGATTTTCTAAAAAAAACTTATCATAAAGAATTAAAGACACGTGGTTATGTGGTTACGGGGTTACTTGGAGAGGAGGAAATTTTCATTATTTTTTTAGTAGGATTACCTGTTCTCGAGATAGAAGCGATTATGGAAAAAAAATATGGCAATGCTCTACATTGAGATGCGAGGGATGTATAAAGCTATAGATATGTTGCAAAATTCATGATTTTCAAATTTTTTTTTCTCTCATCATGAAGAAAGTATGTGGCTGCGAGGTAATTTAAGGGGGAGGAAATTTTCTTTATTTTCTTAGTAGGATTCACTGTTTTCTAGATAGAAGCGATTATAGAAAAAAAATATGGCAATGCCTACTTTGAGATACGAGTGACGTATAAAGCTATAGAAATGTTGGAAAAATTATGATTTTTCTCCCATCATGAAGAAAATATGTGGTTGCGGGGTTACTAAGGGAGAGGATATTTTGAGATATAAGAATTTTACTGATATTAAAAGATATACGCTATTTTAAAATTTCAAAATAAATATTTTTTTTCTAATTAACATTTTCTAAACATAGAAAAGGACACCTAGATTAATTTTATTAAAAATAAATTTCCGCTATCTTTGAAGTTCTAAATGGAAATAATTTTTGTATTCAGCACCCCTAAAAACCTCCAAGACGACACTCGTATCAATTTTACAGAAAAATAAATATTCGCTATTTTGAAATTTCAAAATGGATGACTTTTTTGTAATCAGCACCCCCAGAAACCTATAAAAATACACCAATATTCATTTTATAAAACGAAATATGTCCGCCATTTTGGAATTCTCAAATTAATGTCATTTTCATATCCACCCCCATATCACCCCCATGCAAAAATGGGAATTTGGTACGCTCTTTTACGTTTTTTTTTATGTGCGCTTGTTATGCTGCTTATGTTTTTTGAATTACCTACATTAGGGCAAATATATGAGCCTATTCTTAAATTATATGTGTTCTCAAATTGTCGCCAATTTGGAATATTCAGTAAAAAAAAACTATTAATTGTCACCAGATTTGAAATTTTTTGTTCCTTATTCTTTCACCAACTTGGTAATTTAGTATTCAATATTAGTTTAGTCAAAATTTGATTGTTTTGTCGCAATACATGCCATAAGTTTTTATGTTATAAGTTGTGTGTTACTATGTGCTATTATGAACGTGAATTTTATCCAAGAAAAACAGTACACTTAATCAGTTATTCATTTTAAAATACTTATTTGACGATACACCACACGATGGGGTAGAATAGGAAAAAAAAACTTCCACTTCTTATTAAATATGTGAAGCCAACGCAATCTATAACTGTACAAAATTTTATGCATACTTATAATATATTTATAATTATCATAGAAGTTAGCTTGGCTGACAGACAGACAGATGGACGGACTGAGCGAAACTATAATAGGACACTGATAAGCAATATTGTGTCAACCCACAAAATTACTAAAATCAAGATGTTGATACTAATCGCTTTGTCAGACGATAAACTATAATTTTTAAAATAGTGTTAAGTGAATTAAATCATTTTAGTACTGAAAAACTGATATAAACTTTTGACACATAGTTGAAATTCTCTATAAAATAATTTAATTAAACACGATTTTCTCAAAATGGAGAAATCTAGAGGGCTGACATATTATTGCTTATCAGCGTCCTATTTCCTTGTAGTCACAAAACCCTTAAAATGATTATGTACTCGGAAAATTACATTCAAAAGTACAAGTATATAATATTTTAACATACTTAATACTATTATGAGGTTTTTGTTTCTAGCAACAGAAACCGAAACAATTAAGAGCAAAATTAAAAGCGGTTATCGTTTAATATCGAAATAGTAGATTGTTAGCCTAGAGTTGAAAAGAATCAATTCCCGAGGTAGTTAGACTATATTCTATATATATATCGGCTATATTCCGATTAGGAATTGATTCTTTTACCCGTGGCAAACACTCTACTTTTCATTTAGAATATGAGGAAAATAAAACTAGTTGTTTATCTAAACTATTTATTGATAATAATATATTAGTAGTGCCTATTTAAAATCAATAGTCAAATTAGGACAATTCGTGAAATTAAAAGTTACATTTTTGTTTGGAATATTTACGTTGTTTGATATATTTTGAGAAATTTGGTTGTTCTGGATCTCTGTAAACGTAGGAGACTCTGGTATTTTATCAGACGATGGATTCCACCGCGGACACTCCCTGGAAGTTATCGGCACAGGCGAATTGGGGCGTATTTTTATAGTTTCGGTTAATTTGGTTGAAATTTTAGTTTTATTTTGGACTGAATTCTCTATGTAGCCTTCGGCGACTGTACTGAATTTCCAACCTCTTTTTAACGTAGTCATGTTTGCCCCAGAATCGGCTAAAAGTGTCGCTGAAGTTCGTCTAAAACAGTGTCCGGTATACTGCTCACAGTTTGGTTAATTCAAATATGTTGCTATCTGCTTCGGCATAGCTGAGATTGTATTTTTACCGATCACTTGTTTATAGCATTTTTTCTTTTACTTCACTAGGTCTCATTTTTTGATATTTCTTTACTATTTGTGTAAACTCTTCTTTTACTATAAACGAGCGCTCAATATGTGTCTTTATTTTAGTCAGTTTTACTAATAATAAATCGCCTTGACTTTCAATGTCGTTAATTGTCAAATTTGTGACTTCACTGCTTCTGCAAGCGCCGCTTATACCGAGTATCAATACGACCTGCGAAAAACATGTAATTATTTCAGTATTTGTGTAATAAATACGTTTATATTTAGAATAAATCCATAAATACTTAGGTAAACTTACCTTCACTGCCAAATATATCTCGTCAGGAGCAACATTTTTAAAAAAATCCACCTCATGAGATGTGAAAACTTTAGATTTCTTACTCTTAATGATTAAAAATGCTGTTAAATTATGAATTTTTTTCAAATCTACATTGTGTTTTACATTAAGTGTACTCTTTTGCATTGAATATCGGCTCCATACCGTTGAAGGCTGAAATTTGCTACACAGTCCATTAAAATATGTAAGAAATACACTTTCGGAAAACGATTTTAAATTATTGTCTTCTCGCCACTTCATAAAATCATTGTATGTGTTTATATATCTTTATTTTGATATTTTTGGCAAAAGATTTTCTATGACACAATTTGCCTCGTCTGTAATGGAATCTGGTGTCAATATTTCGCTTGAACTCATTTTTAATATTCAATTCAAATCTAAGCACAAAAGTCGGTCACAGATACATAAATAACAGATTTTAGTATCCCGCCAATTTGTGTTGACTTTTTAAATTTTAAATATGGAATTTGCCGCTCGCCGCGTAATTGTCGCGGCACTCGCGGCTTATTCCGCTCTAAGAAGTTTGCGCTCAATTCACACTGGCTGATTAGAAAGTCATGTAATTTTTAATAGTTTTTTTTACATAAAACTCTTCACAGCTGACAGCAGTTCTATATTTGAAGTTTTGAAGACCCTCGGGCCGGAATGAATTTGTATGAGTTTTTCCCTCCCTATGAAAGGAAGTAGAAGAAGAAGGAAGAAGAAGTACGAGTATGAGAAATGAAAATTATTGACCATAAATATCGGTTAATTGTATTTTATTCCCAAAAACCTAAAAGGTGCAAAGGATAATAAATAAATCAAGGCATACAGATCGAAATACTTTCTTTTGAATGAAATGAAATGAAGACTTTGTCTGGACCAATTGAGCTAAAATCGTATCTTTGTCGTCGTACTATTGTTTTAGGCCCGAAAAAAGGATGACGTAAAACAAAAGTTGAACATTTAAAAGAGCGAAAATTTCTCCGTTTAATATTTTATGGCATATGAATGTGTTGCTAGTTGTTCTGTCGGTTTGGTCATTTATTATCTATATTTATTTAATATATTTTCTTAGGATAATAAAGGTCCAGCTGATAAAACGTAAGAAATTTTTAAAGGATAAGTTTTTAGCACCTAGACACAACGGAAACATTAAATTTTATTTGGTTTTTTAAATGGTAACGTATACCAGTTTCCCGTGGGGTGAATAAAAACCAATTATATGCTTTCCTAACAAACTTTCTTCTCCTTCAAAATTCAAACACATACACATTCAACTATTATAGGTGTTAAACCTAGATTTGACTTTTTTTAATAATTCATGATTCTAAATCCTTATTTTAAGACTTCGGCCGCTGCCTTGAATTTTGCGGCGGATGGACCGATTAGCGCGCTGATTCATTCGCATAGGCTTCAAATTATCATATTTAGGCATAGCACCCTTTCGCCACCGACGTTATGAGAGCGGCCTTAGGCCGTTTGGCCACCGCCGCCGTCACCGGGACGTCACCGAGAAAGAGATTATTTCTGCCCGAGATTAGGTTGACGTGACGGGCGCGGGCATGCGGTGGACACACGGCTATAGTAAATGTGTGTATCGCTACTTTGGCGCCGTCATGTCGATCTCGGTGACAGCCCGCTAACGGTGGCGGTGCACAAACGGTCTTATTATTGATTGAATGTCAATCCCGATCTCGGAGGAGTTCGTCAAAGGTGAGAAAAATTCTTACTTTTAAAGGAGAATCAAAAGGCTTTTATACTTATTATAAGAACCCTCTTAGAGCGAGGAGGTAGCCGCAAAATGTAATAGGAAATAATTGCGAGTACCCCCCGCATTGTCTCCGAAGCTCTGAAAATATTGCCATAGGCCCCAAGCGACGTAATAAATAAAAATAACGTTGTCTATTTTCATACTAAACAACACTTTTAGCGATGAAGTATTTTAGATGTGCTCGTCTTACATTTTAAATGTGGCAATATTTTTTTTGTTCACCGATCTTAGTATACCGCGGTGCGCTCCAAATAACGAAAACAAACGAATGTAGGTATCCCTATGAAGATAAACTAATGTAAAACCCCGGTAGCCTCACTAACCCGACGAAAGACAACGCAAGCGTTATTTCACGCCGGTTTTCTGTAAAGTCGGGGTATATATCCGGTCGAGGCGGCCCATGCGTGCCGAAACATTGCTCACGTTTGGTCTTCTACTCTCCCACGTCTAGATGATATAATCAAAATTATATTTCGAAGGTATAAATATTGTGACTGCTTCAAATACGACAGACACAATTTTATATTTTCAAAGATATAAGAACTTTATATGCGTTATGCACATATATACGCAATATACTTATACCCTTTAGCGTATAAATATTAAACGAAGAACGAAAATGCCAGGGCCTAAGTGTTAATATAATAGACATTGACGAAGGCCAATTCACAGGAAAATATACCTACTGTAATAATAATAATATTATACATATTGGAATGCCTACCTTTATGGAATCGATTCAGAGGCTCAGTATTTGAGCGTGTTGGTGCCCAAGCCGGGGGTCGCGGGATCGAATCCCGTCGAAGGAGCAAAAGGTTTTTTCGTGTTCCTGGGTCATGCATGGATGTGCATAATATAGTAAAAATCTTAAATATGTGTATAAGATACAAGTATTAAATATATTACCGTTGTCTGTTGCCTGTTCGAGAACTTACCACGGGACCAGATTGATGTGATGTGAGGCGTCCATAGATATTAAATCTTCGATTCTTTATTTAATGGATATATTTTAATTGAAGTGTTAGAGGGTATGGACTATTTCATTTTATACTTTAAACGAGCTAATCTTGCATATATATAAGCGGTTTTTCGAAGACAGTTGCAAGTATTACCATGAAATTTAATATGCAGGGAGCTTTGGGGGAGAAAAATTTACCTAGCTAGGTTTTACCCCTGGTAAAACTGCAAATTTTTATGTTTTTTCATTCGTCTTGCAACAATATATCAATAATTTCGACTCTGATGTTTCAGTCTGATTGGATGTTTGGTATGCGTAAGTACAATTTTTGCTTTATTCGAAAATTCGAAATGTGGTGGGTTCGAATCCCGGTCAGATAAACATTTTTGTGATTCTTTTTATTTTTTTAAATTTATCAGAACTCCGAGCAAAGCTCGGTAACCCACGTACTATATTATTATATTATAATATATTATATTCAATGTAATGGTTGTAATTTAAACATTATGTCGAAGAATATAGGGTCGAGTGGGTACTAAAGATTTTGACTGCACCACCAGTACGCGATTGTTGTTGCAAAATTTAAATTTTGAATTCAACGGCGCTCTGCTAATTTCGAAAGAATTCTCTATCAGTTTTGACCTAGCGTTTGACGATCGAAATGAGATCTTATGGTCTTCAACTTAGAGTTCATTATTCCATGATAGTTTGTTAACCCGTGTGTTGTAACTATCTGGCAAATAAAACAGCACAAGTCAAGCTTAATGATTTCCCCCGACGCTCTTTATTTATGCTTTGCAGTGTAAAACAAAAACGACAACTTGAACTAACTATGGCAGTGTTATATTTGCCAAATATTCTCTACGCTTATTCTTTAAAAGTGCCGTAGTTTCATTTGATAAAATGTGGCCACAATTTGTAAAAGAGCTACATTTTATCCTAATGTTTTTTAGTTTTAGATGTAGAATGTGCTTTATTTATGTTCATGATCAGGATGATTCAATTTTAATTCAATAAAAGTAAAATTAAATTGTAAGTTAATTATTACGAGAATTGGGGTTCTGATACATTTACTTTAGGACTCTTACTCAGTCTAAGGGTTTCTCACAGCTTAAATCAGTTTTATCACCACAAAATAAAATAATTAATATTCTAGAATATGTCGACACAAAAAATGAGATTCCATTAACAAACAAAGAAAAACAAAAAAAGAAGATATAACGGACACGAAAACTAAGGTGATGAACATCGAGAAAAGCCGGTGTTGTGTAAACACCCTAATGGAGTTAAAATTACTTCTGCGCCGCCCGTGCGGAGCTAATGCAGAAAAATCCAAAGGATTGATGTTTATTACGGGCCGTTCCAGGGGAGCATCGAGCATTGAGTTCAAAAGTTGAAGGGTCGGAAAAAATCACAGAGCACTATAGCAATCTATAGGGAGTACCACTCGCCGAGAATGCGAACGCTGTATGCTCAAAGAGTGAGCATACATGTACGTATACAAAATTTGAAAGTCACTGTTCTACGAGTTCATGATTTGGTGTGTGCGTTACCTTAACCGGACAGCTAGACCCATCTCTTATATTTCTTAATCTATAGAAGAATCCAATGCGGAAAAATCCAAAGGATTGGTGTTTATTTCCAGCCGTTCAGTGGAGCATGGAGTCCAAATGTTGGGGGTCGGAAAAAATCGTCCCAAACTAATGGAGCGGAGGAGAATGAACTTTTAAAGTTGCCTGCGCAGCTCTCCCCGCTTAGGGTGCCCAAGTGGAAAATTCCACGACCCACATAATTGTCGAACGATGTTACGGGCCGTAACGATGTTCGATACGATTACCCTTATCGACCTTTTAACATACTATTTTTATATTTACTCTGCCATATACTTTACAGTTCAGGGAGTTTCTTTTCCGTAAGAGTTTCGTTAAGTTATCGTTTGTGTTATGGTATACCTATGGTAATTCCGTTCTAGCTAGTAAGAGAAGCGATAGGTAAATAAAGAGTTTTCAAACCTGATTCAGCATTTAGCTTTTGGTTAAGTACTAGGATTACCCCTAGTTTCCTAGCCCCAATTATTTACTTATTTACCTTAATAAGGTACAGAAGTATTTTTAGCATCAATTCTACCAGGAAAAAAAGAAAAATAGTGAAAATTAATATGTAAAGTGTGACGAACTGTGCTGTTATGTTTGTATCAAAATATTATTTATCTTATAAATCAACAAAAATGTCCCAAACAATAATAAATAAAATGAATAACTAACACGATACAAAAGGATTGAGTACAAATATCTGGATATAAATTTATATTACGACTGTTTATGATTACGGAATTGTACATTATGACATTTGGCATTGTACAGGAATCTAATCATGCCGGCCGCAGAGAATGAAAACAATTTGAAACTGAAATAGGTTGCCAGTAATATTGTAGGGGTTTGTAATCACCCGGATAAGCTATAAAAGCAACCAGTAATAAGATAGAAAGATAAGAAGAAAGTAAATTATCTTCAGCGTCATGAAAACAGTAGAACAGTTATCTTATGAAGAGATTAGTTAAAAGAAACCGAACTGCTCAACTCGTGGAGTGAAGTATTCTTACTCAGTGAATCAAGGATCTGTCACCATCGAGGCGGTTACTAACCTGTGACAAGGGGGTCCGCACCCAGCGGGATGAGGGTTCAGTAACAATCGGATGAATCAGTAACCAGAAGGACAAAGAGGCCATTATTGACGGGGTATACGGGGGTATGGGGTAACGGGGTAATGCAGGCAAAAACATTGCTCCTATAAACGGTAATTTATATTCAGATCGCAGGTTAAGCTCGGACGACATTGAATCTGATTACATCCGTGATACTGAGATGTTACGAAAGTTTACATACAAAACTCTGCTATCTTAATATGTACTAAACTAATATATTAATAGATAGTACATACAGCATTTCGTCCTTTTACTTGATAGAGGATTCGCTTGTTTATATTTTTGTATGTTGTACAAATGTATTTATACCTTTATAGGACCTTCTGTTGGAAATCTAAGACTTATTTATAATGCACATCCGAATACATTTCAAACAAAACAAATTCAGCATTGACACTGGATTCCAAAACAATTTGAATATCAAAGAGATCTTATGCATGGTAACTTAGAGGAGAAATTGAAAAATGGGCAAACACACCGCCGCGTACCTCGACAATAATGCCTAGAGTCCCATTGTGAACGTCTATATTATAGACTTCAGTGCCCCATTGTGGACCTGATCCTTATACAGCCGTCAGCGAGCGGCCGATATGAGTTGCAAGACAACTGTTTGCTCTCTCTCTGAAAGACACGAATATTTCCGCTCCTTATACATTCGGATTTACCCCGGACAAAGCGCTCGAGCTCTGTTTGTCTGGACTCATAAAATGTCTAGTTTTGGTTTGGTATAGCTGTAAGCCTAGTACATATTGAAAGCTTTCAAACGCCTTTCAAGATTAAAGAAAACCGCTAGTTGTATCAGCTCAAATACTCTTCGAACAAAATTACTGACCAACCCACAGAACCTTCCATGACCATCAATAGAACTCCTTCAAGTGGTTATAATATTAGTATGCCTAATTGAAAAGAACAACCTTATAACACGATATTCATTTTCTGTAAGTTTATATTTAAAAAGGTTACACAAACTTTTGTTTAATTATTGCCCACAAAACAAGTGTCACTAAAATACATTTTCCAATAGTGGGTTACTATAATGCTTTTGCAGATCTAGGCTTGTATGATCTGTGGTATAAAGAAATTCACAGCATTATGGAATGCAGTGAAGTATGTTAATAAAAATACCGACAGCTATTGAATTCTTAAGCTATTCTAAAATTATATTTTTTGCATATTATCAATAAAGTATAATAAAGAGGAAAGATTTTTTGCTTGTTTGCATTGAATAGGCTCTGAAAGTACTGGACGTACTGTACTGGATGGAATTTGGCACATATACAGATTAGACCACGGGGAAGAACATACGCTACTTTTTATAGAAGCAAAATGTACGGTCGTAAATACAGTCCTGTTTTCCGCGGCCCCGAAGGCGCGGACAACTTCATGTAAAATTATAATTTGACGCAATTTTCATTTATTTACACTTCATTCTATTTTGTTCAATAATCTAGTTAAATAGCTCTATAAATAGGCCACATCTACACTCAACATTACTTATAAGGGTATAATATAACACGTCTAAGATCTTAACCTAAAATTCATTCTCATAAACCTAAAGGGAGCATCATTTCAATACTCAGAAATCCTGAGCCATTTACGATTGGATATGGGATCAGTCGTTACACACAGAGTAACCATTTTATCTTGATCTCCCGATTCATACATACATTAAATAACGGCAGAGTTCTAGAGTAGTTTGGCAATATAGACGTATCCCCCAACTTTTGTTAGAATAATATCTGGGCAAACGTTCAATCTGCCTAACATCGCCTCAAAATTTCCCGAGGTACCCGTTTGTGAATTGTTCCACTCCCCGGGGGCTCGATTGTTCGTACCTATTGGATTATTAGAAAGTTCAAATTTTACTCGTCGCAAATATTCTCAAACTTTAAATGAATGTATCGCGTATTAATTGAAAATAAAATGAGCGACGCGGTTCATTAAAAATGAATTAACGTGGCAGTAAATTGTTAATATATTAAGAATTTTAATTAATAATGTTGCAGGTGAAGCCCGTTGATCGCCTGCGGGCACAGTTATAGTGCAGTTTACGCGTGCATCATGGCGGTGATTGTTTGCGAAAGACTATCGTAACTACAAATAAATAACATTCACTAATCCGCACTGCTTGCAACCGTGCGATTCTGCTGTGTCTAAACTTGATTTTTGCGTTTTATTCTTTATTACGTATAATATTTAACATACTTTAATTTACATAACGGTAACACTGTACTTTTTCCGGATAAAAAGTAGCCTATGTTTTAATCCAGAGCCTTAACTACTACCATACCAAATTTCATCGAAATCCGTTTAGTAGTTTTTGCGTGAAAGAGTATCGAACATCCATCCATACATCCATCATCACAAAACTTTCACATTTATAATAGAAGTAGGATTTATTACGTGTATTATTTAACACACTGTAATTTACATAATGAGTATTCAGATTATGTATATTGAAAGTGTTATGAACATATTATAAAGTACTAGCTTTTGCACGCGGCTCCGCTCACGTAAATAAAGTATCCCACGGGAGCACTGTACTTTTTCGGGATAAAAAGTAGCCTGTTTTAATTGACAGCCTAAACTACTACCATATCAAATTTCATAAAAATCAGATCAATAGTTTTTACGTGAAAGAGTAACAAACATCAATCTATACATCCATACGATGTATAGATGGATGTTTGTTACGATGATGGTGAAAGCATGTGAGGATGGATGGATGGATATATTTTTGTGACTCTTTTGCGCAAAAACTACGGGACTTTAATGAAATTTGGCATGGTAGTAGTTTAGACTCTGGTTTTTCAACCTGGGCTACATTTTATCCCGAAAAAGTACAGTATTCCCGTGGGATACTGTATTGACGCGGGCGGTGCCACGGGCAAAAGCTAGTGTGAACATATTTTTATGATAAAGTGTTTCATTATAACATTATATTCAACATCAATTCCAAATAAATTCTGATGTACCAACGTAAATATTAAGACTCGATGGTAACAAAGTCATTGGCGTTGACCGATATCAAACCCGGGTATCCGATAAGAGGCGGGTCAAGCGATTCATGGCCCGGGCCGGTCGTTCTTCCGGTACATTGTCTTATCCGGGTCTACCGGGCGCGATCAATCAAACGCAGCTCCATTTGCTCCGAATATCTGGTGGTGTGTTTCTTTTCGCAGGAATGATACGAATAGAGCGGTCAAAGGTTACTTGGTTATTAAAAGGTCGGGATTGATCAAGGTTGTTAAAACTTCTTCAGTTTGTTAATCGAATATTAAAATTCAAATTTTAACAATAAAATGAAGGCCTTAATTGTACAATTTGTGCCGATGCTCGAGTACACAGGTACTATCGAACTAGTTGCTGCTCGGCCAGGCATAAGATGAAAATCGCTTAACAGCGCCATTGAATCGCACACATAATCACGTGTAAATATGTAGTTCAACCACGTCTGCAATAGTTGTGGTTACTTTCTTGGATTTGAACACAATCAAATATTTTGAGGCGTCCTATTGCAAAGGAAAATGTTAAGAAACTGGTCGAGCAGGAACTTTGTCGATATTGTACATAAATAGCAGGTACAAATATAGAAATTCATAAATAGTTTCCGTTGCATGGCTATTCCATGCAGAAACTCCGTGCTTGAGTGAGATATGGCCCGGAGTATCTATCGCCGAGTCAAAGTTGTAATAACATCGCATAGGAAGCGTGTAAATTTAATGGTCTAAAACCGGCGCTCACTAACATATAGCTCGTTTAAGCGTCGTTTAGCTCACTGAGATGTATGTCACACTCTTAGTTGAATATTAGTTAAGTTTTGTTGAATATAATGGCGTGAAAACTTCTATTTTATTACAAACTCCCTACTTATATTAGATAAAGTAACTAAATTGTCCAATATTTATAAAAAACAAAAAAAAAGCGCGCTTGGCAAAGGACAATAAAACTTTGGTGTAAATTTAAAAAATATTAATTTTGAAAATAATTTTTAATTTTTTTAAAAATAAACATTAAAAATAAGTTTCTAATGATAAAGTATTATGGTACAGAAGTTACAAGAGAACAAACAGAGGAACGAATGATGACATTGTCCCACATAAGAAGTCTACGCTACTACGGCGTAGCACGCAATTGGTAGCGGCTTGCGCTACGAATGACGTTTACGAGCTACGGCACGGCATGACGATTATCCGGACAGTCGGACACTCCAAGGGAGATACAAAAAAACTATATTTTTGTTTTCATAAATTAGTAAGCTAACTATTTAGTAGATTGTTTTCACAAATTCTAGCCGAATTTAAAAGGGGAATTATTTTGTAAATAAGATTTATTTTTATAATTTTCTGTGCATTTTTACTTTGGAAGTAGGTTTAATACTTTCTTTAAAAATAATAATTTTTCCCTTTTTAGTCACATTTATTATAATCATAATAACACATTTAAAGAAAGTTTAATAGAAGCATTCGGATGAAAATTCGCGCCTAGCTTCCATTAGGTATATAAGATGATGATAATGATTACTGTAAGTTGTATATAAGATGTTGTATATATTACAAGATGATGATGATGATGATAACTGTAAGTTACATAATGGCATATTCTGGCAGTTCTTAAAACAGCGCCGAAATTTCCAAACGTGTGTCTTTAAAGACTGAGGAGTTCTATTCAGTGCTTTTAGATCCAGGGTATACCTTTGACACAAAATTTTACTTTTTGGTAGCATATGCTTTATTTAGTTCACAAAAGTCAAATTCCTATAGATGCCCCTATAAATTTGGAGTTTCCTCCATTACTCATGAATACCATCATCAGGTCTCCACTTTGGTTACTGAAGGACTAATTTCAAATTATACCCTTACAAAAACGAAAAAGAATTTTCGAAATGGGTCCACAAACGGCAGAGTAATATTTAAGGATATGTATCGATGTAAAATACTGTGAAAAGTACCTATTATCATCATAATGTGATGATGAGGATTACTGTATCTATGGGGTTTTTACTCAGTGCTATTACTTATATTGCAGGTATATTTGCTATGGAAGTTTTTTGCCACGAATACTCTCCCACGCGGGCGAGGCTGCGGGCAAAAGCTAGTAGTTTAATATAAAGTTGAAATCATAATTTAACTTTAGCATATTTTATATGATATTATATGATATATTATACAAAATTTTAGGTGTTTTAGGGATAAAAACTAATCGAACCGTATTCACATGAAATAGGCGCGGGGTGAGGGCGCAAAGATGATGTATGGTGGGATAAGACAATGTTGAGGGAAGGTGCATCCGGGTCCGACCTTTCAATTTCCTTGATTGTCCGGGCCGGGTCGATACTCCGATCCTCCGACCGTGTCTTTGTGTGTGTGTCATTGGACAAAAGGCATTTTGTCCAATGATTTTACTTTGTGGTGTGTAAAATATCTCGTTCCGCCCACAATCCGACTCTCGAAGGAATGTAATTATTTCTAGTCCCACTCAAATAAGGTTTTCCGTTCCCTTTGACCTGTGCCCGCTTATCGTTTTATTATACCTATATTTTACCTAGAAACCGGATTGCTTTAAGTTACGTAACCTGATATAGATAAATTTATGTAGAAACACATATTTTACGGTTTCAATACATACAGGTAAAATAGGTACAGTTCGCAAAAAGAATCGTGGATAGATTGATACGTCTCATACTTTATACGCTAATCCTACTAATATTATAAATGTGAAAGTTTGTAAGGATGGATGGATGTTTGTTACTCTTTCATAATTTGGTATGGTAGTAGTTTAGGCTTTGGATTAAAACAGGCTACTTTTTATCCCGGAAAGTGTTCCCGAAGGATACTATATTTACGCGGGCGGAGCCGCGAGTAACAGCTAGTCTTGTATATACTTATATAATCGAGGGAAATTTGGGGGAAAAAACTAGATCTTGCTGGGTCTTGTCCATGGGAATCTGGGTATTAAGTAATACATAATTTTTCTATCGTCGTGCAACAATATATCAATAATTTTGATATGTCAGTCCAATTGTGAGTTTGGTATGCGTTACATGTATACATTTTGTGTTATTCGGAAATTTGGAATATGGTGAGTTCACATCCAGGTCAGTTAGATATTTTTGAGATCCTTTTCTTTTTTTAAAAACTTCTAGTACTTCGAGCAAAGCTCGGTTACCCAGATAATTTATGGTATCAGTATTTCATAGTATTTAAAAACTTACACTCCTCGTATATGAAACGTTTTGAACAAAAGCTAATTAAATTTTTACTGTATACAATCTCTTGTAATTGAAAAAGAAATTTAATCAAACCATCAAGTCCCCACCAAAACTGTCTCTGGGACGAGAATGAAACATACGCTGAGGCTAGGTTTTTTATATTAAGAAATTCATACATTAGGCACGCTTCCATTTCGCGTGACATGTATCACGCGAACAACATATAAAATCGTCAGCACTCAGCCGAGTGAGACATAAAAGTAAAGGAACCCTTTATGCATATTATGATCAGCAATCCGAATATCTTTATGATTATATTTCGACGTTATTGAAATAGAACACGGGTTTTATGGTAATATCAGAAATTAGATGTTATGGTCTTGTGTACTCGTGTGTGTGAATATATCGTACGAAATTGTAGAATAAATATATACCTAGTATGAAAATATAAAGCAATGGTAAAGTGCATGTGTTTAATATTCATGTACTATAAGTGTATTTAAAAGTAACTTCTTAATTATTTAATGGCCCGTTTCAATTACCAATCTACCAATAACTATTTGTTAGAAACGTCAAATTTGTATCGCGAAAAACCGGCATATGATTTAATAACGAAGTTTTTACGGGCCGTAAGTCGTTCGTAGTATGTACATAATACACTAATTGAATTAGCCACTTTTAATCCCTAAAATAAATAATTATTCAATTATTTTTGATGAGCGGCAATTATCTCTAAAACACTCGTTTATTGGACGATAAAATTTGTACTGAAACAAGAGTCATTTATGTATTTATGAAACCCAAAATGAGATTTATTAAAGTCATTTAGTAACCGAATTATAAGAAAGCACCACAGTTACACGCTCCCAAATACGAGGGGTTTCCTAAAGCCTCTATAATCATATTTCGTTATAAAACCACTTCAAAGCCTTTTATTTGGTATCAGCGAAAATGAACCCTTGCGCGATGCAAATAAGGCAACATTTATAACGATAGAAAAATATAATTGGCAAAGTTTAAATTGGCGTAAAGCGTTCATGATTAATTTTCATTAATAACAAATTATATTTAATATACTGTACACAAAAATGAATCCTTACAGGATCACCAGTATCGAATATAATGTGCTACATTCCAAACCTTGTGTAAAATTCAAAATTTCTATACAAATAAGTATTTCTTTTACTTTTAGTACCATCCCTGCAGCCAAAAAATGTTTTCATTGTTTGACTTGAAAATGAAAATGATAAAATTATTACAAATTAGTCGAGTTTTTGAATAAGAATTACGGAACACAAACAAGGTAAATTACGTGGAATAATTTATTCGCGCTGATTATACGGCGATTCTTTGCCTTTACTAACAAACCTAATTTAGATCTGATTTTCTTTATTAAATTATTTTGTTTGCGAAAGATAAAGCTCACGCTTTTTAATGTTTAATTTGATATCGTAGTTGGCACGTTTTTTTTAAAAGCAGAGCGTGTTCCACAATGAATTTTTCAATGTTATGAAATTCATTTTAGTTGAAATATTAATTATAAAAAGTACGAAATATTCGAGCCTGAACCTCAGGAACGTTTCGCTCACGAGAACGTCTGTGAGTGAGCTAAGCGATGAGTGGAATATTATGCATTCTTCAGATACTTTTAGTGAGTTCCTCATAGCAACAGTTTTTAATAAAAGTCACAGGTGTTGAATACTACTTAAAATTACTATGTGAAGCAAAAACTAGCTTTACAGTTTTTCGAGAATCGTGCGAACGGAGTATGGTATTTGGCACAGTCAAAGTTAATGTCGAGGAAGGTGTGCAGAATAATATAATATGCTTATATTTTTTAAATAGTTAAATAAAATGCGTAGAAATAAATAAAAATAACAACAACACACACTACCTCAGATTATAAACACACACTACCTCAGATTATAAACACACAAACGTGCGTTTGATATATACAATTTCGTTACATGTTGATTGTTGATATTTGTCTCTTCATTGACAAATATCTACAAACATTTCCTTTTTTTTTCTATTTAGGAGCCAGGATTTTTTTTACGGACTTTACACTCAATCGTTTATACCACTAGAAACAAAGATAACATTATTGACCTAAACCGTTTATTTGTTATAGAAATAATAATAATATAAGTAATTCCAACGACCCATAACACAGCATGAAGTAAATGTTTAGTCGTAAATATTAATAGTCTTTTGTGCGGATATAAAACCGATGGGTGTAGGTTAGGGCGATTTTAAACCCCATGTCTATAATTTTAATGGGCAAGTCTCCTCGATTCGATTATATACTCAATAATATATGATATTAGGGGTCCCAAGCTCAAGTCTCCCCATTCGCTTCATGAGTCTTATCAAGTCGTATTATTACTGCACTTCTTAAGAGAACACATGAGAGATTTTTGTTGCGGGTACGCTATACTAATTAGTGAAAAAAAACTGGCATACCCGTATTACCAAAACTAAGAAAATAAGATGTATAGTCTATGTTTATATGTTTAGCTGCAGCATAAAGACAACTGAATTACATTTATAACACAAAATAATGAATAAGAAAAAAAATCTGTATAAAACAGAGATTGTCATTATACCGATATTCGGCAGCTATTTAGGTTCCCACAATTTATAGCTTTGCACTGTGATTTGTTCGCAAATCAATTAAAATATATAAAAAAATTAAATTAAACAAAAAATCTTTATGAAAAATCCGCACACTCCTCCGGCCCCATCATTGATGCGTCATCATAAACTAAAACGCTAAGCTTTGATAAAAAAAAATCAAATTATGAATGTGTCTTTTCATACCTTTTATACAGTAATGATGACGGAAGTTTATTATAGCTTTTGGATCATTAATCTTTGTACACAAATACACGTATATCCACGTGGCCGTATTATAGTGAATGTGTACACGGTATTGGTAACTTTTCCTGAAGGCAAAACTCTTTAATTCGTTGATCGTTTATGAGTGAAAGTATCAGTCAACTTTTCAAGAAATCGTATATCACTTACAACTACAGTACAGTAACTTAAAATAAAAAAATAATAATTGTTAATGTCAATTTCATGTTGCAAAACCCAAATAAATAATGTCTTGCATAAAATTGTATTAAGGAGTTACTAAGTACTTCCCAGTAAAATAGTAAAGATCTTGCACCCAATTTTTTTAACACAGTTATTATCTTAACAGTTGAAATAACCGCTCAAGTGAGAGTCGGACTCGAACGCGCAGGGTTCTCCAGAAAATGGCAAGAAAATAACGTTTGTTGTACGGCAGTCCCACTTATATATTTATTTCATTATGTTTTTATTAGTATTTGTTACGAGTATTATAGCAGCAAAGGAAATGCACCTGTGAAAATTTCGAGTGTCTATAGCTACTAGTATCACAATTCACGAGAAATAGGGTCCCGCTTTCACCCTTTGGGTGCAGAACTCTAACAAATAGGTATATACTACTGACTTTTCGAATATTAGTATTTTTATTTAATTTTATAATAATTAGCTGCAAGTTTTATAATGCTATGCTCTATGCTAAGCATATTAATTTAACCAATACAGCTGTTGCAACTATTATATTTTGGTTGTTATTGACTTACTGGTTTTTGTAGCGTTACTCACTGACTCTTATTTCAGAGTACGATGCAAGAGTGAATATATTTTTCTAGATGAGAATGTAAAATAATGTTAGCGATGACACATCGTTATATTATCATCTTCGAGCAATTTCTATAAGAGCCTTCCCCTTATACACACAATTTAACAAAAACATATTCCGTATGCCCAATATCACTATAAAATGTAATGCGATTATCGAGAAAAACCTTTACAATACATGCCGCCCGCCCAAACTGCCCCAAACCGCCCACTAATGGAACCGGTCAATTACTTAAGACCGGGGCCAACTCGATCATAAATCCGTGCTATCGATCAAAGTTCGCCGTGACCGCCGGCCGACTGTACAATCGGACGATTAATATTCTTTATCATAGAAAAAATGCGATGTGCACGGTCTCATGGAAAATCGTGGGATTGCGCCTCCTAAATATCACCGGTAAGTTTAATACCTATCGTGTCGTTGTAAATTATAATAATAAAATAAACTTACTAATAAAGTAAATAAATCTTTACTTTATTATTAACTAGATGTTGCCCGCGACTTCGTGCGCTCAAAAGTTAACTTTGCAGACACCGTACATTTTTCCGCGATGAAAAGTAGCCTATGTCCCCTTCCACGTGGTCCACTCTATATTTCTGCCAAATTTCATCAAAATCCGTCTAGTAGTTCCGGAGCCTATTCAATGCAAACAAACAAACAATCTTTTCCTCTTTAAATCATTACGTAGTATTAGATTATATTAAGGGCCTGTTCCACGATCTCCTAAAAGTTCTGTCGCTGCTCACTTTATACTGAGCGACAGAGACAAAACATGCAAATAGGCTATCTGACTGACTGACGCTATCTTATCAGTAGATTGTGAAACAGGCTCTGATTCTCTTTGTAAAATTCTTATTGAGATGTGCCAAATTAATGTTATCTTTATAAAAAATCATACGTTCTTAAAAAAGCAACTTAGTAGGAAAGTCAGCTATTGCTGTCAAGAATATGAAAGACAACATTTTAAATCTTGACGACGATTGAATTTTCTCAAACAACTGTACACTGGGTTCAATTTGTCACTTGAAAGTCAAATATTTATTAGGTGCGATCAGTTAACCTATGTACGTTAGGTGTTTTTTTTAAATCGGCCGGTCCCAGTAGGTTGGTAGATGTAGGTGTAGAACGTAGGTGTGGGTATAGGTGTAGTTGGAGGTGTAGAGGTAGGTTGTAGTTTTTTTTATACTTGTTTATTTATCCTAGACAAAAATGTACATCATTATTTTTACCCGACTGGTTTAGATCGATAGTTATCAGATCGCTAGTCACTTATAAAATTTTCACCCTTGACTGTACCGTATTAAAAATATAGGTTTTCCATTTTCTAACCGCTCCGTCCACTTTGAAAGATTGATTTATTATTACTCTATAAAGACTGTTTCGGACGAGATCCTTGAGATTGACGAGGTCTGTTTTTTTACAACGGTTAAACGAATATAGAGCGATGGAAATCGCCTGTTTAGTCTGAAGTGGGAGTAATCTCTTTAGTGAAAACAAGATTCTTTTAGAAAAAAAGCTTTTACTGGAGTTTTAAGCCTTTGAAAAATCTTAAAGGCTCGTTAGAATAATTCTTTGATGGATTTTTTGTGGAATTTCGATGAAAGCTATCGGAGTCAATCCACGGTTTTACTTAAATTAATGGGAAATTATATTATGAATAAAGAAAATAATTTTCTTAGATTAATTTAATTAGAATTATAATATCTTGTCCCAGGTTAACGAACTTCAACTCCTTCTTGATTTTTAAAGATATTTGACTTGATAACGTCTTATAAATCGATGAGCGCCGTCTGCACGCACGAAAATTTGTCATGCTCCGCCTGAGTCACGTTCCGCTTGAGCCGAGAGTGCAAGCGAGAGCGCGGAACAAGCGATAGAGAGGCACGATTGGCCTAAGCGTTCGGCATGTAAACCGTCATAGCAGACAACCATTTTTGTGTATATTTAAGCAAAGTAAGTCTGAAAATAGATCGTGATCTATTTTTCATACGGCAAAATAAAGTTTATCGGGTCAGCAAGTTTTCTTTATTTTAAGAAGGGAAAACCTTTTAATTTATTAAAAGTCATTATCTAATGCTTTCTTCAACAGAATACAAGTTTAATAGTTTTGTGTATTTGTCCCAGTAGTTCTACAGAAATTTCCTCATAATACTCCTCGTTCAATTATTTAGAGATCAAGTACAAAGACTAGACGTCCGCTGCACGTGGCACCATGACTAATATCTTTTTATGCTGCTACCTTACTGCAATACTTTTTCCATCGAACAAAAACTAGGTAAGATGACATCTTTGTTTTATCTTATGTTGCACTTTAAACGAGAAAACTCGAAAAAATATAATCGGTTTCTCGAAGACGGCTGCATGTATTACCATATAATTTAGTATGCGGCGAGTTTTGGGGGACAAAAATCGACCTAGCTATCTAGCTCTCATCCCTAAGAAAACGGCGCATTTTTAAGTTATATATTATGTTTTTTCTTTCGTCGTGCAACAATATATTAAAAATTTCGACTCTGTTGTGACAGTCCGATTGTGAATTTGCATAGTTTTACTGACCTATTTCATAAATCATAATATTATGTACGGTCGCTGACAGACCCTGTTTACTACTTTTCGATCTTATTACTATGGCAGAAGGTTCAAAAGTTGGGCTCTGAAGTTGTCGGCGACTGTATGATCGCCGACGAGCCGGTGTGCCATTCGCGAGCCTTATTGTCCTGTGACACTGTGTGTTTCACGAATTGTACTGTTTGCAAGGTGGACAAATGGTATACCGGTTGTTAGTGACCGTACCAAACTAAGTCATAATTATTTAGTAGTCATTTTAAATAGTAGCAAAACTTAGCCCGCTTAAACCACCAGATTCGCCTGTTTCATTCAAATTCTGCAAACTGGTTGTCGCATGTTGTTATACATACACAATATCAGAATTGACGCCTAAATATTGGAACGAAGTTCCTTATAGCGCGTTGCGAATCGTATTGGGGCTAGACGGATTAATAGGCACTACACTTTTTGCCACTCGAAATCACAATGTAATAACGACTATTAAGAATGATACAAAAAACGACCTTATCACCTTGACAATAATGTACGTATAATGGTATAATGGACGGAAGGGGCAAGCAACCCGCCCCCTCACCCCTGTCCCTACCTAAGGCGCTGCCAACTAGTTCCGCGCGCACTATATATAATTAGTTCAACTATTTGTTTTGTATAATATAATAATATATTATATCTATACAGATAAACAAAATTGAAGTGTCTGTTTGTAATTTCAAATTAACAGCTTTTATTTTCACTTTTCTGTGCGTCTGTCAGTCTGTGTGTTTGTTCCGGCTAATCTCTGTATATATATATATATATACGAGGGCGGGTCAATAAGTCCGTGACTTTTGGAATAAAACACAGATTTTTTTATAAATATATCATTTTATTTTTCAACGTAGTCTATACATCCCTTGAGCTCTATACACTTTGTCCAACGCTTCTCCAATTTTTTTATCCCTTCCAAAAAATATGATTTGTCGAGGTCCTCAAAATAGGCCTTTGTTTGCGAGATGACTTCATCATTGGAGTCAAATCTTTTTCCACCGAGCCAAGTTTAGGAACAAGAAGTAGTCACTCGGAGCCAAATCTGGAGAATAGGGTGGATGTGGGAGCAATTCATAGCCCAATTCATGGATTTTTGCCATGGCAACTGCACATGTGTGCACCCTTGCATTGTCTTGGTGAAAAAGAACTTTTTTCTTGGCCAAATGAGGTCGGTTTTTTTTCAAATCCTCATTGAAGCGGTCCAATAAGTTGGCATAATATTCCCCATTAATTGTTCTTCCCTTTTGAAGATAGTCAATGTGGATTATCCCACGTGCATCCCAAAAAACAGTCGGCATAACTTTATTGGTTGACCAACCCACCTCGGCCTTCTTTGGCGCCGATTCACCCTTAGAAACCCACTGTTTTGACTGTTGTTTGGTCTCTGGTGTGTTGTGATGGATCCATGTTTTGTCCACGGTTACAAAACGGCGCAAAAACTCCTCCATATTGTGATTAAACAACGCCAAACCTTCCTGTGAAGTTGTTACACGATTGCGTTTGTGGTCGACTTGCGGAAAGCTTTCTCATGCCCAAGTGATCATTCAAAATTGAAACCACTGAGCCATGCGAGATGCCTATGGCTTCCACAATCTCTTGCACTTTCAATCTTCGGTCGGCCAATACCATATCGTGAATTTTTTCGATTGTTTCGGATGTAGAGACCTCAACTGGGCGTCCAGGACATTCGACATCTTCAGTGCTTGTACGGCCACAACGAAATTCAGTAAACCACTTTTTTACCATTGAAATCGATGGTGCAGAGTCCCCATAGTATTTATCAAGCTTAGCCTTGGTCTCGGTAATTGTTTTTTTTCGCAAAAAATAATGCTTAATAAGCACACGAAATTCACTTTTTTCCATTGTTTCCTTAAGTTACTGGATAGTCTGATAAAGATAGCTGTAAAACACAAACTAACTGACGCAGCAAGTTCAAATTTTGATAGGAGTCAACTGACAGATGCCTGTTGACAGGAGTAGTGTTGCTTTTTCAGTAAGGAGGTTAGAAATTCAAAAAGTCACGGACTTATTGACCCGCCTTAGTATATACCTCTCCAGTTTTTATTTATTAGCAATGGGGAATTTGCATAGTTTTTTTTAATGGCTTTTTGAAAAGTACATAATAAGCCAGGAAATTTTGTCTTGGAAATGGCATGTCTATCATCATTCGTTGACGAAATACAGTCATCACAAAAGTGAGATCGTTGGAGAGCATTAAAAACGCTCTATACAAAAATATATGCACGAGTGACGTCACACCAGTTGAAAATATTTGTAGATAAATACAAAATTAATTTTATTATCTAAAATACTGCGTTTATGTGTATCATTGTTGTAACAAAAATGTCACAAATAACATAAGGATTTTGACAGTAATTATCGTTTTTCAATCATAGCAAAAAAAATCGACGTTTTTAGACGTGATAAAGTCTTATACGCTGACTACACGCACGAAAAATTGTCACGTTCAACCTAATTGTCACGTTCCGCCTGAGCCGAGCGTACAAGTGGCAGCAACGCAGCACAAGCGGCACGCAACATTAACGACGTTTACGGAGCTAACACTACAAACCAACGCACTACCTGTAATTGGTTTGCTCGCTTCCGTTCTGGAAATTTCGACCTGAAAAATGAACCTACATGAACCTGAACAGATTACTACTTTTTCCAGAATTTGGATAACTTCTTAGCGGGAAAAAAATCAATATCCGAGAGGCAGTACAAAATGCCTTTGAAGAATTTGTTGCCTCCCGTCCAGCTGATTTCTTTAAGAAGGGCATCAATAAACTGCCACTGCATTGGCAAAGATGCATTGAATGCATGGGTGATTACTTCGATTAATACAAATAAAAAATACATGAAAAAAATTCGTTTAAATTTTTTCATACATAACGGCAATTTTATAGGTAAAGATGTAATATCATCAATTCCGGTAAACCCGGTATTTGCGGTTTTATTTTTGTTTCTCGCCTCTTATCCCCGGAGCGAGACGGGCACTAAACTGCGAATCGGCAAATATTTACTGAAGATTCCGTGAAACACGATCTGCCAATACCTGCCATTTCTATTAAAGCCCCCGTATAAAGACCGACGATATAATAATTGAAATAGACATTGTACAACAAACAGCCTAACGCAAATTGGTTTTCTTTTAGTTATTTGCGTGTTTATACTTAGAACTGAAACTAACCTATATCTTTCTAACCCGTCTATCGGCAAGTGGTTTTATTTCTTCTTGTACCTAATACATACTAGCTTTTCCCGCGGCCCCCGTAAATATAGTATCGGGCATCCCACGGGAATACTGTACTTTTTCGGGATAAAAAGTAGCCTATGTTTTAATCCAGAGCCGAAACTACTACCATACCGAATTTCATCGAAATCCTTTCAGTAGTTTTTGCGTGAAAGAGTAACAAACATCTATCCATCCATCCATCTATCCATCCATCCTCACAAAATTATACATATATAATAGTAGTAAGACTTAGGCAGTGAGCCTTGAACCCCGCGGTGAGCGGCACGGAAGCTTCACGGCGCGGCGGCGCGGGCGGGAGCGGGGCGGCATGGCAGCGGCGAAATTGTTACATATAACAGTCAAATGGACCTGCTCGAACACAGCGGGCAAACGGCAGGCGACGTGCGGTGAGCGCAGACCGATCACGCGCCTTAGCAAATAGTTTTGTTCTATTTATTTGTAACGCTTTATAATTTATTTGTTTCGTTAATTTATAAAATTTAGAAAAACAAATATCTAGCCGACACCCGACACTTCGCCGCTATAGTGTTGCGCGACCTAGCCGCTGGTTTCGAGAACGGGTCAGCGTTGCCCGCTCCAGCGCCGCTCGCCGTGAACTTCGCGGAAGCGGCCTTACTGATCTTGACACAAAATTTTTATTTAATATTTAATCACCCAAAAATCTCTAGTCAATTCTAGAGATGTGCTGTGTAATAACAGATAATGTTGCTATAAACACGTAATAACACGACAAAGAAGTATCAATTGCGAATGCTTATATCGATGCCGCTAAAGCTTCGATAGTATAATGGAATTGAATTATCGAGGAGACGAGGCGAGGGTGAAGACGCGATCCGAGAGATCGGTAACTCGATTGTATCAGCAACAATCGTTCGCGGCGCCAAATAGGAACATTCGACGCGGTCGCGAGAACAATCCGGAATTGTTATGGTTCAATTTCCGAAAAAACAAGGCATAAACGGTAGCTCGTTATGACACTTATGACATAGTTATACATTAAATGATCAAATCTTGAATATATAATCGGAATCTCAGAAACGGCTGAAATAAATTTAGTATGCAGGGAGTTTTGGACGAGAAAAATCGATCTAGCTAGGTCTTATCCTTGAGCAACTGCGCATTTTATATGTTATATATATTTTTTATTACATTGCGTAATAAGGTGAGCGATATCGATATCTAAAAGTTGAATCCGGTTGTCTTTTTGCGTTTTTGGCATATTGATGTCTCGGGTTCGAATCTGAATGATACTTTTTTTTTATTTATTCTTTATTTTTTATTTTTTCGTTCTACTAAAACTCTGAGCAAAGCTTGGTCTCCCACTACATACATACATAGGTACCTACTACTTATTAATATCAATAATAATTGAAAATCTTATTACATCCGTACATTATAATATCTAGTGTTACACGTCACCTATACACGTAGGATATTCAAAACTTTCATTACCTCAATAGTACGTCTGTTAAAATAAAATTTTTTATAACTGTTTTTATCGATTAAGATAATACTTACTCACGGAAAAGGTACTTTTCATAATTTTACACTACAGGTAGTTCTGTTTGTTTTAGCAGCTAAGTTAGCAGAAAACATTAGGACAAAACACAGTTCTAAAAATACATTAATATTGTATCAAAATAGAACAACATCAATAAACACTTACAAAAAAGTAATCCCCGCTACACACTTAACGATTTAACAGTGTTAACCGAGCTGTGTAGTATCTGCACAGTTCGGCTTACACCGATAAATCTTTACTATAAAACGTTAGGTGTGTAGCGGGTTTTAGGAACTAGTCATAAATTTGGTTCGATCGACAAGAGGGCGGAGGCTCAATGTGATTTTCCACACCCTTAATCATTATTATAGCTTAATAAGCACGATAATTAAAAGAATAATCCTAAGTTACTTAATACAATGAAAGTATAGAATAGTATTATAACTTTCTAATTATTTACTTAATGAAACAATAAAGGGAATTTCAAAGATATTATTGGAGTACAAATAATATGATTAAACTAGACATTTAGAAAATTTAAAATATCTTTTGTCTTTCAATATTTTGAGGCGTCCTGGTGCAAAGGAAAATGTTTAGAAACTGGTCGAGTAGGAACTTTGTCGATATTGTACAAACACACCTTCCCACCAACCGCGTATCTTGTCGATCGTCCAAAAACTTGAATGAACATAAAACGCACTTACCCCGCTCAACGTTTTGATATTGTGCAAAGCGTCCTGCGCTTTCAATGCCGCTTTGCGCGTGAAAAACGTCACAAAACAGCATCCTGCAACAGAAGCGCACACTTACAAACATGACGACACAGAACGGTACAAGGGCTAATACCTACGATATGTACACCTTTTTCACATTGCGCGGCACGATATCGCATGTCGCACCGACAAATTACTAAGGTACGCTCGTATGTCTTTGGTATAAGTGCGTTTTTCCCATACCCAGACCGTTACCGCATGTCGCAACGATAATGATAAAGACAGGTATAATGTTTCATACTAAAACATATCGCTATCTCTTCCATACCTTAGTAACTTATCGGTGCGACATGCGATATCGCACAGTGCAATGTGAAAACGCTCCAATGATGCTCACACTTTATACCGAAATCGTGAAAAATATGCCCAACGAAATCGAACTATCCGCAAAGTAGATAAAGTTCTTATTTGCACGTACATAGATTCAGAGACAGGTGACTAAATCTTAGTACTCACTCACTTTAATTACCTATTGCCGATTGCGAGCAATGTTTAGTTTAGCATGGCACCATCTTCAAGATGTCGGACAAATGTGATCAAAACAGAATTGCACATCTACAATTATACACACCTTACGTTCTAACATTTATCATACACGAATTATACAGCGCCTAGTATACGTGACATTACACATACATAGAACCATATATCGAAAACATTAGCAGGACAATTTACTACATGACAAGTTTAATAACAGATACAACAGGGGTTATATTTATACGAAAATTCAACGTTATATATTATGATGTCAGCAAAAATTTTTAAGACCTAACAAATGTGATGGCTCATAAAAATATTTCACTCCATTTACATTGTTAATAAAATAAAAAAAAATATGCGCTCTCTTTAAGTAATATTAAAATTCAACTGAAAAATAAAATCCTATTAGCACAAACCATTTTTTCACAATTTAAAAAGGTATTTATTTTAAAGTTGGTAATTAATCTCGAACAACAATAATATTATAGTTTCTACATAGTGAACAAAATTACGTTTTATATTTGCACAAGAAACTAAAAGGGCCTTTAAAACAAAAGACAGCATATAAATATGTCAATAGCAAGACAAACTCTTATACAACGGGCAATATCTTTTCCGCTTATAATATTCTTACACGAGAATTACTAGAATATTCAATGGAAGTATTTCAATATGCATAGATAGGTATATAATGTGGGTGAAGGTATTCTTTTATGTTGTTTAGAATAAAGACGACCCGTTGCTAGGTAATGGGGTTACTCGTAAGTCATGTTTTATGCTTACCCTTCGACTTCACATTTTCATAAAAATATTTTTTCCTTGGCATAGGTACTTTTATAATTTAATACTCCCTATTTTTGGTTTATCGACTTACGGAATCCTCATTATGGGCCATTTTTGACATCTAGATGTCAAAGTATACTAAATGGGAAATATTGGACAGTATAATATTATTATTACTGACTATTACTTATTAACCTGACTGCATAAAAATTATCTACTAATATTATGTTTGACGGGCGTAGCACCATGCTGCAATGTGATGTCAAAATATTGAAAGGTAAAATCCAAAGATCGTAGCTGCGCTTGATATACCCGGTTTCGAAGGTTTTCATCGGTAGTTTATCTATTCAATAGCGCTTTTTACTGGATGACGCAAACGCGTTAACCAATCAAACAGGTTGTTGAATAGATAAACTACCTACAAAAATCTCAGAAACCGGGCATTAGTCGGACAAGTTACTCAAAATTCATTCGAATCAATTTTATTTTAAAAGCCTGCAACGCACTCGTAACTTTTCTGATGTTGCAGGTGTCCATGGGCGACGGTAATCGCTTTCCATCAGGTGACCCGTTTGCTCGTTTACCCCCTGTTTAAAAAAATCATTTAATAATTTTAAAGTAATCGTTGTTCATACTTACGTGTAAAGTACGTGGATAACAGTTTACTTATTTAGATTACACAATCCCAAACAAAAAAGCTTACCATTTCCAAAGCTTATTTCAAGTTCTATCTGTATAAATCGATGAACATAAAACACCCCGAGTATGGCGTTTAGTGACACACGAGCGTTCTCTACGTACGGCTTTGTTAATTTGAAAATACGAAGATCAGCTTACACCAATGAGGTTTGTGTATAGGCCGTAAGCACACGGTGTATTTTTAAATTTTTTTTTGGTAGATCACGCGCATTCAGATGTGCTGGGCAATATGAATTGCTTCTGCAAACGCATCTATACATGCTCAATGCTCGTGGTTTTTTATCATCAATACAAACAAATAAAAAAACGAATATCTACGGCGACGAAACGCGCATACTCAGTCGCGCATCGTCTGCTCGTTTAAGGCCGCAGCCTCGAACTCCGCGGTGAGCGGCCCGTGAGCAGTGCTAGGGCGGGAGCGGAGCGGCAGCGGCGAGATTGTTTGCATACAATCAAATGGAAATGTTCTCCAACACAGCGGCACGGCAGCTCAAGCGGCGAACGGTGAGACGTGCAAATTAATGCCATGCCATACAATTCATTCGCGAACAAAAACAAATATCTAGGCGACGCAATACTTCGCCGCTATAGTGCCGCGCGACCTAGCCGCTGGTTTCGAGAACGTGGCGGGCGTTTCCCGCGCCAGCGCGCCGATTCCGTGCCGCGTGCCGCAGAGTTCGAAGCAGCGGCCTAAAATACCCCGTGTGACTAAAATCCGTTTAAGAACGCACCTACAATTTCATTTACAATTTCTTTCTGTCAGAGCGAAGCGTGCTTGATTTTATTTAATGTTACATGTCAAGCGGCTTAAGCCTCCAAAGACCGCTTTATTTCGCTAATGCTTATGATTAAAATTTAAAGAAGAACAAATATACCTAGATTTGTGATTTAACATTTCATGACGAATGTTTTGAAAGCTAAAGTAAACAATTTGACTTGAATTGCGTGGTCAGTAAGTTCATGATGAGATGATCATTCAAAAGCATAAATTATTTATTATCTTAAGGGCCTGGTGCGCAATCTTTATCTGATAAGTGTCAGGTAGCATAAATGTATGTTTTGTCTCTGTCGCTCGATGTAAAGTAAGTGGCGACAAAACTTCCGAATAATCAATCTGAGACATATGAGAAAATTGTGAAACAGGCCCTAAGACTTATAACGTCGATGTACTTAGTCTCTGCGCTTAGTCCTCGGCACGCGTTTGATTCCCAATTGAAAACCACAATAATCTACTTCACCATTTGCTGTTGAACCTTTAGGGATGTATCATGTAAAATATATTAACAAATATTGATCTCAACTAACTAACATTAGTGACCTATCTTAAAGTGTGTTAATTATCAACAATATGAAATTCACCTTGCTAACGCAGGTGACCTTGTCCTTTGTACAAAGTGTGTTTGAAGAACAATATCTTATTCCCTTAATTCACTTTGTGGAATATGATATTGTTCTTCTTAACACCGTAATTGGGATTTGTTGAAACTGGTGATCATAGAAACCATAGGGTTAACTCAAAGTTTAATATAACCTAAAGCAATGTGATCTTGGCCTTTGCTAGAATCGGTGGATATTAAGGCACTGGTGAATGTTTGAATAAAATATTATGATATTGACCTTTGCTGGCACCAGTGACCTTGTCCCTCAGAACGTTGATCTGGTGCACGCGGCCGAACTCCTCGAACATCAGCCGCAGGTCGTTCTCGTCCATGCTGCGAGGTACCTGCCCCACGAACATCTGAAACATAATATGGTCATTACTGGTTGATTAATAGTCAATTGATACTGGGGCAGAACCGAAGCGTGAATCTGAAAATAAATATTGCAATTGTAAAATTCACTTTACAATAATTTGAAAACAAATTCAATTGTATTCTATACACTACGCAATAAACATAATTATTCCTTCTATGATAAAAAGAAGACTTGCCAAAATAATATGGAATAATCAGTAGAAGGAATAAAAATCTGTGGTAGAAATTTTGTCAAAACCAATAAAGATAATATAACACACTCTTTTTCAATGTCGAAAGTATGAAAAATATCGACGAGACGTTGATGACGTCACGTGACATATATCTGTCACACGTGTCGAACTTAAAACGGAAATGGCGCCAACTTGCAGGTTCACAAATGAAGGTGATATATTGGCGTAATTAAAAAGGTTTCGCTCGGCTGAACCGCACGAGCTAGTGAGTTCAGTTTTACAACGCTAGTGCTGACTAGTTTTAGACATCGATATCGATACAGCGTTTAAATAATTGTCATGTCAGTGATTTCTGAAAACAATAATAATTACTGATTCTTTAGATAATTCACCTTTAATGGGGTCAATCTTTCGGATCAGATAATAAGAATTTTGCTACAGAAATATAATCTCTAATCGAATGTTTGTAACATTTCAAAAATTCCAAAATTGAATCATGAACTTAAATGATTAATTCAATCACGATATAATTCTCAATGCAAGATGAAAAATAATTAAAAAGCAGTTTCTCATAAACACTTAGTTCGAAATAAAAGATTACAATAATTATTATCTCATATCCATACTTTTATCGACACCTTTTCTCAGCACTAAAGATTTTGGTAACTTCAGCAAAAAGTAATACAATTTTAACCTTTAAGCTTATGATTTACGAACTATAATTGCATGCATCGGTGAAACAGCGTACGCTGATTACTCCCAACTCGCTGTGCTAGATGGGCTTATCTTTTTTTGATAGCAAGTTTATTTTGAATTGATTGATTGTAATTTCTTTTGAGAGTTACCCGGCTTACAATCAGGATTATCTGATTATACTTGGAGCAAATAAAACAGTGTTTGTGTAATTTTCTTTCACAAAGGTGATTTTATTTGGGCTTCAGTTGGTAATTACTTTAGTAAGTATATTTTGAAGTCATCATTATAAATATTGAGTACGGCATTCAAGATGACGCATTGATGATGGAGCCTGAGGGGTATGAGGGGTATGTGCGCAACACACGATTTTTTCATAGAAAACTGATTCGAAATGAAAAGGTAGTTTGTGACCAAACATTTTATTCAGTGTAATATAAAAACTATCAATATGTTTTTATTGATTTATTTATATAACATATTTATTAATATTGTTAAATTAAATCGTTTTCGAATGTGCGTGCGTAAGATGGGAATATCTGTTTTTATAAACGTCTTTTTCATTCACTATTTTGCGTTATAAACGTTGTCCAATCGTCTTATGCTGTAGCTAAACAAAGGTCAAAGAGATCCCTACATATTTTTTTTCTCAGATTTGTAATTGGTGAGAAAAATAGTCATCCCCAAAAACAAAATCTCTCATGCCTCCACTTAGGAGGATAAGTTACCTATATTGCACAGTATGAAACGATATTTAAAGTGGGTTCTGCAACAATTGCTTAGCTGTTTTCTAAATATGTTCATACACTACGCTTCGCTAGTAATAAAGTAAAAGCACGACCACGTAACTTTATACCGCAATATATAAATAAAAAATTCCGCCGCTATTCTTGGTGGTGTTTTTATAAAGTATTAGCTTTATGTGAGAGTGTTTTATTCAAATGAGTATCTGTACCTGCGACAAAGGCGCTATCGCGGACGAACCTAACTCAATTTCAGACGACCCACTTCTGGCCAAACGATAGTGACACTGTCGCATCACTATCGTTAGCAAAAAAAGAATTTTTATACCTCCACACGCGCAGGTGATATAGTTCTTATACTTTATCTGAATTATATATTAGGTATACCTATATATTAAGTATACTTTCTTCTTATAACATTCTAACGCTGTTAGAACTTAGAAATTACCTGGAATTTTTTAATCAATTACTATACAACTAGCTGGTATAGTAATGACGACCTCTGTAGCTCAGTGGTTAGCGCGTCGTCGCTCAAACTGGATTCGAGAACATACCACGGGACCATATTGACGTGGTGTGAAAGAGTGATTACAGGCTCTAAAATATTTTTAACTAGATGTTGGCCGCGACTTTATGCGCCCTAAAGCAAAATCTCGCGGGAACCGTACATTTTACCGCAATCAAAAGTAGCCCATGTCTTTCCCCGCGGTCTACTCTTATCAGTGCCAAATTTCATCAAAATTGGTCCAGTAGTTTCAGAGCATATTCGATACAAACAAACAAACCTTTCCTCTTATTATACGAGTAGTATAGATTACTGCGGAAGCTTAAGAGTTTAAATAGTCTTAAACATTTGGGCACTATTGCCGATAAGTAAGATTAGGTTTGCGTTTTGGTTAATAAGAATTATGAATAGTGTTTTCGATGTTATGGCAATTTGTTATAATCCTACTTCCAACTAGGTACATAGGCTGCACTAAAAGTATCGGGAATGGAATATTTCCACTGTTCCTGTCATATTAAAATCTTTTTAATTTAAAACTCCTTGGTTTTAAAAATCGAATACCGTTTATTTATTTAAACAAAGATTCTCGGTCTTGTCACAAGGTCTTGTCAAACTTGTTTAGTCGTTGAGAAAATGGAATTGACTCGAGAAAATTCTAGAGCGATGATTTATTATGACTTTCGAAGTGGTTTAACACAAAAACAGTGTGTTGACCAGATGATTTCTGCATTTGGTGATGAAGCCCCATCCAAAACCACAATTTATCGCTGGTTTGCTGTATTTCAACGTGGACGTGTCAAGCTCAGTGATGATTCCCGTTAAGGTCGTCCAAAAACTGCAGTCACCCAAGAAAACGTTGATGCTGTGCGTAAGCTGATTGAGGAAGATCGACATGTGACATACCGCGAAATTCAGGCAACTTTAGACATTGGCATGAGTCAAAAACAAATAATCTTGCATGAACAATTAGGTGTAAAAAAGTTGTTTACCCGATGGATACCGCATTTGCTCTGTGAAGAGCAAAAAGCGGCCCGCGTTTTGGTGCGTCAGAACTCTCGAAAGATTCCACGCAGGATCCTCAAATGCTGTATACAACATCGTATCAGGTGACGAATCCTGGATATACGCGTACGAACTCGAAACAAAAAACCAGTCATGAGTTTGGGTGTTCGAAAATGAGTTAAAGCCAACAAAAGTTGTATGTTCACGGAGTGTTGCAAAAAAAATGGTGGCCATGGGTTTGTCTCTAAAACCGGCCATGTTGCGAATATTCCTCTTGAGGGACAAAGAACGGTTAATGCAGAATGGTATGCTAACATTTGTTTGCCACAGGTTTCTGAACTCCGTAAAGAGAACTGCAACCGCCGCATCATCCTCCATCACGACAATGCGAGTTCTCACACCGCGCACAGAACAAAAGAGTTTTTAGAGCAAGAAATCATAGAATTATTAGATCATTCGCCGTACAGCCCCGACCTAAGCCCTAACGATTTCTGTACTTCCCTAAAATAAAGAATAAATTGCGTGGTCAGAGATTTTCATCACCTGAAGAAGCTGTGGACGCCTACAAAACGGCCATTTTGGAGACCCCAACTTCCGAATGGAATGGTTGCTTCAATGATTGGTTCCATCGTATGGAAAAATGTGTCAAATTTCGCGGAGAATACTTCGAAAAGCAATAAATACATTTTTAAATAGTAATGTTGTGTCACTTCCTTGATTCCCGAAATTTTCAGTGCCGCCCTCGTACTATTACAAATATGAAAGTTTGTGAGGATGGATACAGTTTGTTTTTCTTTCGCGCAAAAACTACAGAACGCATTTTGATGAAATTTGGTATGGTAGTAGTTTAAGCTCTGGATTAGTAGGTACATAATACATATACTACTTTTTATCCCGATAAAGTGTAACCTTGGGATACTGTATTTACGCGAGTAGTGCCGCGGGCAAATGCTAGTGTTTCATAAAAAAAAGTCTAAAAGTATACGTAAAATTAGCGTACCCAGATGATTTTGGGTGAAAGGTTTTAGCCCGCTGTCAAGTTCAGTAGCTCAAAGGGTGCGTTCAGACTACGACACTATAAAGTGTGGACTCGGTGTGTACTGCAGTCATCTAGTCAAATTAGCCAGCCAATTCGACGCCTAGACCGTTCATTATACGCCATTAACGATGAAATGTGGAGACGGACGGACGGACGTTGAACAACTTGACGTATTGAAAGTTAGCCTGTTCACTGTTGCAAATGATTAGACTAAAGACTCGGTATATATGAAGTTCATTTCACACTACGCTATACTATTTTGCTATATAGTATAGCAAAGAAGGACGTTCACATTACGCGATATTATCGCAAGCATTTACAGTATATAGTAAGCTCAGTATGTTGCTAGTTTCACTTGCGGGACGGCCGGGGGTGAGGGAGGAGAAAGAGGGCGGCGCGCGATATAGCACAGAATGAACTCGGCGTATCGCACTATTTTAAAGCGTATAGTAAGCCAATAATATATAGTACAGTACAGTGTGAACGTGTCCATGTAATGTATGGTGCGCGATATTGTTGTGCTATGAGCTATATACTAAATGCTATTATTATTATTATAGCGTAGTCTGAAATCCGCTTAATACATTGCACCCGTGCGTTACCGTGGCGGGTAGTTATAAATTAAATTGTTCTGATGTTATTTTAGTATTTTAATCGAATTTTACACATCTTATTATGACTACACAACGTTCAGCCATGTTTAAACGTAGCGTCAATGAATTATCTAGTTATTATTCATCCAAATAATTAGATACCGCGTTGGTTGTCTGGCGTTGCGTTGTCTGGCAAATATAACTAGATGGCTGCGACGTACACCTACACCGAATGTCCGTGTATGAGCGCGTGTGTCTCTAATTGCAAAATTAATTGTTACACTATAATTAGTATCCCATCAGTGTGATCATACAAGTGTTAACAGTACAGAAATGAATATCTGACTTTATGTCCAAATTTCTGTCGTAGTCCGAACGCACCATTATGTCGCCGAAAAGATTTTTTGGCGTGACTCAAGGAAACTGTACCCTGTGCCGCCCCTACACGAAATATTTAAACTTATTAGAATGTTATGCTATTAACAAAGAAAATTCTTTTACAAATTAAAAAAGAACTTAATTGGAATAATGATTTTTTCAATTGAACGAAAACACAGATTCCAATGAACTGAATCTCAATTAAAGTTATTAGTTCTATTTAATATCTATTACATAATTATATACACCGAGTAGATAGAATAAGACTATTCAATCAGTATTGACTTATTACAAAATAGTGCGTGCATGTAGTTCTAACATTCTTTCGAACCCACGATCGTTTCTAGGGTTCCGTACCCGAAGGGTAAAAAACGAAACCCTATTACAGCTAACGTTCGGTTTTTTGCCTATAGCCGTTTTTCATTTTTCATTTATGGCCGGTTTCAATAACTATTTGTAAAAAACGTCGTTATTCAATCATTTGCTGGTTTTTTGCGAAACAAATTTGACGTTTATAAAACAATAAGAGGTTATTAAAACGGGCCGTAAGGCTTCACTGTCCGTCTGTCTATCCGTCTGTCTGTCACCAGGCTGTGTAAAAACAAATACAACAAAATAAAATTAATATTTATGTACCATATTATAATAAACATGGCTTGTTGCCGTTTTGTATGGGGCTCTTCGTATGCGAGCGGAATCGCATATAGCCGGTTTAAATCATTCATAACTCATAATAGGGCCTACTTTTAAAATTTTGTATTTTTTATTTTTATAGATGTACCCTGTAACTTGTAACACAATCCTACTAATATTGTATTGTGATAGCTTGTGAGGATGGATGGATGGATAGATGTTTGTTACTCTTTCACGCAAAAACTACTGAACGGATTTCGATGAAATTTGGTATGGTAGTAGTTTATGCTGTGGATTACAACATATTTATCCCGATAAAGTACAGTCCTTCACTAAAAAAACCTTTCGGACAGGAATTAATAAAATCTTTGAAGGAGCTGTGGATTGCCCCATCGGAGTTGAATTTTTTCCCTTGCAAGAAGTTATCCAAATTTCGAAAAAAATGGTAATCTGTTGGAGAAAGGTCCGGGGAGTACGGTGGATGTCTTAGACATTCCAATTGAAGCTCCTCTAATTTGGTAGCCGTCTGTTGTGCAGTGTGTGGTCTAGCGTTGTTCTGAAGCAGCAGTGGCCTAGAGCGAATGACCAACCTCGGTTGTTTAGCAGCTAGCTTTTCCATCATGATTTGCAGTTGCTGGCAATAGACATCTGCCGTAATCGTCTAGCCAGAATTAAGAAAGCTGTAGTGACTGACACCGGCACTAGTCCACCAAAACGCTCACAAGTAACTTTTTTTGAGTCAATTTTCGCTTGGGGCAGGCTTTGGGTGGTTCGCCAGGGTTCAGCCATTGCGATAAGCGTTTCCGATTATCGTACAGTATCCACTTTTCATCACAGGTAATGATTCGATTTAAAATCCCTTCATTATTCGGTTGACTAACGCAGTAGTCGACGCGCGTTTGTCGGTTTGCTGCACTCAATTCATGAGGTACCCACCTTTCAAGCTTTTTCACCATCCCAATTTGCTTCAAGTGGATTAAAACATTTTTATCACTAACGCCTCAGCCTGCAGCTAACTCGGACGTGGTTTGCGATGGATCAGCTTCCACAATAGCCTTCAATTCTTCATTATCAACTTTGGTCTCCGGCCGTCCACGGGGCTTCTGCAGGTCTGCAGGTCGAAATATCCAGAACGAAAACGTGGAAACAAAAAAACACTGTGTTTTCTTTTGCGACACCGCCGCCATACACATCATAAATCCTTCGAGCCGTTTCTGCAGCACTGGTGCCACGGTGGAACTCGTACTCGAAAATAATACGATATTTCAAGGTTTCCAATTTGTAAACGGAGTGACGCAAAGAAAAAACCAAAAGAAGAAAAAACAAATGAATTACGGTTTCCGAAACACAAATGCATGAGTAAATAGCGGTACAAATTTGAAATTGGAATTCCCAACCAAAGAAGATTTGAGATCAATACTGGACACAGTACGACAAACCGCCAATTTCATATATAAGCACCTATTATTATACTTTAGGTACTTTTTACCAACATAACATAGTACATACCATCAAATTGAATTAAAATATCACGTGAAGAAAAGTTGGGACGCGGGCCAATATACGGAGTGATATAATTTAAGCTCCTGCAAATCTGAAAAGCTTATTACAAATCCGGTGTACAGATACAAGGATTCGCGGGGCGAGGCGGAAAAGCTAGGGCATTAGTCAGCTTTCCCAAGTACATTTTATGAATAGAAACATCTAAGCGACGCGACCGCGTTACGCTGAAATACGAAACTTGAGCTTTTATAAGTAATTATTAAAGACAATGAACAATTGTGAAAATTTTACAATTTTTATAATAATATGTAGGTAGCATTTTTGAAACATTTTTGACAACCTTGTGATTTAAATAAATCATCCAGGCATTCTTATCCTATCTTTTGTGAAAAACCTTTTTTATGTTTTTTTTCTATTGACAACATTATTTAAGTTGACTAACAGTCCAACTACTTTCTTAATGTCCCTCGCCATCATCGTCTTTTTCTATGGCAATGACAGAAGACGTATGAACAACGATGATTCCCGAGGGACATTAAGAATGTACATTCTTACATACGTCGTGAGTATATATTAAGGTGTATGATGGCCTATGAAGTAATCAATACTATTGAATAGATTTATTTCATTTCCTTCAAATCCAACAAAACAAAGAGAAAATTAATAAAAACCGGGACGCAAATTAATCTTTAGAAAACAGAAATAGAAATTCAATTAACTGGTAGAAAAAGTGTAAACGAGTAAATTTTTAAAGAGAAAACATTTTTAAGAAATTAGAACTCGAGCGATTCTCCATCCTAGGTTAGTAAGAATAAAGGAGACATTACCTTGATGTAGTCGGGATCCGGCATTTCAGACTTTTCGTCATTGTTGTTGTTATTGTTGATGCTCGTGTTGTTGTTGTTTATATTCATGTTCATCCCACTGTAACAACAGTAAAATGGCACGTTAGCGCTATGTTTTTACATAACATTAGCTGCTACTTGCGGTTGCTAGGAACTTAAACTCTAAGAACCAAAGATAATGTAGGTAGCTTAAAGTTAGAACGAATAGTTTGAAGTATTTCTAGAGAATTTCATCGAAATCCGTTCTGTAGTTTTTGGCGTGAAAAAGTAACAGTCATCCATCCATCCATCCTTACAAACTTTCACATTTATAATAGTAGTAGAAATCTATAGTTAAAGTACAGTATTAAATCTGGATACTTACCTAAGTGCCAATTTCACCTATGCCTGTTAAAGTGAATCTTTGATTAAATGCCATGTTATCTCTCTTGTTCTTCATATTATTGAAAGAGAACGCATATCATTTATACAAACGATTGACACTTAACAGGCGTTGGTAAAATTAGTAAAATTTCTGTATCCTTTCCTAGTACAAGTCTATTTAAAGACATTTCATCACGAAGTAATAATAAAAGCTCAACACTATCAAGATAATATTATACATACATTATTAACATACATAGATTATAGTTTGTCGTATTTAGACGATATTATGTACAGTATCCTTATAAAAATGACAAAAAAGGTTGATGAAACCCAAAACAAACTTTAGCCGAGGAATAACTATATTATGCATATTACCGCATTGTTCTGTAATATTCAGTATTCCATATTGCGTATTCGGCATACTTGTTTGCCGGCCTCTTATCACTGATAAAGGCATACATTGCCTCGATTACACGAGCCTTATCACTTATCAAAGTCGATCAACAGCGCGAGAGCGCAGGTTAAATTACAACTAGCACGCTTATCTCGAGTTATATTAATTTTGTCATCTACCCACAGTCCCGTATTGTTTTGATATGTCAAATATGTAGTGTTGCTAGGGCGTGTATAGTGTTGCCAGTCGTCATATTTATACGATTTTAAGAAGATATTACTCTGTTTCGTAAATGGTTATTTAATTTGCAAAAATAATATTATTATAGGTTATCAAATATTACGAAATTTAATTTCTATATTTAAATAACAAGGTACAAATTTTTATATAGTGGTTATATTTTCGACTAGTCTTTGACTTAAGCAGAAGTATTTTTGAAAATATTAACATTAAATCATTTAGAAAAGTTGAGTTACACAGAAGTTTTAATAGTAGGTTCTGCTTATTAAATCTTACATTTATAAAATAGAGTCTCGATATGTTAAAACTTCAAAAGGGTATTAATAAATAAAATGAATATAAAATAAGTTAAAAGTAATTAATTTTCTTAAAGTTAAAGTTGGGGAGCTCCGTTGAACTATTACAAAAATTATTATTATTATTAACAGATTTTTAAGTTACGAAAAAGTAAATAAGAAGAAAATGCACAATTTTAAAAATACAGGTACACATTTTATGTTTTACCCAGTTTTTCAATCTGAAAATGATTGTTATTAGTTAACCGCTCGCCCTCGCCAATAGTCAATTGGGGTCGAAGAACCAACTTTATTATTTTAGTGATAAGTTCTGATATTGATAATAATACCTATTCTGTTAAAATATATTTGTACAGGGGTTCCATTATTAGAACACCAAACATGATAAATCAATGATATATATATATTGTATGTTCAAAGATAATTCCGCTGTCTATGGACCGATTTTCAAAATTATTTTTTGAAATGAAGGGTATAAATCCCGAGGTGGTCCCGTTAACCATCCGTTGTGTAAATATTTTTATTAGTAAGGGGGTTAGTTTACTATTTTTTAGAGGACGAACATTTTTGAAAGTTAATATTTTAAATCAAAAGTGTCTTAATTAAATTTATTTAGCACGTAATAAAATTAGGTATATAAATTATTTAAAAATAGAACGACAATATGACACACAAAATAGCTAATCAGTTCGAGAGTGAACATTGTTGAAGCGTATCTAACATTATCGTTTAATCGATACCACAGTTTGTGTTGTGCGTCAAACTCACGTGCACATTGTAACGGTGTTATTAATTGTAAGTTTTAACCTCCGACGCAAAAAGAGGAGAATTATTAGTTTGACGTGTCTGGCTACTATCGCTTATCATCGGGTGATCCGTCTGCTCATTATTCCTCAATATTTTATGACGAGTGCAATTATTAGGTTTGCCACCTGGATGAAGCCGGTTCCCTCCAGGTGTTGGCTGACAGATGATATGACAATGCGGCATTGTTTCCAAATTGTTTGGCCTAACTTTGAGACAGTTTGAATACAAATTTTCAGTAGTGACACGTGTATAAACTGCCTTTGCAAAAGTAGTGAAGTGAAAGGAGGATTAACGTGGGAGCGCCATGCTTTGGCACGAATGGGCTGGCTCGACTGAAAACGGCCTCACAGAAAACGGGCGTGAAATAACGCTTGCATTGTGTTTTGCCGTGTCAGTGAGGTTACCGGGGGTTGGAGATTTTATTTGGAACGCAAGTGCGCAAAACAACTTTGCTACAGGCACTGCCTGTAGCAGTCTTTCACATAATATACACATATCACAGTTACAATCCAGTCCCAATATGTTAAAACTGCAAAATGGTATTCTCATAAACGTCAAACCCGTTTTGATTGGTCCAAGCTCCAAAAATCAATTTATGATATGAACACGATTTAATGATAATTCAATTATTAAAATAAAATTAAAGTGTAAGTCTCTACGAGAGTTGAGTTCAGAAGAGTTACCAGCGTAACTCCTCTGGTGTTGCGAGTCTCCATGGGCGGCGGTAATCGCTTACCGTCAGGCGATCCGTGCGCTCGTTTTCTGGTCTATTTTATAAAAAAACATTATTACTCAGAAAAGTCTACATTTTTGTTACACATTTTAGTAACTTTTAAAAATAACCAGCACGGCTTACATAAAGTATTCCAAAAATCCATAATTCACTTCGGCGAATGTTTGAAATATTTTTTCATTACAAGTCTGGTTCCATTGAACTGTTTCGCGGAATATTGCTCGTTAGGACATTCTTCGCCAGTCACGAATGTACTTTCAGCAGGAAATTAGTACCTAAGTAGAATTTACGTACTTACCCACAGTTATTAGTAGGTACTCATGAGCTGTAACTGTGTTTTGTTACTTAGTTTTGTAACTGTTATTTGACAGTCAAGTGACAAATTGAACACTGTGTTCAATTTGTCAACAACTCATTACTAACAACAGTTAGTATGGGAAAATTCAATACTAGTTTTTAGTATTTTATCGCAATTTTTCTAATAATTCCTACCTTTAAACCACGGATAAGATAAATGAGGTTGGATTGGCAACCGTGATACTTTTACTAGAAAACCAGCGTCGCCATCTGTCTCCCACCAATGGACTCCACTACATAAGAAATAATAATACATACACGAATTACGCACACTAATTAACAAATCACACCTAGAACAGAGGGCTGCGATTTGGTACTCACACTACGTTGAGTCGGTAACGTTACGACACAACCACATGCTCAAAATTCACACGCACGCTAGGGCTTGCTATGGTCGATAGGAATTTTCGATAATGAAAATAGTCAAACTTGAATCTTGAAATCATCTTAGTTTCAGTTAGATTTACGATTTATGAGCCCTAACTTTTGAATGCGGCGGGGGGAGTAGCGGGGCAAGTATGGTTGCGCGTGTACAATATGTGCATCCCCACTATTTTTGCCGAGGGCTCATCGTAAATCGTAAACCGTCCTGTAGCTATTTGTAATTGAATGAAAAATTTTAATAACGGAAGCACTAGTAATTTTATACTAACTAAAACATTGTGTCAAAGGCGAATTTAATTGGTATTGGGATAGATTATGAAAATAAATATCAACATGTATTACCTTTATTTGTAATCAAAAATAATAAGAAAATCAAAGCAAAAAAAGAAGTCGATGGTCGATAAATATTATGTAGCAAAAAAAAGTCTAGCAAAATTTTACTACCGAGAACAGTAGTAACTCATTCTGAAGAAAAATAATTTGTCGATAAATCATCGATCACTAACTGCACTATCCAGGCAACCGAAGCGGACGTGACGCGAACGAATCGAAAGGCGCGGTAACTTGGCTCGCTTCGCAACCCATTGCGCGTCAGATGTGTCTTCTCGCGAAATATTTGCGTACTTCACCAGCAATGTATATTTTCTGTGATTCTTGGCTTAATTGTCGTTTCTACTTAGAATTTCATAATTCGAACTAGTTTTTTGGGAAAAATACTAAAAAATTAAGGTTTTTATGCTTACTGATGTAAAGAAATTCCTCCTTGTTTCATATTTGATGTCTGACTCTTTAATTTGCACATAACAATCGCACAACACGGCATTTTCAAAGGATTTTAGCCCTGCTCCGTACTGCGAGGCAATCAACAAGCGACTAAAAAGTATGAACGCGTGGTTCGGTTGAAGTATGATTGTTTAATCATACTTGTGGCGCGTCTGCCCCGCGCACATTGCCAATCCAACCTCATTTATCTTATCCGTGCTTTAAACCTTCCCTAAACTTCTACAATTATTTCAAGACCAAAAATTTGCCAAATTGGTCGTACTCGAGTTTTAGCAAGACATTGGAATTGCAATCCATTTTTATTACTTGTAAGAAAAAGAAGAACAAGATTATGAAACGTCACAACACAGATTAAAGAAAGCTAGGAGATAAACAGCTACATAGTTTACTTTCGATTTGATTGCACTACTACCATACGGTGTGTCCACAATTCTCCTATCGCGTACACGGTTATCAAGAAAGTGTCAAAAATCCGTTTATAATTGTATGCTGTCGAAGGGATGTCTAAACTTTAAGATTTTGTCTTTGAATTTTATGCCATGTGAGATTAAGAATTGTGATGTGTTGTTGATTGTCATGACGACAAATAACAAATTTTTAAATATGTTATATTTGTGTCCAATTAATGTTTAAACTTTATATTAAAGGTATATTAAATACAAATAATATCCATCAAACAAGTGGTTATGTATTGTACAGTGTGTATAAAAAATAATAAAATAAATATCTCTTATTTTACCTGTTAAATATTTCATTTTCTAGGAGATGTCTTGCTTTATTATAAGAGCGTCCATGATCTATTAAATATACCTCCTGAGTCACATGCAGGTTCGATTCCGGGTTGTGATGTGTACTAATAAGTATTTATTAATAGCCGTATACTGACGCTAGACTGATGGCCCGTTTCAATGACCTATCTACCAATAACTATTTGTTATAAACGTCAAACTTGTATCGCAAAAAACCGTCAAATTAGTGACGGGCGACGTTTTTACCAAATAGTTATAGATAGATAGGTTATTAAAACGGGCCGTTAGTTTAATTAACCCATATCTTCTGTGACAACCCTGACAAAATTTGGATCGTTCTATGAAAGATGTTTCTCTGTACGTAAGTATATATTATATTTCTACTCTGTGACAATAATATTTAAACCAATTCGATAGTCACCTAACTTATTAGACACATACAAAAGCTAGCCGCTGCAGAAGCTAGGAATTTTATAAAAGATGCAGAAAGGAATATTATACGGGGTCCTCGGATATTGAGGGCGAAGCGGCCAGGTCAAGTACGCACACACGTGTATCACACGAAGTATCGGGGGAAGGATGGGACGTGCTCGACATTAATTAAGCCCGATGAGCGGAAAACAGATAAAAAGTGTGTTTTTTATTATCATTAAAACCTCGATGATACCTACCCAACAAATACATACTGTGGTGAAACGGACTTAATAATTAGTAAAAATAATTAAAGCTATAGATTAATTTTAAGTTTTTGATCTGATTATTGATCTGGGGGCCAAGCAGGAACATTTGACGGCGGCGTATATTTTACGTTATCGAATGAAATTTGTATGGGCGCTGTCATGATTTTGACAGATTTTCATACAATTCTCATTCAATAACGTTACGTTTACGCCGCTGTCAAATGTTCCCGCTAGGTCCACTGAAGCCAACACACGTAATTATTTTCCAAATAATCTCGTTTCCGTTAACACGCTGACTCATTTGCAATTCGCGTCAAATTGTACACGTGCGAGTGGGACAGCATGTAAATACACATTTTAATTTTTAAAGAAAAAATCATGTACGTAACCGTGCCGTTATTTAAAATGAAACCACGGTAAAAGTGAAACTTAATAACAATAAAATGCGCTTCTTGTGTCTTCGCGTGAACTACATAACGAGTTAAATGCGGTCTTTATTAATATACATACTGTTTATGCGTTAGATTTTAAGTTAATTTTCTTAAGGAACTTTGGTTCTCATATGGCATACTAGATGGCGCTGATTTGCCGCTAGATCACGCTATAGGTAAAGCGAATCTATTTGCATAAGATATTTATGAGGGCATTACTAATGTGAAGTATTTTTGGGTTGTAAACCAATCAAGAAAAGGATTGTGTGTGGTTTTATGAAACCACGGTAAAAGTGAAACTTAATAACAAAATAGCGTGGAGCACTGGCACAATTGAGTACTAGTCTATACACTACACGGTCAGCTGATGCGAACTATAGGCGCCGCCATATTGGCCTCGGCTGCTCTGACGAGCGCCTTTCACTTTAGCCCTACTCCGCGGCCGACCGTCACGCGACATGCAACACACAGACGAAAAAGTTTGAGACGATGTAATAAAAGTTTCACTTTAAAAGATAAAATTCGATCAAAATGTGTCAATTTTTAATTTCTTAATTGCACGGTAAATTAGTGACATTGAATTGCTAGCTATATAGATTGGTAACTAATGATACAATATTAAAAATATTATTATCATGTACTTCAGAATTATTGTTCTAAGCAAGTTTTTGTGAATTATTCATTATGCAAAAGAGTGGAGCAAGACATAAAGTAATATGTTTTGTATGCTAAAAATGTTCTCACCGTGATACCGAACTTGAGTCATGTTCTATTTGGTACGAGCTAATCAGATAAAAATTATCAAGTCCAACCTGTAGGTACTCACGAATGTCTCAAAAAGATTTTTTAAACAGTGGAACGACCTTTGATGCACAAGAATTTATTTTGCAGTCTGGCGTCCGTATCACTTATCTAATAGTAATATTAAAAATAGGAGAAATTTGCTTGCTTGTTTGTTTGCATTGAATGGGCTCCGAAACTGCTGGACCGATTTTGAGAAATATGGTTGGTACTTACATATAATTTTTATCACGGCAAAATGTACCGTTTACGGTGCACGAAGATGTGGGCAACATTCAAATATTGAGTGAAGAACTTACGACAACCATTCACTAGTCTATGTGTAGTGTGTACAGAGTAGTCAAAAACATTTGATAACTACAACTGAGACTATAATATTTGTGTCATGGAGAATATAGGTAAGGAGTACCATCTCTCTAAGGCAGAAAAGCTAAAAAGTGTTCGACAAAAGTAATTAAATAATAGTTCCAAAACTGGCCGTAATGGTGCTGGAGTGGCAAGGGTGTGTGCTATGAAGTTAGAATTTTTGATGACTATGATAAAAACTATTTAGTAGTTAATTCAGTAAATCATGAACATTCTAATTACTCGTATAGTCGAAAATATTGTTATATATAAAACCGAAGAAAATCCCAAGATTTTATTATCCGTTTAAATTTTGCCGCTTTAGACCCTTGCGTCTGTAGCGCCCCCTATTTAACGCTATTTTACGGACACTTTTCATGTATGGAGATAGTACTCCTTACCTCTATTCTCCATGATTTGTGTATCAAAAATTTTAAGTGCATAGATAATATATTAAAATTCCAGGTTGTTTTGCACGTGACTAGATACGATACGATTAATTTCCCCTTCCCCAGCCCATTCCCCTCATACAGAACACATAATATACAACTGTCACTGTGTAATCTGTGTTTATACTTTGTTAAAATACCTGACAACGTGTCGACATGCTATTATTGTAATAAATTTTCCGTAGAAATTTCAGGGGAGACGTGTCATACACGTCAATCTAATAATATTACAGTACGACCACAGAGTAGAAAATAAATATACTTACGTACAGAGAAACAATCCAAATCCAATCCATTGAAAAAAATTTACCTCTCCTTCAACGGCTCACAATTTTCCACACAATCGTGGACACACCGTATGCCTGTAGTGGTGCAATCAAATCGAAGGCTAACTGTGCAGCTGTTTATCTATTCCTATTTCTTTAATCTATGGTACGACCACGATTTCAATGTCTTTTGACAATCGTCGTTTTAAGGATTTCATAGCATGGGGGTGATATTTTCCATTTGGAAAAAACTCCCACTAAAAATAATAATATAAAAAAAGAGGATTCCATAGTAACTACAAGGAACCCTTATAGTATCACTGTATCCGTCCATTCGTTCCATTGGTCCTCCAGTTGGTCTTCCCGTGTTATCTTCGGTAATCTATATATTATATATAATACATAGAATATACTAATATTATAATAAAGAGGAAAAGTTTGTTTGTTTGTTGGCATCGAATAGGCTCCGAAACTACTGGTCTGATTTTGATGAAATTTGGCACATATATAGAGTAGACCACGGGGAAGAACATAGGTTACTTTTTATTGCGGCAAAATGTACGGTTCCCACGAGTTTTCCTTTCGCGCGCACGAAGTTGCGGGAAACATCTAGTTATAAATATATTAGAACGAAATTTTGCAAAATAATAGATTGCGCGTAGACTGGCAGCTGGCTGGCTGGCTGGCTTGTGAAGTGGGGATGATATTTTTTTCTCATTCTATCGTGTGGGGTATCTATGAATTGGTAGTCCTACTAATATTATAACTGTGAAAGTTTGTGAGGATAGATGGATCGATGTTTGTTACTCTTTCACGCAAAAACTACTAAATGGATTTTGATTAAATTTTGTACGGTAGTAGATTAGGCTCTGGATTAAAACATAGGCTACTTTTCATCCCGGAAAAGTACATCATTCCCGCGGGATACTGTCGAGTATAATGATGCAGATGCTTACGCGGGCAGAGCCGCGGGAAACAGCTAGTTTCAAATATAGGTAAGGGTATAGGTACAGGTTTTATACACGACCTTTCTATATACCTATATAGTAATTTTCGAATAATCGGTCACCAAAGTGGTTAACAAGTTGCCCTGGCATTTCTAAACTATGTATAAGGGGCAGAAACTTGCAACTTTTCTTGCTGATAGGTCCGGCGGCTAATTTGTTATTTTAGTAAAATTCGGCTCAAGTATAAAATTTTTACATACATGTACATACAGACTGATCATCAAACAATAATAAGGATATTTTTTATTCTTATCATAAATAGATAAATAAATTATACTTTCAAGTGAGGTAAAGTGCTTTGCCCTTTCCTAACTACTTTAATGCCTCCTTTTCACAACACAAATGAGGGTGAGAGTAAAAAAGTTAAGTGGGGCAGAAGAGACGCTGTCTAAGGAATAAGGACCACATTGTTGATATTCAAGTAGGTATAATAGTGATCTGAATGTACGTATTCGCGAATGTTTGATATTATGAATATTCGCATAATTCGCATTCGCAGTAACGAATATTTATTAGGAAATCTTTCTAACCATTCGTTACATCACTAGTTTAAGCAATAATTTATCACTCGGTTTTGCTTATATTTTTAAAAGGGTGCTCGGTTGGTGTTTACTTAGTTTAAAGTGTTATTGTGATGAGTGTGAGATGCAATAACTTTGCGAGAAAAATAATCTACAGGTATATATAATTGTTCTCTTTCATTAGTTACCATGATACATATTTTTATAGCTTAAAAAAAATTACACAAACTTGAAATTTTAGTCACGGTATCCTATTACTTCACGATAACGGAGGAACATTTTAATAAGCCTCAAAAAGCCAAAACAAACTTTCATTTAGCTAAAATGATAGACGCCGCCACCAGTCGGCAACTCAAACATTACAAAATGCGGCATAAATATTCATTTTTCCCTGAATAGTACGTTGTCCTCGAGGAAATTATTTCTTATCGAGATTTTCCTTCAGCTACGGAAGTAAGTAATGATTCCTATGTTGTCTTTATTTTTGTTGCCAGAATAGATCAAGATGAAATTATTTCTCGGATTGCTATTATGAAATCGTTTCAAATCTGTTTTTATGTAAATATTACGTCAATTATGTAAATTGTATCTTGAGATTTTCCGAAGACTTTTCAGCCTCAAAATTTATTCCAAAATATTAATATTCCTCGACTTGTTAACGATTGGCCGACATTATATGGTGATTCTTTTCTCTTACTTAATGTTAGACATAATTTATATAATAAGTTTACAATCTGAAAATCTACATACTTAATATTAATTCAATTTCAATAATTTACTATTGCCACTTCAAAATCTTTTATTTTACAAGTGGAAAGTCAATGGATATCTACAGTTAATATTAGGCACACTTCTCAGTAAATAATAATATAATAAATCATGGAACGAAAAAAATGTGTCCTCATTTACTTTCAGGCTTGTAACGTTAGTAGTTTTAGACTCACAGGAACTTTTGTTAAGCAATGCGATGTGTAAACAAAATGGTCGGCACACACCGAGATGCGACCCGGCACGTAGGTACATTTTTAAGATAACGAATTTCGAACTGCAGCTGCAGTGCTGCTTTAGGCGAACTCTTGGAATGAAACGTGCATCTATATCTTTAAATAATTGTTATTCGAATTGCAATTCGACCTCTTGGAATGAAACATGTATACTTTTATGTAAAAGTTCAATTTAGAATTGCTATCTTAAAAAGTGCGCGCTGCGTCACGTCTCGGTGTGAACTGATGCTAGCATGCAATTAGCAAAAGTGGGTATCTACGAGACAGGTAATATATAATATCTACACCTGAAGAAGAGTCAGGTTACACTTGAAGATGCATTCGACCAAACAAGAATGAAATCCAAAAGACAATCTGACAGCTGTAAAAATCGAAATTGGCTATGGGACTTTCTCGTCTCGTTAAACGCTATGTAGGTTAGATGCGAGATAACGATAGGCACTTACTTCGTCTTGGAGTAGGGCGACGAAGGCGACGACGCCTTGTGGTTCCTGTTCGGGTGCGAGTGCCTGTTCGCGTTAGAGTCGAGGCCGCCGCCCGGCGATATCTTGCCGGCGAGTGCGTTCAGAGAGTGCAGCATGGCGGGCGGCGGCCGCTGGCTTCCAAGCGGCCTGGTCACGGTGAGAACTCGCCTGCGTTTGCGAGTGCGGCGCCGTTATCAGCCGACGCCTTATCTCCTGATAAGCGCGGGGGCACTCCCGTCCCCCGCGACATCGCCACCTGACACTCACACACGCGCCCTTCTAATGTTTGCTCAGACCTCGGGTCAGCGTCCTGTCCGGCTGTAGCATCTTCTCGACATGTTTCAAAACACTCACGACACTTATGCACTCCAGTTTGTCCACGTTGATACTGATGCACTAAGGTTTTTTCACTTGTTGTTTGTCCCTAATGGAGTTGAAAAATTGATGAGTCAAGAAGATGGCAGTTGCGATCGATTAAGAAGAACCTGAAGAAGTTAATAGATTTCGCGTGCCTATAACATTGATTTGGATAGGTTGGAGATGATATTTTAAATCGACTTGATGTTCATTATCATAGATACATAAGGTTCCATCACCTTCTGCTGATAAGATTGCTTGAAATTCATGAAAAGATGCCTAATAATTAAGTTTAGCAATGCCAATAAATAGTGTTATTGTGTGAAATGCACATGATTTAAGGACATAATAATTTAATAATAATAAAAGGAGTAGCCGTGCATTTATGACACTTGTGAAAATGACCTATTGCATCATCATTCAAGTCTTGTACCGCAAATTAAAAAAATATTTTAGTTCAAATACACGAGATATAGAACTATGCAATCAGCAAACATCAGTTTATAAAAACCATAGCTTTAAAAAACTACATAAAAATGGGGTGGTACATTTTCGAAAAGTCAAATTAAAATAGCGCAAACTTTCCACTATGTTTAAATTCCATTATAACAATTCAACAGATAATGGTTTACAATGGCTGGAGGCTGCCAAGTGCTGAGTAGCTCCGTCGCTCGCCAAACATTTATACTTATGTAACTTTTTATGTGAAACACCGAGCGAGCTGCGTTCTTACAATACTTAAATATTTAGTAAGCTCATTAGGCCGTATTTAGATATCTAGTACCTACATAGACTCTCAACCTATGCGGTTTGGATATTGTTCCAGGTATACTGCTGTCATACTTATATGTATTATACTACTAGCTGTTTCCTGCGGCTCCGCCCGCGTAAATATACTATCGAGTATCCCCCTACTAATATTATAAATGTGAATGTTTGTGAGGATGGGTGGATGGATGTATGTATGTATGGGTGGATGGATGGATGCTTGTTACTCTTTCATGCAAAACTACTGAACGGATTTTGATGAAATTCGGTATGGTAGTAGTTTAGGCTCTGGATTAAAACATAGGCTACTTTCTATCCCGGAAAAGTATACTGTTCCCGCGGGATACCCAATAGTATATTTACGCGGTCGGAGCCGCGGGAAACAGCTAGTCCATCCATACATCCATCCATCCATCCTCACAAAATTTTACATTTATAATATAAGTAGGATAGCGGGCTTAAAAAATCATCCCAAACCAATCCACGCAAGTTACAATAGCAGTTTATATATTGAAAAAACAGCCAAGTGAGAGTCGGATTCGCGCAAGAAAGGTTAAGTAAATTTCAATATGTTTGTTCTATGGAAGCCCTACACAAATTTAATTTTATTATATTTTTAGCATTTGTTGCCCTCCCTCAATATTTATTTTATTTTAATTGAATTATATAAAGTGAATATACAAATTGAGATTCTATGACTATTTCAAATCTTATACTTTAAACGAGACGATCTTGTATATATTGTATTGTATACATAATCGGTATCTTGACAGCGGATGTGGATTCGGAATGTGGTGGGTTCTAATCCCGGTAAGATAAATATTTTTGTGATTCTTATTATTTCTTTTTCTTTTATATTTTTAAATTATTTTATCGCTCTACTAAAACACCGTACAAAGCTCGATCTCTCGAGGTACTATTAATTTTATAGCGGCAACAGAAATACGTCATATTTTCTAAAAATTCCACTGTTTAGCTATCACGGTTTATGAGATACAGCCTGGTAGCAGACGGACGGACCGACAGCCGTTCCCGTTTTTACACTTTGGGTACGGAACCTTATAAATGAATCATAAAACATTCAAATTCACGACGCTTTTTATAAAATCGTCCGATGTCGTAGCCTAAGAAGATTAATTTTAACCCTTCACGCTAAAGGGACGTTCGGTTGAAGTAATTTGTTTGCATTGGCTATTCATAGCACATAAATTGCAATTTTTATCAATGGACACGCGAATCGACATCACGAAAAGGTCCCTCACCCTTTCGGTGCTCTCCGAATGGCGAATTTTTTTCTCGAAAGTTCCCCCATTCGATTGCCATATTTTCGACGAAGGTTTTAATAAAGGTTATTGTCAGTATTCCGACGACGCGAATAAATTACGTCGGCATTTCCTCGTAAATTGGAAAGCCATTATGTGACATTAGAAGTCAGTCTTTTAAGCCAACCTTAATTTCGTCGATTTTTTTCTTATCCGCTTATATTTTTACGACGGAATCATGTTTGACAGAATCAATTTATTTTTATCGACGTTTCATGTTAAATTGGTCTTCAAATTTGTTTGTTCGTAATTCATACTATAATTACTGTTATTAATATTTAAGTTTTATTATTAACAGAATTAAAAAACAGTTATTATTATGAGTGTCTATGCTGGTTGATTAAGTAGCCACGAACTAAAACGGAATTTCGTTTTTTTTTGTCAAAATACCTATCAGTGGCGAAGGGACTAAAGCAGTCCATTCTTATCGGCTTACCATTCAGATTACCTCATGAAGACCCCCAGCCAAATCGATTAACCATATCAACATTTTTTTTTTTCGAAAGGGTCTACGCTAAGGGTCGGATTAAGACCGCTGTAGCTACATCGGACTATAACTAGCCTGGCGGCTAGTTAACCCTCTGCGACTGACGTGGTAGTCCAACAGACACCACGAAACATAAAATTCTGTTTATTTTCATTAAGTTTTAAATTTGCGCGCTGCTGGGCTCAGTACCTTACCGTCGCGCGTCGCGTCGTGACCTCGCGCGTTGGTTACTGTGCGGGGGGCGGCCGCAGCGAGTGCACGCTTCCGTGGAGGAAGGACGATGTCCACGGTACTACCACGTCAGCGTCAACGTAAGTGTCTATTATACTACCACCTCAGTAAAATTGTTATATTTCCATAGTGTCTCCTAAACAACCACGTTAGTAAGTTTGTGTTTACGATACGGTATTTTTTGATTATTTATGATTGAGGAAGAAGAATTTGATTTTTTTAAACTGTAGAATTTTTACAAAATATTTCTAATTTATTTACTAATTTTTTAGATGACAGACTCAAGCAACAACCCTACTCGTAAGAGAACATCGACTGGAACTTTTTTAAGTTACGATGAACAAATAATAAACTGGCTGGAAGAGGAAAGCAAACACGAGTTTAGCGATATTGATGATGAAGGAGAAGATTCAAATTATGAACCGGAAATCCAAGAGCTTAAAGAAGACACCATATCTTGTGAAGAAAGTTCAGAGCCAAATGTCGAAAGTCAGAGTTCTTCAAACGAGTCACACGAGCACTACACAGGTAAAAATGGTTTCATTTGGAGAAAAGAAGGGGGAATCCTAGAACGTCACGCACGGCAGCTCATAATATTATTCGATTACCAGGCCGTACTACAAGAAATCATTTTGAAGGCTACTCAAAACTATGGTCTCAGCTAATTGATACCACAATCTTAGAATCTGTAGTACGGTTCACTAATCAGAAACTCGGTTTTAATCGTAGTAAATTTAAAAATACTACTAAGGTTGAACTTCGGGACACAAACGTAACCGAGATTAAAGCATTTATTGGTTTGATGTACGAATAGTACATCAGTATTCAAATGTAACGATGCAGATCTTCGCACAATATTTGCCACCGATGGTACAGGCCGTGAAATATTCTGTTGCGTGATGTCTCGTTGTCGTTTTTCATGTTTGTTCAACTGTCTTAGATTTGATGACTCCACCACCAGAGAAGAACGTCTAAAAGATGACATACTTGCTCCAATATCCGAAATATTCGATAAATTCATATCAAATAGCCAGTCTCAATATACTCCTGGACCAAACCTATGTATCGACGAAATGTTACTGCCATTTAGAGGTCGTTGTTAGTTTATAGTTTATATGCCTCAGAAACCTGCAAAATATGGTATTAAAATATTATTATTGGTAGATGCTCGTACCTACTACATTTACAATAGTTATATATACCACGGGAAGAATTCTGATGGCAAAGGCTTGAGCGATCAAGAGAAAAAAATGGCAGTACCCACTCAGTCGGTTCTAAGACTTGCCAAAGTACTTGAAAACTCGAACAGAAATATTACTGCTGACAATTGGTTCAGCTCGATACCACTTGTCGAAATATTGCTGAAAAGAGGACTAACTTACCTGGGAACCTAAAAAAAAAACAAATCTGAAATACCACCTTGTTTTTTACCAAACAAAAATAGACCGATAGACAGTTCCTTATATGGTTTTACCAAAGACTATACAATTTTATGATATGTGCCAAAACCAAATAAAGTCGTAATCTTGGTTTCTTCTTCTCATCATATTCAAGAAACTGATGATGATACAGGAAAACTCGTTATAATTGCAGACTATAATCATACAAAGGGTGGAGTAGATGAGGTGGGCAACAAATGCTCGATTTATTGTTGTAGTCGTAAAACTCGACGTTGGCCTATGGAAATCTTTCAAAGAATACTGGACATGGCAGGCATAAATAGCTTTGTACTGTATCAAAGTTGTGCTGACACTGATAACAAGATGAGAAGAATAGATTTTTTGCTGAATATGGCTAGAGATTTAGTGCTGGAACATATGAAAAACAGAGTATATAATGAAAGATTGCCAAGGGAGCTACGCATGACTATCGCTAGGGTTTTAGGTAAGGATACCAGCAGTACTATCATTTTCTTCAGATGGCAAAAAGCTATGTTATATTTGTCCGCCAAAAATAAAAAGACAAATTAGATATAGATGCTGTGATTGTTCGAAGCCAATTTGTCTTCAGTGCTCCAAGCCACTGTGTATTAATAATTGTCAAACAAAGCAATGATTTTGAAAAAGTATAATTTTTTAATTAACCAATGAATGTTCCTAATGTTTACTCGTCTGATTAGTGTAATTGTTAATTTCTAAAATACCTAATGTTAAATTTTAAAAAGTTAATTTTGTATTTTTTTCTGTCATTAGTGCCTAAGTAAAAATTTATAGACTGATTTGTGTGATCTCAATAAACACATTAAAATTTGTTAAATAAAAATGTTTTCTTTTATTTCTAATTTATTTTACATAACAAATATGTTTATTTTTTAAATAATATAAATAAAATTGCTGTATAATTTAATTCTATAAAATATTTCATGTTTAAATGGTGTCTCATGTACTACCACGTCAGTACAATTGTAAAAAATGAGCCACGTCAGTCGCAGAGGGTTAATCATATCAACATTTGTTTTTTTTTTTTTTTCGAATGGGTCTACGCTAATGGCTTTTTAGCCGTCTTAGCTTAGTCGGTCTGGTGACTGCCATTTAGCAGTCGTTTAGGTGGGAACTCATATCAACAGAATACAATAATATCTTAAGCAAGTTAGGTCGGACAAGCGATAGTGCGATGTAGACCGACTCAAGCGACATCTATGCGCTGCACGTTGCAACTTTGACACAAATATTGGAATCACATACCTCTTTAAAAACCAGATATATTCGGAGTTATGGTGGGGGACCATAGGAACCTATCTCGTTAGAAATAAAGTTGAAATTCAAACTTGTTTTTAATAGCTGCCTGGCCAACTAAATAACAATATTATTATGATTTTATTTTTTTCTATTATTTATTTTTCTATCTATCTAAGGGCTATTTTCCTTGTGACATTAACTCGCTATTTTGTAGCATTCACCAATGAGGAGCTGTTATAAGATAATATCACGTGCATTATGAGACGAATGAATTTTTAAAAGTAGCTCGGCGGTACTTCTGCCGGCGCGTCCTTGGATGTAAAATCATGTTATTACATTACGTTAATAATAATTATTGTTCAACTATTATTTTTGAAATTATATTGAGCAGTGAGAAGTGATAAATATAATTCGTCTTAAAGTTTAAACTAATACGTGTTTATGTACTTATATGTGATTATTGAATGTGAGAGTACTTAGTACTTGTGTTGTGTTTATTGTTGGTGATAATCGTTTGAAATAGTTGACTTTTACGGTAAGCAGAAAGTTGGATACGTACCTATAAATTGTAATTTGTAGTTATCGTAATAAGGACGATCATAATATTATACATTACTAGCTGTTTCCCGCGGCTCCGCCCGCGTAAATATACTATCGAGTATCCCGCGAGAATACTGTACTTTTCCGGGATAAAGTCTAGCCTATGTTTTAATCCAGAGCCTAAACTACTACCATACCAAATTACAATAAACATCCGTCCATCCTCACAAACTTTCACTTTTATAATATTAGTAGGATTATTTAATAGGCGGTAGTACCGTGGAAGTATTTTAATATTATGTTTATCTTAAAATAGTTAATTAATACACAGAAAATGTTTTATTATTACGTACCTATTTTGTATTTTGAAATATACCTAATTGTAGGTATAAAGGTATAAGAATACCGTATATATAACTATACGAATAGGAACCGTAGGTATAACTATAAGAATAGTTACCTAAGTATGTACAATTTCTCTCGGACACGACACAACCACTTAATTCAGCTTTCAACAAAATATAGACAAAGACTTAGCAAATATATAATTTATCAATAAACCATACTGAATTATTTTCCGCGAATTCCATTTAGCATTGAAATTGGAGACATAGTCTAGAGAGTGGCCGGGAATTTGTTCAGTTTGTTCAAATTCCGTTCCAAGCCGGTTGGAATATAACAAATTTTTCCGTTCCACTGACTCTGACCAAGAGATCCCGCTACATTTGTTTCCGAACACAGCCCGTGTAAATGGTCGGTCGGTCCAGAGAATTTCATTAATTTTCATTCGCCTAACTTTTGCTTTGCTTCGGTGATGAGTTATTTCTGTTTTGAATTTCTACATTTAGAAATTTCATTGTGTAACCTCGCAATTGCACGGAATTGGCAAAAGGTATTTCGCTATTGAGCAATAATTTAATTAAATGGGTATATTTCATACAGTACTGTTACCACACTAAATAGTTTTGATTAATTTGAAGCAACATATTATTATTAGTCATTAAATTTCATTGGAAAAGAAAGGAAGAAACATTTTATAAATTTTAAAATAACCGTTGGCTCCTGTCCTTGTCTCTTAAATTACGTTTCAAAGTATTACACTAATCCTTTAATGATTGTGCAGAAATCGTTTCATTATTCTTTCGTTACCGTAGGTAAGAAATTTTACCAAAAAATATATATCCGTAAAAAGAAAGGGTTAGAAACAACGTACTATTTGAAACGCTCGAAAAATAAAATGAAATTTGTACAGTTCGAAAGGCAATACCGGTCCATGAGATTTCCCTCGCGTCTCAGTAGAGTTTGTTCCCGCAATTATTCAGCAAATTAAGAACACCCGTCGACCTTTGCCAGTACAGTCGCTGAGGAAACGTAATTTCCTACCCGCAATGTTTTCCTGCCGCCGCCACGGACTCCCTACCCAACACACTCTGTTTCTAAGGTTATTTCCTATTCTGACAATAATAAATGATCAATAAGTAGTTCGGCCGTATACTGAAATTTGTCGTTTTATAAATATAAAGATTTAAAAAAAGCACCTGGGTAACCGAACTTTGCTTGGAGTTCTGATAAATTAAATAAAATTAAAAATAATCACAAAATATTTATCTGGCCTGGACAAATTTTCTAACAAGGCAAAAATTATACATACGCATACCGAACTTCTAATCGGACTGACATAATAGAGTCGTGATTTGGCTAATTTTGGTCTAGAAATGCTTATGGATGTTCAGGATGATGGGCGGTTTATAGTTAAGACAACCCGACAAATGTTGTTTTGTCTAGTTGTCCTGACAAATAGTTATTGATATATTGTTGCACGACGAGAGAAAAATATATTTTATAGCTTAGGAGTTTCCCAGGGATAAGACCTAGCTATATTGATTTTTCTCTCCCAAAACCTGCTTACTAAATTTCATGGTAATACTTACAGCCGTTTTAGAGAAATTGCAAGATTCAAAGATTGTCTCGTTTAAAGTATGAGATGTCATCCATGATAATGATTAAATAAGACCCTGTTTTACCATCTTTGAACCAACGCACTTGCGGTTCCTCCGGTGTTAAGGGTGTTAATGGGCGACGGTAGTCTCTTTCCATCAAACAAAACATCTGCTCATTTGAACCTATGTTTCAAAAAAGCGTTTTGTTTTATCCGAAACACATACAATAAAAATATAATTGTAGCATAATAAGTGAGTATCTAATTAATGACATAGAATCGGAGGTTCCCTTTGCTTTGAACAGAAAATCAGGCTTTTGAATGTTAAAGAGAGAGGTCAGAAATTGAACCCTTAAAAGAAATCAAAGCGGCACATTGGGGCGAAAATAAAAAGGGGATTCATATTTGACATTCATTAGTCCACTCAGCTCGACCGTGACAGCCAGGATCCCACAAGGATTGATTCTTACTGCAAGAGTTGCATAGTATTAGATGGTATTAATATATTATGAGATTGACGACCTCTGTGTCGCAGTGGTTCAGCGCGTTGGTGCTAAAGCCGGCGGTCGCGGGTTCGAATCCCGCCGAAGGAACAGAATAGTTTTTCTGTGCTCCTGGGTCATGGATGTGTATTAAATATGTGTACTATTGTATTAAATATACTTCACGTTTTCTGGTACCTGTAACACAAGTTCTTCGGACACTTAGCACGGGGCCAGATTGACGTGGTGTGAATCGCCCATAGATATTATAGATATAACCAGATGTTACAGTATAGTAAGTGTATCTTTTACTTCGAAATTTTCGATCCTGAAATTCCAGCTATCAAGAGGCCTATCAATTTTGTGCAAAGAACTTCTGTCTGTGCTTTGTAAACAATGAATTTCGATCTAAATAATAATAAATTAATCAAATACTATGTATTCGATTTGTTACATATGTCAACAGTAAGATGTAACTGTCAATGTCGTTATTGACATTGACAGACGTCATGAAGTAAAGCCTATCGAGTTAGTTTATTTCAGTTGGCCAAAGGGCTATACATAGTGTAGGCGTATATTTGTGTTAGACATAATATCTCATTTGTAATACGTATCTGTGTTAGCACCAATAAAGGAGAATATAAGAATTGTTGCTGTATTATTATCATCACCACTCAAGCGTGAGAAGGACTTGCATATCAAGAGGTCGCAGCACGATACACGATTATTCAAAATTCACAATGTTCTGGTGTTTTTAAGATATTATTACCACATTTTTTATATATTCCGATTATATTCCGATTCCGATATGTGTAGACTGTAAGTATTATTTTATACTTTAAACGAGCTAATCTTTTATGAAATACCTATAAGTATAATCGTAATCACGGATATTGCTGGAAGTATTTTCATGAAATTTAGTATGCAGGGAGTGTTAGGGGAGAAAATTCGATCTAGATAGGTCTTATCTCTAGGAAACAGCGCATTTTAAGCTATGTATGTATGTTTTTTCTTTCGTCGTGCAACAATATATCCATAATTTTGATTCTAGTCTGACTGGCGGTTTGGTATGGGTATGTGTAATTTTTGCGTTGTTCGGAAATTCGGAATGTGGTAGGTACGAGCCCCGGAAAAATATTTCTCTGTTCTCTTTTTATTTTTTTAAATTCCTCTAGAGCTCTGAGCAAACTATTAACAATTCAAATATTATATTGATTTTTATTAGAATCATCGGAATGAATGGATCTCTTATTTTTATGGCGCGGTGATAAAACTAGCTTTAATCAACGCCACCTCCTATTCTATAAAGTACTGTCTTCCCTCTCGATTCCGCATCGTAACACATTATTTTACGCATTGACAATCAGACAGGCAATTAGAGACCAATTTAGACGTTTGCTCTGAACTTCAAAGGGCTCAGTGCGGAATATTAATTGGTACCTATATGTCTTCGGCCCCAGTTAGCTTGTGTTCGTCGACTTCAACTTCGTGGCGACGCACTATGTGGACTTTAGATCGTGTATTCATGTCATAAATCTGTACCGTCTATGTTTTTCAAGATATTTTCATGTTTTTTTTTTTTATTTTACTCTTGAATATGTACACTTTCAAATGCCGTGCACTTTGACTATATAAATTAATTTTGAATTTGTTAAATAATACGCGAAGATAATAAAATTAAAATTTAAATAATCTATTTAAAAAAATTAAAAAATTAAAAAAGAAAAAATTATACTTATTGTAGATAATTTTATAAAAAAATAATAAAAATGAAATGTCAAAAGGTTCTTTAGGTATAAAGTGGCTAAAAATTTATACTATTAAGAAAAAAAAATCATGAAAATATGAAAAACGTATAACACTTTGAGACTATGGTTTTCGAGTTTGATACAGTAAATCCTAGTAAATATGAAATTATTTAAATTTTAAACGATATTTTAAGACATAAATATAACACATTCGCCCAAAATTTACCTAAAAGTTCTACTAAAAACTTTATCTAGAACTTCTTGTGTCTTCCTATAAATAGGATTCTTTAAACTCGTCTATAAATATCCAAAATATAGAAAATTTTGTGTAAAACGACTTCGTTAGTGGCTTTTTTCTTTTATTTTCGTGTGTGGTAAATATTAGACTTTAGTTCAGACCTATTTTAATCTTTTTTTTCGTGACTCCAGGACGCCTTCGGAGAATTGCCCAAAGGGCAACACAGCAAAATTTAGGATTACACTTTCGTCGTGAATTAAGACTTTATGCATAATAATAATAAGGCTATTAGCATACAATTGTGTTATTTCTAATGCGTAATGGCCAAAATTTGGCGGTGGAACTAATACTTTTTTCATACATATATTCACATTTTAAAGTATTAATATAGTTTACACACTGAAACTGCAAAAAGTATTCAGTAAATCTGCATTAAATTTACTACAAAATAACACTATTCATAGAACTTCTGCAGATTTCGGTAAATGTCAAGACTCTTATTGAAAATTGAAGAGAAGACAAAACGATACTGTACTAGATATACGTCATACAGTGTAATTTATTTAAAAAAATCATAATATTGATATACCGTAAATACCATATTTAATGCATTTTAAAATGGTATATTACATATAATGGCATATTACATATAATATAATAAAGTAGTTAAACATACCTTCATATTTTAAAATATTATAATACGTCATGTTGCGCACTGAAGCTGCAAAAAAAAAACATTACCATGCAAATCTGCATTAAATTCGCTTCAAAATAAGACTAATTACATAACTTCGGCAAATTTCGATAACTATCAAAACTCTAATCGAAAATTGAACATAAGAAAAAATGGCATACTACGAGGTGTACGTCTCTAGTGGTGTCCTATATGCAAAAACCTAATATTTAATTAATTTATAAAAAAAAAACATATTTTAAGCTTTCTAAAATTATACAACACATAATTATATTCTATAGAGAAAAGATCTTGATATAAAATCAAGGTTAAATGTCCACATTTTCATTCAGATATTTTGAGCGTCGTTTTTTCAAAAATAGGAACAGACAGAAGTGTAAATCGTTTGTATTTAGGTAGATTGGTCCTGTGTCTACAATTTTTGAACGACCTTTGGAAAAAACATGAATTATGGCATGGCTTTCTTAGGAGTGTCCACATAGTGCGACGTGTTCAAATAGGTATATTTATTATAATTATATTATAACCAAAAGTAACTTGTAGTACCTGGGTAACCGAGCTATGCTCGGAGCTCTAGTAGATAAAAAAAAAGAATCACAAAAATATTTTACCTGGGTTCGAACCGCATTCCGAATTTCCGATTATTAACTAAACTGCCAATCGGACTGACCTTATTAGAGTCGAAATTATTGATATGTTGTAGCACGACAAAAGAAAAAACATAAATAACGCGCAGTTTCCCAGGAATAAAAGCTAGCTAGACCGATTTTTCTCCTCCAAAACTCTCTGCATACTAAATTTCATGAAAATACCTGCAGCCGTTGCCGAGATTAAGATTGTGTATATACGAGATTGTCTCGTTTAAAGTATAAGATAAGGGCCTGTTTCTTATAATAATAATAGAAATAGCTTATTGGCAAGTTTTGTCTCTGTCGCTCAGTATAAACTAAGCAGCGACAAAACTTCCGGATAAGCTATTCGACACTTACTAGGCGATTGTGAAACAGGCCCCAATTAATTTTGATTCATATATATTTAAATAAAGAACTTTAGGTAGGTATAGATATATTAAAATTTTTTAGTTTATACTAAGGAGAGATGGCTCCAATCATATACTCACAAATCACAGTAAGTGACGTTAACTGATGGTTTATTCTGTGTACAACCCCTAGATTTTCAACCCTGTCCTACATAAAGTCGTTATGTAGGGGGGTCGAAAGGGACAAGGAGCGAAACCAAACTGATAGAGAATTATAACTAAGAGAGTTAAAAAATAATCAAAAAGTTCTCATTTGTATAGTAAATTAAAACTTTTTTTATTCCCAGTTGCCAAAATATTGTTTTAGGTCAGAGCGACTGTAAACAGGGATTAATTACAGATCATTTCAGATCTAGCGGAAAACAATAAAAGTATACGATTGGCAATAACAATGTTTATTTAGCAATAAAATACTTTTCGTATCCGTACGGCCGTCGCAGCAGTAAGAGATAGGCGTTTCATTTGTTTGAGAAAAAATTCTACACCAATAGGGGAATATTGGATACATTATTTGTATGCATTGAATAAGCTCTGAAACTACTGGACCAATTTTTATTTATTTTTATAAATTTTGCACAACGGGGAAGGATGACGAAGGCTACTATTTATCGCAGTAAAATGTACGGTTCCCGCGTGGTTCCGTTTTGCGCGCACGAAATCGCAGGCAACATCCAGTTTGTGATATAGAGTCAGGAATTTTTGTTGTTACATGAAAATCTGAACAAATCGCCCGTTATAATAGAGCCTGTAAAAGGCTACGAATTGTCATTGAAAATTGAAATTGAAAATTTAAGTCACCTATTTGTTTTTCTCATTCATGTATATACCTAGCAGGCTTATGTTATATTGTTAAAAGAACAGCACCATATTAATGAAAAGATTCTAATAAAATATCTAAGAAAAATATCACTACCTAAAATCTTGTAAGGGAAAATATATATTTCTCAGTAAAGAATCGAGGACACTCGAAAATAAATTGAAACAAATTACTATCTTCAAAACATAACGTAAATTATTCTTAAAAAAACCGGGAATACGGCTTTAAGTAAATCACTTAATTTGAAACGTTCTAAGTGCTCATTAATCATTCAATTTACACAGTATCTAATATATTCTTTTTCTAAATATATAAAAATGTATTGCAATTCTAACATCGTTTCGCTTAAACTCGAGAACGGCTGGATCGACTTGACTTGATCTCGAAATATTTGTAGATGGAAGATTGAAAAACGGTGAGAAATAGTGCAAATAAAATACTGAAAACGACAATACATTATAACCATTGAATTTTCCCATACAAACTGTTCGCTGTGTTAAATTTGTCTGACTTACTAGGGCGGGTCAATAAGTCCGTGACTTTTTGAATTTCTAACCTCCATACTGAAAAAGCAAAACTACTCCTGTCAACAGGCATCTGTCACTTGACTCCTATCAAAATTTGAACTTGCTGCGTCAGTTAGTTTGTGTTTTACAGCTATCTTTATCAGACTATCCAGTAACTTAAGGAAACAATGGAAAAAAGTGAATTTCGTGTGCTTATTAAGCATTATTTTTTGCGAAAAAAAACCATTACCGAGACCAAGGCTAAGCTTGATAAATACTATGGGGACTCTGCACCATCGATTTCAATGGTAAAAAAGTGGTTTACTGAATTTCGTTGTGGCCGTACAAGCACTGAAGATGCCGAACGTCCTGGACGCCCAGTTGAGGTCTCTACACCCGAAACAATCGAAAAAATTCGCGATATGGTGTTGGCCGACCGAAGATTGAAAGTGCAAGAGATTGTGGAAGCCATAGGCATCTCGCATGGCTCAGTGGTTTCAATTTTGAATGATCACTTGGGCATGAGAAAGCTTTCCGCAAGTCGACCACAAACGCAATCGTGTAACAACTTCACAGGAAGGTTTGGCGTTGTTTAATCACAATATGGAGGAGTTTTTGCGCCGTTTTGTAACCGTGGACGAAACATGGATCCATCACAACACACCAGAGACCAAACAACAGTCAAAACAGTGGGTTTATAAGGGTGAAGCGGCGCCAAAGAAGGCCAAGGTGGGTTTGTCAGCCAATAAAGTTATGGCGACTGTTTTTTGGGATGCACGTGGGATAATCCACATTGGCTATCTTCAAAAGGGAAGAACAATTAATGGGGAATATTATGCCAACTTATTGGACCGCTTCAATGAGGATTTGAAAAAAAACCGACCTCATTTGGCCAAGAAAAAAGTTCTTTTTCACCAAGACAATGCAAGGGTGCACACATGTGCAGTTGCCATGGCAAAAATCCATGAATTGGGCTATGAATTGCTCCCACATCTACCCTATTCTCAAGATTTGGCTCCGAGTGACTACTTCTTGTTCACAAACCTGAAAAAATGGCTCGGTGGAAAAAGATTGACTGGATTGATTGGAAGAAGATTGAAAGACTCCAATGATGAAGTCATCTCGCAAACAAAGGCCTATTTTGAGGACCTCGACAAATCATATTTTTTGGAAGGGATAAAAAAATTGGAGAAGCGTTGGACAAAGTGTATAGAGCTCAAGGGGGACTACGTTGAAAAATAAAATGATTTATTTATCAAAAAATCTGTGTTTTATTCCAAAAGTCACGGACTTATTGACCCGCCCTCGTAACTGTCAAATATTCATAGTTGCGTTCACATTACCTGTTTGATTTACTTATAAAAAAGGAGTCGGTTACAAACATACAAACACACAAGCCCACAGACATACATGTGAAAGCTTCACAATAAAAGCGTGTTAAAAATCGGCCGGTCCCAGTAGGTAAGGTAAGTGTAGATTTAGGTGAGGTTGTATATATCGGTGTAGTATTTATTCCAGTTCATATTTAAGACAGAATAACGTCGGTCGGGGCAGCAAGTCTTTTATATATATTTAATTTAAATAAAATTTTTGAAATATATGTATTTCTTATGTTTACGCGAATATTGTTCATTGTTTTAAACACTTACGGATTGTGTCGCGGTGCACTTTTATTTTTCCCGATGTTTCGGCTACTTTCCAGCAGCCGTGGTCACAGGAGGACATTTTTGAAATATATTTAAGAGCATGATCCTAAATTTTCATAAAAACCGGTGTTTAAAGGTAATCACTTACGGTGACGGTGAGTAGCTCGTTCTAGCTAAAGTCATAAAAAATAACGAATTCCTCTAAATCGACGCAGGCACTTCTATTAAAAGGCGCATAAAATCTGCGCCTAGTTAAGTCAACGCGTTCGTCGGAGTTGCCAGCGCTGTTAGCACTGGTTATTAAACTCCGTCTCAACTCAAACATTTCTTCGCCGCCGAGCTAACTGCTTCCCCCGGTTTGCTCTTAATTAACTAATATTTACATTCGAGCAGAAAAACAATTTCAATTCGCACACCTGCCGGCTATGTTGTGGTTTGGAGCGGCCTTTGAGAATACACCGAAGGATTTTATCCCGACAAGCTCTCGCATGAGGTCTCTGTTTGCTACAATTTAACAACTTACAGCTGGACGTCGCGGTTCGAATCCGGCAAAGTAATAAAAAGCTTTTTTTGTGTTCCTCGATATGTTTAAAAATAATAATATTACGTAACGCGCAATAAAAATCTCTAATATGTGTAGGTTACATATAATTATGTCCTGTTATCTGGTTTTTGGTTTGGCGCAGTTAAAGTTTTTGTGGTGGATAATGGAGAAAAATAAACCTCTTCTTATTAGACACTGGAAAGATGGTGGCTGGGGACGTCGTGTAGGGTTGAATATTATTTTTTAATCGGGCAAATGGCCCACCACACTTCACTGCAACTCCTGTGTAGCCAGGATCGACAGTAGTAACCAACCGCAAAAACCCTGGGATATGATCTCAGGGGTGCCCAGGGGACATGCTAAAACTGTCTTGGAACCCGCAACGAAATTAATCAGAAGATTGTAGGTGGAGCAGGAAGTATTCTAGTTTCCCTCCCCAAGCAAAGCGAGAGACAGCAAAAATTGTGATGACAAAAAAGTCAGAATTAAAGGGGAAGCACCACGGGAATAAAATGTTTTTTTTATGACTGCAAGACAGATCGTAATTAAATGTTTTAATTTATAATATGACAATTAATTACAATGCATTTATAATGACAAAATAGTGTTGTATTGTTTCCAATATAGACCAGGGTCGATAGTTTTTAAAACAAAAAAAAATAATAGTAGGATAAAACCCATTAGAAAAGGAGGAGAACTTATATACCTGAGTGACCTACGAAAAATTTTAGCCCATCAAAAGGTATTTCATAGAGAAGTGGGGAAGGGGCTAGGCGGGTATGGGTCTTACTACATACATACCTACTATTTCGTAGCAGCTGTAACAACCTTTAGCCTAGCCAGTATTCGAAATACAGTACAGTATACAACATCGAATATAAAAATACACGTGCACGCTGAGTTTCTGTAAGATAATTGTGACAAGTTAAACAAAATATCAATATTTCTAATCAAATAAATTACAGAGTATTTGGGACATAAAAAGGTAAGTTTTCACCAAATTTCATTAAAAAAAAAATTTATTTGTAAAAGATAAAAATAAAAAACCAAAAATTTGGTTTTTTTTATATTTCACATAAATTTTGAGGTTATGTGAAAAAAGTGAAAATACAAAAGTTTTAGATCTTTTTAATACCTACAACTTTGTCATTTGACTTTTTTCCATAGGACTTTTAGTTTTGCCGGAAATCGAGATAAACCGTTTTTTACCCTTAAAAACTCACGCCCATCCCCTTCCCGACCTCAGATCGCCCGTAAATTATTTTTCCTTTAATTTTTACAATATTATCCTCCTTTTCTAATGGGTTTTATCCTACTATTATTTTTTTTCACTTTTTATTATTTTTAAAGGCTTCTTTCTACCCTGGTCTAATATTACTTATGACAAAAACGTTTGAAAGCCCGGAAGTTCTTCGCGCAGCCCACGAGATCTTCATAGTACATCAACATTACGATTCGTTCGTCATACCAGAGGTCACACTCCCAGAGTATGTGATGAGCAGTTTGTTCATAAGGGCTACCTTCGGTCGAACACTCGCATAGCGGAGACGAGACTAATGTAAATCCAAAAAGTTTCGCTTTAAAGTTTCTGTGACCTGTCAAAAATTGTGCGACGTAGTGATCTATTTCTATCCACTGGTTAGAGAGTCGATCGCGTACCGAAGGGAAGAAATTATATAGGTGACGCCCTTTGATAGTGTTGTCCCACCGTTCCTGCCACTCAGAAATTAGGTTCAGTATAGAAATATTTAATGGCTCGAATAATCTAGTTATCTTATTGAGTAATAATAATAAGACTAACCCTGAGTTTTTAAGCGCGAAAGAGAGTTCTTTCGCGCTTAAAAACTCAGGGTTAGTCTTTTTTTTATTTTTATAATGTAGTGCTGCACGACGCTGTATCTCTAAATCTACTGGTAGGACTCCGGCTAAGACTGGGAGTGCATCAGTACTTACGGTACGGTATGCCTTACATAAAAATATTAAGGCGAGACGTTGGCTTTGCAAAAGTTTACGACGGGCCGCTCCTATTGTAGCCCTATCTGCCCAAGCCGGTGCGCCATAGCATATGCTGCCAAGGTAGGTAGAGTTGAATATACCTACTGTTAAGGAATGAATTTGATACGTTCTAAGAGTTACTAGTTTAATAATAAATAATCTTATTAAATAATTATGTTATCGCCCGAAAATCGTAAAACCATTATGAATAAAATTTATTATTTTTTACAATATTTGTAACAACATACAAAGCCTATCGTACTTACTATTCCTGTTATAGAGTACTAGTAGTACAGAGTAAATAAATACACTTACGCAGAGAAAAACAGCCTTCATAGAAACTTCAAATCGATCGAAATACTGTCAGGGTTGTCACAGAAGATTATGTTTAATTAGCGTTCCGGTTAAGTAGACACAGCCTGGTGACAGACAGACGGACAGACAGACGGACAGATAGACGGACAGACAGACGGACAGACAGACGGATAGACAGATGGACAGACAGACAGATAGATAGCAAAATCTCAGTAATATAGGGTCCTACTTTTACCCTTTCAAAATCAAAATCAAAAGACTTTGTGTACGGAACCAGAACCGGAACGGTAAAAAAAGTAAAAAAAAAATAAAGGGTTAATATTTTAAGGGCTAAATATTTATTATTAGGTATTTGCCTGTGGGTTTATTTAAAAATCTAACCAAATCCTAAAGAAAAGTACGAAGAACATTAATGGGATTTTCAATAACAATTCTGAATAATAGAACTTATGTTTACTATCTTAAAAATACTTAGGTATAACAAGTAGTTTATTTGTTATTTGATTTCATGAGAATTGGGTATATTAAAAATACAATAATTAATGTTGGTATTTTATAAATGTAATTTGCAAAAATAAATTTAATGCAAGTTATGACAACCCCATTCGAGTACATTCCCGACTCTCCTGCTAGGATTAAGTGAGCATTTTTCATACTCGCTGACGTCACTTTTCTATGAAATACCTATAGGTATTTTGACACAGTTAACTAATCAAACAAATAACTCCTAATAAAGTAACCAAAATATAGGCAGCCAGTACACAACTCGCACTGGCTACAGTCTACACAATCTTATTAAAACTTGTCGCACGCCAACCGTTTGTTTAACTTCGTCCGCATAACCCCGCGCCCGGCTGGAACATTCTGCGACGTCCGAACCAGCCCGGACTCCCGAGTGGGGAAAACTTAAAACTCTACTACCAACTAACTAGTATGTTACACATACGGGACTTAATTCCTGATGTGCCACATAGATTGTCGCTGTACGACAGTTTCAATAACAAGACAGCTAAAGTGCCGTGTTGAATTTCTAAACGACTAAATCGACAAAACGCCCCCCTTCGGGGGTGTTTTCTATGCAATTTGTGTTTTCTTATACTTTCAACAGCTGACTGTTGGTAGAAGGAATATGTTTTCGGTCCTACTTTTTAAGTTAAATTGTAGAAAATATCATCAGAAATTCAGATAATATTTTTTTTATTTTTGACGTGATAACGTCTTATAATTTGATGGAGCCGGTTGCACGTACGAAAAAACATGACTCATACCGTTACCACCGCATTTGCCGTTACCTCAGCTGACCGCGTTTTAGGTATGTGAGCGGTGGGACGGAGAGTCGGGGGCGCTTGATGTTATTACTCAGTTCGGCGCCGGACTTCGCGGCGGCAACACGCCTACCAAGACGCGGCCAATTAGTTCCGCGCTCACTATAAACATGACGTTGTCACGTCCAACTATCGTCAGTTAACCGACTTTACAGACAACCGATTTTTTATTTGAATTTCAAAGGGTGAAAAAAAAGAATTAAACGAGGGTCAAGATCTTGTGTATTTTGTGTTTTTTTAATGAAATAAACCAGGAAACGAACAGACGGATCGCTGATGGTAAGTGATTACCACCGCCAATGGACACTCGCAACACCAGAGGAGTTACACTTGTAACTCCTCTGGTGTTGCGACTTGCGTTCCCAGTCTTTAAATTCCCCAAACCCCTTGGGCCTCCGGTAACCTCACTCACTCGGCGAAACACAACGCAAGCGTTATTTCTCGCTAGTTTTCTGTGAGGCCGTTGTATTTACCCAGTCGAGTCGGCCCATCAATGCCGAAGCGTGGTTCTCCCACAATTAGATGTGTGAAAAAAGATGTTATCTTCTTATAACATCTTAGACGGAGGTACACATAAGATGTGTACCCACGTCTAAGATGTTATAAGAAGTACTGTCTTAAAACGACATCGATATATAGTGCAATGCATTTAAAGCGATAGGAGAATTTGTCGCCTTTAGCCAAGGAAATATATCTTTCGTGTCGAATATACTTCCAAAAGTTCTCTGCAGCTCTAGTATGCAGTATGTGCTGCGTATAGTATATTCCAATATAAGACGTAATGATGAGGATACACTAACGATAAATAAATTCTTGCTTTTGCTTACTCATAGTAATCAAAAGTTAAAAAACTATATCCCATTTATGGAAAATTATATAGCCTTTGTTCCCCGGGCTATTGTTACTAAACTATTGACACCATAAGAAAATATCAGTAGTTTAGGCGCTACGATGAAACATACGTACATACGTACATAATTACGTATACAAAGTTTGTCAAAATGATTATTCTTCCTTTTATCTTCGCCGTAGTCGGGTAAAAAGCAAATAAAAAGATACTTTGTCTTTGACATAATCACTATTTTATCGCTTTAACGCAATTACGCGGGGTAACAAGTATTGGCAAGAGTATACGATATAATTGATCTTGCTGTCCGTGAGTTTAAAACTTGGCGATGGAGGGCAGTGAATTTTCGTCGAAACTTTATCAATTTTCAGCGCAGCGCAGCCGCCGGCGGCAGCCCATTCAATTACAATAATATCATCTCTCCGGCCGCCATCGGTTCACCGAATCGTGCCATCAGCGCAGGTACTGCGCGAACGGCGACATACAACTTTGTATTATGAATATCATCATTTTCTTAGATGTGTGGGTACAGTTGAATAATTCAAATCAAACTTTATAGAATGCACTTTTTAAATTCACGTTTAAAGGAAAGTTTTTTTTTCAGTAACTCTCTTAGAAACTTTTTGAACAACGTTATCATCACCAAAAGTTTTTTTTCAGTTACTTAAAGTTTTTCATGTAACTATGTAGATTGAATGATGAAAAGTGGGCTGAAATCAGATATTTATTACGCGCTAAGTAGGTTTCTAAGCAAGACCAAAAATGATACTAGTGTAACTCTGCTATCATAACGGGTCCTTAGGGTATTCTTACCCTAACCAAGAAATAAGCCACGAGAAATATCATCTTTCGTAGAATAGTTAAATCAAAATTCCAACTTAATTGTTTTTTTTCAAACAGGCGAACGTCGCCGACGTCAATAAAAATAATTGTGTATTTTTCCACTCGGACTTCGGAATTTTAATTAAAGGGTCGTTAATTAACATAGTTTAAAGATCCACGAACTCGAAGCTTTCAATGTGGCCAAGAATTTTTTGACCGCTTCAATTTGTTTAATGCGATTACTGACCTTTGTTGATATGAAATATTGTTCGTTATAAATTTACAATAGAAAATTTATAAAAAATATTTTTCGGTTTCAAAGAAGAAAGCTTTAGCTATGTAAATTTTATTACAGCATTGTTTACTATTCTACTGCGCAACATGCTGCAAAAGCTAAGAGGAACCGTGTAGACACTGACAATACTAACAAGAGGAATGAATTGGCTCGTTGTACCACCAGTGGTCTCATCAGAGTCTACCTCCTAGTCCGTCCCTATGTTCACAGCATATACCTGTATAATCTATGATGGTCACTGCGGTGACTGACTGTGTGTCTGACGTCCCCCACCCGTGACATCGAGACAATAATATGACAGCTGTCAGCTGTCAACAACTGATTCCGGTTACACAAATACTACAAATCGTGACAAATGTTATGAACGAATTGTATGGATAAAGTAGTTACTATTTAGCCAGTTACAACCATAAGGCAAAATATCTAATAATTACATCAAGAATTGACACGAATTCATAACTTAATAAGAAACGTGAGCGAAAATATAATAATGAAACAAAAGGTAAGTCACGTAAGAAAAGCCTGAATCGCTTATAAATAAGCGACTTTGTTAACAGTTGCACGAAAATTTCGTACCAAAAATCTAAGGGCGGGACAGTGATAATGGTTATGGCGAAAGTTCCTACTTTTAACGACCCTATTCTGTAGTTCGTGCGCAATGGCGACTGCGACAATTTGTTTCGAACGACTGTTGGGTGAGTTGCGAGATGTTATTACCGTTCGCAATTGCAACTTCTTGTTTCTAAGAAAATTTTGAGGGCATTTTTAAATCAACTTGTACAAACGCCTTTCAACGTCGTACCTAACACTCAATTTTCTTAATTTAAAATTTTATATAAAACTTAAACCTGCCGTGATATCTAGTAACTATTTTTTTTTTCTGGTATACTATTTGCTTATCTTACTATAATATATAGTTCTCTTTTTACTCTTTCACGCAAAAACTACTGAACGGATTTCGATGAAATTCGGTATGGTAGTAGTATAGACTCTGGATTAAAACATAGGCTACTTTTTATCCCGAAAAAGTAGTGTTCCCGAGGGATACTGTATTTACGCGGGCGGAGCCGCGGGAAACAGGTAAATGAGAACACAAAAAGAAAATCCTTAACAACTACCGTATCGATCACGGCCTTAATCTCGTCTCATCTTGATTTACGCACTCGGCAGTCAAGCAGTAGCCGGTTCGTTCTTGATTCGTATATTGCTCTCTCGGATCAAGGCTTACGATAAATCATAACCATTTACAGAACAAACAGTCCTTAGATTTATGACAAAGATTTCACTGACGCGACGTTATGATACCGCCTCGCGCCGTCTTACTTATAGAAGTATTTATACTTATAGGTAAGCGAGGTGCACAAAATATACTAATCAATATACTAATCAATGATAAAATTATTATTTATCACTCATGGTTTGGCGTGAAGCTCAGGCTTAACTGATGAGTTTTTCTGTAAAAAACGGTGCCAAATCTAATGGCGTAGTGTACCAAAATACCGCCTTTACAAACTTAGTGGAACTTCTTTCTCATGCAATGTATAAAAACAGATATTGGATATTCCAACGGGACTCTGGCCCAGCTCATAGAGCATGACATATACAAAACTGGTTGACCACTCTTGCTAGCGAAGACTGGCTCCCTTCTAGTCCAAATTTAAATCCACTGGACTACAAGATTTGGCAACATTTGGAGAGGATAAAGTATGCGCTAAACTTCATCAAAATTTGTAGTCCGAGTATCTCTGGCTAAAGCAGCGGCTGAAATAGATATGAATGTGGTACGTGTTGCGATAGATGACTGGCCGCGTAGATTAAGATCACGTATTTCGAATAGTGTAAATAAAATTATGTTCTTATATAACTTAAAAATAATTATCAAAACGTATTTCATTAATTACTTTAAAAAAATTTGATCTAACTTGTGATCTGAAGCCCAATCCTCGTTACTTTTTTCCATAACATATCGGTTCTGTCAACGCGCTCACTCATTTGCATAGGCGTCAAATCGTGCACGCGCGAGCGGGATAGCCTGAAAATCTAAACGAGATCAATAAACCGATAATAATTACGAGAAATACCCCCAGACTAAAAGTATATGTATATCCCCTTCTTACTAAAAAATATTTAAACTACTAATCAGCTATTCAATTTCGGTTTGTTTGATACGTTGGAAAAGTCATTTGACAGACAGCGACTGCAACATTTAAAAATTAATCAGTTGTATAAATATTTTCATTAATCTGGAAGATAGTATAATTTTAAATCTTGCAAGCAAATGACTAAACTTCTTTGATCTGTAATTTTTGTTTACATACTTTCAAGCAAAGAACGAACACAAGAAGAAGTAACATAAAGACGACAAAAAAGACTAGCGCTGCACACTCAAACGTTGCGTTACTCACTCTGAGGTTGTTTTGAGTCTTTAATCAAGAAAAATATATATAAACGTCGACAAACTTTAGAGCGAAAGTACGAAAAACGAGAGGGCTCCGGTCTACATTGTTTGCATACTTCACATTTTTCTTCTTAATTTTCCCTCTTGAAAGGTTTCCCAGCTCCGGCAGTTAACGAGTGATCGAACAAGAGCCCGCGATTGTTTCCAAAGTCGTCAATTTTAAGGGCCGGCTACGCTTGAAACATTTATTATTCCATTTTTCTCAATGGTCACAGTAATAGAAGTAGAGAAAAATCTACACTATTTTTATGAAACAGGAATATGCAAGGAGCAGAAGGCATTTCCTATTATCGTGAACCTTTTTTTTTTAATATTGTATATTTTATAGGGACTGTTATTATATGATTTATCCAAAATAATATTAAAATGTATCCATTAATATTACGATATTATTAATATATAACATTCATGAATATACATACGCTCGAATTGGCATTCTCAAATAGTGCCGGTGAGTAACAATACGGTTGTAAAATCTTTTGTCATGCTAACATTAATCGTCGGACATAGAACACCCTGTATTTTGTTGCTCCATCGATTCCGCTGGTGATCTATATATCGCGATGGGTACGGGCCGAGTAGACAAAACAGCAATTAATATAGCCGTTAAACTAACTGCGAGTCATTTGTTGCCGAGATATAACGTCGAGGCGGGCCGTCCGGGTTTGATTATTCTGACGGCGTACGCGAAACTAAAAAACGTTTAGTTTATGCTAGCCCTTTTTTGGATGTTTTATTAACGCAAAAATATATTATATAGCATTTTTCGACATAAATCACCGATAATATTATAGTATTGATTTTTCAGTACAACTAGTCCATTTAACAGCTACGCAGGTGTTGCTATCGATCCAATGTTGCTTTATAAGCTCTATGTATAGATATGTATAGGTATAGATTGACACTATCAGATAGACATCAGACTTAAAGCATAATATTATATAATGTTTCTTGTAATGGTCTAATTTCCGGTATAAGAAATATATACCCTCATCTGTTATTTATTAGTGATAAGAAACACCGCTCACGGCCACCGGTGGCCGCTACGGTCGCTAGCGGCCATCAGCAGCCGTGAGCGGCGGCGGTTGTCTCAAGCGAAACTGTGTTTTATAGTAATGAAGATAAATTTTAAAATTATAAATATACTTATATGACAGTTATGCTGCTCGCTGCATTTCGGTGTGGATCGGTCCTTAGGGCGCAATTTAAATAGGCAACCTATTTGCAATGTGTCTATGTAAATACAATCTATCATTTATTTCTTATCACTTATAAATAACAGATAAGGATATATATTTCTTATACCGGATCTTGCACTATAGTGCAAGATCGGGTATATCCGGTATATAGTACAGACAGTGTTGCTCCAATTATACTGATAAATAATACAATGTCATCGGCCGTACGACTTTATAGTCAGAGAGAGCACCTCTTAAATCAAAGTGGAGCATTATTCATTCGCCTAAATTAAGGTATTAAATATTATGGTCGTAGGATATTATCAGGACGAATTCTAGAGATAAGTATGGACATTATATAGGAGTTCGTTTAAATTTCAAGATAATGTTTTGAAAATGTTTCTCATGTATGAATAACGAAGAGATTTTATGAAAGATATAATATTTCATCATCATTATCAAATATTCATAATGTAATTTATATAATTTATTATTAAACAACCGCATCCGTTTTTCGTCACAGTGCACTATGCGGCAGTATCGGGCACCGGGCGAAGCTTACTAAGTTACAAAGAGACGTCAAAGTTGAGAGAAGCCGGGAAGTTTATTTTGCACCTCAGATATCTTCATTAGTTTGTGGACACCTTGGGAATGCTCATTTAATTAAGATTACATTAATCTCGTTTTGATATCGCCAAGTTTTACCGTAGCTCGCCGTTTTGTGAATAGTGTTCCGAGTGAATTGATGTGTTACTTTCTTTATCTTATTATTCTCTTCCAGCACATTCAATACAGGACATACCATTTAATCATATTTAAAATAGTTTGACTTGTTAATTAAAAACAGCAAAATGGTACAGAATAGGTAATAATATATTTTAAGTATTTCCCGCAGTTTGTCGTTCTCAGAGAATCGTCCGGTGGCAGCGCAGAGATAACAAGCTAAACAACAAAAAAAAAGATAAAAAACAACATAATTAAATTAAATAGTTAAAAGCCTAAAATAAGAGAGCTTAATATGTACACGTTAAAGATAATGCAAAAACCGGTCGCTTTTCACCTATAACCTGAACATATCCCAAGAATACAAAGCCTTTGTTATACGAACCTATAAATTACAACCGCACGAGAAATACATTCACGAAATTCGCAACGCTAAAGAATAAATACCTCTTAGTAAAATGAGTAACTGAACATAGACATGTTGTCTCTCTAGAGAAATTATGTGGTTACAAAGAGGACTCGTTGATATAAGAGTGGCAGAAATTCCATTTTACGCCATATATTCTGTACGCTCCCGACAAATGGAGAAAACGAATTGAATTAAAGTACCACGAAATATACATTTAAATATCGAGAAATGAAAAAAATTAATGATAGAAATAAATTAATAGTAGTAGAAAGATTTGTTTAACATAACAAAATCAAATAACCTAATTAGTAAATTTTCAAAAAGAGTAACGTTTTTATTTTCACAAATAGCTGAAACTCACCAAACTTGTAAGGCAGTCAATATTAGTTGGCGTGACTCAACAATTTTTTTCACATTTATATGATATACCATAGTTTGATGTATACAAGATAATATATTCCAGGGGTAATTCAGACAGTATCGAGTTACATAACGACGTCCAATCTCCATTTCCAGTTTATAGTGTTCAGTACAAATAGGCGACGGCCATCGGGACGTGAGGCGACTCGAATTAGCCCTCTACATACGGAATAAATGAACTTTATGCATTGGAATGGTTATCATCGGTGCGATGACGCGAAACGCGTAATATTACTGTGTACGGTCGGCGAGTACAGCGAGTGGAACAGTCGGCAACAAGTGTCATATTATATGTGTTTAGTACAGACCAAAACTTTCTTAATTCTTCTGAGCAATCAAGCATTGCTGCATTCAGTTGATGCGCGTAACACGCGCGTAAATCATAGCGAGAGAAACGCACTACGCGTGTAGATCACGTTCCTTCTGGACAAGACCTACTTAGTATTACTTGGTTACTATTAAAAAAATGGTTGTCTGTTAAGTCGGTTTACGGACGATAATTTTACGTGATTACGTCTTCACAAGCTGAACGCTAAGGCCGATCGTGCGTCTCTATCGCTTGTTCCGCGCTCTTGCTTGCATGCGCGGCTCAGGCGGAACGTGACTCAGGCGGAACGTGACTATTTTTCGTGCGTGCAGCCGGCGTTCATAGATTTACAAGACATTATCACGTCAAAAACATCAGATAAGTGAACTTTTGATTGCATAAAAAATCGTTCAATGAAAGTATCTTCGTAACTACAGAACATTATAAAAATATTTTAATAATACAAAATTTCATTTATTAATAAACATCTATACATATAATAAAATCGTAACTGGTCGCTGTCTGTACATGGAAGATATTTAAGAAAAACTATTACAGGGTGGCTTTATGAACGACAAAGAACCCAAAACAATGATTTTCAGAATTGAATGCAGAATCTAAGCTACTATCATACCAAATGTGTTAACATAGGCTACTTTTTGTTGTGGAAAAATGTACGGTTCCCTCGATATTTGTTTATGCGCGTACGATGTCAACGGCTTAACCTATTTGAATGCGGTTTTCACAAATGCGTTTTGGTTACTCCTCTCCACTTAAAATTTAATTAACCGACTTCTGAAAAGGAGGCAGTTTATATTTTTTTTTGTATGTTGAACAATATTGTTATACAAAAAAACGATTACTCCGCTGGCTGTTAACCAATATTCAAAATTCTTTTTTTTGCTGTAAGCGGTATAATCTTTTTGACACCTCTAAGTGGTGACCTGATGTTGTGATCCATGAGGAATCGAGGGAACTCCTCGAAATTTGTATGGATATATAGCGATTTTTACTTTTTCTCAAGTAGTCCAGGCATATGCTACTATAAATTAAATATTTTGCACCAAGGTATCCCCTGGATCTAAAAGCACTGAACAGAACTCCTCAGTCTTTACAGATACACGTTTATAAATTTCAGCTGTGTTTAAAGAACTGCAAGCATATGCCACTTACAGTAATTATTATCATCATCATCATCATCACCACCATCTTCTTACGATACACCAACATATCACGATTATCATCATCACTAAAATATTATATTTAATGCTGACTGCTAATGCTTATTTGGGGCCATGCTTATATCATGACTATATGTATTTGTTATTATATGAAAACTGGCATAAAACGCTTGAGTTTGTTTTGCCATTAGAGTTAGAATGAGAGATGAGTTTTTTTGTATAAATAACTTTTTTAATATATATATATATATATATACGGCGACGATGAGGGATAAAATTTTAATATAATTATTATAATGTACTTTACTAATTATAAACAAGTATTGATACATAAAGTTACTGTGATACAAAAGAGGCTTATAAATATATATCGAGGGAGAAAGGTTAACGCTACGGACTACGGCGTAGCTCCGTGACAGCGTAGCCGCTCTACGTCGTAGACCGTAGAGGCAGGGGCGGCCAACCGGTAAATGGAGCGTCGCACGTCGTAAATAAAGCTGGGACACCGATAAATAAATAATTAACAGACACTTTATACCGTAACAGTACTTCTTAGAACAAGGAAAAAATTTGAAAAGTGATGAAATTGAGTGTAGACAAAGAAAAGTGATATACTTAACCGTTCAAGTTTGTTCATGCATATTCTAAATGTAAGCAATCATTATAATATCAAATTGAGTCGACGTATTATATTCGCAAATAATAGTAGATTTTTTAAATATATTATTTTATTAAATTAGTGTACTAAAAATATTAATGTTTCAAAAAGCTATGTTTGTTAAAGTCAGTAATAAAGTCTAGTCAAGATGTGAAGTATTTTTAGAGACTTCATTAGTTCTGTCTGAACTATCTTAAACTGGTCTCGGGGAGACGCTTGACAATAGATGATAATAATATTATATTTTTCGTTATTCGTATTATATTGTAAAAATATTATAGATTAGCTTTTTCACGCGGCTCCGCCCGCGTAAGTACAGTATCCTACAGGAACACTGTACGTTTTCGGGATAAAAAGTAGCCTATGTGATAATCAAGGGCCTAAGCAACTACTATACCAAATTTAAATAAAATACGTCCAGTAGTTTTTACGTGAAAGAGTCACTAACAGCCATCCATCCTCACAAACTTTCACATTTACCTATAATAGTAATGCGATAGGGGACGTACATAAATTTGGCCTAATCAATTAACACGCATTATGTCCCAATTATGAATCTATTCTAGACAAGTTTTAAAGATAATAGTAACAAAATGTTACTATCACTTATTAATTCTTACTAATCCTCACTATAGTAATAAATGTTAAAGTATATTTGTCGACTGTAACAGTATGTAACAAAATCACTCCTAGACGACTCGATAGTTTAAAAAAAAATTATTATACAAACGTAAATTAAGGGCGTGGAAAAGATATGGAATTGTTTTAATCACAACAAAATGTACGCTTTCCGTAAAAGAAATTTACGGGACTGATCTTTTACTATGTTTTTATTTAAAGGGGTTAAAGATAATATTCACCAATAAACCACTGGCCAGCGCGTATTAGGTCAGCCTTAACGCCCATTACGTGATAAATTACCGCGTGCTGCCTTTAAACGAGTTATTGATTCAATAAAAGGACTTCGCCTAACACTGATTAATTATTTATCACGACATTACTCGCCTAGTTATTAAATAGATTACTTTTTTTTGGACGCGGTTTATTTTTTGCATTAAGAAATACCTCGTCTACTATAAGTGGCATTCATGATAAGATTGTGCTATATAAAGAGGCGGTAAAACAATCATGATATCATAATTTGAGGTTACAATTATTATTATAGAGCAGGTATAAATACCTTTTTCTGCCTACATATCTAAATTTATTATCACATACATATTTCTGTCTACACACCTATAATTTTAAAATATCTATGGACGCTTTCACACCACGTCAATCTGGTCCCGTGGTAAGTTCTCGAAGAATTTGTGTTACGGGTAGCAGACAACGGTATTTAATACTTTTATACTTGACATATTATATTTAAGATTTTTATTATATTATAATACACATATTTAATACACATCCATGACCCAGGAACACAGAAAACTTTTGTTCCCTGGCGGGATTTAAGCCCGCGACCTCCGGCTTGAGCGCTAACGCGCTAACCACTGAGCCACTTAGGTCGTACCTATTTCTACCTATTTTTATCACTTTATCATAACAAAGGCGATCAAAACTGGTCCTATAAAAGAGACTTTCTTGTCACTTACCTATTTCTGCCTCAACTTATCAGAACATAGACGATCAAAACTGGTCCTATAAAAGCGACTTATTAGCACTCACAAAAGGTTCCGCAGCTCCGAATTATTTCGCTACAGAAAGAAAATGTCGGATGCTATTAAATCGATAAAAGCCAACCGAATAACGACCAACTGTGTACAAACAAGTAATCAACTTACGTCCAATAACGGAATTATAAACGAAATTTTTTAATAACACATGCGAATGAAACAAACGATTAATTGAAATTTCAATATCGATTGTGCAATAAAAAAAAACACAATTGAGATGTAAATTTATGAAATATTAATGACAGGGGATCTTTTTTAATGTGCCCAATGGCAGATGCGGAAATACATCCATCACACTCCTTAAACAAATAAACTACTCGTAAAATTTGCCGTTCACGTTTTATTTATCATAGGTAAAAAACAGTTTGCTGTTTCATGCATTATGTTAGAGATTTGAGTATAAATTCAACTATAATTATATTTTTAACGCTTCTATTTTTATTATTAACGTCAGAATATGGAATTGAATCAGTCAATTGGTAATAATGTTCATTGTCCTTTATATATCTTTCTTAGGTTTAAAATGGATTGCAGTTCCTTTGTATCGCTACTTTTGACCTTGAAATAATTGTGGAAGGCCAAGGATTTAAACAGTGAGAAATATTGAAAAATTTCGCGACTAAAATAATAAAAATGACAGTGACATTAGTCCAACTGTTTCTACCGGTCAAACATTTGATGTTCGTTCTGTTGACAGCATTAAATCGAGTCTACAGTGCCACTTGACTGTTAAATATTTATAGGTGCGTTCAGAAGTTATGTTGATTTAATATAATGTAAAATAGATCTATTTCAGAAAACATATTTTGTTTCCTTAAAAAGTGCGCAATGTTAAATTGGCTGGACCCAGCAGATTGTAAATGGAGGTTTTAGGTGTATGTGTAGGTTGTGTGTGCAGGTTGTAGGTGTAGGTCATAGGTGTAGGTGAAGATAAAGATGCAGGACGTGTAGGTTGTAAATGTAGGTATAAATGTTGGTGTAGATGTTGATATAGGTTGTAGGTGTAGTTATTTATTTGTTCCAGTTCATAGCTAAGACAGAAGAATGTATGTCGGGACCGCTGGTATTTTATATTTTATGTCAAGAATTTTCGGTGTGCGATAGTACTTAAATTTAAAGAAGGATTGGAGCAAGTAATTTGGAATACGCCAAATCGTATACAAAATATAATCTTATCAATAATAAATTTTTGCTCTTCGATATTACAATTTTCACCATACTTTGTTACACCATAAACAAATCGATTCGGCGAAAGAAGTCGAGAAATATTTGATGTTATATCGCTGCCGGAGCGAGTGCGGTATCACTCAATCTGTCAATTAGCACTCAACGCCCGACTGTTACATTCAATGCTCCATTTTTGCCTCCCGCATATAGATACTTTGAAAGGGAAATAGAATTGGGGCTATTTGTATTGAGAAGCGTATAATTATGGCCCGAGGCCGAAAATGATTAGAGTACTCGTATTATGATTCTCACTGTGTGAAATTTCAATATAGATTTTTATTTTTAGTTTTCTCTTTGATGACTATAAGAAAATACAAGAACATAGTCCAGAAAATACAAGAGCATTTTTAATATTTCTATTAGCAATCAAAGTGCGTAAAAAAACGCACGAAGCGTTTGGTCGCGATGTGACGTCACGAGTAATGCCAATGCGCCAGCCGGCAGATTCATTCATAGCGCGGGCGTCGCGGCAGCGGACTGTGGGCATAGGCGGAAGGACCGCTGACGTCACACGGCAATCGTGCGCTATCGCGGAATTCAAAAAAGTGCTCAAGACTTCTTACGGTCATAAATTCCGTAATACTGCATAGATTTACGTGAAATAAAGGCTAATATAATGTACGTAACCTAAACTTTACTGTCCAGGAGGTTTTACTGCAATACTCGCATGTGTAAGTAACCCTGAATTTGCCAAAAAAATAATAAGGCGATTTATCAAACGACTCGCTGAAAATCGACCAATGTGAATCTCTCATAAGTGGCACATTTTTGATTCGAAATTACATTTTAACAGATTAATACAATAACATCCATAATGTAATGTTTGTAGTTGACTTTCATTCTTTGTTTCATAATAGAAGATTCATCAATTCCTTGTACTGAAATCTGGGGGTACGGTAGTGCCCCCGCCAAGACAAGCCGAGCGAAGCACAAGGACACACTAGCTTGAAGAGAACATTCCAAAAATATACAGCAAATATAGTAAAGTGATGATATAAAGCATCTGACTGTGAAAAAAATACATTCATACCCCCCCTGTTCACCCCTTTAGGGGTTGAATATCGTGAAATACGTGTTTACTTATTTTCTTTTAGCACTACACACTTACAAAGTTCCAAGCCAAAACGCTCATTTTATATTTTTTTCCCATACAAAGTTTAAAACCCTTTTTACCAATTTATAAATCGAATTTTAGAAAATATTGAATTATAGTTTAAGGAGATCAAATCAAAGAGCAATATCACGAAACTTCAAACAGATCTGACCACTAACAAAAAAGTTTCATACAAAAATTGATTTTTACCCCTTTAGGGGGCGAGTTTCGCAAAGTCCCTTATTATACGTCACAAACGAAGAAACGGTCCAAATATTACGTTTGTAGCTTGAGTAGTTCTGCCTCGGCGTTGATGAATCAGTCAGGACATGTTATTTTAATTATTAGAAGATTACCAAGTATCCTCGACATAACGCATGTGAACAAAAAAATTACAAAATTTCCATACGTGTATCGAAGTTTGAATAATTATCGCCGTGGCGCATAAGTACCTGGGAGACCGAGCTTTGTTCGGAGTTTTAATAGAACGATAAAATAATTAAAAATAAATATAAAAAATAGAAAATAAAAAGATATAACAAGAATCACAAAAATATTTATCTGACCGGGATTCGACCCACACACCCGCACCGCAAACGAAACCCACCACATTCCGAATTTCCAAACAATGCAAAAATTATACATAGTAGGCATGTATAATTTTTTATTATATATAGGCATATTATACAAGCTGCCAATAAGACTGACGTAAGAGAGTCGAAATTATTGATATATTGTTGCTCGACGAAAGAAAAAAAAACAAATATTGCTTAAAAACATCGATTTTGTCTCTCAAAACTCCCTGCATACTAAATTTAATGGTAATACTTGTAGCCGTTGCCGATATTTCAATTATAGTATATAAACAATATTGTCTCGTTTAAAGTACAAAATATTTCTTTTTTTTTCAAAAAGGTTAAGTTTCAGGGCAAACCCTTAACCCAATGGTTTTTGTTTTAGGCTCAAGTAGCTGACTAAATTGTCCAAAGGTGTTTTTCTCAAATTTTTGATATCATAAATCAAAAATTCGGAAAAAAACTATTTTCACTATTTCGGCTATAACTTTTGACGTTTTTGATTTTCTCGAATAATTCTTTTTGCACATTATAGCTGTTATAAATACGCGTTTGAGCCTCTTTTGAATATCATATCTTCAAAACTCTCTGAGATATAAGGAGATCGCACTTTTTCGTGAAATCTGGGCCTATACTGGAGCGAACGAAAATACATTTCCAATGTCAAAATGTCAAACTTGGAACTTTTATACTCCAACCCCTTAAACTAGGGGATGAAAGTTTGTTTGATACTTCCGCAAATTTCGACGCTTGAGGTCTGAAAATTGTCGTAGGGTTTCGTGATAACCACATATGATGGAGGATAACAAATAATAAAATAACAATAAAATAACCATGTAATCCTTTATTTACAATAAAAAACATAATAAGTATTTTTTTATCCAAAATCTCTATTATTTCAATAAACTTCTTCGAAATAATAAATTTCGATATTACGTCAATTAGTTTTTAATCAAAGCTGCGAACCACGCGCGACGATATACGCGATAGATGGCGCTTTAAAAAACTTTAAAATATATTATGATTGATCATCAAAACGTTTTTATTAATTATTTATTAATTAATTGAAGTGAATAAGACTATCAAAAAACAATATGTAATATTAAACTAGATAACATTATTTGCAATCAAGTAGTATTAAATGTTACCGACATGTCAGCACTTCGACCCCTGACTCGCGCGTACGCTGTGCTATAATATTACTTTAGTCTTAAGACATAATAGAATTTGGAAATAGTTGCACACCCGGAAGTTATGAATAATTAGTATCTGGGAGACCGGTTTAACTCGGAGTTATATTATGTAGTTATAGTCCGTAGTACGAAAAATATATTACAGAAAAAAAATCCTTTAAAAAAAAGTCAGACCGGTGTTCTAACCCGCGACCAATCTGCCAACAACGCATAAAGTCTGACGCTTATTAACTGCTGAGATACGCGTGTATGACATTGCCTGGCATCTTATGTATATTTTTTTATGAAAACTATAACCCGACTACGTAAAATATAATATAGCCTTTGTTACCTGGTCTATTATTACCAATCTATTGACACCGAATTTATTTAAATCGGATCAGTAGTTTAGGCTCTCCAGTGGAACAAACATACGTACATACATACATAGACTGCCAACATCATTACTCTTCCTTTTGTTTTCACCGTACTATCGTGTCAAACCAAGACACTGTAAAGTCACATACAGTGTTTCGTCGCTACAGTGCTTATTCGTTTTCTAAAAGCCTAATGCATACTAATGTGTCATAAGAATAAGGACATAGGTGTGTTTTTAGCATATTTTCTGAACCTTGATTAGCACTTGTAACTTCTGAACAGTACGAATTGTTATTCCATAACACTGCATAACATCTTACGGTGTTTTGACTTTTCAAGATTATTCACGCGCAAATAATACAGTGTTTCGACTTTACAAGAATTTTCGCGCGCAAATCATACAGTGTTTTGCCATGGTGCCGGTGTACAGACTTATTAGAATTAGGATTTAGGAAAGCGCAGCGAATAGTTGTCTCGCTCGCACTTAGGATATTTGTAATGCATTCGGTCATCGCGTGAAAGGTGCGAAGGTTATAGTTCAAACGATGAAAATATTTGTATCTATTTTGTATTTAAATGATCCCGCTCAGTGCATTGCTTGCGTTTATTGCGGTAGCTTGGTTTTGTTCGCAAAAATGAGTAATCAACGAAATAAATTATTAATTATGTTATCCCAAACTAATAAACGGTACTACAATGATTCTATCAGTATGACGAATGCCTCTGAATTAAATCAGTTAAATTCCGAAAGATATATAGAAGATATTAGTGATTTTGATGTAAGTAACATTAGTCCTATACCGATGGTGCCTTTTAGTGAATCTTTACTTCAAGGGTGTATCTTAGAAGCAGCAGGTGAACAAAAAAAAGAATACACAGAGTTGCAGTAGTTACCATCTAGTTATCAAGAAAATCAGCAGTATCTGTTTGAAAGCGAAACCTTAAATTCGGAAGTTGACAGTGCAACCACCAAGACGATTAAAACAGTTGCCCATCACACTCAACCACCAAACTCACATTCACCAATAATTATACTGGATACAGGTTACCAGGATCTGCCTATTAACTTAAGCTTCAATCCATTAAAGTCGAAAGAAAACAGGATACATATTATTAGCTCTGAAGTGATTTTGCACGCACCTAAACCTGTAAATAAAATGGATTCAGTTATAGCGTCTACTCCTGCTCCTCTACAACTTATTAATTCTAACGTCGTTTCTACAAGTTCACCGTCGCCTGAGATACTTTGTTCAGCACTCAATTTAAAAAATAAGACTAGTGAATCTGCTATATCTGCCATCCCGAATACATCACAAACATCTGTATCTGACACATCAATAGAGGAGCCGCCAAAGAAACAGAAGAGAGTGAGAGACCCGACTAGCATGACCAAAATTCAACGAGTTAAACATCCTATCTTAGGGCCATGTCAATGTGTGAAAGAGTGCTATGTAAAAATATCGCAGCCTGAAAGAGAAGAAATATGGAGCCAGTTTTGGAATATGGATAGACAACGACGACGTGATTTCATATCTCGACAGGTAGAAAGGGTACCCACGCTACGTGCAATGCGGAAGTCGAGAAGAAATAATACTTTAAAGTGGACACTAAACAAAAGACCTGTTTGTAAAATATTTTTTTTGCATACTTTGGGCTATAATAATGATGAAGCCGTACAATCTGTTTTAAAGAGCAACTATCTCACTGGTAATAAACACCCTCACATCAGCGCAGTGGCAGGTTTGTGACGACCTCTTGAATCAGGATTCAAGAGGTCGTCACAAACCTGCCACTGCGTTTTCCGAAGAATACCAAAAGAATATAGAAAGTTTCATACTAAGATACAAACCTGTTTCTTCTCATCATAACATAAGTCATGCACCAAACAGAAAGTATTTGCCGATAGGCTTAACCTTTTCAGAAATTTACAAACAATTTAAACAGCACTTTGTACAAAACAGTATAAAAATTTGCAGCTGGCCACATTTTCATCAAAGTATTAAAGCACTTAATTTGTCGACAGCAGTACAGCCTCAAGGCATTTGCACAAAATGTAGAAAGCATGACGAAGGACACAAAAATATTCCCAGACCATGCAACTGTAATAGTTGTAAAGATTTAGGCCAACACCTGAGAGAGAGATAAGCCACCCAAATAAGAGAGATTCGAGAAGAGATCTTAAGGCTGCTGAAGAGATTTGTGACTCATCTGAAGAAAAACAGGTTTTGTTCACGGTAGATATGCAGAAGGCTATATGTATGCCGATACTTGACATCAAAGACAGCTATTTTTCAAGAAAACTTTTTTTGTTTAATGAATCTTTCGTACCTCCGGGTAAAAATAAAAAAGCTATATGTGTAGTTTGCGTTGAAGGCGAAAGTGGCAGAAAAGCTTACAACACAGCGTCCACATTCGTTCATGTTTTGAGAAAATATTGCCGATATTCGATAAAAAATGTATCTGTTTCTTTTTGGACAATTGTAATGCTCAAAACAAAAATAAAATATTGCTTTCAATGCTAGTAAGAATTATTAATGATCAAAGCACGACCATTGATAAAATCGTATTAGATTTTATCAATGGTCGTGCTTTGATCATTAATAATTCTTACTAGCTACTAATTAGAATACTTTGAGCCTGGACACACTTACATGGCTGCAGATGCTGTACACGCTGCTATAGCAAGAAAGCTAGCTTCTTCCGGAGAAGTATACGATTTTAATGATTTTATCAGTAAAATAAAAATAAGTCGAAAGAATTTGGAAGTTGACGTGATCGACCACAACAATATGTTTTTGTTTAACAATGATGCAAAAGTTCAATTTCCTAAAGACTGGAATCTGCAAAATTTGAAAGTTATCGAATTTAGAAGGGGTCAATTATCTTAAATTTGCTAAAAATGACTATAATGGGGAATTTAAAGAGATCAAATTTTTAAAGAAGAAAATAGAAACTTATTTGAGGTCAAGGTTAAAAGGACATGCTAGTGATTTATTAAATGATATCCAGAAGGAATGTCAGCCGAGAGGAGTTAATGAAATAAAAAAATTAGAGTTGGTTGAACTTTGCAAGAGTTGACGCAATCACGTCGAATGTTTTATTAGAATCTTGTTGTATCCGATGTGCAAGACCTTACTTTAAACATTGATTCGGATGTTTAAAAAAATGAGTTATTTTTAATAAATATTTTGTTTTCTCACTGTCTGTTAATACGACATACTTTTAAATATTATAATGGTTAGTTCAAAATTTGATGTTCCTAATAAAGAATTATATTTTAAGATGAGTTTTATTCTGTGCAACCAAAATTATTCTGATAATTACTCTATAATAATATACTCTACAGTTTAACAAATTGTATATTTTAAAGTTTGTAGGAGTAGTTCCATAAAGACAAGACAATGTATCTTGCAATACAGTGTCTTGACTTTACACTAGAACCCAAATCCAACCGGTGCTAATAAATTATAACAATTTTTATTATCTTTTTAATTAACTACCTACATATTTGTATTAAAAAATATATGGCTAGAAAGGTACTTAAAATACCTAATGCTTGGTATAGGTACGAATAATTAAACCATATTAGGAAAGCCAAAAATTAAGAAAATAGGTAAAAAACTTTAAGTACTATTATCACAAAATGACTATTTTAATAGTACCGTGTTTTGGATTATCACGACAGCGTAGTCTTGGTAAAAATAATATTGTCATAACAACTTACAATTGCTTACAAAAAGAAGTGAAATCCCACCAAAAACATTTTCATGTTAAAACGATGCCAATACGATACCATATTATAATAAAAAAAAAATATATATAGATATCTATGGATGCTTCCACACCACGTCAATCTGGTCCTATACTAAGTATCCGAGGAACTTGTATCACAGGTACCTGACAACGGAGATATATTTAATACTTTTATAGTACACACATGTTTAATTTTTTTAATATAGTATATATATATATATATATATATATATATATATATATATATATATATATATATATATATATATATATATATATATATATATATATATAATAATAGTGTTAAATATATATATATTATATATAGTATATAGTGGATTTTTTTTTTCGTAAAGATAATGAACATTTACGGATAGAAAGATTAAAACCACTTACAGTAAAACCATGTTGCTAATAGCCATCGGCTTTGTTTTTCTATGGGAATAACAGACGATGCGTGAAAAACGACGATTGCCGAAAGACATTGAGCTCGTGGTTGTACCTAGTGTACGTTAATAATACTATGTCAAAGACTCATCCAATTAGGGACTCTCTTGTTCTCGCTACTTAATGATGTTGAAATAAATAATGTACGAGCATTAGGAGAGTGCGTCCTGCTTCGCCGTAAGTGGCTTTCCGTTTAGCCTGTCAATTAGTACTCCAACATCGAACGATCCGCACACAGACTGACATTATTACTTACTCCTACTAATACTGTTGTGCTTATAACATCGATAATATAATCGATTATACTTATCTACGTTAGTATTTTGTTGATCAGTAAAAATATTATTATCTGCTGTACTGTTGAACAAGTTACCGCTGGACCAGGCATAAGATAAAAATCGCTTAGCAGCACCGTTGAATCGCACGCATACTGGCGTGTAAATACGTAGTTGAGCCACGTCTGCAGTCGTTGCAGTCATTTCCTTTGTGCTCAAATATTTTAAGGCAAAGAAAATGTCTAGAAACTGGTCGATCTGGAACTTTGTCGATATTGTACATAGGTACAGATGATAGATGATTATTTAATATAATTAGATACATTTCATTTCTGCAAAGAAAAACTTTTTCAGCTCTTCGTTGTTTATAATTTTGCTCATCAAACTTTGCTGAATAATGGATATAATCTTTTCACTATATATAATGGCTTGATTATTGATATACTTTGATACACTTAAAATGCAAATCTCCCACTCGTTGTCACTTTTGTTAATCTATTTAGATATTCAAAGGTAGTTTTCTATTCAACATACTCCAAGCGTCAAAGATATAATCTTAGAGGAGGGTGCCGATGTGCTTACGGGTCCTCCAAGTAATCTGAATATGTCATTAATGTTATTAGTTAATTATACGTCGTTACAAAGTCACGCCACTCAAAAGATATAAGAGAAAGTGAATGATACTAAATAAAAATAAGACAGGATGCCATTACCAAAAATAAAGCTAGATTGTTTACGTTTGTTCTTTATTCAATTTGGGTTGAGTTCGAGTGAAATATTTTATGGTGTTGTTCAGTTTCTCTGACAACAGCTAGCAGTTAATTCAAATGGAAGGAAGCTTTGAGAAGGTTGCGAAAACCGCATAAAAGTTTTTTGAGTTTAATATGAGAGAATTAAATAAAGGTTTAAAAAATAATATACGGATTCATAAAGCGTACATAAAATAATATTTGTACATAAAATTGTAAAAGAAATACAGCAATTAAACGTGTTTGTTAAAAAACATATTTGATTGTTGGATATCGGTCAAGGATTCTTGAATTTGACCGTAAATCCTTGGATTTACGGTCAGTTTCAAATCTCATTTTGGAAATACCCGTTTATCACTCAAAATACTACAGCTCTTCCTTCGCAATCACCGGGATAAAACTTTGGAACGCTTTACTTATAGACATAAAAGTGACAAAAACACTCAGTCGGTTTAAGGCATTGGTTAAATAACACATTATTTCCATTGCTAATGATTAACACAAATTATATTGTATTTTTTTTAAGTAGTATCTTAAAACTAATGTTCCATCCTTATATTATGTTCTTACTTATTTATGTATTTGTATGTATGTATATTATTATTACTGTATGTCTATGTTTATATATTATATTAAATATCTATGCTAACAGGTAGGATCTTATTTTGCACATTCACGTTATTGCTGTCCTCTACCCGAGTTTGCCTGGAATAAATCATTAAATGGTAACAAGGCCGCCATTTTGTTCCACATTATTTAGTAGTATAGATTGTAGTTAAATTTCAAATTATAAAAATATGTGTGCTCAATAAAGGGGATTTAATACATTCATTCATAGGTATTTAGTATTTACTCACTAATATACAATGAGAAATTTAAATTAGTTAAATTGCAATTTTAAAAAAATAATACGATATTAAAAATATCACAATATAATTTTTTCTCTTAAATACAAATTGGCAGAAAAATATACACGGCATCACATATAAAAGATTGTTAAAGGTAAAGGCAAACAGTAAAAAAGGTTAATAAAAAATTAATGCCTCCTGTGAATTGCGAGAGCTCCGAAATTCCCCTATAGAGGTATTTTATTTAGAAATATTGTTTCGGGACACATGTGAAGCTCAATAGACATTTACTATTGTACGGAGAGTACAGGTATCGAATTGGAAAGAAAACGAGAGCGATTCGAGTTCCACACTTGACTGCTATAAAATTTTACGTTCGGTATGTAATCGGGGGTTTCGGTTAATATCAATATCGCGGGGCCTTCTTATTACAATAAAATTTTTTGGTATATCTGGTGGTGTTGTATATCTAGACCTACGTGAGTTCATTTCTCAATCATTCGTTATCGTTGATCACTTACTTTCTATCATAGGTCGAGAGGCACAACTTAAAACTACCACTTTAGTTTTTAGTGTGCGTCTCGAGAATATAAAACTGGACTCTAGAAAATAAATAGAAAATAAGAAGGGTTATTTTCTAAAATGAATCCAGTTTTTTTATGATTATCCAGATAGTAAATTTTGTCACGGTTGAAATTCATTACCTGCCCTTGCAAGCTTTTTAAATTGTCAACAATTTATTTCAACGAGCGCTCACAGGGACGTCATATTTTCACTTTTAAAGGTACAGGAGGTTTGGCTTAATGATGTAAGAAATATGAGAATGCCAGACCTCTCGACAATGTGCTCTATTATTAAAGTAGGGATGACAAAAACTGCTACCGATAAAATAAACACCAAATAAAAAAGACTATTTCCTACTTATGGATGTCATCAAAGTAAAATAATTGTGTTTTAGTGAAACGAAATTAAATATTGAATGTTATAAATTTGAACACTGTCGATGTTTTGTAACTTAATACTTTATAACTACAATACAGAGTTAAACTGTGTTATAAAATTAAATAGTTTTGTAACAAGAGAGCATTCTGTGGGACTATGTATGTCGAGTTTAGTAAAGTACTTTAGAAACTATTCTAGTGAAGATAAACGCCGTCCATTACTTGTTATCACGCTTAGAAAACACAATATTTGCTTGAAGTTCTTACGTAACACGTTGCGGTCGTGGCCTATTCGAGAAAATCCTACGAGGTAGCATCACAAAAGTATCGACATGGGGCCATCTCTAATAGTCGTAACGGGCGTTTCGTGCCTCGGCGTCTCTAGCGCTCCCCTAATGATACTAGCAACGCTTGCAGATGAAATTTCGCGGTCTCGATAAAGCCCCTTTAGTGATTCTGACCCGGGGTGGGGTCACATAACGTTAATCAGTTTTTCTGCGGCTTCACCATTTACCAGAATACTGTTGGAACATTTTGTGGTATCTTTAAAGAGTCTGTGTTTTTATTAACAAAATGGAATTAGGTGAACACCGTAAAGGTTTCAAGGAGAATGGTTTTAATCAGATTTTATGTGTTTTTATTGTTTCGAGCCCCTTTTTAATCGCGTTGATTACGTTTAATAGATGTAGCGTATTTAAGAATGCTTTATTCTATTTTAAACTAGATTTTTTAGTATTTTTTTTATCGTTCGTTTTATATCGATATTCTGTTTCAAAAGATTCAATTTTGATGTTATTTTATATCTCTGTAAAAATGTTTACCAGAGATATATAAAATTACAGCAAAAGAACTAAATTCCGTTAATTAAAATAAAAATAATTATAATGTCGTCCGTCATATATAATCCCTAAAGCAGGATAGTCGTAATTAAAGTGTGATAAAAATCTAATTAATTATTCAGAGAGTTCATGTTAATCCCTAATCTAACATGCGGTAGCGACACGTCTAACTGCTTAAACGAATCACTGCGATTACGTCAACGGCCCACCGGGGATAATTTGTGGGGCCACCGGCCCCTGCGAAACCTAACACCGGGTAACGAGTTGCGGGCGGGGGCCACGAACGCAGGGGCCGGTGGACCGCGCGGATACAATATGGCCGCCGCAATTAGACCGACTCGCTGTAATCGTCACGTGTAGGTTATTTCATCAACCAGTAATTTTCTAATGCTTCTGTATATAAGAAAAATAATTAATTGATAAAAATATTAATAAGTAGTTAAAAGTAAATATAATATTTGTTATTTAACCCATCCTTGATACAAAATGTGTACGATGAAACCACACGTGGATTCAATATTATACCCGCCGCAATTAAATCGACTGCCACGTATTTATATTATTGTGTCTGCCAGTGCTTTAATAAATAATAATTACATTACTTTTATTTTTATTGTTTTCATATAGGTACTTAGTTATTATACTTTTAAATATTGCAGTCTTACTGATTGCGACGTTTCTTTAAGTTTTAATGATTAGCATCCACCTGAAACAAAAGAAAATATATTATTAAAATCCAAATACATTATCAATTATCACGCTACTTAGTATGCTTTTTCATTTATTATTGTGCAAAATACAAAAAAATTGCGACGAATCGATAAGTATCGAGTGTGTAGCATTTGCACCTGTGACTTTTACCCATAAAATTATTATAATATAATTTCAACTAACGGACACTGGTCAAATAAACGTGACAATAATTGCATCCATTTAAATCGTAGACGAGACAACGTTGATTTAATTTTCATTTGTCTGTTTGTACATCACTCGCATCTGGCGCTACAGTGTCGACTGTCGTGAGTGCCCGAACGCCGAAATACACACTGCCGTACCAAGTATCCATTTGTACACTACAATACAATATTAGCACAGTTTGTAATTTATCTCACTAACGTTATTGTTGTCAAAGTTAAAATTATTGTAACCGCAACAGACTCCGTGAGATCGGCTAATTGAATTCACTTTAACTTCAAGGATGGATAAAAGTGAGAAATGACATTAAACAAAAAAATCGTACAAATCGTACAAAATGGGGATTCCGGCGTTGTTTAAGAAAATACAAGCATATGCCATCATACCACTTACAGTAATCATCATCATCATCACCTCTATCTTCACACGAAACGCCAATATAACATTTTATAATGACAGGTACTCACTACTTATCAGAGTTTTGTACACCGATATCAATGTCTTTGAAGTTTTACTATTGCCAAAATTATATTCGTGATCATCATCATCACTTTAATATATTTATTTAATGCTTACTGCTCCATTATTTGTAGATTTGAGTAGAGAAATAGTTAAAATTTTAGCCGAATTTTAACAGGGGAATTATTTAGAAAATAAGTTTTATTTTCATACGTTGGTTAAGTCGGTTTTCATTTTTTGTTTAATTGGACATAAACTTTAGTACGAAAATGCTTTATATATTTCAAACTGAAATCAAAACAAACCTTAACGATTTTCATATACTACTACTAGTATATGAAAATCGTTATATAATATATAATAGTTAATACCTTTAGTTTCTTTTGTAAAAAGAAAAAATATGACTTATTCAACAAAAGAAATATGATTTGCACACAATATTAGTCAAAATAGCACTCTGACCGCCCCTTAATCAAACCGTACACCATAATAAATACCATAAATTAGAAGTGGCTTTCATAATTATTAAGCTCGCTCGATTACTTAACGTGCGTAAAACAAAACACGCCATTAAATCTGCTACTTGTTATTTAGACTAATATTGTAAAGAGGAAATATTTTTTCCGTTTTTTTTTTTGCATTGAATAGGCTCCAAAACTTCTAGACCGATTTTGATGAGAGGCACAGATATAGAGTAGACGACAGGAAAGGACATAGGGTACTTTTTATACGGTTAATGAATGGTTCCTGTGGTATATTTTTTGCGCGTACAAAGTCGCAGGAAACATCTAGTGTTTGATAAAGGAGGTTATTGTGGATTTCAAATCTTTAGTAAGTGATATGAGTTGTGAGAGAATATTATGCAAGAATTTTTACCCTATTATTGACTTGCGGTGTATCGTTACAAAATCAAACTGGTATAAACTGGTTTCGTCGAAAGCAAATCGTTTACGACGGTCGTAAACGATGTACTTGGTCTCATACGATATCGCAAACGATCTAGTACAAAAGCTTATAGGAGCCAGCAAAATTTTCTAGAGATGGCCCCTTATGTTTACGATACGAACTAAATTACTTTTTATAAAACAGTTAGATTAGGCACGAGGAGTACTTGTATAATTTATTTTATTTATGAGTAAAGAACATACGGTTTGACTAAAAAATTATAATGAAGCAGCTCTTGCCCCACGGCTCCGCTCTTGTGAATACAGTATTGCACGGGAATTCTGTACGTTTTCGGAATAAAAAAGTAATCTATGTTTTATTAATCCAAAACTCAAACTACCACCATACCAAATTTCATCAAAATCCGTTTATACGTGAAAAAGTAACAAACATTCGAATATCCATCCACCCTCACAAACTTTCTCATTTATAATAGCAGTAGGATCTTATGTCTACATACTGCGTGGGCTCTACGAATGCTCTACGCCGGCCGTAGGCCGTAGCCTCCACACTCGTAGTTGTTGTAGCGCTACTGTATATTATTATCGACGATGTAGATTCTGCTGTAAGTTGTATGATAAATAATACACACACTTATATTGATAATACACACACTTACATTGATAATACACACACTTACATTGATAATACACACACTTACATTGATACTAATCCCTAAAAATAAGACGCATTATTATTTTATGAAACGATATTATGTTTATGGAAACAATAACAACCTCCGTGGTCCAGTGCTTAAGAGCTTGGCTTTCGACTCGGAGGTCGTGGGTTCCAAGTTTGGTTAGGAAAATGTAGGTAGATTATCTGAATGACAAGAAAGATGATCCATGCGTCGGATGGGCATGTAAAAAGTCGGTCCTGCGCCTGACCTCTCGCCAGTCGTGTCGGTCACCCGTCCCACTGGGTTTCGAGAGTAAAGAAAGAGAGAGTGCTTGCGTGTATTGCGCACACACTTGAGCACTGAAAAATAATTCCTTCGTAGCTGGCCTGGTTTCAATAGAACAGGCGACTGTCACCGAAACGGTGTGGGGAGCTTTATATATATGGAAACAATATTCCAATGGTAACAATAATGGTTAAATCCACCTACTAGTAAATTATAAAAACCTTTTCTATAGTCTAAAGTTAGACCGGCGCATTCGAATCTAAAGAAATATTTTGGAAGATTTATTTTACCTGCAGAGGTATAGCTAAAGGTTTTGATATTTATTACACAAGTATTTCCTTATATCAAATATTCTAACTTGGAGATCCAGCGAAGAGGTTGGTATGGAATCCGAAGTATAAATAATAAATATTATTACGAGTTCATAAATTATAGCCCGGCGAACCCCAGAGTCCCCGTTTCGGGGATACAAAACGAAAGAAACGCCAATAGGCGAGCATTATTAATAGAATATTTTATTTGTTAAGACATGGCCAGGCGACCTTTGTCGTAGGGTTGCCAGAAAATCGTGACAATTGAATTAACATTTTTGTGTAATGTACCAATGCAAAGACATTGTAACCTATTCGAGATAATTATTATTTTATAGAAATGTAGATACAATACGATACAATATACTTTATAACCTTTATTAAATTACAATATTATCAACTTTATTTTAAGAAAGCCAATAAAAATAAGAAAGAAAGAAAAATATTTAAGAATTTATAACTAATTAGTAAGACTATCAAAAAGCATCTAAGGTGTACGCGTACCGTTGTCACACCATAAATTACCGATCACATTATATCAGCAAAATTGATTGGCGACAACCCTAACATCTTAGCTTCCTACCAACCCAAAGGCGCTCTTATTGCTTTAATGAGTTTTTTGCGAGTGTGTGCGTAACCTGAGTCCTGACGCTCACGGGAATGTACGAGCCTGATTTATGCTACAGTTGAACCGACGCCGTCGTTTAAATCTTCGCATTTACTTTTACGGCATTCAAGTTTTCATTTGAGTACAGACGGTTTAAGTTCTTCGAGCTCTATTCTTCTTATTATATTATTAAATTTATTTTCAGTGCCACCGTTTTGTCTTTATGGGTTTGTATTTACTTTGGTGTCGCAACTTTTCTTGCGTAGTTAAGTCGTACATTTTTTAAATAATGTATGCTTCTGATGAGAGGTTTATTATTAATTTAACTTTCATAAGGAGAAATAAAAAATATATATTCAGATTAATTTTATTTCTTCTTTTGGTTATCAGTTTACTTTTAATTGTTTTCAACAATGTTAAACATCTGTATTATACTTATACGGTATTAACCTATAGCGGTTTTTATGAGAAAAACATCCAAAATTATGAACACGAGAAACCAATACTTAGTGGAAAACACGTGGCGTGGCAAATAATGGTAAATATTATATAAATAATCGGAATATCGAAAACAGCTGCAAGTATTTCCATGAAATTTAGTACCTATGCAGGGAGTTTTGTGGGAGAAAAATCTATCTATCTAGGTCTTATATCTGGAAAACTACGCATATCTCAGTTATATTATATGTTTTTCCTATCGTCGCATGGTAAAATATGAGTGATGATAATAATAATAATAATAATAACATTTATTCAACAAACACGCTCACACTACACTACATTATCAACAAAGAATCGACATTCAGCATAAACAATCACGATAAGATTACAAATAACAGAAATAAAACGGATATTTGCCTAACCACATAAAAAAGAGAACCATCGATTATAGGTACATAATATTAACAAACAACAAATAATAGCAAAATAACAAATCATAATAAAAAAGAACAGTAAGGCAGTACAATGCGAACAGCTGTCGAAAAGGAATCCACACAGGTGTACGATCGCGGCATAGTACTCAACTATACATCAATCCCTGGTATTCTGTGGATCCTCGTATGCTGATTTTTAAACGTTAATTAGCGGCTTATTAAGCGTCGGACTCTTTACGTTAAAGACAAATTGGTGTATCGGGTTCGAATCTTGGTCAGACGAACATGTTTGTGATAATTTTTATTTATTTATTAATTTATTTTTTTAATTATTTTGTCGTTCTACTAAAAGTCCGAGCAAAACTCGGTCTCCCCGGTACTCAAGTTCATGAAGTTGAAACAAATGTTTCCAGGCTCCAATCATTTATTAAAATCAAATCATTGAACAAATATGTGTCGGAGTATTAAAAATATTTCTTCCTGGGGCTTTGAAGTTAACTTGTTCGATATAATTAAATTCTCCCGTTCGAGTGTGCCCGCTATAATTATTATTTATCGACAAAGTTCGCGGGTTGACGCGCGCGCCGCCCGGGAGACCGTGAGACATCTTGTAAGCCTTCAATGATGAACGCTCTGCTGTGAAGGGAACAACACTAAATATTTATTGCTCTCCAATACTTCAGAGGGTCTATGACCCTATAGATATAACATGGATAAGATATGGTAAGAAACCAATACTACACGAGAGAAAAGGAAGTACTCATGTCCGTAATTATAAGGAAGTATATGGAACTAAACCGTTTTAAAGCTTCTTAGGTATAAACTGTAATAGATCTTCATCGGGTATGAACACATTTTGTGTAATATAAAACAAGATAAAAATGATCAGTCACTTATTTCTAGTTAATTTACCATCATAATAAAATTACAAGCATAAATGTTTCACCCTATGAATTTTGAATTTATATAGAGAAGTCATAAATTGTACAGGGTTCCTTTGTCATTGAGACGTTGGTAAATTCGCTACAAAAGTGGAAATTATTTACAAACACGGGTACGGTGCGAATTTGACATACCTGTTATTAATTATTGCTATACCTGTTATTAATTAATTGTAATGGGGCAGATTATTATATATGTAGTCCTTAGTTTTTGTTATTAAATATGTATATATATGCAATATTTCTTCTATCTTTTGTCATTAAAAGCACACAAAAGTGTCCACAGTGTTTTTCATCTTATCATCCTTTGGTTTTGCAATTTTTTTTGCAATTGCAAAATCAAAACGTGTGATGCAAATTTAATATTAATCAATGTTATAACTAGAGCAGTAATATCGAATTAAACTAATCAGATTGGCGGGTGTAATTAGAATGGATGTATTTTGATCTCGAGACAAGAACAAACAACAGACCAAGTTTCCAGTTAGTAATTTGGGGGTAGTTGTATTTACTTTGCGAATTCAATTATGAGCCGTTAAAGTATGAAAAGGGAAACAAATCGGAAAATTGTCCGAACTTTGAAACAAGTCAGCAAAGTGTATTTTTATTACGACACAATTTCATCAAGCATTGAATGAGAAAAGATTTCATTGATGCCGAATGAACGTTAATTATATTTTAGTTTAAACACTGTTACTGCTGTTTATACAATTATTACGGCACAGGTTTCGTGACTAAAATCTAGATTTCTGAAAGTTTTTCCAGGTAGTTCGCTGTTGTTGTACTGCTACTAATGTGATATTTGTCATTTTATACGCTTAGCACGTTACGAGTATAATATTAATCTGAAAAAACTAAGCATACTATTATAATTTGAAATTTATGCATCTCACGAAAAACACACAAATTTGATTAATTTCCCAAGTAAAAACCATGAATTTTGTAAATAAATAGATGCAATTAAATATGAGCGTATTTTAAGATAGGCCATATTATATTTGGGCGCTTACGCTGAATATAAATATCGGGATCAACGCCTGGATTCACGTGAACAATATGTCACACCCTCTTGGCCTGAAACATCATTTAGGATAAATGCGGCTGTACCGTAACAACGATATTGAACTAAATAGATATTCCATTTACGTAAAGTTTATTCGATGCTACTAATCCTGATAGTAATAATAACCAGATTTTTCCCGCGACTCCGCCCTCGTAAATACAGTATATGACGGGAACACTGTACTTTTCCGGAATAAAATGTAGCCTCTGCTTTAATCCAAAGCCTCAACAATTACCATACCTAATTTCATTAAAATCCGTGTAGTAGTTTTTGCGTGAAAGAGCCACAAAAGTCCATCCATCCATCCATCCATCCATCCATCCATTCATTCTCTACTTTCACATTTTCATAGTAGTTATATAACAATGAGTCCTCCAATTAACCTGCTACTAAATAGGTAAAAAGTTTCACTAATACAATATACTATGATTTGATCACGGTTCAGGTAAAAACTAGTAAGTAATTTTGGTTGACTTTTGAATGAGGTTTTCACCACTCTTCCACTTTATACTAAAAGTTAATGTACAACTCTATAAAACATTGTAAAAACAAGTTAAAATCCATTATGCATCTAGAATTTGGCGCATCTACAGCCTGTTCATTTTGAGGTAAAAGCCATTTAGAACCACTGCACGGCAAACTCTTGTTCACCAGACTTGAATATGGTATATTAGAGATTAGTAAACGTGGAAATTTACGGGCGCCGTTACGGGACGCGTCTCGCGATTTATTATGGCCCTTCGGTGTAACGTCTCATCTTTACTTAAGGGAAGATTTTTCCATAAAATATGCTCATATTTTCTCAAAATGACTGAATTAGTACGCCGAACGATGGATGCTTTACGAAATGAAAGTATATGGAATTTGTATGAAGATACGGCTCCTTAGGCAGCGCCTTGAATATTTATATTTTTACGACGAATATTTAAATAAAAAAAAAACACATATATAATTTATAATTTTTAAATTAGTTTGTGTCTTTGCGTAAATATCATCTTGTATATATATAATCGTTTTCACGAAAACGGCTGCAAAAATTTACTATGCAGGGAGTTTTACGCGTGAGTATTCAGTGTTGAAAATTTGTTCGGAGTCTCCGAGACTCCACGTCCACGTTTCCCATACAAAATATTTTATATATTGTATTAAAATTTATTTTAGGCTTTTTAAAATAATGGACAGTAAAAATCAACCACGTACATCTGGAATAAAATGACAGAAAAAAATATCTGAAAAGATTGTTATAAAAAAAATGCAAACAAAACCCTTCTTCTTAAAAATCTTAAAAATGAGATTACTGCGTTTCTTATGGCCTGAGATAAATCGGACCCCGGGGATGATATTGCTTTCTGTTTAGTGTCCGAAGTAATTTTTCTACAAGTTCTTTAAAGCGACCATGCAAATATAGCTGCAGATGATTATATCGTAGAAATGTAATCGTCCAGTTTGCTTACAAATTTGAAAATCGTTGTGTAGCTATTGCCAATAATTACGTCATGTGAGATTGTGTGATTAGACCTTGTCATTTTTTTTCCAAATAATATTTAGACTGCAATTTTATTTTTTAATTAAAGTTAGTTTTAAGCTATTGCATAGCTTCTATCGCGTGCCTTGAGCGCGGGGACCGAATCCAGAAATTCCGTAACGAAAAAACCTCACGCTCCCCACTCCGACGGGCACGGAGGTGTGGCTTGAAGGCCGTGCATCGTCTAACGTCGTTTCAGTTCAGCAGTCTTCGACACGGCGTTGTGTGCGTGCGATAATGCTATGCAATAGCTTTACCGCGGCAGTCCCCGAGTGCCACACGTCTTTTTTTTTAATATTAGTTATATTACTAACATAATATTCCTATAAGTGATCTCACGTCGCTAAGATTAAAATGTCTCTTACAGTTGGTAAATTATTAGTAATAAGTTAAATTTTATAAAAAGTCTACTTTATTTACTTAATTTAAGCTTATTTAATCAAATGAGAACCAAATTTTCTTCCTTATTTCGAACAATTACGTTATATACTAACATAAAGCACAGGAGTCTCAGTAACTCCACGTCCAAAGATGTGTACCAAAAACATCACATCCACAGTTAAAGGAAAACTATATGTGTTCATCATATCATTCAATGAGGGTATTTAAATTCGTGACATCTAACAGTTTTTTTGACACGACAAGGACCGTCGTGCTACCAAGCGCCGCCTGATGACAGAAAAAATATTTAAAATTCTTATTGACCGTTTTTGATACCACTTACGCCACCAGATGACGCTTTGTGTGAGTTTGGTTTGCCCCAAATATCAAAAATCCTTATAAATATTACGCTGACTGTACCTACTAAAAACCTTACGATATTCTTAAAAGCTTATTTAATGTAAAAATCGTGTTTTTACTTTTCAAGAAAATCATTATTATGGATCAAACTTTAATTTTTACGCTTACTTTTTTTCAGCGAGGGTATTATAATATACTTTCTAATCACTTTCGGGCCTTCTTCAAGTTAGTTTACTCGAACAGAACTTACCTCTTAAATAGGGTTCCGACGTCGGAGTAACGACTTACCGAGTTCCGAGACGAGAGCAATAGAAAGTTTTCATTTTGCCTGTCAAATTATATACTCCGTGTTGCGATACAAATTAAGATTGATCCTTTGGAAATTTCTGACACGTAATGTTCAAGGAGTGATAAATTTATGCCGTGTACGCGGACGACGGGCGGGAAATTACGTAAATCAATGTCGTTTATTGTTACATTCCACCTTTCCGGTTTTTTCCGCTTTAAATATACCTTCTCCATAGTAAGCGTACAGTTATAGTGTATGTATAGAGTAGGTCCGATCCTTTTCCACTGATTCTTTAGGCTGGTAGATACTTACTCGTAGGTCAATATCTAATTACAATTCATAATATTATTACTTAATATTTGAAGTTAGATTGTATGAAAAATTTAACCGTTTCGAACCGAAACGAGACTATATTCAAAATTGAACGTTATCCAGTACACAATAAGATACAAGTTTCATTGCAAGAGAGACGCCAGGCTACGCAGAGCGGTTCAGTTTGACTCTGACACTCTGACTGACAAATTGCAGTTAAACGTATCGTCTCGTTTCGGTGTGAGCTGACCATTGCTCATTTAAAATAACTTTAGCATTGCGATATTATTAAAATATCTTCTTTGAATAACTAAGACCTTAATCATTTATTTATCTGAATGAAATCTATTTCGATATTTATGTTTATAACACTGAATCTACTTAATGAGAAACACTTCACCTAATGCTGTTAAACCTACAATTAAAGTGACCTTAAAAGAGCTAGTGTTTATTGTGAGCAATAAATTGCAAAGTGTAGTACAATCATCTATAAAACCGGTGCAATAAATGCCCGATAAGCATAAACATTAGTTCTCGTAATGGTCGGCATTAGAAGTAGTTGCGCCGAATGAGTTAATATAGGGGAAACACGGGAAAATCTCTTTTTATTTGCGCTCGCATTACGTCCGACTTATTTTCGTGAGTCCGACGGGGTCCTAACAAATTTATTTGGGAGTAGATTCGGGATATCCGATGTGTTATCGTCTCATGTTTCCGTGTGCTTGTGCGGGTTTTTGAAGGTCGTTCTGCCAATTAAATCTTGCAATAAAACAGTTACGATCCAGTCCCGATAATATACCTATTAAAACTGTGAAATGGTATTCTCATAACCGTCAAACCAATGTTAAGCGAATCGCGCTTTGCGGGATTGGTGCAAACTCCAAAAGTCTGTTTGTGATATCAAGACGATTCACATATAATTCAATTAAAGTAAAATAAAAGTGTAAGTTAATTATGAGTATTGGTAATCTAGCGGGAGAATTTTCAAAGTAACATTACTATATTTTTAGTCCTTTTTACGAATTAAAAATGTTTTTTGAATATTTTTAAATTTATTTTTTGTCTGATCCTTACGCTATTTTGGGTCTATCACAGCATCAAATTATTCAATTAGAATCGACTCGTTTACCTGTACAAAAATACTTTGTAAGTATTTTTAAAATTTGACAAAATTTCTCTCAAAGTATCAATAAATCAGGTACATCAAAATAAATATTTTATTATTCAAGTAGCAACCCTACAACACGTAACGTGTATAAAGCGAATTCTTGACTTAGAAGTTTGATAAGTGCTCGCTAAGTTCTGAGACTGTGGCGCGAGATTATGAAGCAGTTTCCCCACTGACGGCTAATTTACCTGTTCAACTTATTGTTTTATTCGTTCGCAGCAACTACCAATCACAGCATAAAGTGTTTATTTAGAAACTTGTTCTTGTTGAAAATGAAGTACTGTTTTTTAATTACTTAAAATTTATTACTATGTATTATGGCATTGTTAAGGTAAGTAAAATCAAGTATTAAACAGTAGATATATTTTACAAAAGATGAGATCATTATAATTTATTTAACTAATTAGGGACTCAAGAGTAAAAATTCAACTTAGTTCTTATTTACCCCATTTTAAAATAGATAAGTTGGCTAATCTGAGTAAAAACGTTAATCGTAATGCAGAAAAGTTAAATGTTATATATCGCTGAAATGTTTTTCGCTTACCACAAAACATTAAAATAAATTCAAGCGAATCGAATTCAAACGTCGATGTGAAAAGCAACAGACATGTTGAAATATGGGTAATTAAATCCGCAATCGCAACACGCTCGCTACGTACTCACCTACGCTCGTAATTAAACCACTAAATTCGCGAGCTGAACGCCGACGCGCTAATATAATAAAGCCAGTATAAACCGCCCTAAACCGGTTTAATATCAAGAGCGCGTTGGATGGCTCAACTTTTCGCCGCGGCGGGGAGCATTACAACTTACAACCGGGCCGGATTAGCGTGGGTGTGTACTCGGCTTAATACTAGTTTCTTTGTTTGCACACAACTTTGCCACTTTGCTAAGATTATAACTTCTATCCGGATTGAAAAGTATCGCTCAAGGGAGAACGTCTTCGCATCTATGTAGATCTTGTGTTGTTGTCATTATGTACTCTGCGCAGACATGCCCAAGGGAACGCTTGAGCTGTGTGCACACTGTGCTGTACTTAAGTAAATACTGGTTGCCTAAAGCCTTGTACTGTAGTTTTTACTTTATGCTCTGTGCAACATTTCAGCAAAAAGTAGAAAGTTTGCCTAAGGTAACAGAACAATCTAGGACAGTCAATAAAAATAAACTTCCACAGACTCAATAAAATTTAAAAACCACTATGTAGGTAGTCCAGCATTGTTTAAAATAAACGCCTATAAAAAATAACGACACGACCGTAAAATACAAATTCAGAGAAATGGCACTGTGTAATGGTGTAAAAACGTGACAAAACTAATTCTATCGCTAAAACGTCCACTTTGATCGGGCTGTCTCACATAAAGTGGTCCCAACAAATTGAATCTGAAACCTGTGACTCGCGACCCGTAGCTCTATAAAAGCCTCCTTTATGTGTTTATCGCGATTTGGACTTCGACCGCCCTTTTGTGATATCTCTTGGAATAATATAGAAAACAGATATTTCCCATTATTCCATTATACTATAGAAAACAGTATTAAATTTTTACACGATTTCTCCATAAATTTTATTATTTAATTTTAGTTAATTTAATTTTAGGTAAAAGCCCATAAGAATAATAAATTGATTTTTAACTTTAATCAATTGCTAAAAATAAACATATTTTCATGACACTAAAATATGTTATATAAGAATAATTAATTGCATTTTGATAGAATTGTCAAAGATTAAAAAAAAAATTCAATCCAATTCTTTTCACTTATTAACTAATAAATTGTTCGTTATCTATTTAATTATAAACTCATTAAACAACTTTTCGCAAAATCCAAGCTCCGAAAGTTTCGCAGTCTTTTCGCAGGCAATGTACTAATTAGGTTCATTGTACTCAGCCAACCTATTTCCGTATACAAGGAAAGAGTCGCCGCACTCTACAGTTTCGCAATTACGAGAAACAAACAGGACCAATTTGCTTAATGGCCGCCTACGTTCTCAAATTATAATATTTTATACTGGCTGCCAAATATTGAGAGCATACCGTGTCACTGCACCGTCGCAGAACCAATAAAAATACCTAAGTACAGTTGTTTAAAAGCCGGCCGCTCGAACTGTGCTTTTATTCTCTGCTCTGCTGCCCATGGATACCCCATGCGGCACTGGTTACTTAAAATCAGGTAATATGTCTTCGCGTTTACCCCTTACTATAAACAACAACTTATCTTGTCTGTAAGCTTTGGAGTAAGAATGAGAACTACGTTGAAAAAGTGCAGTTTTACACGCATAGCTTCGTCGGTTAGCTGCGTATCTACATAACGTACCATGCAAATATTTTCCCTTTTCACTTAGGTTAGGGACAGAAGTTACAGGAATTCTTGCCTTATGTTAAAACTGCAGGAATAAAGCAATAAACTGCATACAAGCCAAGTCGAGGTTACATTGAAAAAACATACCGGTTGTCTGTAAAGTCGGTTTACTGACGATAGTTGAACGTGACAAGTCAACAACAACAACAACAACAAAAAAAAAAATAATAATAATGAGGTAAAGGCAATGCGAGCTAACGCTGGTACTTGGTAACGGTACTTGGTAACGATAACGGGTAACAGGTAACGCATGAGTCATGTTTTTTCGTGCGTGCAGCCGGCTCCATCGATTTATAAGACGTTATCACGTCAAAAAACAAACTATTTTGGTACAAATCGTAGTAAAAACCGCATGATATGAAAAACACTAGCGCTCTACTATAAAAACTGAAACAGCGCGTTACAGTATTCTCTTTCGCATACCTTGTACAAAATGTTGCAATTATTTTCTTAAAACACGACAACGTAAAGGTATCCCCTTTAATCTCCCGGGTGCTGTAGTAACATAACTTTGTTGGAGTTTATGATTGCAGTATCGTATGCGTTTTGTTCGGGTTTATAGCATATGGTCCGCCCACTTGTGCCAGAAATGAGATTCGTTATTTCCAGATGTTTGCATTCGCATTCTTTTGTTTTAAAATATTCCTGTAAAAACATACGTAAAAACTTTTGTCGTTCATTCCGTTTCGTGTATTGTTTTGTATTAAAATTTCATATGTGTTATTGATTGTATTGTAGGTTCATGGTGGAAATTCATGTTCCACAGTAATAACACACAGGACATCTTGCACTGTTTCCACTTCAATAAGTATTTTACATTCAAAGTCACCATCAGGTGTAGGATTTTGTCGAAACCGGTAGTGTAATAATATTAAAATTAATATAAAATACTTATTAAAGTGGAAATAGTGCAACAAGTCTTGTGTGTTATTACTGTTAAAACTTTATGTAATCGATCGGTTTTTTGTTGTGTGTTTTGTGTAAATATCATCATGATCTGTCATGGCGTTATTCTACTGCTGAGTATTTGTACAACAATCAATTCTACTGTGTAAATAAAATTTCAACATTCACTCATACTCAATGTTAAAGGGCAAATCATTTACGGCTATTACCAATATAAATAAAACTTCACAAACTAAACACAATATTAAAACTAAGTACACAGTAGAAAGTACTATCAGGAAATCTAATTCATAAACAGGTTCACTGTTGTTATAGTTTGTTCATATTGCGTTGTTAGTATGATATTAAACTGATGTGTCATTGACGGTTGTATTGTGACTGCATAAATAAATTATGAGAACCTGCTTACGAATTAGATTCCATGATAGTATACAATTAAACCATACAGAACTCCAAGAAATGAAAGTCTTAAAGTTACTGGCAGGCAGAAATGAAAACAAATGTAAAACCCGTGTTCTAACAGCTTTATTATAAAAAGGAATAATATGTTTGTTTGTATGTTTATTTGCATCGAATAGTAAGACAGATTTTAATGAAATTTGGCACAGATAGAGAGTAGACCACGGTCTACTTTTTATCGCGACAAAACGCACGGTTCCTGTGGGATTTCCTTTTGCACGTACGAAGTCGCGGGCAACATCTTGTAGTTAGCGTAAACAAAATTAAAAATTTTAAGTAACCCTCGAAATGTCAAACTGTGAGCGAGCTGATGTAAATTATATACCTAAGAACATTCAGATGGATCTCGATCAAGTCAGCTTTCAAATAAAAAAATCGCATCCTAATTGGACCTTTCATTTAGGAGCTATGATGCCAAGGACACACAAACACAGACAGACATCAGCAAAATACCCCTCTTTTTGCGTCGGGGGTTAAAAGTAAATTGAATGAGAACGTGTCGTGGGACAATTTTCATATCTCTCCCGGCGGCGGCTATACATTACCAGGATGACAGTCCTCTATCTCGCCCGTTTCTTTCCTTTTGTACCTTAGGCCGTTAAACATTGAACCGGGGTACGAATTAATCTTGCCAACAATAGAGTATAAGTGGCGTTTTTTCGGATTGTGAGTTATGGTGTTGGTATTATTATATTAACGGAAACTTTCGTGTCCCATGATATTTTTAGAGGGACTACATTAATATCTCCTCAGCCACCATTGTCTAGTGCTTAGAGCTTGGATCTTGACTTGGAGGTCGTGGGTTCGATTCCCGCATTGGAACAACAAAAAATGTTGTTTCCATGTTTCGTTAGGACAATGCAGGTTGATCTCCTGATTGTCTGACAAGAAAGATGATCCATGCATCGGATGGGCATGTAAAAAGTTGGACCTGCGCCTCACCTCTCGCCAGTCGTGTCGGTTATCCGTCCCACTAGGTTCTGAGAGTAAAGGAAGAGAGTGTGCTCTTGTGTACTGCGCACAAACTTGGCGACTATTAAAATTACTCCTGCGTAACTGGTCTGATTTAATGAAACCGACCACCGTCAGCGGTGTGAGTTATATATATTAATATCATAGAAGAAGCTATGATTAAAATTTTAAAGAAATGTTGATACATCGTCTAAATTCATGATGTTAGAATCAATGCTATAACTTTGTTTTTTAATTAGTTTAACAATTTATCCGGTAAAATGTAATATTACACGTTTAACTAGGTCAATGGGCTTAGGATAGTCTTACGCTTACAAGTTTAATAAAGAACCAGTTTTAATAAAGTTGGCAACACAAGAAAAGAATATTAAAAGGAGTGTGAATCATCATCAGCTAGGCGACATGCCTATACGTCATAGTGATAGAGAGTCACAAATATTGAATGCTACTATTGGACTGAGATGGCAGGCCCGCCGAATTAGCCTCATATTCTTACTGATAAAGTGTAACAATGAACGTATGTATATCCGCTACTTTATACCGTGGGCCAATTTTTATTCTTTAGCGCCTTTAATATTTATTTAATAGGCACGGACCTTTTTGCCACTTGAAATCACAATGTAATAACGACTATTAAGAATGATACAAAAAACGACCTTATCACCTTGACAATAATGTAGAATTTTGTAATTACACATTGTGACTGTTATGACTGTTACATATTGTGACTAGCTAGCCGGGCCTTAGGTTTGCGAGCGGTGGGACGGAAGAGCGCTTGATGTTATTACTCAGTACGGAGCCGGACTTCGCGGCGGCAACACTGCGAGCAGCAAGCAAAGCTCCCCTCACCCCTGTCCCTACCTAAGGCGTGGCCAACTAGTTCCGCGCGCACTATATATACTTAGTTCAACTATTTGTTTTGTATAATATAATATATTATAACTATACAGATAAACAAAATTGAAGTGTCTATTTGTAATTTCAAATTAACAGCATTTAAAAGTATGATCGGTACTTACAATAAAATATAAATTGTCCTCTTCACCTCTTAAGTTTTTTTATTCTGTTTTTAGTATTATTTTGTTATAGCGGCAACGATCATCATCTGTCAAAAATTTAACTCTCTAGCTGTTCGGTTCGTTCGTTCGTTCGCACGGTTCACGAATTTTATAGTTTTTACCCTTTGGGTACCGAACCCTAAAAACCTAAGAGCAGCGCAGTTATAAACACCACGTGACGTAGTGGGCGTACTTTAAAAAAAATAATAACTCTTTCAAAGTTTCACAACTTGGGAAGTCGAGAAAGTTGGCTGGCAAAGTTTTGTGCCAGATTTATATTAAAAGCAATAGAAAAATTAACCCGGGCATTACAACTCTACTAATATGGAGATGTCATTAGCAAAAGTTATCCCATATGGGAAGTTTTATTAGCTGTTTCGGTCGAAAAACAAGTTGTAACGCTTCGCCGTACCGAAACAGAGTTATGCTAAATCCTCATCTAATTAACGCCATCAGCCTAATTGCTATTCCGTTTATGCGGTGTGATATATTAACTGGGGGATATAATCTTAGCGGACACAAGCGAGGTGTAGTAATGTAGTTTCTAGAGTATATGAACACGAATTCAAGTTTCTGGCTTAATATAGTTACTTGTTTTTTGCGATGCATACCTACGGCAATCTTTTAAGCAACGCTGAATACGCTTGAAATTCACATACATAATAATTAAATATAAACCCAAAATAAAATAAAAGGAAACAATCATATTCTGATTTAATATTTCGGGCAAGTAATTCTGTTTCGTTAAGAGTGAAGTTGAGAATTTAAATGAGCCCCCAATGAGAAAACAATGACGGCGGATGTGGGAACGAGCCAGCTTTTTGTTATTAATTATTTGATTTCCTTACCCTCAACGATTTAAAATTTCAATTATTTTAGGTGTTCCGTGTTATGAAACAATTATTTCATAAAATAACACTTGTTTTTTGGTATTCAAAAAATAAGGTACTATAACGTGGGAGAACCATGCTCCGGCACGAATGGGCTGGCTCGACTGGATAACGGATAGCATGGCCTCACAGAAAACCGGCCTGAAATAACGCTTGCGTTGTGTTTCGCCGAGTAAGTGAGGTTACCCGAGGCTCAAGGGGGGTTTGGGATTTGTAAGGGCCAGGAACGCAAGTGCGCAGCGAAATTAGGTTCAAGTGTAACTCTTCTGGTGTTGCGAGTGTCCATGGGTGGCGTTAATTGCTTACCATCAGGCAATCCATCTGCTCCTTTCCTGGTCGATTTAATTAAAAAACCTTCATTAAGAAGAATTCAATAAGTATTGTAGAAGGACCCAAGTATATTTGTTTAAGGAATTTTAATTATATCAATTAATTACTTTAATAAACACGCAATAGTTCACAAAGCAAACATTTATTCGTAAATTGACATACAATGGAACTATCGCAACGTTAGATCAGCGGAACCATCAACCCCACGAAAGTGTACGATTCTGTTATTATTATACCAAAACATTAATAGCTTACGCTTAAAGACGCAAACTTTTCCTATTATTTAAACATGAAACAGCACAAAGAAAACCGAAGAAACTTTTGACCGAGCGTAATCAATAACCCCCTCGCGTGCTGTCTCAACTTGCATCCTAATTCATGAACTCTAAACTAAGATCATAAAGTATGAAATATTTTCCACAGTTTCATACCAGTTTTTTTTAAATATTATTTCACTCGATTTTTGTAACAAAAGCAGACATAGTTACGGTAGTCGTTTCTCACCTCAATTTCCTTCGTTTTACATAAATTCGATAACGTCTGGCAACACTCCAAATATCGGATCGGTGGCGTTGTGAGGTTTTCAATGTTCTATTTGTTTCTGCATAGCGCTGTCGCTTATTGCATTAGGTAGTTGGAAAGAGACGGCAACTGGATTTTCCCTGGAGACTATTAAATTATACAAATGAGGCGAATCACGAAACTATACGGGATTTTATGAACTTTTTTGTTTTTGTTGTCATAATGATGCTCAAATGCATATTATGATGGAATTGTTTATAGTGTGTAACAAATATAAGTTGCTTGTTATTAGGAAGCATTTCTTAATACGTGGTGTATTTAAATTTGTAAAATATACCTACTTGCAGTTTTTGATTTGAACTGCTCGATTTGAACAGGTAAACCTGAACGCAATCAATTATTTCGATAAGTTTCATAAGAAAAAAAATACGTGTGGCACTCGGGGACTGCCGCGGTAAAGCTATTGCATAGTAAGTCTACACGCATACGTCTAGTCGCACGCACACAAACACCGTACCGAAGTCTGCCGAACTGAAACGACATTAGACGATGCACGGCTTTCAACGACGCTCCGCTGTGCCGGTCGGAATGGGGGGTGTTAAGTTTATTTTCGTTACGGAATTTCTTGATTCGGTCACCGCGCTCAAAGCCCGCGATAAAATCTATGCAATAGCTTAATAACATTAAAATTATTTATACCTTTTAATTAGGTATGACTAAAAAAATTGTTTTTTTTTTGTTCGCCTTTTAGGTATTAATTAGCACTTAATTTTAAACAATTATTAACAAATGTAACTACAGTCTGAAAGTCAGTATGCGGTAATCTTATAAAACTAAATATTAAACCTACATCGTACAAATAAACTTTATGAAACTTAAACAATTCTACACCAAGGGCTCTACACCGAACACACTCCACAAACATAATATGATGGACATCCTCGGTAACACCACATATTTCACAAGTCGGAGACGCTATCTTTCGCATTAAGAGTCCAAAATTGTTCAATGGAATGATACTGATGATAAAAAAAATTGAACGTTAAATAATCCATAAACCACCGACTTACAGTCACAAATTAATAAGTCAAACTTTTTCACAAAGCCAAGAACACTTCGCTCTAGGTATCCATATTCATGAGGTCGACTCTATCTCGTGCTTCACTCGATATTACGTTTTATTCAATTAATTCGCGATATCGATGTTGAATCTATTCTGCCTTCGACCACTCAACGCTTCCTTTTAAAAGGTTTCCCGGGGTATGAATATTCCAAGTACTTGAGCTAACAAGTTTGATGGGAAGGATTTGAACTCCGCAGTCCTTACTGCTTAACTGCAAGGAATACAAAAAATCAAGAGTAGGTAGATTCTATTCAAGCTTATTTTGCTTCCAATCCTCAGTGATTTCTTCTCTTTTATTTATCTTTTTTTTATTTATATTGATTTTTTACTTATCATTATAATTTTATTGCGATTTGTATTCCCTCCCAAGTTTCATATTTCTTTTCGAATACTTATCTAAACTTACTCTAGAATCTACGTAGATACGAGATAACAAAGAAATACAAGGTACTATACTATTACTGTACTATATTATTACAAGATAACTTTTTTATGTTCTCATTGTTCTTATGTTATGTAGAGGGTATACCATTTTTAAAGTAAACAGTTCAAAACACAAGAATTAAATAGCACAGTTAATATTTCAAATTTAATGGTGAGCAGAAAAAATCCTCGATTTTTTATGAAAAAAGTCAGACGTTGCGTGCTGAATCTCTTTGGCTTTTAGTTATTTTGCATGCTCTACGAAATTACAATAAAAAGAAAACAACTCATTTAAATGATTTACGGTCTTTTGATTATTTGAAGATTATACAGCGTTTATTTTTCATTCAATGTTAGTTTGGAGCACGCACATGTTTAAATAACTAAGTTAAATGAAAGTTTTATGGTTTAACAAAATTTCACTGACTATTTTGTTCTTTCTGAGCCGTAAAATAGATTTTTGGGACAACAGATATTATAATATTTATGAACATAATATTGAAGTGTTTGTTTGTAATTTGAAAAAATTTTTACTAAACGTTTAAATAAAAAAAAAACGTTTAAATCAAATTTAATAGTATACCTACATAATATTATGTTTGGTATGACTACAAAAACCTTTTTATGGCTAGACAAATTTTGAATGGATTTTCAGTGGCAGATAAATGATGTAATGTAGTTTAACAGGCTACTTTTATTTTATGGTAAAAAATAGGTTTCTTTTTCCATTCGCAGACAAACAGCTAGTAACATTAATCCGTGTCCAATTTAACAACGCGTTCAGGGTGCTGTTGGCACTGCCTCGACGTTACAGCGCGTCAGGGATGTTTGCGAAGGCGCGTGTGGACTGCTTTTACGCTACAATGCGAAAAAGGTTCGCATCGCTGATACGTAGGGTGAGAAGCAGTACCAATAGAAACTAGATATGTTTGCTAGAAGACTTTACTGTCTGTATGTTAGTCGCTGTGATGCTGTGTCACATGGGATGGTGTACTATTGAGATGACTCTCACTATTATATTATAAACTATATAATAAATATTATTATAGTTTATAGTGCATTATAAACTATAATAATATTTTCATTCTATTTATTTTTGTTGCAATTTTAAAATTTATACTACTATTTAAGATACCTGTAACTAGCTTGTGGACCGAAGTCTGAAATAAATATTTTATTATTAAATATAGTTCTCAGAAGCTCTTACAATATAGCTAATGGTCTCAAGTTACTATCTCGATATTTTTTTGAGCCTTTTTATTGAGTCCCTCAATTGACCAAGAGACAATAAGGAAAAGCTCTAGATATCATTATCCCTAGAAATTATTTAATGAATCAAAACTGAAGAATGAAGGACTAAGGAATATAATTCCCCACACGACCCAACATTAGAACCAAATAAAAGGATTTTTTCTCCATAAAGGCGGCCGTTTTCCTTATAACTTTTGTACTCGCAAGTCAAGTGTAACACATAATACAATTTTTATATAAAGGAGTATTATTTTAGGTGTAACTTGTGTTTCTTTTTAAAATCAGTTTATGCGTTCAACAATAATAATTAGTACCTGGGTAAGTAAGTGGGTGGGAGCTTTGCTCAGTGTTCTGATAAATTGAAAAAAAAAAATCACAAAAATATTTATCTGACTGAGATTCGAACCCGAATTTTTCTGGTTCTGGAACCCGAAAACTGGTTCTCATGGTATTTCATGGTAATACTTGAAGCCATTTTCGAGATACCAGTTATATATATACAAGATTGTCTCGTTTAAAGTATAAGATTGCTTAATTTAGACGTGAATGTTAATCAATTGTGGCACTTGCTGTGTAGTGATTTTCTTTAGTTGTAGCTACATAGCACGCATAAGCCATCACTATCACTACATAATATAAAACAAAGTCGCTTTTTCTGTCCGTCCCTATGTATGCCTAGAACTTTTAAACTACGCAATTGATTTTGATGCGGGTTTTTTAATAGATAGAGTGATTCAAGAGGAAGGGTTTATATGTATGTAAGATATATAATATACTAGAGAAACACTGATAATTTTGAAGGTTTCTAATGTCGTAAATAAACACATTTTTTTGCACTTACATTGCAAATACTGGCTGAACTCTACGAGAGAGATCCAAATAATGTACTACAGTATTAACACTAGTACACCATAAAAAGGTCCACAAAAAAGGTACATAGCGGTTAGACCGGCTGAAGGGCCGGTGGCGTACACAGTATGATCCTTATCAAATTAAATACGTTACTCACTTTAAGCATTTTATACACATTATAGTAGCCCTTTAAACCATATAGTATAAATTAATATATTTAGAAGATACCTGAAATTTCCATTCAAGCGCGAAAAATATATTATATCAAGCGGTCTCGCACGTCGCGTCGAGGTGATAGGGTTTTTACCCATTGGGTACGAAACCCTAAATAACATTTTCAATATTGTATAGTAAAAGTAAATTGCAGTGAGTAGAGTTATTTGCTCAAGAAGTTTTTTCTCCAATAACACTATTCAACGCGGGCGAAACCGCGGGGAAAGGCTAGTACATAAAAAACCATAAGCCATAAATAAAATCAAGAATTTTAGTGACTACAGAAATACAACATGTACCTAAGGAATTATTGACACATAAGAGCGCCTTCCACACACAAATACAAGTTTCGAACCGCGAAACAGTACGCGCCGTTCCAATCCTCTCGCCTCGTTCCGAAACAAACACGTGTAAATGCGCAGGGCTGACAAAAGAATCTGGCATGTTTTATCCGCGCACTCGCCTAAATATATAAAATAAGCCGGCAGTCCAAACTGTTGACGTAGCTTTAGTCGTTATTAGCACGACAGTTCGAACTGTAGGTCTAAGCCGTATATATCCCTCCGCAGTTTGGAATGCAGTCCGATGGTAATCCGAACTTTACGTGTGGGGGTCGCTAATATTATAATGACAGCTTGTGTCGTACAATGAAAATCTGTATACTGGTGAAATTATTAGTATTTAGTAGTAAAATAAAATTAACGCACTCCGGAAACAATGCTGTTAGAGGCTTGACATGAACAAAAAAGCTGAACATTTATTACAAATTTTCTCCAATAAAAATATTTAACAAACTTGTTATAACTTTCCTTTGAAAACTTCGAACTACTTTCGAAAGCCAACACTTATTTGTTTCAACATAACGAAAAAGGTTATTTTCCTTTGTGGAAAAATACAGTCTCGGTCGGTGCTGCGGGTGACCGCAAACGGCCATGTCATTTCTCGCTTAGTAGTTATTTTTGTATATTTTTTAACTTACTTTTTAAAAATCTTACACTAGAAGCATTTATTTTTACCGTGTCAGTGCGAAACTTCAATTGGCAATAAGAGAAACCTCATAGACATTTATGCGATCTTTTTTTTGCTTTTAGTCTTTATAATATAGTTTTTAATACACTTTGACAGTGAATAAGACCGTTGAATTGGAACAATCTGTATTTTGCGGTAAACACATTATAAGTGCTATTATTGAAAATCTGTACACAACACGATTACGCGTCATCGTAATATTAAAATATAAGCTAACAACAAAACAACATTTTAAGTTCTTTATATACCAAAATGACCTCTATCTATTATCAGAAAAATCTTCTCCTGTTAAGTGAAGTATAAAAATCAGAATCATTTAAATCAGGTGATTCGATCCGATCTTCTTATATTATTGGGTATTCTCTATTTTTTATTATCTGTGCGTACAAGCTGAACCATTCTCGTGATCCTTATAAAGAGAAATATCCAGGGATTATTTCTCGGAAGACTACTAATTTAAAAAAATCATATTCTGAAGAAACGAACCCAAGAAAATAAATATTCTCGAGAGTAGGTTATGAAAATTCCTTGTTTTTGAATTATTCATTTAGCCCAGTTATTTGGTCAAGAAAAGGTGCGTTACCTGGAAAGTTTTCCGAGAGTTGAGTTTTTAAAAATTGGTAGTTTGATAGACTTTGATGACCTCTTTTCGAATTTCAACTTTGCCATATCGTAATTGGCATACGAAAAAAAGCACTTTAACAGTTTCTGATGCGTCGATACTAGGCGCCATGTTTGCGAAGCTCAGAAAGCAGAAACTATTGATCTTACAAAAACATCGGTTTGACATAATTTAGTGTTTTTATTTAGTTTAATCACGTAACATATATTCTTATCGTAAAATGAATCGGAAAGGAGATAGCACAAAAAACCATTTTAATTTGCTTTTTATCAAGAAGGCGGCGCGGTGCGGCGAAGTTAAGTTACGAGGTGGCAAAGTTGGAATTCGGCAATAGGTCATCAAAATCTATAAAATTATCAATTTTAAAGACTCCTTGAAAAAATTCCAAATAAGCCTACTTAAATTACTTGGGTAATTGTGGAAAATATGAAAGCTGTCTTTTATTTAGATATAATTTGTGTAACTGACATAACATTTTTATTAATCTTGGAAATTAGGTTAGTCTCTGAGTTTATAGTAAATGATTTGCCTAAACGCGGAGCTAAGTTTTATAATAATTTTCAGCTTGTGATAAATCTTCGATACCCTTAGGTTAAATAAAGGTTTCTATGCGATGAAAGATGATGCCAACAACTAAAACATAGTTTAACCTCAATCGTTTTAACAAATAGGTAACATGATACACTGCTTAATATGTACGTAATATTGAACAACAGTTGATACACTAAAGCCTAGACGCAGCTACACTTAGTGAAAACTTTTAATTGGAACAGAATCCGCGCACCGAAGGCGTTTTAATTAGGAAAATTTCCTATGAACGAGTATCGCGGACGCGATATAATATCTATGCAAATTGCGCCTTTAACTTCGCATAACGTAATCCAAGATGTTACTTTAGACGTTGAGAATGGTTTATCCAACGGTAATAAACAACTAATGGCCCGAGTTCGCCTTACACTGAAGTAGTGTTGACAAAAAGTGTTAATTTTGACAATTTCACGGGGTTACTTTTTATAATCTCTGTTATTCCTTTTCTGCTGACTTTGACCTATTTATATTAGCTTTCTAGCGCATATCCGGTCAAAGTATGAAGTTGGATCTTTGAAGAAAAAAAATCTCCATAGGAGTACATTTTATTTTTTAGAAAACTTTGAAAGTGCTAAAGGGGTAAGTTTTGACATGAAATTGGCTCACATTTAAGTTAGATTTACGAGGACAGTTTTAGTGTGAAACGTAGAATCCCGTAGAATTTATTATGTTATACAAAATTGTAAAATAAAATATAGGCAGCAGAGGCCTTACGAGCCACCGTGTGCTCAGTAGTTTATATTAAAATACATGTTGAAATTACTTAATTTTGCTAAATTTGCTAAAACTAGCTGACCAGATGAACTTCGTATCGCCATATTTTTTTGCCGTCAATTAACTATCATTTTTTATTTACATTTTACAACGAACACATAAAATAAAGACTTATCTATTTTGGTGCAGTCGTTTGGAAGTTATGCCCGAATTACCGAAATGTTTGTAACATTGAGGTAATTCATTTTTTTTTATATAAATCAATATTATAATAGCCACATAGATAGAAGTCATCGATGAACGATGAATAATAACATGATTATGATCAATATCCACAAAGTATATATTTATCACCACTACAACAATGCTCAAGTTCTCTGTTAGTGTAGCCCCAGCAATAGGGTTTGTCCACATGCCCACGTCACGACGTCGTCAAGGTGAAACGGCACGGTGTTGCTGCGTCGTTCTAGTTCAGAGTACTTAGTTTTTAAGCCCACGTGAATTTGCACGTTATGTCAACGCACCGTGCCGCGACACCGCACGCACCGTTTCGCAGTGACGACGTCGCGTCGTGACGTGGACATATTGTCGACAAGCCGTTAGGAATACGTGACAAACAAATGCAAGCTGTTATCAAATTAAGAGTGTAACCTCAGGCTCTATTGTCAAACGGGCCGCGTGAGACAAGGACCCACCCCGTCGGCCTTAACTCTTTAATCAATTTATATAATATTGTACATTGTGCAATGTACAATGTACATAACATATTTACAATATGTACGGTAAAGTGATTATGACCGTTATAATACGTCAATACAAAGTTACAATTGTAAATCTTGTTTGAATTATTGAAATAGTTTTTACATCATGTCCATAAAAATTATTAAAAAATAAAATTATTGGTTTTTAATAAATAACAGGAATAAATATTCATAATATATAAATGTAAATAATTTGCGTTCCAATATTCACGTTAATTTAAAATTAGAGAAAGATATTTTATACTATATGACTTATTTCGATACCAAACACATTGTAAATACCACATACACTGTAAATATTACCTGTATCTACTTCAAAGCTTTGAATATAATAAAAATTTTGTTTAAAATATTTATTCGATAGGAATACTTAGATCGCTTTATTGAAAATGTGTTATAATAAAAATTCTTCGTTGAACTTGCAACGAGCAAGCAACGTGTCTTTTTGCTCTGCACAAATTAAAAGCTAAACTTTGCTGTACAGTTAATATTATTTACCCCTAAATATATTTATATAATCTTTTTGTTTAACAAAATGGATTGTAATTCCATGTCTCGCTAAATCTCGAGAACGACTAGACAGATTTGGCTACAAAATTAGTCTTGAAATTGTTGTAGTTAGTTCAGAGAAGTTCAGAGTGGTATCAGAGAAGGTTTAAACGGTGAGAAATATTAGAAACATTGCGGGAAAAGTAATAAAAAGGACAATTAAATTTTCCCCAACTAGTTCGTAATAAATTGCATAGGCGCTCTATACATAAATCTACAATCTAAAAAAAGTCGGACTCAGACTATTTTCAGCGCGCCAACCTACGTTACGCAAGCCCTGAGAACTTTGCGATACCATCACGTTCGATATTATTGTTGCATGTTCACTTATTGGAAAAAAGGCTTATATTTATACTTCGGCCGAGATCCGGTCCAATATTCGCCTATACAAATATTTAATATCGCTATTGCTGACAGATTGTGCGGACCAATGTAACGTGCAAATTTACTATTGATGATTCCGTTATGTCGTAACTTGTTTATCTCGTCATTCTCTTTGTTGTGTCTTTATGGACGTTTTAAACTGTTTTAGTATAACGAAGGACAGTTAATACTGCTTGCTTCAGCTCTGTTCTAATCTAAAAACAATGCGAATATTTTTATAACCTAATTAATAATTGTGAACCGCAGGCCTAAAATGGCCGCTTTCGGTTGTTATATGGTCACGGTTATATAATTTTTTAATGTGGCAACTTAACCGACAAATATGAATCTGTTAATGAAATGAATTGCTGTAATGTGGCTATAAAACGCAACAATATTACGAACTTTTAGCAAAATTGCAAGGAATGCTGCAAATGATTTACTTCTAGCAATACTGCACGATGTGGCCCGTTTTAGTGTACAACCATTTGTTGCACGATTACAATATGACCGGCGATATCGTAGGTGAAATTATATAATTGAGGTACATTACTAACAAATTTACAAAAATATGGTAATATAGGTATTTTATAATGTGGAAATGAACACACTCCATAATATCATCGGTTATTATTATTTAGATCGTTTTTTTTTTTTCAAACAAATGAAAAAGACATTGCCGCCCCGACAAATTTAGCGCTAGGATCAGTTCACACCGCGACGATATGCTACACGATGATGCATTTATAAGATAGCTATACAAAATTGAAATTTATTCACTACACAAAAAGATACGCGTTACATATGACATCAGTCATACACTGCACATGCGCTGTGCAGCGCAGTACAATTAGACATTCAAACTTTTACAATGAGGGGTCAATTCATACTCAAAAGTAATGATAAGTAATGACATGGCGCTGCATTTTTAAGATAGCTATTCAAAATTGATCTTTATTCATTACACAAGAAGAAACACGTTTTATTGTAAGAGCTCGAATGTCTAGTTGCACCGCGCTGAACAGCGCATGCGCAGTGTATGAGTTATGACTGACGTCATATTATGAAACTTGTACCTTTTAGTGTTGTGAATAAAGTCCAATTTTCAATAGCTATCTTAGAATGCAACGCCGTGTAGCGTAGCGTATCGTCGCGGTGAGAACTGACCCTACAACGTGTGTCTTCTTGCGTATGAATTAAGTTCAAATTTGAATAGAGTTATATGAAAAATGTAGTGCCGCGTCTCGTATCATTTCCTTTCAGTGTGAATGGTGCCTTAGCGGTAATTTCTTGAGGCAACTATGGGGAGCAATCAACTTACTTGCTGAACAGCTGAAACCCGTCTCAGCAACACTCGAGCACCTCATTCGACTTTTTGAAATACACCACTAACGAGGTACTCTAAGCTGTTGCATTCACGAACGGAATGGGAAAAAACAGCAGGAGACAAGACAAAGTGAAACTCAATGTTCGCATTCAATGTTTCCAGTTATAGTTTCTTTATGGCCCCGCTAAGGATAAAACACTGCATTCAGACGCAAAAGTTGTGGCTTGTGAACGAGTTTAGCGTTTTATAATTTTAACCAATTAGGATACAGTCTACACCTAAAAAGTTTCAACAAATATGAGGAGTTTATTATTTATTATCAGTTTATTATTTAGTATATTATCTCTTTTTGTGCGTTTAAAATAAAAATAATAACCTAAGTAGAATGTAATAAATTATACTATAGTTTTTATTACATTATTTTACACGCTAAAACTGCGAAGATACTATGATATTTGATGATCGATAAAAATTTGGTATGGTAGTAGTTTAGGCTCTGGATTAAAACATAGTCTACTTTTGACGTGATAACGTCTTATAAATCGATGGAGTCGGCTGCACGCACGAAAAACATGACTCATGCGTTACCTGTTACCCGTTATCGTTACCAAGTACCTTTACCAAGTACCGTTACCAAGTAACAGCGTTAGCTCGCATTGCCTTTACCTCATTATTATTATTATTATTATTGTTGTTGTTGTTGTTGTTGTGCTTGTTGTTGTTGTTGCTGTTGTTGTTGTTGTTGTTGTTGACGTTGTCACGTTTAACTATCGTCAGTAAACCGACTTTACAGACAACCGGTATGTTTTTTATCCCGAAAAAGTACAGTACCTATTCCCGTGGCATACAAACCGTATAGCAAGCGATATTTTATCTTAGCAAAAATAATATAGTGCGTTCGCCGTCTGTAATGACCCTTATACCTTCTTTGGTTTACGTATTTTGAAAACAAAAGTGTGACAGTACAAAAGTGTAGTATTTAAAGGCATAAATCAGATTTTAGGACACATTCACGCGACTAGCACGTTTTAAATCAATGTATCAATAAAACGATATCGCAGCGGCAACGAGAGCATAAAACTAAGGTGCCAGATGGGCCGACGACATTATGACGATTACGGTCCACATTCTCTTGGCGCGCGGCCGAGGAAGGTGAAAGAAAATGGTACCATTCTCTGCTTTATAGTACAGTCGGACGCGAAAATGTTGGAGAATATTAGGAAATTATGTTCAGTCCACGAAAGAGCTTTTTTGAATATTATGTTTGGTACTTGTACACTCTTATAGAATATAATATTTTTATTGAATACAATTTTATAAAAAACTGCAACCCTACTACGTAAATCATATACCCAGGCTATTATTACGAATCTATTGACACCTCATTTGTTAAAATCTGACCAGAAGTTTGGGCGCTATGGTGGAACAAACATACATACACACATATATAGACTGCCAAAATCATTACCCATCCTTTTGGCTTCGCCGTATTCGGGTAAAAATAACATTCCTTAATATACTTTTTGTACTTTGTTGAAAAACTATTGTTGCCCGCGACTTCATGCACGCAAGAAAAAGCCGTGGGGACCATACATTTTCCCGCATTAAAATGTAGCCTATGTCCCGTGGTCTACTCTATATATTTGCCAAATTTCATCGAAATCGTTCCAGTAGATTCTGAGCCTATTCAACGCAAACAAACAAACATACAAACAATTAAATGTTTCCTTTTTATTGTATTAGAAATAAGTAAAATAAAAATATTCGTGACTCCCTCTATAACCAAATCCAATATTCACAATTCAATACACTTCGAACTTTTGTATTTGAAGCACGAGTAGAAACTAAATAATATATCAGCTGCAAACCAAACACGATCCAACAAAACCAATCTACTTCGCCAGCAAAACGTAAATAAGCTGCAACACAAGCGATTCATGAAGACATTGACGAAATCTCGGTATCCAAATTAACATTGTGTTCTCAGAGACGCCAGGAAGTAATCAAGTCGCCCAGCAAATGCCAAATGCTCCGCCTTCGTCTTGTTTCATCCTGTGTCAATATTGCTGTCCATTTTAAAATAGAGGCTTGGCAAAATACAATATTTGTAGATGTTTTACATCGACGATTATTATTGCTTTTTTCTATTAATAATTATTGTCTTCCAATTTTGTTAGGTTGCTTTTGTATTTTTAAATCAGTGACCAGAATTTAATTTTTCTGTGCTAAACGATTTCGATACGAGAGACGACGTATCTATTTCTTAACATAGGTAATAAACATTCTTTAAGCAGTGCAGTTCAGGTGGTTTGCTATAAATAGTGCGAAAATACTACCTTTACATCTATTTGTCTTTTTTTTTTTGTAATTTTAAATTAACAGCTTTTTACTAAACGCATCTGTATCGTATACGGTACTTACAATTAAATATAATTTCAGTTCTGAAACAACTGGACCGACTTACGCTGGCAGATAGCTGAGTTATAAGGAGTAACTTAGACTATAATTATCCTATGGTTCCGTTTAAAAATATTGGTTTCCGTCGTTACTTATATACAAACGATGTTGCAGGTACCGGCTAGTATTAACCATACACGCTGGACACTGGTACATACAAATCTAACATCACAAAACTAAAATACAATACGCTATATATATATATATATATATATATAGATACAGCATACATTAAACGTTACGAACTATCAACACGGCTACGTCAACGGTCGCTACAGAACGGCTAGTACAGAGCAAACAGGCCGGCTAAACGACGTGCGGTTCCAATTTAAGTGTCCACCGCAGCACATGACATGGCCGGCATCCGAAACCGAAATGGGTCAGCCGACGTCACACTTATTTCGTATGTATGAGACAGTGAGTCTGCGGGAAGCGTATTTAAAAGCAGACATTTGAGTGACCGCGCCGGCGATGAATACTAAAGAGACTACGTGTGCCTGTGCACCTACATTAGGACGAGGATAACGTTTCAGTGTAACACAAAACGCAGACGTGTTACACTTAACTGGTGTTTGCAAAACCTTACACATAGGTAGCGATTAGAATCCTACTTACTATTATAAATGTGAAAGTTGCGGGTGGATAGATGGATGTTTGTTACCCTTTCACGCAAAAACTACTGAATGGATTTTGATGAATTTTGGTATTATTTTAGGCTCTGGATTGAAATATAGGTTATATTTTATCCCGAAAAAGTACAGTGTTCCCATGGGATACTGTTTTCACGCGGTCGGAGCCGCGGGCAAATGCTACTATCATAATAATATACAGCCTCATACATGAAGAACTTTATGAGGAAACCGATTTGAGTTACTTACTAAAATTGAATGATGAAAATGTTTTTTTTTTTGTTATTTTTTTGTAATGAAGTATAAATAGAAATAATAAACCAGTAGGCTTTTCGGTAACGTTTTCGCAAAACCTTTCGTAGCACTCTCGTAGCACCATACGCAAATAACTTTTTAAAATACGTATGTAATATTGAATTTGAAAAAAAATCTTATACTTAAATTCACTTTGATATAAATGTAATATTTTAAAATTGGAAAATAAAGTTGAAATTTCTTTCTAAAGATTATGTGAATTCCGACTCGCCGAATTCTCCGAAGCGAATATAAAAATTATTGTGCTTACCTTATTTTTTGGCTCCCGGTCTTACCGTTTTATGTTACGTTCATTGATAGAATTTTTTAAATAATATGAAAATATACAAAGTTATTTATAACATATATTTTGTATAATATTTATTTTGTTTTATTTATTTACTAGATGTTGCCCGTGACTTTATGCACGCAAAAGCTAAACCGCAGAAACCGTACATTCTTCCGCGATAAAAAGTATCCTATATCCTTCTCCGTATCCTTCTTCTATATATGCGCCAAATTTTATCAAATTTTGGGACCTATTCATTGCAAACAAACATACAAACAAACAAACTTTTCCTCTTCATAATATTAGTATAGTTTAGGCCCATCATTAATCGACCTACATGTTCTTTAGCTTGTGTATGAAATATGGCACCTGTGCCCCTAAACGTGTCCACTTTACAAACACCCACTCGACGCGGCCGGCCGCAAAGCGCCTAATTAATGTGTTGAGGCTCCGCGCCGGAGAGCCCGTATTCATCCCGGATAAAGTACTCATTGTCTCGGACTCTGGGCCACTTAAACGTCTGGCGGATATGGTCCACGATTTATCAGTGAGGTCCGTCATGTGCACGCAAACTGCCTATTGTGTGACACGAGCCACGACTCACGACTGTCGAATGACGACAAATAAAAAGGAAATCATACAAGTATTAAATTTCTATTTAGCTAACACGCCCAATTAAGAGCCTTAATTTTAAAATGTAAACGTTTCATTTGAGTGGGGTGATGCTCAGCGTTATTTTAATAAAATTAGCTCGGAAGAAGCCATAAGTAAAAAAAACAAACAACGCTCCCTTCATTATAACCATCACTTAAAAACAAAATTTATTTTGTGTTACTAATTAATCCTTTGCAAGTATTCTTGGCATTGCAAGCTTAAGTATTCACCCACAAAGCGCAGGAGAAACGGAGAACAAATAAAAAAACGAGACGTGGCGTTCTTATGTATTAAATCTCTTTGCTTAATGAATTTTTACTTGGCTATATTTTGGGGGAAAATTTTCCCTGGGGCTATTTTCAGAATTAGCCAAACAAACAGACAATGCAGCGGCGCTGCGCAAAGAACAGTACGGCTTTATTATATCTCTGCAAATACCTGGGACTCCTGTAGCGTTCAGTTGTGTTAAATATATTTTCTTCCTGCCCTGTTTGAAATTTGTTTTGCTCTATTGTTCTGCCATGATATTGAAAGGTTTACATACATTTGAATAATATGTAAAATTAGAAATAATAATTATAATAGGAACAATTTTAAAATAGGTACCACAAATATTTAATGTAAACAATAAACATAATATAAGTCAAAATATTTGTAATAAAAAGTCGACAATATTCATATTATGTACTGTTTTGAACGTATAAGATATCCAAAGTAAAAGGAAAATGGATATCTTATACTTTAAAGGAGACAATCTTGTATATAATATTATAATGTAATCGGTTTCTCGGAAACGGCTGCAAGTTTTACCATGAAGCATTATATATAAGCATAACTGCGCATTTTTAAGCTATATAGGTATCTTTTTTTCTTTCGTCTTGCAACAATATATAAATAATTTCGACTCTAATATTATGGCAGTTCGGTATTCGTATGTGTAATTTTTGCGTTGTACAGGTGCAGTGCGCAGGTGAGTTCAAAGTTTGTAAAATATGTTCGAACCCCAGTGTTAAAGTTACCTACGTACTAAACTTATAATAACTACTAAGTACTAGGTAAAAAAATAATAATATCAAATGACATCTTTGGCTCTTCTTGCTTAATTAATAACACAAAATACTTACTTACCGACCCGGCCGGCGAAACCGGCCGGGCGCCGGGAGTCATTGCCGTGCCGTTGCCGGGTCCGTGAATGAAAAAATATGTCATACTTCGTTTAGATTTAAATCATAAATATAAATCTACTGGGGTGACCAAATGGAATCAAAGTCAATATTATTTTTTTAATTTGACTTAGTTTGAGAGCATCCCAAGAAGTTAGCTATGCGTTGCGCAATGCTGTTTGTATGTGTTTTAAAAACTTCCGAGTTCTCACTCATTAAGCCATTGTCAACTAATAATAGTAAATCCATCCATTACGTTTCGTCCATAATTAGTTTACTCACTATTTATGTGTTACAACTTACAATATTCTAAGAATAATGTAAATTGGGTCTGTAGTCCACAACAAACGTGGTCACCACAAGTTTCGTCGACTAAGGAGTAAGGACGGTGTAGATAAGGGCCCTTGCATCCGGAGTCTCCATTCATTGTGATGATTGCTCCGCTCTCATTATACCAATACAAGTACTACCTTTCAGACGTACACAACAGCCAGTCAGAAAACAAACAAAAAGTCAGCAAAGCGTTGTGAATGTGGGGCTCAGAAAGAAATGTTTTTCTATGCCGAAAAAAGGGGAAAGTCATCGCTTCCAGTGGTATGACTTTATATAATTGGCATGTATTTGTCGACAAGTATTAACGTAAGTGACCTTTGTGTTCATAATAAGTTATGAATATTGACGGTCTATCACATGTTTAATAATAATAAGTACCTTTGAGCCCGAGCTTTGCTCGGTGTTTTAGGAGAACAATAAAATAATTAAAAATAATTAATAAATATATAGTAAGCTTGTTTAACAACATGGAAATAAAAGATAATGTGTTGCTTTACAACTAAATTTAATGCTAATATTTCACAAATTAAATAATATTTTTAAACAAACTATTCATAAGAAATTAAATATTAGTCTCATTCCCTTGACAGTTGACATTCATTGTCAAGTCTAAAAAGTATATCAAAGAGAAGCAATGAGGTTACAAATATATAAAAGAAAAAGAAATAATAAGAATTATAAAAATATTTATCTTACCGCGAATCGAACCAACCACATTCTGAATTTCCAAACAATTCAAAAATTATACGTAGGTAGGCATACCAAGCTGCCAATCAGACTTGACGTAAGACGTCGAAATTATTGATATATTATTGTTGCACGATGAAATATAAAAAAAACATATATTGGTTAAAAATGCGCAGTTTCTAAGCGATAAAACCTATCTAGATCGATTTTTCCACCCGAAAACTACCTGCATGCTAAATTTCACGGTAATACTTGTAGCCGTTGTCGAGATACCGATTATATATATACAAGATCGTCTCGTTTAAAGTATAAGATATCTATGGACGCTTTCACTCCACGTCAATCTGGTCTCGTGTTAAGTTAGTCCAGACCATGGAAATATATTTAAATGTTTTATTATATAATACACACCCATGACCCAGGAACACCGAAAACTTTTTTGTTCCCTAGCGGGATTCGAGCTCGCGCCCTCCTGCTTAAGCGCAAACGCGCTAACCAGCTAAGCTATAGAGGTCGTTTAGTGATCATCATCACCGACTACTCTACAGCTGGAGCTCGGGTATTCTCTTTAATGTAAAAGAAGGTTAGGCTTTAGTCCACTTCGCTAGCCTAGTTCGAGTTTGCATTGTCATAGATAAACTTTAGTCTTGTAGAAACACCTTTTACCAACAAGGTGAATAATAAAATTATAGTCTTGCCTCTCTCTCTCTGTAGTTTACTTCTCGTAGCACAAGCGTATACGTAGTGGCTAAGCAATATTCACGACGTCAACATAAAATAGGTATATAATATTTATAAAATAGTATATAAATGTAGAGATTGGTAAATAATGAAATGATTTTTCATATTCAATTGTACGAATCGTAATTAAAATTTACAACATCCAACCAACATTTTGACGTAGAATTCATCCATTATTCATTACCAACACATTATCACTACAACGGCTCGAATGACCCAATACAAATTTACAGATGTTATACACTCTATTTGCAGAGAGGCCCAATTATATTGATTAATGATGTATTCCGATTCATTTCAATTCGTCATTCATATTTGACTTCGAGCCTATGAATTATTGATTTATTTATTTTCGTATTATTTTACGAGCCGAAATTAATTAATACTGTCCTCGGTTCGGTGTATAATGCGTGCCAATAAATCAGTGGATTATTGCTGTAGCTATTGCAAAAATTAAGCTGCTTTTTCTAAAACGAGATATTTATGGACATATTTTACTTTTTAACTGACTTCCAAAATAAGGTCATGAAGTGAACGATATTGCCGGAACCACCATCATCGACCACTACCACAGGGGCCTCGAGCTACAAACCAAAGAACCATGTAATTTAACAAACATTGCCATGTAACCATCTCATGCTTTACTCGATTATGTATATTAGACGTTTTGACGTGATAACGTCTTATAAATCGATGGAGCCGGCTGCACGCACAAAAAAACATGACTCATGCGTTACCTGTTACCCGTTATCGTTACCAAGTACCGCTACCAAGTACCAGCGTTAAATCGCATTGCCTTTACCTGATTATTATTATTATTGTTGTTGTTGTTGTTGTTGTTGTTGTTGATGTTGCTACGTTCAACTATCGTCAGTAAAGCGACTTTACAGACAACCGGTATGTTTTTATGTACACGGGCTGACCCGTGGCTTACTAGCCGTAAATCCTAGTTAGGTCCCTCATAAACCTTCTGACGCACACCGCCCAACAAGGTCAAACGCACGTCTTCACTATAATGCGGTAAATTTACTTGCGGCCATTATTTATTGACCTAGGCTCTACGGTGTAGGCGCTTTTATAAGAAAAAATATTTATTAGGGTCTCAATATACTAGTTCAGTTCAGTATATCACTTCATATGTTAATATGTGAAGCAAAAGCTTTGAGTACAGTTTTACGAGAATTGTGCGAACGGAGGAGTATTAAAGGTGTGCAAAAAGTTAATATTGTTTTAATAATGCTTAGATATACATAAAATTGATAAAAATAAAGTTACATAATACCTTACTCACAATACTTTGTATTTAATATTTGTATTTAATAACAGTAAGATTGTATTCCATAAACAACACTACATATTTTTAATGCCAATCTAAGAGGCAAAAAAAAAAAAGAAAAATAAAATATGTATGATGGTGGACATTCGAACACTAGCCGATCTCTAATTTCTATAAAAATGTTATTTTAAAAGAGCGTGAACTTAGCACTGTTTTATCTTTAGAATATTTAACACAAATAAACGAAAATGTATATACATAGATTATACCGTCATTTGTATGAGGCCCACTTTCTTAATACCTACCACAGGCGAGGCGTGTACATAAACTGGCTTTCCTTCTGTATATTATAAAATATATATATTTTTTTAAATACGGTACTAAACCACTACAATATTTTGCACCGAATGCACCCAAAAATTTGCGCTAGCACTATGTGACCAACCAATTCCGTATTTTAAAAATTAATATATATTAAATAATAGATTTAAAGTTATATTCATAAGGGTAGCCGGCTTGTGTGCACGGCTCGCCTGTGAATTACCTAAATTTTTCATACGGTAAGCTCTAACACGCAGGTACGGCGCGATGGTATGCCGAGACGTACGCTGTCCTCAAAAATTTACTAACATCAAAGCGTTTGAAGGACTCTTTTAAAAGAGCAAAACGGAAACGCAAATAACTGACAAGTATCAAAAAAGATGTTTCCAGAGCGCTGTGGTCCACTCGACATAAAAATTGGATACTCTTCTTTGTGATGTCATTCTTTCGTTTCTTAGTAGCTAATTTTTTCCGGTGATCTACCTACCGAGTGATTGTTGAAAGTGTACTAATTATTCTCCTTATCCTCACGGTCTTTTGATTTGTCTATGCGACTTTACAATATTAACCTGCCTACAAATAGAATTTAGGCTACTTACTTATAATTATAATATTTTCCTACAATATAATAATTAAACATTTATTTTCTTCATATTTTCTCTTATTCAATATTATATACGTGTATTAGGTAGAGTGAGTATAACATTCGTTAAAACAATTTTCATTAACTTTCATAATATTGTAATTATATCACAACTTCCACCTTGGATACTAATTACGTTCGATTATATACCAATAATATAATTCCTCTATGGTTCAATGTAACATAAAACAATCGCGACATTACCTGTCGGGCCGTGATCATGATCATTATTATGGTCCGACAGACCGCAACACTGCATTAGTATAAAATTTACCAGCCACCGGTTTTGTACATTAGTTAACTGTACACGACCGCATGAAAGCACGGCCGATGGGATATAATTATCCCATCTACTTTAGCGTGACATTAATTATTCATAATGTAAAGTTTGCCAAAAGCAAGTAGGTACAAATAGCCCGAGGTTCACACCTTCCGTTTTCGGAATTAGATCCTCCCTGAGGGTTAAAACGGGCGTACAGCATCAACGCTTCCCATATTAGATTTGTAAAACAAATGGCAAAAAAGACCTCTTATGCTCCATATAAATGGAATAGAATGAAGGTATCACACATTTTGTGAATGTAAAAATTTTAAATCGGATTTTTTCGCATTTAAACATATTTTTGTTCATTTTAATTTAGCACATTTGCAATTGAAAAGAAAAAATCCTTTGTCACATCGAAAGTGAAACTTTAACTTTAACATTAGCAAACACGTAACTGAATATTCATTTGAGTGCTGAATATTTACCTGTCTGCAAATGTGTTTTGACACTGGAAATATCTTTTCGTTAGGTTAGGTTACAGTGGGTAGTTAGGTTACTAGGTAGGTACTGGAGTGTAGGCTCCGATTTCACGAAAAAGTGCGATCCCCTTATTTCTCGGAGAATTGTGAATATATGATAGATATTCTGCTAGCTTATAAGCTATTATTCTAGAAAGTCAAAGACCAAAAATGTATTGTCTAAATAGTGAAAAAAAAAAACATTATTTTCCGATTTTTTTATTTTGGCGTTCGATATTTTGGAAACGAAGAATGATATCAAAAATTTGAGATAAAATCCTCTGGACAATTAAGTAAGCTGCAATTTTAGCCCAAAACAAAGACGATCGAGTTAAGGGTTAGGTAAGGTTAACCTTTTTGAAAAAAGGGCGCACGAATATTCAAACTTCGATACGCGTGTTGAAATTTTGCAATTTGTTTGTTCACAGGCGTTATGTCGAGTATACGTATACGCATGTTAATCTAAGAATAAAATAATTATCATTCAACGTTGTAGTTTCATTTTGTAACCTTTTCGTACTCCGTATCCGACTTTCTCGTCGCTCAGCGACAATATTTTTTCGAATTTCATAGATTCATTTCCATGTGTATGTGCTCGATAGTCATGTGACACACGAAATCTGTGATTTTTTAAATAATTGTACTTGCAACGTGCAACTGATGTATCGTAAATATAACAACTAAATCTGCAAAATATTAATAGTATAGTAGGTACTAGATATAGTATGCAAGACAGGAATATACCAGGTATGCGGGTAAACTTTACATAGTATAAAATCAAGTCGCTTTCGCTGTCTGTTCGCTTAGATCTTTTAAACTACTCAACGGATTTTAATGCAGTTTCCAGCAATAGATAGAGTTTTTAATGAGAAGGTTTAAATTATATGCATAAAATATTGCTCCCGTGCAAATCCGTGGCGAGTCGCTAGTTCGTATTATAACATTGTTGTCTCTACTTTGTCAATTTCAAAACCATAATATTCTTCTTACTCTAATTGCATTGTAATTTTACACAGTTGACAGTACACAGCATTTAGATTTCAAATCAAACAAGAGGGAAAATCCTCTTTATATCACTAAGAACTCTTGAATATATTGACTCCATAGTTCATTGTCAATCAATCCCTCACGCTCACTCGCGTTTGCAATAGGGCCAATAAACAAAATTCATCTCACACAACGTGTCGAGTCGAAATGTGCCGCGTGTCAGTTCGCAGCGAAACAATTATACGAACAAACGGCTCGCGCAATTTGCATAGAGGGGCCCCGTGGCCCCGGGTGGGGGGGACCCCGATTAAAATCCCCAAAATATACGTCAACGTGTTGACGTTTTGATGAGGCGAAATAAACGCCTCGGGGCGAAACCCTCGGGGGCGGCGTGCTTCCTGAAAATGATACTAATCACCGTCTTTCTGTTTTCGTCGCTTAACGCGTCCAAATCTTATCATCCCGAATAAACTCGACACGGCTGTAATTTAGCGCTAATATATTAAGCGATACCCAAGAGATATTAAAACCAAGACAAGTGCGAGACGGACTCGCGCACGAAGATTTCCGTGTAAAACGGCAAAAAAAACACGTTTGTTTGTCTGGAAGCCCCACTTTAATATTTATTTTATTAAATTCTTAGTATTAAATACTGATGTATTTCTGTTGCCGTTTTATATCATCTGAGAAAATTTCAACTGTCTAGCTATCAAAGTTCAATGCATGTAAAGTCTGGTGACAGACAGATAGACGTACAGACAGACAGCGGAGTCTTACTAATGGGGTCCCGTTTTTTATCCTTTGGGTACGGAACCCTAAAAAATATCGACTGTTAAAAAGAAAGAAGCCGCGCAGAGAATGCGCATAGGAAATCTTTGGGTAGGTTCGGTAGCTGACAGATTTTTTGGTCATAGCATGGTGTCGAATAGTATCCGATAATTCTTAAACAATAATTTATGTTTCTTGCAAAAACAACGTCTGCGAGAACGACGTTTTACGGTGTCTTCTAATTATATCAAAACAGTTACGCTCTAATTAATGTAAAAAGCTGATGCTTATGTAAATAACAATATAAACCAACCGAATCTTCAGAGAGATGCGTCCACGTGGCTAAAAATAATTCGAGAAGTATTAAATTTAATTTAGTTTTGCGCTAATTTGTTCACACCGTAAACTTTGAACAAATCAGCCGTTCAATATTAAAACGCTAAGCTGAAAATAGCCTTAGTAATGAATCTACCTAATGAATTTGTTTTAATTTTCAGTGTATGAAAATAATATATTTTATAGCAGGCGAAATTTTTGAATGTCATATTTTTGTGGTAGTTACAGACGTTGATTGGCTAAGTTAAAGTGGGATTGGGCGGGTCATATCAGCCGCATGCATCCCGAGTCCCGACCGCTGGGCAAAGATCAGCAAAGATTGGGTACCAGATGACGGAAGATACGAGTACGTATGTTATTATTCATGAGAAAAATAATATTTTGTGTTTTTATTTTTTCTCGCATTTTTGTGTGTGTTGAATTGTGTGTCTAAACTATTAAAACAGTTACAATACGAGGGCGGGTCAATAAGTCCGTGACTTTTGGAATAAAACACAGATTTTTTGATAAATAAATCATTTTATTTTTCAACGTAGTCCCCTTTGAGCTCTATACACTTTGTCCAACGCTTCTCCAATTTTTTTATCCCTTCCAAAAAATATGATTTGTCGAGGTCCTCAAAATAGGCCTTCGTTTGCGAGATGACTTCATCATTGGAGTCAAATCTTTTTCCACCGAGCCATTTTTTCAGGTTTGGGAACAAGAAGTAGTCACTCGGAGCCAAATCTGGAGAATAGGGTGGATGTGGGAGCAATTCATAGCCCAATTCATGGATTTTTGCCATGGCAACTGCACATGTGTGCACCCTTGCATTGTCTTGGTGAAAAAGAACTTTTCTCTTGGCCAAATGAGGTCGGTTTTTTTTCAAATCCACATTGAAGCAGTCCAATAAGTTGGCATAATATTCCCCATTAATTGTTCTTCCCTTTTGAAGATAGTCAATGTGGATTATCCCACGTGCATCCCAAAAAACAGTCGCAATAACTTTATTGGCTGACAAACCCACCTTGGCCTTCTTTGGCGCCGATTCATCCTTAGAAACCCACTGTTTTGACTGTTGTTTGGTCTCTGGTGTATTGTGATGGATCCATGTTTCGTCCACGGTTACAAAACGGCGCAAAAACTCCTCCATATTGTGATTAAACAACGCCAAACCTTCCTGTGAAGTTGTTACACGATTGCGTTTGTGGTCGACTTGCGGAAAGCTTTCTCATGCCCAAGTGATCATTCAAAATTGAAACCACTGAGCCATGCGAGATGCCTATGGCTTCCACAATCTCTTGCACTTTCAATCTTCGGTCGGCCAACACCATATCGTGAATTTTTTCGATTGTTTCGGGTGTAGAGACCTCAACTGGGCGTCCAGGACGTTCGGCATCTTCAGTGCTTGTACGGCCACAACGAAATTCAGTAAACCACTTTTTTACCATTGAAATCGATGGTGAAGAGTCCCCATAGTATTTATCAAGCTTAGCCTTGGTCTCGGTAATGGTTTTTTTTCGCAAAAAATAATGCTTAATAAGCACACGAAATTCACTTTTTTCCATTGTTTCCTTAAGATACTGGATAGTCTGATAAAGATAGCTGTAAAACACAAACTAACTGACGCAGCAAGTTCAAATTTTGATAGGAGTCAACTGACAGATGCCTGTTGACAGGAGTAGTGTTGCTTTTTCAGTAAGGAGGTTAGAAATTCAAAAAGTCACGGACTTATTGACCCGCCTTAGTATTAGCAAAGGTTACAACAATAATAATAATAATGATTAGATTTTGATGATAATAATTCAACTTATAAGTTTTCACCGTTCACTTTTACTTTATCTTAACCTAACTAAGGGAATCTCAGGACATGTATAAAAAGGGTTCCGTAGATATCGACGCGAAATAGGTTTTCTTGAAATTACTTCAAAAGATATGGTCCGATTTCACTTAAAGTGATTTTCCTAAAGAGTATTTAGGATGACCTAACAGAATTCACCCCCGCACGCCACCTCCTGCGCGTGACCCCCCGCGCGCGACCTCCCTCGACTACTCAATGGGGGAGAGCTCCAGGGGTACTGCTGGTGGTCTCCGCCAAATAAAAGACTGCTTCGATATGAACTTGTATAATATTATAGGTATTGGTATGATGGGGATAGCCGCGGTGCGTGCTACGCGAATGAGACGGCTCGCGACGCTGTCCTCCGCTAAGCCACAGGCGCACGCGGGAGGTCACGCGCGGGGATGTAACCGGTTATCCAGCCCGGCCCGACGAGACTCAGGAACACTAATAGTTTAGAAATTACAGGGGGCCCACTTCTAAACTACTTTAGATTATTTGAAATTGGTTGACTTTGTAAAAAGTCGTGTATGAAACCATGACTTAATTAAAAATACCTATTCGGAGATTCCCCACACGATGGGATAGAATGAAAAATAATTGACATCCCCACTTTACATATAGCCACCCCTAAACGGACGGACGGACATAGCTAAACTAAGACGGGCACCTTGAGAATCACGGAACACTGAAAACGTAATATTGCAGCACAATATTTAGATTTAACACGAGCTAAAAAATCTAAAGCTTCCGTTTTAAAAACGAGACTAAAATTATTTCCAACGTGAGCTTTAAAAGGCGAATGGGTGACGTGGTGGCAATGTTGTAAGTTAAAATATTTTCTAACCCCAGGACACCGTACAACAATGCATAACAAGTAAAGTTGGAACAATGTCAAAAGCCCGCCTAAATCAAACTGTTTCGGCCATAATGGAGCCGTCAGTATCCGACACCTCGTCATCGCCACAATGCCGCCCATTTAAAACTTTCCATGCATGTGGTGACTGAAATTAAGGTCCATTGCACATTCTCCTGAAAGCATATGGGTAAGCAAATTTTACGAGCACGTCAGATATGTAATTGTTTCAATGACGAAGAAAACTAAGAATATGTGAAGATACTTAATTTATTTTGAGTACTTATATCACGATAATTAAATGAACTATATTAAAGTTTATTTCATAGTATTTAGTAAATTATATCAATCAAATAATTATTATGTGGTGTTAAAAAAGTGTTTTATTTAGGTTGTAATTATAACAAGTGAGTGATTAATTATTATGTTAGTATTTAAGCGAAAGTTAGATCAGGCGATATCAATATGCCCCTAGCTTAATCGTTCCAAAATGTTTGTATGTTATATCATATGATATGTCACCCGCGTCGACACGCGTCAAAATGTGAAAGCAATTTAGGTTTAAACAATGGATGCGGTTGCACCCGCCACCGCACTTGTCATAAGGTAATACGTTAAACGGTGCCTTACCGTAATGACGTGTCAGTCCTGACGCTAACTAATGACGATACGCCAAGTTTACACCCGAAAACGGTGTCGTTATTGAAACCGACTTAGCTTCAAATGTATCGGAAATCGTTTTTTGTCACGATCCCCGGAAATGTAGCCATAATTTTGAATCGGGGCGTCGCAAAAGACAAAGCGCTTTCCGTTAATCAGAATGTTGTGTAGAAATTTCTCCTTAAAGATTTGTTTTCCAATTTTGTACATCTTGCAATCATAAATACTATATTTCAATGTTTCAATGTTTTGGTTTTAACTAAACCATATTAATGTCAACATTTCTAACTACGAGTGTAATTAAGCATTTCAGTTTTAAATATTACCTAGTACCTACATTAAAACTGGTAAAGAAAGATGCGGAAAATTCTTACGTAGCGATACCTATATTTTAGGAGGCTTTCAATTCACTTATATAAGTTACCCAAAGGGACAGGCAGACAAAAGCGACCATAAATCTTATGTAAATCGAGTGCAGGTGTCGCGATTCGGTACAGCCACATTTCAAGCCGTCTCCACTAATGTGTTTACCCTATTATACCGAGGAGTTTTACAACCAGAGTGGCATGACCCCGCATACTCCGTGTTCGAAGGGAACTCTCAATAAATATCATCAAAGAAGTTGCAACGGTGGAGGCCTATTCGACTGAGTAACGTACGCCAGCCTCGGCGTGAATTTTGGACAAACATCTCGGAGTCTGCGCGTTTGCATTAAGTTTTATTACTTCCTCGGTCTTGTAAATTGTAGGTGTAATATACAAGACGCACTAGTGAAGTTGAGATATATTTTTCCTTGTGGAAACGATAAAAATATATGCCGGGGAGTGCGCCAGAGCTTCGAGATGTTTACGCTTTCAATTATTTGAGGTTTCAGGCGTATTTGTGCTGTTGTTTAATGCCCTGATTTTTATACTTATAAGCCGATCGAGTATTCTACTAATGTTTATATAAAATATAAATGTTATTGCCGTTACTTAAAACCAAATGAGTATTTTAAGTTGTAGCATCCGCTGGTTTTTAATACAGTCGATTTTTTGTGCAAGCTGTCCGAAAATATTGCATTGCTTTTTTCGGCAGACGTATAAAAATACAGACATAATTACATAGAGTTTGGAATTTGGAGTCTCAATTTTCCCACTAACGAAGTTTTATTTAGAATTTCAGTGAACATTGACTCAAACAGATTTAATATTAATATTTGGCGACTGAGTTATGTACACGTTCAAGTTAATTATACATTCCTCGCACGCCGCGAATTCTATGCCGTTGATTAAGTGAGACTTGGACTATATTAATGATGAGGTATGGTGTTACAAGTTAATACTAGTTTTATATTTTAATATATTATTTTAATTTTTTTTATTCTTCAAAGTTATTATCGAAACAAGTCTTCCGACGTAAGTTTAGGAGGTATTCCGCAAGGGCCTTCTTCGCTTGTTATTTTCAAAATAACTTATTACCAAAGTAGGAGAGGATAATTTTGAACTGAAGCAGACGTAGGTATTACAAGAGCATGTTCCAGCAGAAGTTTCTGGGCTAGCTGAAACGAATAAACTGACAAGCGTAGCCATCCCGGAGTGGGAACAGAAAATAAAACGAAACGGTTACACGCGAATATTGGTGACGTGACACGTCGGAAAATGTTAGCCGGCGTCGAGGAGAATGTATTTTCGCGATTTTTCACCGCCGCCATCGCCATAGTGGCAACATAAAATATGTCCAGAGGCCAATATATAAAAGTTGGAAGGAATGCGGGAATCTTGTTACATTCTGTTCTAGAATATTTTGCATTTTAATACGACCTAAATAATTTTTTATCGTACGTATAATGTATTATATATTATATAGCACGAATATCAGTTTTCAAAATATACAATTTTATTTGACCCGAGCTTATTTCGTGAGATGGAGCAAGTATCAGTAATAACATAAGTTAGCTGGTTGGTAACTGATACATTCCAAATTGACAACTGCACTACGCATAATATACCTAAACAATATATTCCTAGTGAAGTCTACAATATAAAAAAAAAAAAAAAACATTAAGAAAATCAACTGTGCGCAGCAGATCATCGACGTTGGCTTTCTCTATGGGCCATAAAATGAAACCTTGAAACTTGTGGTTAACAAGTTTTTTTTTGTTTAAAGTTCTTTGTATTTTGATGTTAGATTGAATATCCCAACTGAGAGTATAACACGCGTTGATACCACCAATTCTGAGAATCCAAAATACATAACCATCGTCGGGAGTCACGAAGAAAAATTATGTCGCCAATTTCACAGGTCCCATACGCAAATTATTCGAGTGTGATGACGCGGACAATGGCACATTCACACCGTCCGACACAAAGCGTACGTAACGAGGCCGCGCCGGATACGGCCGTGACGTGGGCGCGACGACGACGATACTTCCGCCACGCCTCGTGCATCTACCCGCACCCCCATTACGTGTCAAGCGATCGCTTTGTATATCAAGCAGTCGCTTTTTATGTAAGTAATCGCTTTGTATTGCAAGAAATCTTTTTATAGTATACCAGCTTTTGGCCGCGGCTCCGCCCGCGTAAATGAAGTACCTAACCCGCGGGAAAACTGTACTTTTTCGGGACAAAATGTAGCCTATGTGTTAATCCAAACCATACCACATTTCATTAAAATCCCTTTTTTTTTTTTTGCGTTTTTGCGTGAAAGAGTAAAAACATCCATCCATCCATCCATCTATCCATCCATGCTCGCAAACTTTCACGTTTTTATTCAAGTAGTAAGACTAAGTTTGAGCTAAAAGACTTTAAAGAAGTAGCATTTTTCAAACCTTTATTTATCGTATAGTTTTTTTTTTTTTAAACGATACTAATAATTATGTTAGTCAAAAGTAAAAGTAACATTATAAACATAAGACATGCGTTCTGATGATCAACGCCAGATAACCTGTTTCCATTTCCGTGTCAATGTCTTGTAACAGAAACATATCTAGATGGAGTTTGGAAGCAGGTGTAAATCCAAAAATAACATTTATAGCACTCGCCGTCCGCGGGGAGACGTTACGATTGAGTAATTACCCCGGTATGCGGAATATTTCAGTATCATTACCATTCCGTTGGCGAATTTAAGGAATCTTCAGACGTATTGACATTACAGAGAGATACATAGTCTCAATAATATGGCGACATTGGTAATGAAAAACTTATTTAATATTTAAGTAGTGTTGCGGTGTATGGAGACGTCGCATGGGATAAAAACCAAGTTGGCTAATTACGCTAGAAGATAGCTACAGGAAGACATATTTTCTGCACCGAGGATACCATTACCATATACCATTGGTCTTGGAGGACAGCTTGGACTATCCGCACCAACCCTTGAACTGCGAAGTTGCTTGCCGACGCAGCAAAGTCAATCGGAGGACATCGCGGTCATTTAAAGGGCATTTGATTTTGTGAGTCCGTTCCAAATCTTTTCCTTTCAATTTTTCTTATCCTTAGCCTTTTATTTTGATCTGGCATTTAGATCTCTTTATATTTTTTAAATTAAAGTAATTCTTTTAGTATTTTTGAAGGTTTGTCCTTGACAAGTAAGGTTTGATCTTTAGAGATATTAATTCGAAAAATTTTTTTTTCACTTGCTTAAATACATTATAAATACTTAATATTAAACAACATTACATCGTGGTCAGTATAAATAGTTCCTTATTGCAAATTCTTAGAAATTTCTATGCCTAACTGATAAGAACAGATTGTATCGACCGCCGAGAGCCACTTGTTCATAAATTGCATTGCATTAAATAATTAATGCAATGCAATTTATGAACAAGTTAAAATTTCTATAAAGAAATTTTAACGTGCTTGCACGTATTGATTCTTAGTTTATCCTTAGGTAAATATTGTGTGTTAGGTATAAAATGAGTGATACACGCATAAAAGAATTAATTAAGCAACGTGGTAGCCTTAAAGGAAAGCTTACCATATTACAAAACTTCCTAAATAGTTTGAGTGACTGTGCAAGTTTTAGTGAAAACCATTATAGTGAGCTGGAATGTCGTGTGAATAAAATTGAAAATATTCCTAGTGATTTTGATAGATTTCAGACGGAGTTGGAGTTGGTATCGGATGATGTGGGTCAAATGATTCTTGAACGCGAAGAGCTTGAATCGAAATATTTTTCGCTAATGGCTTCAGCGAGAACATTGATAAATAAGTACGATCGTCGCCGCAATCGTGCATTATCCGTATCTGAATTGAATGTCGACCACGTGGATGCTATGCACGTTTTCATCAGACTTCCTAAGATCAATCTACCGAGCTTTGATGACGACTTTCAACACTGGCTGGAATTTAGAGATACGTATCTTTCACTTATTCATTCTAGTTTTAAATTATGTAATGTCAATAAATTCCACTATTTGCGAGCGTTTTTAAAAGGTAACGCTTCGCTCATCATAAAAAACTTAGAATTTACTTCAACCTACGTTACAACATGGCAGTTACTTTCGAATAGGTATGACAATGAGCGACTTTTAGTTAACAATCATGTCAACGCCATTTTTAATTGATTCATGCTTTTGACGCCGACGACGCCTCCTATTCAAATTGAGTCATGCTTTGCTCTAAGAAATTTAATTGATGTCACGAATCGTAATTTATGTGCCTTAAATTCACTTGGTCAACCTACAGACCACTGGGACACTCTCATAATTCATATAATGACGAGAAAATTAAATAATGTCACATATCGTCAGTGGGAAGAACAAAGAAATACTTCTTACTTCTACACCTACATTAAAACAATTCTTAAACTTCTTAACAAACAGATCAGATTAATTAGATACTTTACAACACGAATAAAAACATAGAAATATTCACAATAATCAAAATTTACAATTTACAGATTACAATAAAAATAAAGATAGTTAAAAAATTAATAAATTACAAAATACAAATAATAGTAATAATTTACTAAGAGTCGGTGGTCGACTTAGTAATTCTTATTATGCCTATGATGTCAAACATCCCATAATACTTTGTAGCAAACGTCACTTAGCACAAATAATTTTTCACAAAGAGCACATCAGACTGTTACACGCAGGACCTCAGTTGCTTTTGTCTCACGTAAGACAAAAATATTGGCCACTGGGAGGAACCTCGCCAGGCGCGTCGTACATAGTTGTGTGCGTTGCTTTATATTTAAATCTAGGCCCATGCAACCTATTATGGCAGACCTGCCTAGTGATAGGACACATTTAGAATTTCCTTTTATGTAAACTGGTATCGATTACGCCGGCCCAGTGTTGATAGCCGACCGTAAAGGCAGAGGTGCTAAGTTGATGAAATCTTACATATAGCATTTTAGTGTGTTTTGCAGTAAAGACCATGCATTTGGAGCTCGTCTCGGATCTGTCCAAGGAGGCGTTTCTGGGAGCTCTGTTTCGATTCATATCTATTCACATTTATTCATCATCGATAGCGGCACTACCTTCGTCGGCGCTAGTAACGAAATCGCCTCATTTTTTTATTCTTATTCCGACGACATTTCAACTGAAATGTCAACAAATGGTATACACTTTAAAACCATACCTCCTTATTCCCCCCCACTTTGGTGGACTGTGGAAAGCGGCGGTAAAATCTGTTAAACATCATCTTAGGCGTGTGTTATCATTAATTCATTTAGCTTACGAAGAGATGTCAACATGTCTTGTCCAAATAGAAGGTATCCTTAATTCGAGACCTTTGACCCCACTTTCCTGTGATCCTTCCGATCTCAGCTGTCTTACTCCTGCTCATTTCTTAATCCTAACGTCGCAGATGCGAATGTCCATCGTCTGCAGCGCTTCGAGAGGATCGAACTTAAACAACATTTCTGGACTCGTTTCTCATCAGAATATGTTTCTCTCCTTCAACAGAAGTCCAAGTGGCATACCTTGAAGCTCGGCGCTCTGGTGTTGGTTCGCGATAAGAGCCAGCCTTCTCCCCTGTGGCAATTGGATCGCATTACCAAGCTGCATACAGGCAAAGACAAGATTTGCCGTGTTGCTGAGATCCGTACGAAGAAAGAATTCATCCAACGGGCGTACAATAATATTTGTCCACTTCCCACTAATTCAAGTTGAAGCTGGACACCTTCAACTTGGCCCGGGCAGTATGTTGCGGCTACACCGCAACGGGGCGCGTGGCGCCTGCGCATGCGCCTGATTCGCCAGCGCACACTGCTCGGCGATAGCTATACTTTACTTTCAACATTCTAATATTCTCAACGTAGGCGACCAGACTTACACATATTCTTATAATACAGTCCACTATATAAGTACCAAGTTATTTTATTCCACATCTGGGAGCCTACAAGTAGTAAGCTGTAATATAGAGATATTGTTACAAGGTTCCGAATCACCTGTCCTAGTCAATAGCATTGTGCATGTCCTTCAACCCTTGAAGAAGTATATTTCTTATTAAAAGTTGTATCTGATATAGCACACATCTTCTAATATTATAATCAAATAAATCTAATAAACATTGCACGCGACTTCGTGCCCGAAAAATCCGAGAAATATCGCAGGAACCGTACATTTTGTCGCAATAAAATGTAGCATTTGTCCTTCCCCGTGGTCTACTCTACATCTGTGCCAAATTTCATCAAAATCAGTCCAGTAGCTTCGGAGCCTATTTAATGCAAACAAACACACGAACAAAAACATTTATTAATAAATATACATAATAATAATTAATAATGTGTCATGGTTAACTAATACTATGACCACGAACTAAATCTACAAACATGCGATTTTCGCAATGAGGTTAAGGTGTATTATTTTAGTTTATATCGTTATAATTAACCGTTAAGATAATATGTTGCATTTGCTATTAAGATAACGGTGCTTTTACTGCAATCGTTACTTGCGCATCTCTGCCAAGTCGGTCGCGAGCTATTTCATACATCACGCTGAAATACGCATCATATACAATGTCATTCGAACATCGTCGTGTTGACACTGTCATTTTCAACTCATAATTATGCATAAATAAATAGGCACAATTCATGCTGTACGACATCTAAATGGAGCGAGATCCCAGGCCCGCTAGACTACACGTTTATTCTCACTGATAAAATGTATATCAGAATGTAGTATTAGTGTGTACAATGAACGTGTGCATACCCACTAGTCTGATGACTTCAATAATATTTGTTTCTTCCGTTATTCTAAAACCAAAAAAAAAAGGATTGATACTTTATTAGAATGTAAGTGAAGTGAGTACTAGCTTCGGCAACTTTTATGCATAATATGTTTATTATTGTACACACTACACACTAATACTACAATATGATATTATACATTTTATCAGTAAGAATATACGGGTATAAGGGTATAAAGGTAGTCTGGCGAGCGTGGGATCTCAGACAAAACATCCAGCAAGTACGTACTTATCTTGTTGATTTTTTTTGTGCGAAATTCATTGTTTTCAGAAAGAGATTAAGTTATATTCTAATACTATTTGCATACACTGCACAGCTTAATTTACCTGAAACAAATAGAAATAAAAATTATTAAAGATTTTTATTGTACTATACATACATATATTTAATACACATCCAAGACTCAGGAACACAGAATAACTTGTCCTTTCGAACCTGCGACCTCCGGCTTAAAGACACGCTAACCACTGAGCCACAGAGGTCATCATCGTCACAATTCATAGAGAAATAAATAAATGAATGTATATTTAGGTACAATCGAACAAGATGCCGCTCGACCAGGCATAAGAAAACAATCGCTACACGCACACATACTTACGTCATGTAAACACGTAGTTCAACCACGTCTTTAGTCGTTGCGGTCACTTTCTTTGGGTTAAAATATTTTGAGGCGTTCTAGTGCAAAGAAAAATTTTTAAAAGCTGGCCGAGCAGGAACTTTGTCGCTATTGTACAAATAAGCAGATTTACCCCCGGTTTCTGAAAGGCTAATCAACGACAAAACTAACTAATCATTGATCATCTTGACATGACACATTTACGCCCTATGTAGCTTTCCAGAAACCGAAAACAGCGTTTGACATGTGGTGACCATGGGTTTGACATTAGTTTTGTTAACTAACATGTTGACCAATTAAACGAGTGATCAAGCTTTTTGCAACTCAATTGACACCTGACAAGAGTTTTGACCGCTGATTAGTTAATTTTGGCATTGATTAGCCTTTCAGAAACCGGGGGTTAGTAAAATAAAATAGCAAAAGCCTAAAGTTACGGGTTGTCATTGAGAATGCACCATGCTGTCAGCTATTCAACAAACAACAAAATTAACTGAGCAGACAAAATAAACTTTCATAATATATTATTTTAAAAAACGTAAATACCAACAGAAAAGTTAGATACTTATAAAGTTTTCATTGTGAAAATAAAGCCGTAGATATAAAGAATATAACGTGGAGAGTTCATTCATAGCGTGTATGTTGGTTCTATTTAGCGAATATTTTGTTGCTTGTGTTGCCGGGTAGAGAGCACCTGTTGCGAGCTTCGATGCCGGCTTGCCTAATCCTTTCCGAGATGAAATAAACAGAGCATTGGCTCGCTTCAAACACTGAAATTTATCTTCGTTTTTCGCTTATCTTTGCCTCCCATTAGCAGAGTTTCTCAAGAGTGCAATGTAAAAACCTAGGGAAACCGTTGCAGTGAATTAATATTATTGTAATATCTTCTGATTAAGTTGTATGAGTTGAAAACTAAAAAGTTCAGGTACCCATTTTATTTGTTGCTTATTAATGATGTCAAAGATTGATATTTGGTTTTTCTAGTAGTTTATAAACTACTAGCTGTCGCGACACACGTTGTTCTGTCTTAAATATGAACAGGAATGAATAAATGACTACACGTACAGTGCAACCTACGTCCTAGTCCTTTACCTACTACTACAACCTACAGCTTTTCCAATATTTCTCACCGTTTAAACCTTCCCAAAACTTCCACAATTATACAAGACCAAAATTAGCCAAATCGGTCCAGCCGTTTTCGAGTTTTAGCGAGACATTGGAATTACAATCCATTTTTACGTCCCTCGGGAACGGGATAAAAAGTATACTATGTCCGTCTCCTGGTTCTAATCTACCTCCCCACCAATTTTCAGCCAAATCGGTTCAGCCTTTAGTTATAAATAGTGTAAGTAACACGACTTTCATGTATATAATATATAGATTAATATTTAAAAATATTTTTATTTTTATTAAACAGCAGGAAAGAACAATGGCGAAATATTATTCGATATTTTTTAAGCGTCTAGAAATGTCATATGAACAAAAACAATTATTTTATTTTATTACATTTTACCAATATATTCTAGGATTTAATAAAAGCCACCAAACTAAACCGATTATTTTTTGTAAATCAATTGACAACTTTTTACGGATTTCATATTTTTCCCTCAGCTACCGTTAATATTGCCATATTTTGATATTTTTTTGCCAAAGCGGCGGCGCACACTGCGCGGTGGCTCAGCCGGCGAACGGCATTAATAGTATAATATTTCATACTACCGTATAAGTTGTGAACAGATCTACAATTTTAGTTAATTTCAAAACTTTTAATAAATAAATGGATTTTATTTTTTCAAAGTAGTCGGGTAAAAAAGGAAGGATGAGTTAAAATAACTATCAACCCTGCTTATTTGTCAAACAAATGTATTAGCAAGTGTCAAATAAAGAAGTTACTCTACGGTGTTCCTGCGCTGCCTCTCGTGTGTGATTGTGTTTTGATATTGTTTTTCTTTCCTCTATTTTTGACTTTGACCCGGCATGTTTTTGGACTGTTAATACCAATAATGTTAATATCAAAGAAACATAACCGAAAATATTTAAGATTTTTATGATGTAATATCTAATAACCTAGGCCTTCTCGGGAATATTTCTTTTTAGAAGTTAGTTGGAGGATGAGTTCCTAATCATTTATGTATTTGTTTATTCATAGACGCCTCAATTTTATCTCAAATAAAATGATGTATGAGAGTTCGCCATTGTCATTTACAATAAAAACCTATTCACTTTCGAAACTCTACCTCCATTATTTATAACTTTTATTTAACGCTGAAAATAGCTGTCTGCGCGTCATTTTTAGGATTAGGATAGTCGAGCGGCAACTTGTTTGATAATACTTATTGATACTTTAACGAGTTTTCCACCTCTAAGCGACTAAAGGTTCATTAAATGTTATTTCATCTTTTTTTTATATAAACATAAATCTTCATAATACTTAGTGGCTAAAAATGTTTGTTCCAAAATGTTACAATATTCAAAGTCTTTTAGTATTTTAGTAAAACAATTTTATAAATAAAAGTTAAAATAATTTCGTCTTAATCACAGCATAACGGAATTACCTTCGTCCGTCAATTTCACGAGTACTTTATTCGGGAAAATTAATTCTGTTGAATTAACGCTTCTGTATCATAATATGATACAGAAGCGTTAGCGTTTATTAAAAATAAAAATATATATATTTAATAAAATATATTCAGAAAAATATGAATGTTCTTGCAAGGTTGCTAAGTTTCAACTTTTCTTCGATATCAAATGCTTTGATTATTGATATTGACAATGAAAAAAGATAACACAGAAAGACACATAAAAAATGCAAAAGAACTACAAAATACACCAACGAAACAATGCCTAGTTTTACCGTATCATGCAAGTCTTTATTCTTCTGTTATAAGATGATTCTAGAACTATGATTCTTAAATAACAAAAAGTAAACTCCAAACTCATATAATTATAATGGGACTTCCATTCAAATATAAAATAGTTACGTAACATTCTTTCAGAGCAGAGACTTGTGAATTGCAATCAAGTACAAGGGTAGAATTAACAACTGCCTTCTGAGCTCAACAAGCAAAGCTCAAGTAGGCAATTACCCTATTGTCAGATTCGCTAAATAACACTTTGTAACATATGAAAGTCGGAACGAGGGTAAAAAGACGGTGAAACGGAAGATAATAAGAGAATTTCATTCTCTACAAAGCGCTCTGATTTAGCTCGAATAAAATATAAAAAAAACGAAACAAATAACATAATGCATCTAGGACTAGTAAATAATAGAATATTATTAAAACATTAATAATAATTATCATGTGAATCCAAAGATAAAATCGTGTGTTTACAAACAAATTACTTTTCAACAATGAGCAAAACTAACATTATGTTATAGTACCAGCGTTGATAACGTTAACAACAAGCGGAACACGCACCAAATTTATTTTCGAGATATGCAAACCCCTCACTTTAATTAAATCTGACAATAAAGGGACAGTACGTACCTATCAAAAAGTATAAAGTAACTCTAGTACATAATAGCCATGCGTTGTGGCCCCTCGTGAAGGACCACCATTTTGTTATAATTGATTTCCCTTTTTTACGGTTCAACGGTCGCCGACGCGTGCCTGGCCCGAATTATATGAAATTGGGGGTAGAAGGGACCATAGCTTTATTTTATCTTGGGATACATTTTATGGACTGCGAACTTTCTAAGTGAGATGAAACATCCCAGCGAATATGTGAGGACCGATAGAATATACAAAATATCGATACCCCATAAATTGTGTAGCGAGGGGGAGCCTAACAGTATTGTGCAGGATGCACCCACACCCATCAATCACTCAAAATGACACACTATAATTGCTTCGTTATAATATTTTTTGTAGTTAACATTTTTGTCTGAGAGTAAAAATTTAAGTTAATGACCATGAAAATTAAAAGGGACCGGATTTTCTTGTCCGCATGTAAGTCGCTATATTCGAAGTCCGAAGCTATTAAAAATTCATTCCTTATCGTAATACCTATAAGAAAACAATAATTTTTAAGAAAAGAAAATTTTTTCGACATTAAATAATATTTTTGAAAATGTATTACAATAATTAGTAACATTGACGTAGCCTTTGACTGTGCACTCGAAGCGTATAGTTTTGACTACATTATCCAAATCACCTTTGAATAGTCAACGGATTGTATGCAATTATACCGGTGCGTGTATGTCCGACGGAGCGTTGAGGGTGATTCAAATAAATCACTTCACGTAATTAGGCGGTTTAGGATTATCCATGATACCTGCTAAACTACAGCAAGCATTCAATGTTATTTAATGTACAGCGAGATTAGAGACAATGACTAAGAAATGCTTAGTTGTTATGTTGATGACAATAATTAACTTTATTAGAATTTCATAAATTTTGGAACGAAGTTCCTTATGGGGCGATGCGGAGGGGTAACCTAGCCGGGAAAAAACGTCCGTATCGTAAGATTTTTATGTATAGTCTTTATTATTTTCTATATATCTCGAATAGGAACGTCCGGTTCCTATCCGGTGTCCCACGACACCATACGGCTTTTTACATTTAATTAACCCGTTGATGCATCTTAGTATACCTTTGGCATCTTGGATTCCGGTAATAGAAAACTTGTTAATGCGTCACAGTGAACATGGAGATGCAACTCAGCAGAGAAGAAACTGGGACAGAAAACTGCGGAGATCGTCGCATCAGTAGTCATCAATTAATCTGTACTTTAGAAATTCGATTTTCTGATGAATTGTAAATACATACTATTATGTTAGATTGTACATATAGGTACACACACACACACACATAGAAATAATATTGTTTAAATAATAAGATAAGTTGTAAATAAACTCTCTTCACCTTTGGACACCGACGCTGTACCGGTACGCTGAATGAATCAGCATACCTGGTTTTCCTCTCATTGTGGTTAAGACACCTTAAACCATCAATACGATCAGTCGTGTGAGTCTGCGCGATTGGAAATGAGAAAATCCATCCTTATACCCATGGATATGGGTACTTCCAACTTTCCGTCTGTTAACTTAAGACTCACGGTGCAGATATCCCGCTCTTATTATATATATTTTTTTATACACCAATCTATGGTTAGGGTTAGGGTCTGTGAGGCTCTAGGGCATTAGGGGTTAGGAATCTTAGCGTTTAGGATACAGCTCTCCCCCATACTTTATAGTAAAATCAGATCCTTGATTTTACAAAACTAATGACCCGTAAAAATACTGATACTACGCAGGTGCTTGTGGTAATAGATATAATACCAATTTAACTATGTGAAGGCGAATCAATGTCGTAAAATACGTAAAAAATATTTATTTCACATCAATCGACGTAATCTAACACTGATTATATTCTGATCACGTTCACCTTATTTGAAAACGTATCAGCTCCATTTGGGTAATTCTATATAAAAAAAAAAACATGTTTATTTTTAATTTATCGCCGCAATAGAGCGGTGAACGCGTGCTGGGTGCGTTTAATGTCCACCAGAGGGCGCTAATGACGTCAAATAATTCGTACTTTAAATGTAAATGACGACACACCGACCCGGTACCGGGTTTTATTAAATTTCACCAACGTCCAACTTCGGGATAACGTTCGCGTAACTTATAACTAAATTACTAATTAACTATTCGAAGACTCGTTCAACATTTAAGAGTAATTGTTGAATTTTCATTGATATTTCTTTGGTAATGTTGTTATAACCAATTTATGGTACCAATTATGCATTCATTTCTGGTTTAATTTAAAAAAAAATAATCAGTGGCCTGTAGGTATATTATTTTTCTACTTATTGGTAGATAAGTTTATTTATGATTGATTATAATCGTTATCCACGCTTATATTATTGGAAAATAGTTACGCAATTTCTAATAGTCTACTTAGAAACAAAATTAAACCAACAAACTTAGATCAATATTCAAATCGAATGCAAATTTCTTGCAGAGTTCACGGAACAAAACGGTGGCATCCATTAAAACAATACGAATTTAAATCACATTCAAATTTCGCACTTCGATTAAAAGCACCAAGAGGTACGCGCATTTAAGTGCAGGGCAAACAGCGGACTAGCAACTTCGACCTACACCGGACAGGCCAGTTTACTGAGACCCCGACGCAGCGGACGGGATAAGAAGGTCCATTACGTGCAAAATGAGACTGATTTGTACATTGCTAATTAGCTATGTAGAGATTTCGCAAGCCAATAACAAATAACTAATGATATTTTAAAATGTGTTATAATGTAGCACTATAGTTGTGTATTTAACTTTTAATAACTACAAATTTTAATTAAGATGTGGTCACATCAAAATTACATTACGCTTTTAAAGAAATAATAAGTATCTACTTTAAATCTCAATTTTGATACGAATACTAAAGAGTTTGACTGTACCTGTCCAAATGAAAGATATGAGAATATCGGCTATATTATATAGACACGTATGACTAAACAAAATATTTTGAAAATGGAAACAATATTAAAGCGACCAATCTCCATACACGTAATAGGCGAAACCGATCAGCTACGCTAATATATTATCCCGTAGGGGTGAGGGTGGGGGGGCATCTCAGTATAGAGTAGCCATTGCATGTGATCCCAATTACTATGTGTAGAGCCAAGCCGCTTATGCAAATGACTGTTTCCCGCGGACTCCTCTAATGGCCCATGAGGGTTGAACGGGGATGCACTTTTGAAATCCGACCCCCACGGACAAAAAAATAACGCTTTGGGGTAGAATAATTAATTTATTAGTATAATCCCGAATTATGGGTGTGCTGATGTAATTCTTCCTTATTGAATGAAGAATATAACGGTGTCTCTGACAGTCTCATTAATTATTAATTATTGCATAGTTTGTTAGAGTTTAGCGTTCTCTTACAATTACAAGGGTCAATCCCAATTCCCATTTTCATTTCACCAAGCAGATCACTGCAAAGTTCTTAGTTTGGTCTTTAGAAAAAATGAAATATGTATCTGGTTTGTTTATTCACTTACATATTATACAATGTTAGTTCAATATTACTTATTTAATACTTAGTATCTACCGCTTTTATAATATAAAATTCCAAACATTATATATGCAAGTAAATATGTACCGTACAATATAGAAAACGAACGAACATACACCGGGTCTAATATTATTACCCTCGTATCAGTTACAGCAAACAACCATTCAATATGATTGTTTGCTCACAAAATATTCCGATATGCGAATACGAAGTTTTCACTTTTTCAATTCCGACCGTAGAGCACAGTATCACGTAGATGCGTCGTTGGATTAAATTTGCATGGTAGAAGCCACTAACACGTCATATTATTATTTCAGTGTCAGATAGGGGTAGGCGATTTAATATTATTGAATATTCTACAAGTATTTTAAAATTATAACTTCGACTCGAAGACAATAATATATTAAACAAAAAATGAAAACCGACTCCCAAAGTAAAAATGCACAAAAAAGTATGAAATAAAACTAATTTTCTAAGTAATTCCCCTTTTAAATAAGGCTAAAATTTTAACTATTTCTCTACTCAATCTTCTTAATTTTGAAGTCGGTACAAGCGAACTTGAACGTGAGTTCTATAAAATATTGTTTTATCAGAATGTTGTTCGGGCTGGTACCAAATTCAAAATTATGAAGATTGAGTAGAGAAATAGTTAAAATTTTAACCGAATTTAAAAGGGGAATAATTTAGAAAATTTGTTTTATTTCATACTTTTATGTGCATTTTTACTTTGGAAGTCGGTTTTCATTTTTGTGTCAAAATAATATTTTTTCTCCTTTTACTTATATTTATTAAATTATTATTAACACATTTTAAGAAGGTCATAAATACAAAAAAGCCTCCGGCATTCTCACTCTTTCGGCAAAACAAACTCCAGCGTTATTTTATGCAAGTTTTCTGAAAGACCGTGGTATTTCCCCAAATAAGCATTACCGATTTGTGGACCTACAACAATCACCAATGATAATAATGATTAGACACTGTATTGTTAAAAAAATTTCAATGACATTGTTATCGGTGCACATAACTCTAATGAGTGATGATATGTTGGTGTTTCGTGTGAAGATGGTGGTGACGATGATGATGATTACTGTAAGTGGTATGATGGCATATGCTTGCAGTTCTTTAAACAACGCGGAATCCCCAAACATGTATCTATAAGGGCTCAGGAGTTCTGTTCAGTACTTTTGGATCCAGGGTACAAAAGCTTACTTTTTGGTATCATATTATGCTCCGACTAGTTCAGAAAAAATCGAAATCACTATATGTGTCCATGTAAATTTTGAAGAGTTCCCTCGATTCATCATGGGGATCCATCATCATCAGGTCACCACCTTAGTGATTAAAGGACCAATTTCGAATTGTACCATCTACAGAATCAAAATAATTTTGCAAATAGGTTCACAAATGGCAGAGTATGTTCAAAGATATCCGTGTTGGTGTAAAATACTATGAGAAGTACCTATTATATCGTCATAATGTATGTTGAATGGTGTGATGATGGTGGTAATGATGATGATTAATGTAATTGACAAAGTGGCATATGATAGCCGTTCTTTAAACAACGCCGAAATACGCCAAACATATATCTATCAGGAGGAGTCAGAAGTTCTGTTCAATACTTTTGTGTCCAGGGTATACCTTGGGGCAAAATCTAACTTTTTGGTAGCATTTGCTTGGGTTACTGCAGAAAAAGTAACTGCAATCTAACATTTTTTATGAATATTCATTGACCTTGGCATTGGATTCCAAGATATAATTCTAACGGCTCTCCAATATTGATGATTAACAGCAGGTATTATTACTTTACCCAGTTCATTAGATGAAAAACCCCTTTGATATGATCTCAGGCGTACCCAAGTGACATGCTAAATCTGTCTTGGGAACCGCAACGAAATTGATCAGAAGAAAGATAGGAGAAGTAGGAAGTATCCAGTTCATTAGATGGCTGCACACCACACATTACCACCACTGCAACTCCTGTGGGGTCAGGATCGACGCGGTAACCAGCCACAAAAATACCTTTGATATGCTCTCAGGCGTGCCCGAGTGACATGCTAAATCTGTATTGGGAACCGCAACGAAATTTATCAGAAGATAGATAGGAGAAGTAGGAAGTATCCAGTTCATTAGATGGCTGCACACCACACATTACCACCACTGCAACTCCTGTGGGGTCAGGATCGACGCGGTAACAAGCCACAAAAACCCCTTTGATATGCTCTCAGGCGTGCCCGAGTGACATGCTAAATCTGTCTTGGGAACCGCAACGAAATTGATCAGAAGAAAGATAGGAGAAGTAGGAAGTATCCAGTTCATTAGATAAACTAGATATGGTATTGACAATTCTAGTCATTTTCTAGCCGTATTTCTACGCCCCGCTTCCGCACATAAGTGACAGCCAGTGACAGTGACAGCCTACAAACTCAATACGAGTACGTATACTCCTTTATGTGATTGACGTATCTCTAATGAGGGAATGTAATCGATGTGTAATATTTTCTACATATTTCAAGGAAAATGAAGAAAAGGAGTCGTGACTTAAGCTTGGTACATGGCGGCAACATGTTCAATAGTTCGACAGTGAAAATCGCTTAACAGCGCCGTTGAATTAAGCGCACGCACACATAATTACGAGTAAATACGTTGTTCAACCACGTCTACAGCCGTTGCGGTCACATCTTTTGTGTTTAAATATATTGAGGTGTCCCAGTGCAAAGGAAAATGTTTACGAACTGGTCGAGCAGGAACTTTGTCGATAATGTACCTCCCGCGCCAGTTTAAGATATTTTAAAAATGTGAAGATTACTTATCTATATCATGAGTAGTATATTAATAATCAAAAGCTAAAAACTATAACCCGACTATGAAAAGTGTATATGCCTGTAATAGCCTATGTTACACGCACCATTATTGCGAATTTATTGTATCTCATTCATTAAAACCGGAACAGTAGTTTAGGCGCTACAATGGAACAAACATACATACATACATACAAAGATTATACAAATCATTACCCTTCCTTTTGGCTTCACCGTAGTCGGATAAAAATAAAGATGATGTAGCATTACTTTTAAGTAAGTGATTTCTCGCCACGCGTCATCTGAAATAGTTACGACTCGATTGCGATCACTATGGGTTCTTTGTTTTTTTGATTCAAAACTAAGGGGCAATTCACATGGAACACGGAACGATATGTGACTTGGCGTCGTAATTTTAAGATAAGCTATTCAAATTGAACTTTATTAATTACACAAGAAGATACACGTTTCATTGTAAGAGTTCGAATGTCAAGTTAGTAGTAGTATATGTGCAGTGTATGACTGATGTCATATGAAACGTGTATCTTTTTGTGTAGTCAATAAAGTTCCATTTTCAATAAATATCTCAAAAATGCAGCGTCGCGTCTCACACCGTCGCGTTGTATACTGACCATAAGGGTTGTCACACACAGCAGTTTGAATAATTATTAAGCTGTATCAGGAGCTTCTCATCATCAATGATTCCCGTTTGGACACATGAAATGCAGATTTATTTGTTTATATTTATTTGGAAAGTGCAAATAAATACATGTTGAACGTTGCTAACGATAAGGATATTGGTGCTGCATATATCAATGTAATCACCAGCATTTGGCAGACACAATCAGATACAAACATGAAGCATAGCTGTATAAATGTAACTACCACAACCTATGATGGATAAATACTGGAACAAAATTTACAGATCCCGGAGAGAGGTTCGCTCGTGGATTGAAAAATCTATGAAAATAATACCAACATCATAAAAATAATCTCACTTTCACATTTCTAAAACTATCTAGCTCCGTGTTTGTTTGCCCTAACAGTTGTGATGGTCATTGGCTCGTTTAGATTTTTTTAAAATCATTGTCAAGTCTTTGAAATTATCATCTATATATTCTGAAGAGTGTTCGGATTCATTAATCGAGTGTCAAGAGGTGACTTATCTGCAATCATTAGCGTTGATCACGGGGGCTGAATTTAATTTGAGGGTCACTCCATCATGAATAATTCATTTTGTCACATTACACGTTAGTCGCAATCCAATCACATTTCGTCTGAGATGGGAACCACTGTAGGTCCAAAACTATATTTGTCGGATGAGTGGTGACGCAGGTAACACCGAGAGAGTGATAAATGAAAAGATACGTTCTTAATCACTAATTTTCATAAAACGCATATTTACAGGTAGATGAATTTATAATTATTATAGTAACAAGCTAGTAAGCTGACCCTGGCAGACTTAGCACAACTGTGATTTGGATAATAAATTAACTACTGGTCACATTCCATTGAACAATTTTGGATTCTTAATGCGAAAGGTAGCGTCCCCGAATTGTGATATATGTGGTGTTACCGAGGATGTCCATCATATGTTTATGGAGTGTGTTTGGTATGAAGCTCTAAGATTAGAATTGTTTAAGTATTTTAAATTTAATTTGTATGATGTAGGGTTAAAATTAAGAGCTCAATAGAATATTTATATAGTTAATATAGTGAACGTACGATGAGGCTGACATAGCCCAAAGGATTTTTACCCTCTTTTAAATAAATAAAAAATATCGGTTGTCTGTATAGTCGGTTTACTGACGATAGTTTAACGTGACAACGTCAACAACAACAACAACAACAACAAAAACAACAACAACAACAACAACAATAATAATAATAAAATGCGAGGTAACGCTGGTACTTGGTAACGGTAACAGGTAACAGGTAACGCATGAGTCATGTTTTTTCGTGCGTGCAGCCAGCTCCATCGATTTATAAAAAAAAATAAAAATAAAAAACTTCCTACATACATACTACTACTTACTACTTACGTCCTACAGTCCCTACTATAGGACGAAGGTGAAGAATGTATTGGTTTCACTGTACATTAAAACCACGTTGCTAAAATTTTTGGTGGACTATAACCCGAGCTACCTTATGGAAAGGCAGACTCAAATAAATGGAAGGTTTGTCAAAAGTCACTCTAGCTTTAAGATTCAATCTCAGTAGCTACAAGTATCTTTCAGCCAAAATCGCGGGTGGCCTACGTGCTTAATAAGGCTAACTTTCGTTTTGCCTACATCGCGATTTGATTTATGCATAACGCGTGTTAGTCGTTTTGTGAATTAGCTATGCCAAGCGTAAATGCATTTGATATGATAATATTATATTTAAAACAATTTTACCATACTAATACTTAAATTAAAGAAATTATTTAAAAATGCGATGTATTTAACACAGCAGCATTCATTTTTTACTGCATAAAATGAAATATTTAAAAACGTAAAGCTGCTTACAACACTTTTATTAAAATGGAAGGATGTTCGGAAAAGCCGCGGATCGGACCTTTGACTTTAAGATTCAACCCTTTTGGTACATTAAAATGATATACAGTTCGAATCCCTGAGCACTGTCTAATCTACATAAGGGATAATCTTGTTTTATGACGACAAGGGTGCAAAATTGTGGTGTTGTAAATCAACGAGAGTTATTTTATTTAATAAGCTTTACTGCACCACATATCTGGTTACATAATCTTTATTAAAAGGAGGTAATAATAATTAAATTAAATAATATATATTAAATGAAACCTAACCAAGAGCATGTCAGGACATGTCTAAGGAGGGTTCCTAAACTATAACTGCGTAAAAGGTTTTTTTTTCAAATTACGTCAAAAGTTACTATCCGATTTCATTGGAAATAATTTTCCTAAAAAGTTTTGGCATTATCTATCAGCATGGTTAACATAACTTACCAACCAACTTACAAACCACTTTGGAGGCCGATTACTCGAAAATTGTCGACTTTGTAAAAAAGGCACGTATGAAACCTTGCCTTTATTTTAAATATCTATTCAACGATATCCCACACGATGGGGTAGAATGAAAAATATTTTTCATCCCCACTTTACATGTATGGTAAGCCACCGCTGAAAATGTAAAATTACTATTATTTTATGATGCCAAAATTGAGATCTATATATAGTCTTTAACTAAACTAAATTTTATCAATTTATATTCATAATTACAGATCGCGGACAGACAGACAGACGGACGAAAAGAACGAAACTCTAAGGGTTTCTTGAATATTACAGAACTCTAAAAACACAAACTCGGATATTGCAAAAAGCACTCACATATTGCAAATCATATGACATCAATCATACACTGCCCATGCGCCTGACATTCGAACTCTTACAATGCAACGTGTATTTTCGTGTGTAATGAATAAAGTTCAATTTTTATTAGCTGTCTTAAAAATGCAGCGCCATGTCGCATATCGTTTCGTTTCGGTATGAATTGATTATTATTCGTGCCAATTTTTTACAATGTCTATGAAATATTCATTGCTGTAGAATAAACTGATATTGTTAATAATAAATCTGCAGATCTCATTATAGCGATCCGCACGAAGCTCGCAAAGGTAAAATAGCTCCGTAGTAATTAGCTAATATCGGCAATGGGATTACAGTCCCGGGGCGATATTCAACAATACTCCGAAACCGTAAGTCTTCCTGTAGTTGTGGTAACTAAATAACTTTAGTTGATAAACGCAAACAAGTACTCGTATGTACATGGGATGTAAATTGTAGCTATTTGTTATTATAATAATTACGTTGTTACAACGATTTTGTTATAACGATCATAAAATCATACATATTATATAGATACCATACAACATACCGACCGAACATAAATACCACGCAAGGTATACAAGCGGAAACTGTTATACCTATGTACCTATTAGGTAAATGAATACCGAACATATAAATCAGTTTACACAGACACGACACGTGATTCTCTTTTGATGTAGGTATGGATTATATGTATGTATATGCAGCTACCTATTTTAAATAAGCATATAATATAAAACTTTTGTGTGTATATTTAATAATTATTGTTATAGATTTAGGTACCATGACAGTAGATATAAATGAGTAATGATTATCGTACCATTCGCTATCTTTCTCACTTGCCGGAACCGAGAAAAACTGACAATTGCTATTTTTTTCATTGTTCCGACAATCGGCTGCAATGCAGTATTTTTTTGGATACATATTTTTGCCAATTAAAATATGACACGCGTTTGCGACGTAAAGTGAGTCGTACTGCGTAAGAGGCGCGCGCGTGCGCCACGGCGCGGCCGGTCAGTGCGTGGCAAGTGGCAGCCATTGAATCGCCCCAACGTTGGGGAGTCTCGGTATGTACTTGTAGCTCGGCGGCGGAACGGCGTAGTGACACCCCCCCGCCAGTAGTCAGTAAGTACCAGTTATTAACTCTATGATATATTACAAGCTGTATTCAACATACGTTTTTCTGTGTTAATTATGAACTGGAATAAAAAAAATAATAAGTTTATATTACTACCTACATACACTTACAGTTTCTACACCTACAACTACAACCTACACGAACTACCTACACCTACTACCTACATCTACAACTACTTACATCTACTACTAAATATTATTACTAAAACCTATCCATAATGCCTACCCCTATAACCTACAGATGATGTTATGTTAAATAGTTCCGTATCACTGTATGTTGAAGATTATTACAGTACTAATATCGTTTTAAAAAAATGGGGCCTGGTAAATGCGGAATAAAAGTAATGTCGACAAATTGGGGTGGGCCACCCTTTTTGAACAAGGATAAGAAAATTGCTTACAACCTATTCTCATAACTATCGCATACATCTGCAAAATTTCATTAAAATAGGTATAGCCGTTTCGGAGGAGTTCTGCCACAAACACTGTGACACAGGAATTTTATACATAAGAATATGTAGACGGTTTAGAGGGCTTAGCCAACATGCCATCTTTAATTACAATAACTAGCTCGCTAAGTGACATAGCGCGTGTCAATACGTCATTAACATATATTTTTGATTTCTAACTTCGTCATCGCAATTGGCATTGGCATTCTGGCTAAAAAACCCGTGCACAAAACAATATAGTGGGTAGACTACCGTTTCGACAGTGTTTGTACTCTCTAATCGCTTAACCGAATGACATCTAACAACTTAACCTGCAATAATAATAATGCAACCGCTAGTTTATCATAGCACCGTGACCACGGTCAATTTGTCCCCCGAGTCCATTACAGGTGAATTATATCACGGCGTAATATAACAAAGTGCGCCGCTAGCGGCCGGCCGAGCGAGCTGCGGTGCCGCGGTCTCTCATTAAAGAACAATTAATGTGAGTCAGAAACAAAAAACCGCAAGCCGCAGCCTGCTCGCTCCTAATGAATGTAGTCATACGTTTTATTAAAACGGGGGCAACATTATGTTCAACTCAGGTTCTTGTATCAATGGTCATTGCCTTTTATTTGCAATGTACGCGACTCTGCCACAGTGAGATAAACAAGACTAATTGGAGGATACAGTATAAATTAAAGCCGTATTGTCTAATCTAAGGGTATCTTATTAACTGGTAACACATAAAGTTTTGTTTTGTGTGCCAAAATTCAATTACTGAACTGATAATGTTACACACAGTGTATTGAACGGACTTCATAAAGCAATCAGATATTTTTTGTAATTTGCTATAATAATCACAATTAAAGAAATTCAATAACATAATTGACGACAATCACCTAATTATTTTAACAATACAAAATCAATGTAACGACGTTATATTGTTAAGGGCTGCTGTCGGAAGGGAAACAATAAGGGAACTATTCTCCCGAGAACATCGCGATCACCAGATAACTCTATACGAGAGAAATTTCTATTATTAAACTTAACTAGGTGTTTGTATATGAAGATATCCACGAAAGGGATTGTAGATATTAGTATGAAAAGTAGTTCAAAGTAAATTATACTGCTATGATGAATTGATGACGGGGATTCTTTAAGATCATATTTTTCAGGACACCGTTGCTACCGCACTAGCTTATAATATAAGCGTAGCTTATTTTTTCATTGTCAATATTTTTTTACCATACATCAGCACAATGGACACCGATTGTTAATATATGAATAATACGGACAACATAAAATGAGTCTGCGTTTTAAATGAACGTTTAGAATAATTATTAAAAATACACATAAAATATAACAAAAATATATTCAAATTCATTAATCATCGCAATCTCCCATGATTGCGATGATTAATTAATATTTGATGTTTGATCTGAAATTATTTTATCTAATAACATTTACTTGCTTTCCGAAAAATATTTAAAGTATCTTTTTAATTTTCCCATTCTTCTCACAATATTCGTTGTTCTTTAATTTTCAAAAACAGTATTATTAGGCTTTGCACTCTGATTTCAAAGAAAATTTAATTTGGTATTTCTCCAACAGAAATTTAATTTGACATTTCCCCAATCACAAACAAAAATTCAATCCGACATTTCCCCATAATACCAGTGTGATTTGCTCCAAGCTTTTGCAAAATTATTTGGTGATCGACATAATTGAGGCGTTATTAATTTTTATACTTAATTAAATTTATTATAAAATTTTGCAATTTAACAGGCCATTTTGCAATATACAAATTTTTACTAATTTGGCATTTTACATGGTGGACCCCACGGCTGGGATCAGCAAAACTACATTATGGATGGACCTAATGTAAAATGTTTGTAATAAACATGATAGTACCCGGTCAACCGAGTTTTGCTCGGAGTTCTGATAAATTTTATCTGACCGGGATTCGCACACACCACATTCCTAATTTTCGATAAAGCAAAAATTGTACATTGGATACCAAACTGCCAATCGGATTGACATAATAGAGTCGAAATAATTGATATATTGTTGCACGACGAAGGAAAAAACATATATAGCTTAAAAATGCGCAGTTTCTCAGGGAAAATATCAAGTTTTCTCCCCCAAGACTCCCCTGCATACTAAATTTCATGGTAATACTTGCAGCCGTTTACGAGAAACCCAGTATGTATATATATATATATATATATATATATATATATATATATATATATATATATATATATATATATATATATATATATATATATATATATATATATATATATATATATATATATATATATATATATATATATATATATATATATATATACAAGATTGTCTCGTTTAAAATAAAGAGTAAAGGTTTGTTTGTATGTTTGTTTGTTTGCATCGAATAAGCACCGAAACTACTGGACCGGCTTTGGTGAATTTTGTCATAGATATAGATTAGACCACGGGGAAGGATATAGGCTACTTTTTATCGCGGCATAAAGTACGGTTCCCGCGAGATTTCTTTTAGGGCGCATGAAGTCGCAGGCAATATCTAGTAGTTATCTGTGAAAACTTTTAATTGGCCTTCTTGTTTGAGTAATTCTAATCGTTCTTGCATGTAGTAAAATAATACTAATATATCACACTTTTTTGCAACTAGAAACTAGTCAATAAGTAAATTTGCAAAACGTTTTTATGTAGTAAAGCCTGTTTTTATATGGTAGTCTAAGAGTATATTACCTACTGAGCTAAATCTTGCAAATAGTATGTTGCGTGCTAAGCAATTATGTAAAGAATTATTGTGTAGACGAAAAAGAATTAACTTAATATTTATAGTTACTGACTGAATGTGAAAATACTTGTAGTGTTTTTAAATAATATGTTAGTTTAATTATTGAAACTGGCCAAATCTTACTTCGGCGACGCTCAATGTGAAGTTAGCATACGTAGTAGGTACATACATAATGTTTTTGCGGTAGAATAACATAAGTATTATATTTTATAATTGAATTTGATTAATATCATAACTTTCGGTGTATCGGCATACCCGATTAATGGAATGGAACAATATCGCAGGGCTAGGGTGCCAAATGTGAAATAAGGTAAACGTGTATCATTGACTAATTATTCATAAATGGAACAACTTATACAGATTTTATTCCGCTTTTGTTACAGATTTTATGAGCTGTACTATTTGTAAAATGAGTAGTATTTCCGTAAGCATAAGAAATCAATTCAATTCAATTCGTTTATTTGCTCTAAAAGTGGTAACAGTACAAAATTTATAGGCTCTGGCACTTTTAGCTATATATAAATAGCATGCAAATATTTATAACATTAATTTAAGTTCTAATTATTCTAAATTAATACATTATTATATATTGTATTCTAATAATTTCATTAGTAATTACATGTCATACTGTTAGGAAGTTTAATAGATAACAAAAAAATAAACACAGAAAATCACACATAACACATTTAAATTAATAATAAAATTCGCAAAATATTACTAGTCAGTACATAACATATTATGATGTCAATCGAGTAGATATTTGGCGGTAATTACAATAACATGTCTGGATATAAATAAAAGATATCATAAATCAGTAACAAAAAATAACAATACAAACGAAACCCATTTAAAAATAATAATCACAATAATAATATTATAATGGTCATTAATGTCATAGTAATTATTGAAGTAGAAGTAATAATTAATTCAGCATAGATTATTTCTGTTATTATGCTATTGATTATTTTTTTGGAACGAAGTTCCTTGTGGCGCGTTGCGAATTGTATTGGGGCTGGACTGGTAGCTTTTTTATATGACTTGGGATAGCATTATATGCTTTTATGCACATGGCATAATATTGTCTCTGATACAATGCATTTTTCGGGCTGACGTCAAGCACTAGCCTGTCAGTATTTCTATGATTGTACTTAGTGCCTATTTTTCCATCCTTTCATAATATGAATTAAAAGATAATAAGATAATAATACACTAGAATATTATTTTAGGTACTTATATTTTCTATCTATGATATTATACATTGAGCTAAAATTGTACCTACAAACAATAACCTTGATTATGCTGTATCTAGCATACTGTACCAATAACCATGTTAACCACCATTCCTTTTAATTTTTTTCATACTTATTGTATTCTAGGCATAAGCACGGCTTTGGCCTTTTTGAGAAGTAAAGTTATTTAGACCTAACACTATTATACTATAAGTGGCTTTACTACAATATTATTTTAGTTAAAGCAACGAATACTAATTACTAAACTGGATCATTGTTTTAAACACTTACGGATTGTGTCGCGGTGCACTTTTCATTTTCCCGACGTTTCGGCTACTTTCCAGCAGCCGTGGTCACGGGAGGACTGAGGTGTCAATTGTCCTATTTGTTGAAGTTATTCAAACTACCCGAAGATTCTTCAATTATTATTTGTGTTCCGATCCACGCAAAACATACTAACAGTATCTTGAAGCCGCGGTGATTTTAAATTACATTTTATTTTGTTAATTATTGGATCCCAACTAGATGGCAGTACCCAGCCATCTTCTCGGTTAAAATTAGGGTACTTTTTAATTTCTATAGCCTCGCGTATCATTCTTGGGCGATAACGGTGTTCCTTTGCCAGTAATTGTGGCTTATCAAATCTTATATAATGGCGAGGTTGATCCAGTGTGTGTTCGCAAATTGCAGATTTATTGTTGCGACGGTGTTTAACATCTGCGATGTGTTCCACATGAACAATATTCGCGTAAACCTAAGAAATCAATATACTAAACTGGATACTCATATCTTTCGTAGTTATAATGTAATTTACGTTATTAACGTAAATTACACCCTCACCCTCACTAATTATGACGTCGATGTCTTATTGCAATAAAACACTGTCATAGAGTATCACTTGTATAATAATATAATCACTTGATATCGTAAATAAACTCGACATAAAATCTGTAGCGACGTGCTAGGTTGTGCCACACCGTTATTACATCCAATTTAAAGCGTTATTAAAAGCTCGTTAATATTTTTAAACACACGACATTAATTGCACAAAACAATATAATTATGCACTTAAATTGATGTTATCCTGCTTTAACAGCTGCTAGACCTGTCGCGCAATAAACGTCCGATAATTAACACCCTTTGTTTAAAGTTTAGCCTGAAAGCTCTCAGTATTGAAAACTTTTATGGCGCGTGACACGGTCAATATAAACATTTTCACCCCGTGTATGGTGTACCTTTTTTGCTAAATGGTCTTTTTGTTGAATTGCAAAAAATATGCATGCTACGTTGTATAATAGGTATTTACCTATGAAATTGCCGTTCTGCAGTACTGGCCATTTCAAATCAAAATAATTTTTGTTTTGGCTGAGAATTCTAATTTCAAATTAATTTTAATTAAAAAACATGGAATTCTTTTTCCAAAAGTAGTAATTTATTTATTGATTAATGTTACATTTTCATCGCATTTCAATCTTTTTCGTCATCATGGATACGTTAAAAATTCGAGTAATTATGGAATATGAGTACCGTCGTGACAGCAACGCGGCACAAGCGGCACGCAACATCAATGACGTTTACGGAGCTAACACTACAAACCAACGCACCATCTGTTATTGGTTTGCTCGCTTCCGTTCTGGAAATTTCGACCTGAAAAATTAACCTCGCGGTCGTCCGAAGACTGGTCGACAATGACAAATTAAAGGCGATTGTAGAAGCTGACGATACACAATCTACGGCTGTATTAGCAGCAGCTTTCGACGTTAGCGTCAAAACAATATTGGTCCATTTGCGTCAAATTGGCAAGGTAAAAAAGCTTGACAAATGCCCACGAACTCAATGATCGCCAGCGCGAAGTACGCGTCGAGACGTGCCTTTCACTGCTCAACAGTTACACAAATGAATGAAGGAATTTTGAACCGCATTGTTACCTGCGATGAAAAATGGATTCTGTTTGATAACCGCAAGCGCTCAGCAAGTCTGTTGGTTCAGCACCTAAACAATGCCCTAAACGAAAACTTACCCCTAGAAAAGTGATGGTCACTGTTTGGTGGTCTAGCGCCGGTGTGATTCATAACAGCTTCTTATCAAACGGGGTAAGCATTACTGCAGATGTGTACTGTGAAGAACTGAACACAATGATGGAGAAGCTGGCACATCTCCAACCAGCATTGGTCAATCGCTCGTCTCCGCTGCTCCTGCACGACAACGCCCGACCTCATACTGCATAGCACACGGTCTCCAAGTTGCAAGAACTGGGGTTGGAAGCTCTCCGTCATCCCCCCCCACTCACCAGACCTTGCGCCTACATACTACTACTTTTTCCAGAATTTGGATAACTTCTTGGCGGGAAAAAAATTCAATACCCGAGAAGGAAGTACAAAATGCCTTTGAAAAATTTGTTGCCTCCCGTCTAACTGATTTCTTTAAGAAGGGCATCAATAAACTGCCACTGCGTTGGCAAAGATGCATTGATTGCATGGGTGATTACTTCGATTAATACAAATAAAAAATACATGAAAAAAATTCGTTTAAATTTTTTCATACAAAACGGCAATTTCATAGGTAAAGACCTAATATTATAGTTAATATCGTGTTATTTAAGCTAATTGATTCGACAGGCGCAATATGTTTTATTAAAAGTTTTCATTTATTTTATAGTTTGTAAAAGTTTTTGTGGTATTCACTTCTAATTATGACTTTTGTAAAATTATTATTTCTTCAAATATCTAAATGACCTCCGCTACTTAATCTTAATAATGACGAAATTGTTAAAATTTTGCGCTGATTTACATAGCAGTCTAAAGGGCGTCTCAGACGGCGAAGATACTATAATACTTTCTCTTAAGGTGCCTGGATATATAACATATTGCAAAACGTAATATAAAAATATATAGTATCTTAGCCGACTATGATAATTCATACAAACTGTATAAGCAAGTGATATCTTTTCATAGCATATATATTAGGTGCTTACTTATGAAATTGGCGTTTTGTCGTACTTGTCACTTTGATCTCAAATATAATATCTTCTTTTGTTAGGAATTCCAATTTCAAATTTATACCGCTATTTACTCATGCATTTGTGTTTCGAAAACCGTAATTCATTTGTTTTTTCCTGTTTTGGTTTTTTCTTTGCGTCACAAAGTTGCGTTTCTGTTTACAAAATGGAAAACTTGAAATATCGTATTATTTTCGAGTACGAGTTCCAACGTTGCACCAGTGCTGCAGAAGCGGATCGAAGGATTAATGATGTGTATGGCGGTGGTGTCGCAAAAGAAAACACAGTGCGTTTTTGGTTCCAACGTTTTCGTTCTGGTAATTTCGACCGGCAGAACAAGTCCCGTGGACGGCCGGATACCAAAGTTGATAATGAAGAATTGAAGGCTATTGTGGAAGCGGATCCATAGCAAACCACGTCCGAGTCATTTGCAGGCTGCGATGTTAGTGATAAAACTATTTTAATCCACTTGAAGCAAATTGGTAAGGTGAAAAAGCTTGAAACCTTATGAATTGAGTGCAGCAAACCGATAAACGCGCGTCGATTGCTGCGTTACATTACTCAACCGGCACAATAATGAAGGGATCTTAAATCGAATGATTACCTGTGATTAAAAGTGGATCCTGTACGATAATCGTAAACGCTCATCGCAATGGCTAACCACGGCGAACCAGCCAAAGCCTGCCCTAGGGGAAATTGACTCAAAATGTACTTGTGAACGTTTGGTGGACTAGTGCCGGTGTCATTCACTACAGCTTTCTTAAATCTGGCCAGAGGTTTACGGCTGATGTCTATTGCCAGCAACTGAAAATCATTATGGAATAGCTATCTGCTAAACAACCGAAGTTGGTCATTCGCTCTAGGCCACTGCTGCTTCAGGACAACGCTAGACCACACACTGCACAACAGACGGCTACCAAATTAGAGGAGCTTCAATTGGAATGTCTAAGGCATCCACCGTACTCCCCGGACCTTGCTCCAACAGATTACCATTTTTTTGAAATTTGAATATCTTCTTGCTAGGGAAAAAATTCAACTCCGATGGGGCAGTCCAAAGCGCCTTCAAAGATTTTATTGATCCGGTCCGAATGTCTTTTTTAGTAAAGGAATTAATGAACTACCTATGAGATGAAAAAATATCATAGATAGCAATGGTATATACACTTTGATTAAATAAATATATATTAGGTTTAAAAAAAATCGACTTCATGTCCCTCCTTTACAAAACGCCAATGTCATATGTGATGACCTAATACTAATCTTCGCCTCCGTCTGTGATGCCCCTAACACTTTACATTACAATTTCAGGTCAGACTGTTGTGCTATACAACAGTCTGACCTGACTGTGACTACGAAAGCTTTCATACGCACTAACTGTAATCTGTCGTATGTGATAGACGTCAGCCAGCCCGCAGCCGGCTTTCAAAGGACCTTTGCTCTTTTACGGTTTACACGATATGAAAGGGAAAATCGAAGAATAATTCGACGATACATTTTAATTTATGTAAGTAGGAAAAATGTGACATGAAAAAAACTTTGGCATTTTTCTTACTTTAAAGTGATTAATAAAATATTAATTACATATTTATTTATGTATGTGAAATAAACAAATATTATAATCTTATGCCCAAAAGCACTAATGAATAAAAAAAATGAAAAGTATAATATTTGTATATAGTACTTTTCATATTCCATATCATAAAGGAATATAATATATAATAAATAGAAATCATAAAGGAGCATTTATCATAAAAATAACTATTAGTCCATCTACATTTTCTGTCCGATTCACTCTGTGATAAAAATGCTGGTATCTGTTTAAGTTATTTGTCGTTAGAAAAACCAGTTGTGAAGTGAATCGTAAAGTTTGCTTAATTTTATATAGGAAGATCATAAATAAAATAAGATATACGATTTTTGTAATAATAATAATAATATCCTTCCATATTACTAAACCGTCCTAAGTTTTATACATCGATTCAATCGACGTAAAATTCTACAAATTCAATGAAAATGCAAAGAGCTTGGTGCAACCACACTTGTCTATAAGTATACTGGCAAATTATCGATATTTTACGATAGGGGATTTATTGTTACAGGGACTTACCGTCAAGTCTTCGAACGGGCCATGCTTGTATATAACGCAACACAGACCTAGCCGCTATCGCAACTGCCATCCATAGACTCTACATTACTTACAGATATTGTAAATAAAAAAAAGAAAAACACAACACAATCGTATTTACGCGTAATCTCAGATCGCGGATCGGACAACGACGCGTCTGCCTCCGCCGGCTAACCCGGCGCTACTGCCCGCCCAAGCCGCCCAACACGTGCCCCCGCCCGCCCTACAGGGCCTTTCTTTGTTTCGCATCCCCTCCGTATCCGAACAAATTTTAATCTTGTTCGTGATCTTGCGTTTCTCAATTGACTGATCTGAACCGAGTCGGTGATGCGGATTCGATAATTGGATCGGAGTTGTCATCACGTGAACATCAAAGCGTCCGATGTGGCGTTTTAAATAGACATGTATTCGGGCCCTCCCAGTTGACTGGGTCGCCGGTGTTGACAGAGCGGTCTTAATAGCAGCGCCATTATAAAATAAAAGTTGGAATAAGCGTCCGTTCACACCGAGACGCGACGCGCGCTGTACTTTTAAGATAGCGATTCAAAATTGAAATTTATTCACTACACAAGAAGACGAAGAGTTTCGAGCTGCACCGAACTGCGTAGCGCGGTGCTGCTCTTACAATGAAACATGCATCTCCTTGAGTAGTGAATAAAGTTCAATTTTGAATCGCTTTTCATCTGTAAATAATGTTCCAAAGTGATAATAATCACAAACCTAGTTCATTATTGTGCAAATAGCAAATGAATTATGAGCAAAGAGTGCAGATATAATTGAAAATAATTTAGCTATGCCTCAACGAATTTTCAATTTCGATAATATTGTGCAGGGAAATTGAAAAGTGATTACCTATAAAATCAAATTAGTAAACAACTTATCTGTGAAAATCGTGACGCCAGATGCCAGTTGCGACATGTAAAGTCAATTACTGTCCACTGTCTGAATTTTTTCCACAAAGACAAGATTTTAAACTTCGCATTCATACATGGCTATGTATACTATGTTACTTAAAAATAACAACAAACGCAACTGTAAAACCGTAAATCGTTGTTGTTCAAGTCAGCACGAAGATACGCGGGAAGCGAGCAATAAATACTCAAAAGAAATACGTTAACAGTTGCAGCGGTACGGAACCACGCTCCGGCCATACATTATTCATTGATGCCCTGTACCGAACGACTGAGATTTGTACCATCTGCCCGTGTCGTTACTGTCTAGTGTCTACTGTCCGTCGAAATAGTGCCCACTTACCGTGCCGTGTATTGCACGACTCATAATGCGAAAGTATTAGTGTACAATGCACACATTATTAGTTACTGCAAATTGTATTTTTTCATAACAGGTGTAGTGTAAAAAAGAGATTGAAAAGTTCAGAAAAAAATAAAGTTAAGATTTTTCTTAACATTATTTTTTTCTGAACTTTTCAATTCGTCGTCGTCGTCGCAAAAAGTCTGCGTGTCTTATGGTTATATCTCATACAATTTCATACAAATATTCTTTGTATGAAATTGTATGAGATATAATGCATATAACGCACTACCCGGCAGCGGAAGGGACTATTACTAGTAGGGACGTCGCTGCGCTGCCGCCTAGTGCGATATAATTATGTTTTAGCCATACACTAACAACTCAGCAATTTTAAGGAAAGAAAAAACTATAAGCTACAGAAGAGAGAGCTATCGTTAAAACGACTAATGCCTGCTACACACGACCACGATAAAACTGCACAGTTCGGTCACAGTAGACGTATACAGTACTACATCTTCATACTAGACCGCCCAAATCAGCGCACACGTGTACGTGAGTTTAGTACATTGTGTATACTGAATATTATGTCTACTGTGACTGAACTGTGCAGTTTTATCGTTGTGGTCTGTAGCGAGCGTACGAGTGTTTTAGGATCGTAGCATTAGCTAGCATCTAAATAGTACATTGAAATGAATTTATAGGCCTGAAATAATACGAATTTTGTATCAAAAATAGTTATCAAGCTTTAAAAAAATATTTATCAATTAGAGCCACGAAAAGAGACAGTAATATTCCATTTTGTCGATGTTTTATTATAATTTGATCCACAAAAGTAATGACTAATACGTAATATAATTCCTTTATACTAGTAACTAGTTGAACTAACTGCAAAAACACTAGTCATAAAATTACAAAGTCACTTAATTCTCCTAACAATTTAAAAGTGAGATAAATTCCCCGTGTTTAAATTGCAGAATAAGGAACGAAGCAATTTATGTTAAAACGTTAAACTTCACGACTTGACAAGGCTCTTAAACACATTTAAATTTAATGACCGCTCTAAAGTATTCCAGCAATAAATTGTATACAATACTAATCGAAGCGATACAATAAAAATGTTGAAAAAATGCACCTTGCTTCTTGGGAATAGACATGAAAACTGCCGGCGCAACAGACTCGACCATGTTCAAGTGATGGTATTAGTGCCTAGGTGCAAGTGGAGTTAATTAAAGCGACCGTGTTACAGTCGGCATGGAGTCGCGACGGTTGCCACGCAACCAGACTCTTTGAAGTGCGCCCCGCGTTGATAGCACTCGATATCGCATCCCGGCCCGAAAAGAGAATCGGGAAAAATCTCCCCCCGAGGCGCACGCGTTTACGGTCTCCGAGTATTTATAGTTGACACGCGAGGGGGAGTAATTTTGTATCTACACGTGAATATTATGCGTCAAGTTTTTCCAGGATTTATAAGTACGTGATTACGTATCAAGCGTTAACATAACGACACAAGATGCCAGTGATAAGTGATCAAAATATCCTCACAACATTCATGCACTTCAGTACAATTACCGAAGTTCATAAATGTTATGAGGATATTTTGTTCATGATAATTAATAAATACTTTATTTTAATTTTAATTTTAAATTTCATGCTCTATTTGTGTATTAACATACACTATGCCGGAAAATCTCCATTTAAATCCTAAAACTTAATAAATTTTGAAGTTATGCAACTTTAAATACTGTCTTATTTTTATCATAAACGTTACAAAAAACAGTATCAATATTATGTACCTCCTTAGAAATACAAAAATAATTTGTTTTACCTATTTAGGTTTATTCCGTATTTTTTTTACACATTGACTCCGGTTTCTATATGAAAGTTACTTAGCATTTTAGGTTAATCTCCTGATTATGACTTTGTTTATAAAAAAATAGCTGCATAAGATTAAAGTACAAAATAAAAAGAAAACGCAACTGCAATTCCAAATCAGTAGTGCGAAAACATATATTTATGTAAAACATCCTTTGAAGTTTCCAGTTTTCAAATAGTATCTAATATATAAAATTTCCATGTCACAATGTTAGTTACCGTACTCCTCCGAAACGGCTTTACCGATTTTTACCAAATTTTATATGCGTATTCAGTAGGTTTGAGAATCGACTACTATCTATTTTCCATACCCGTAAGTGATAAGGTTGTTCACCCTTAAATTTTTTTTTAAAATTTTTGGACGAAATTTTTTGTTTTTATTTTTTTATAATGTGGCATTAAAAAATAAATAAAATCCTAAATTTTAACTTTTTTATCACCAACCCCTATTTTTTTATAGCCTTTTTAGTAATTTTTCATCCCGCTCGATAACTGATCAATTATAGTGTTTTTAACTGTACTTCAATTTAAAATCTAAATTTTTTTTAAAGAAAATGAACATTTATTTTTATTATTAAAGTTTAATCCTGATATATGCTTAGTGTTACCAATCTTGTGTATTTGGCACGATTAGTTCAGTTAATAAAGTTTTAGTTAAACAAGTGATTTACATAACCTTCAAAGTACTCAAACACGTGTCACGAGCTTCAACCAACAACGGCTTTTGTGTTGTAAGTATACTTTTTTTATATAATTATTTGAATTTTTTACAACTATTATTTCAATTTTTATTTTCATGAAATTTTTTTTCATAAATCTAATATTTTCGCTATAATCCTGGCCGTAATTATAACTATAACATTTTCTATTATTAAGTAATTTCATTAATTCTATTTATATGTGTTTTGTACAGAGAGCAATGCCAAGACCTGCCTGACCATGAAACTGGGCAGACAATTACATTTCCGGTACATAATAAAAATAAAAAATTAAAGGCTAGCTATTACTATACCAAACGGCGCGACTTTAATACAGACAACATTACAAAATTTTTGAATTACATGGCCTCGTTAACATTTAATGATGTATTTAATATAACAGATTGTGAAGAAAGTTTTAATAATTTTTTTGATATTTTTGTACTTTTATATGATCTTTGCTTTCCCTGGATAAATGTAAAAATCAATAATAAGCCGATAAAAATGGGTTGGCTTACGAAAGGCATAAAAAAATCTTGTGCGGTAAAACGTATTTTATATTTTAAATATAGACATGATGCTGTGAATAAAAACGAATTATTAAAAAAATACAATAAATATTCTAGTATCTTAAAACACTGTATTAATACATCTAAAACAAAAAACAATAGTAAGCTTTTAAAAATGTCAAAAAACAAGTGCAAAGCCACATGGGCATTAATAAAAAATGATATTGATGGCAGAAGCACACGTAATAATATTGACAATATACAAGTAGGTGATAAAATATACACAGAAATAACTGACATTGCAAAATTGTTTAATAAATACTACATTGACATAACAAATAATAATAATAATAAGAATCCGATTGACATGCTTATTAATAATAGAAATGACATTTTAATTAACAATGAATCAAATTCAATATACCTATCTCCCTTAATTCCCAATGACATCTACAAAATTATTAATTCTCTGAATAATACTCAATCGACTGGATATGACCATATTAACACCAAGATTATAAAGTTGTCTGCAAAGTATATCTGTTACCCCCTTTGTCATCTAGTTAATTTATCCTTTGAACAAGGTCATTTTCCAACTGCGTTAAAAGTATCTGTAGTTAGACCTCTATTTAAAAAAGGCGAGAAGAATAATATGTGTAATTTTAGACCAGTTACATTAATACCAATTATTTTAAAAATTTTCGAAAAGGCTATGCAATCTAAGATAGTGCAATATTTAAATTCAAGAAATCTATTTAGCAAACAACAATTTGGCTTTACAAAAGGTAGCTCCACAACACTGGCCTGTTTTTCACTAATAAAACAAGTAACAGAGGCAATTGACAAAAGGTTATCTGTAGCAGCAGTATTCCTTGATATGAGTAAAGCTTTCGATTTTGTTAATCATGAACGCCTATTAGATAAATTAAATAGACATGGTATAAGGGGGAATGCACATAAATGGTTTGAATCGTATCTAAAAGACAGAAAGCAATGTACTGAAATAACAAATATTATAAACAATAGAGAAATTTCTTATAGATCTGAATACAGAATCAATAGTTGCCACAAGTACCACAAGGGAGTATTTTGGGTCCAAACTTATTTATAATATATATAAATGATTTGCCAAAAATTTTAAAACATGAGGGCATCATGTTCGCTGACGATACAACATTGCTAATAAAATCCTGTAAACAATATTTAAATGACGAGATTGAAAATGAAATTAAAAATGTGACGAAATGGTTGTATTGTAATAATTTACAGGTCAATCTATAAAAAACTAAAATAATAAAATTTTATAAATCGACTAAAAATAATGACAAACATTTAGAAATAAAAGTAAGCCCTATTAAATGCGTACCTTCTACTAAATTTCTAGGATTTATTTTAGATAGTAACTTAAATTGGAAAGATCACATAGATAATGTTTGTAATAAACTTAATAGGTTTGTATTTGCTCTGAGGAGGATAAAAAATATTGTTTCACTAGATGCCGCTGTAACAGCCTATCATGGATACATTTCTTCAACATTAAGATATGGTTTAGTATTGTGGGGAAATTCAGTAGATTTAAACAAAGCATTCTTAATACAAAAAAAATGTATCAGAGCTATGGCAGGAGCTGATAGACTAGCACATTGTAGACCTCTTTTTAGAAAGTTTAAAATACTTCCTCTTGCTAGTCTATATATATTAGAATCGTGCCTATTTATTAAAAAATATACTGCGTTATTTGAAGATCAGAATTATAAACAAAATGCCAGATGTAAAAGAACCAGTAGTAAAAATATTACTATTCCAACACAGCGGTTAACAATTCATAGCAATAACGCATATTGTATGACTATTAAAATATACAATAATATACCCAATAGAATTAAAAATAATAATACTACATGCAATAAATTTAAAAACGAACTATTCACCTGGTTATTAGATAAAAGCTACTACACAACACAAGAGTTCTTTATGATGTTATAGTTACCAAAAAATTCAAAAATATGTTTTAAATATTTATTTTATTCTGTTTTAAATTCTTTTATTTTATTTTCTATATCTACATATTACAAATAAAATGACATAAATAATAATAATTGATTTGACATTGCTATAATAATTATTACTTAATTAATATAAGTTATTAAATATGATGATTTTGACATATTATAAATATTATTTTGATTTTATGGTGATGAAGACAGATTTTAACTTTTGACTTATGAAAGGTTTTGGTGATATGATATAATTATTACAAATATTGTTTAAAAGTTTTTAATTTGCGTGATCTTTATTTATATTGTAAATATTTCCACGCCCTAGAGGCAGAAATTGTGACCTATATTGTATAACAATATCCTTGTATTACCAATTTCTTGGAAAATAAAAAAAAATAAAAATAAAAGAAAACGCAAAGGGGCTGATTTGAGCCGTAATACAAGTAGGTCCAGAAGTATGAGAGATAAAAGATCCCAAAGAACCGAAGAACAAGTCCAGCGACAAAATGCTGATGCACGTGTGAGCATGCAGCAATTGCGTCAAGAACAATCAGAAGATACACGAGCTGAGCGCAATGAAGTTATAAGTTTAGAACAACGACAATCACGCCGTTTCACGGTTAATAGACGCAGAACAAATGACCAACAACGTCAACAGGTACATCGTGCATTTACATCTGATTCATTTTTGCGTCTAGCATTCCAGAATGAGCCCGATATTGAATATTATGCTCATTCAAAAGTAGTAATTGGTGCTATGGATAAGGAATGTCCGCATTGTCATGCTCTCAAATTCAAAAATGAGCCACCTGGGATGTGTTGCGCGTCAGGAAAAGTGCAATTACCTGAAATTGAAACACCACCTGAACCATTGAACGGTATTACTTATCGGCACGGATCCAGATTCTAACGTATTCCTGAAGTCAATTCGAACATTCAATTTATGCTTTCAAATGACATCGTTTGGAGCAACAGAAATAGTTCGAAATACTAATGCTAATCGTCAACAATACAATTCTACATTCAAAATCAAAATCATTCGAACCACATAAATTTTTACAAATCTACTTCATGGGCGACGAGGATTCCGGAAGCGCACTTGCCAATCGCGTGAATGCACGTTGTGACTATAATAACCTTGATTCATTTTTTGCCAGGCGCATCGTCAGCGACTTGGACGCTCTGTTGAACGAGCACAATGAATTGTTGGCCAGAGATTACATCTTTGCTATTGCCTGGCCCAAATGCAATACATCGTCATGACATTACAGTACGTGTATTCAGACAAAAGTTAAAGTCTCTAATAAGTTTCATTACTAAATTACATGTATTCGGTCCCACACGTTGCTGGCTGTATTCAGTTGAATGGCAAAAGCGAGGATTAACTCATGCGCACATTTTGGTTTGGTTAATCGACAAAATCCGTCCTGAAGAAATCGATAGTATCATTTCTGCGGAAATTCCAGATCGGTCTACTGACCAAGTGCTGTTTGATATTGTTACAGCAAACATGATCCATGGTCCATGCGGTACTCTTCATCGTTCATCGCCTTGCATGGCAGATGGAAAATGTACTAAAAATTTCCCTAAAGATTTCACTAATGATATGATAACAAATACCGACAGATATCCAATATATCGTCGAAGAAATCCCGATAATGGCGGACAATCATTTATTAAAAATATCAGCAACACAGACATTGACATTGACAATCGTTGGGTGGTGCCGTATTCGCCTCTGCTAAGCAAGACATACAATGCTCATATTAATGTTGAGTTTTGCAGTTCTGTGAAGAGCATCAAATATATTTGCAAGTATGTCCATAAAGGCAGTGATATGGCTGTGTTTAGAGTAGAAAATACTAATGTAAATGCTCCTCCAATGAATAAAAAAGATGAAATTACGCTCTACCAAATTGGTCGGTACATCAGCTCCAATGAAGCTGCTTGGCGTATCTTCGGTTTTCCAATTCATGAACGGGATCCAGAAGTTGTTCAGTTAGCCGTCCATCTTGAAAACGGTCAGCGTGTATTTTTCACGAACGAGACAGTGATTGATCGTGCTACAAATCCACCTAAAACTACACTCACTGCATTTTTTGAATTGTGTAATAGTACGGATGATTTTGGTGCCTTTGCAAGAACATTACTCTATTCACAAATACCACACTATTTCACATGGGCTCAAACAAAAAAATGGATGCCCCGCAAGCAAGGCTCACCAGTTAATGCATGTCTCAATTTATTTAAATCGAACGCTTTGGGGCGATTATTTACAGTCAATCCAAGACACACTCAGTGCTTTTATCTTCGACTGTTATTGGTTAATGTTACTGGCCCATTATCATTTCAAGATATACGTAAAGTGAATGGGCAACAGTATCCAACATATAAAGACGCATGCCTTGCACTCGGCTTGCTGGAAGACGACAACCAGTGGGAGTGTATGTTTACTGAAGCTGCATTGAACTATTTACAGCACTATTCGCTATAGTGTTGACTACATGTTTCCCAGCTCGAGCACAGATATTGTGGAATAATCACAAAGATTCAATGACTGATGATATATTGCATCAACATCGTACGCGGTGCAACGATCTAACGATAACATTCAGCGACGCTATGTACAATGAAGCATTGATTGCTATTGAGGATCTTTGCATTGTCATTACCAACTTATCACTCACTCATTTCGGTATGAATTCGCCAAATCGAACTGCATCTGATTTAATTAACACTGAAATGAATCTGAAGTGAACTGCAGTACAACACTGTAGAAATGGCAGCGATTGTTACTCGCAATGTCCCACTAATGAATGACGAACAAAGAACCATTTATGACCGCATTTTGCTCGCAGTTTCAGCAGGACAAGGTGGGTTCTTCTTTTTGGATGTACCGGGTGGAACTGGCAAAACATTCCTTATTTCACTCATTCTTGCTGAGATACGATCAAATAATGACATCGCATTGGCCGTTGCATCATCGGGCATTGCGGCAACTTTATTGGATGGAGGCAGAACAGCTCATTCAGTATTTAAGCTGCCACTAAATATTCAAAATAACCCGGACGCAGTGTGTAACATTAAAAAACAATCGTCCATGGCCACCGTGCTGAAACATTATTTTTATATTCCCTTATCGTTCATGGCGCTCCATGCCTATTTCACGCATATACCACATACTTACACACATATAATAAGTAAGTTACATTTTGTCTACACTAGAATTTATCTAGAAACTAGAAATAATTTATAAGGCAAAACAACGTTTGCCGGGTCAGCTAGTTTTATATATAACATACGTCCATTCGCATACGATTCTTTTATTGACAGTACCCGCATTTCGCACACTACTCGGTTAACTTTTAGTTAGCCCTACCCGAGGGCCGCTGAAATTGGAGAGCACATATTTGTTTTTATATGCCACTTGGACTTCAAAGTGAACACACTATTTACTTCATATATTTTGTAACTCATTTTGACTGTAAACACATTTTTAAGTATCGATTTCATAAAGCGCCCCTTGTCATAGTGTTCAGTTCAACAGTTTCGACTGTTGGAATCTTTTACAAAAACAAATCTGAATAGCCACAACTTACATGATAACACACCTAGCAAAATAGTTTGGGTGAATATAATTCGTTTTGTCACGTAGAGAATATAGTGAATCATCACTTTTAATGTCAAAATGGCTTACTTTAATTGGTTTTAAATACTTTAGTGGTCAAATAGACAGTCTCTTCTTTATATAATATTATATAAAATTAGATTGCTATTCCAATGTCTTGCTGAAACTTGATAACAGCTGGACCGATTTGGCTAATTTTGGTCTGGAAATAATTGTGAAAGTTTAGGGAAGGTTTAAACGGTGAGAAATATAAGAAAAATAACAGGGAAAATATTGAAAACGACGATTGAATTTCACATACTAACTGTTCACTGTGCTCAATTTGTCATTTGACTGTCAAATATTTATAGGCGCGTTCAGTTTGGTTTATTTCAAAAATCGGCCGGCCCCAGTAGGTAGGTGTTTGTGTAGATGTAGGTTGTAGGTGTAGATGTTGGTGTAGAATGTAGTAGTAGATGTAAATGTTGGTATAGGTTGTAGTGTAGGTGTAGTTATTTATTTATTCCAGTTCATAATTATTATGACAGAACAACGTGTGTCAGGATTGCTAGTATACGATAAAAAATAAAGGTGTATATAATACAGTACATACTTGCGTTGTTACCATTTTTAAATAATCATCTATTTGAAATGCTTTGGGAAGAAATTAATTAACAGATTTTCCGAGTTCAGAAAACGGCAATAAGGCAATATCATGGAGGGGAAATTCGCTGAACTATCAAAGCATTTACATTTTCCCGTTTCGTTTGTGTGAATTTACTGAAAATTAAATGTTATAGAAGCATACATACTGGCTACGGTCATTTTTAATTCTACGATTTTTTTTACTTTTGATTGACCAATTGTTTCTATTTTAGGAGTATAAATCCGAAAGATTCTGGTGTAAAATCTAGTTTGTTAGATCTTATTTCTAATGCAAGGTGTATTTTATCCGAATTAAATATTTAAGCCAACAGTAAGCTACAATATTACGTAAGTAATGTCAGTATGCATAACTAAAAGTTTGATTACCTTACGGAAAAATAACATGATTATCATTTCCTGACAACTTTAACTACGCATGGGCCGTACAACGCGCCGGCTTTGAAGATCACGCACCTGCTGCACTGTATAATCCGCGCGGTTATGAATAGAATTTAAGTATTTTATAAGATTATCTGGTCAAAATTTATGATCACATTTTATATATATTTTAGAACGAGAATCGAATACTGATTACGCTCCTCGAATATCTATATTTTTTTGAAGACATTCTGTATTGTAATACAATACGACAGCTTGAGATGGAGCTCCTCATAAGATTACAGTCTAATAGAAAGAACTCAACATTTCAATAATATTCTGTGCCATTATAGCGATAGCCTGAAAAACATTAAAATATGACGTCACACGTTGGAAAATGAAGTTACGTCAACAGTACAATAAAAACTGAGTACAGGGTGACAGCGTCCACGGATAAGAGTGATTGATGACGGATCGATTAACATTATACCTACACGAGAGGACCTTCAGTGAAGCTCGATATCCATTATATTGCTATTATACTGATGAGAGGAGAAACATTCTCATCTATATAATATACCTTACTTATACTTATACTTACCCTTACCCTTACCAATAAAAATATTTACACAACCGATAAGCTATATATAATATTTTTTCCTTGTCTGATTCGTTGGAAAAGTCGCTTTACAGACAAGGCAAAACATTGTATAGCTTATCCATTGTGTGAATATTTTATTAGTAAGGGGGTTAAAATATAAAAATGGAGCCTTCCTCACTGACTGACATAAAGACGATTGCACAGCCGTAACTGCTTATGAAAAAATTTGGACAGTAATGTCAATTTATAATGTAGAATCACACTAAGGAGGGATTTTGAAAAAATCCACCGTAGAAATCCGTTAAAATAGGATTTTTTAAAATACATACCCAACGGATGTGCAATGGGGATCCACGCGGACGAAGTCGCCCACAAAAGCTAGATCAGAACAACCTATGAAGATGATCAGTGCCATACACAGATATATAATAATAATACAGATAAACAGTATATTTCTATTCATCCAGAGTGAATAGTAAAGTTTGAACCTCCTTTCCCAAGTAAACTTCTATCATTGCAGCTTCCATATTACATGCACTCGTTATAATATTATGGTTCGATAACTTATTTCTGAACCAAAAAGTGACAATGTAATATAAACTAAGTTTATGTTTAACTGAACAATGACGTTCGGTAATTGATTCCATAACTCGTAATTAACATTGGTACTACTCTACTTGGGCCCACTTGCTCAGATCTGGGTTAAAGTTAGCCGCGGGTTAAAATATCATACCTTCTCTTACATAAATACGAGAAATGTTGGAGACAACTAATGGGCCTTAGAGGCCACTGACACACTAAGTTATTAAAAACTTTACAGTAAATGATTATTTTTCATAGTTAAAATAGTTTAAAACTTAAACTATTTTAACTATGAAAAATAATCATTTCACTACCAAACCAAACAATAATGTTTTTGATAAAACTAAATAGTTACTACCGTTTCATAGAATTTTAAATCACAACTTGATACAATTCGAACACTTGTCAAATAAAAGATAATATTTTTAGTTGTTTTTATGACAACAAATAATTGTGCTCCAACTAGAATATTATATTTTAATTTGAATCGAGTAATATTAGTAATACATCTACCATTTTAATAAGCTCAAAAACCTTAAAAAGAGTATACAAAAAGTTAATTGCTATGTCAATTCAGCATCCAATTTGCTTGGAAGGAGTGTTTTAGACGGTTAGGTTAAATTAAATTTGCGGTTCCACTCGATGTGAGTATCTTTAAAATATCATGTTATACGTGTAATATAAGATATTATTTATGTACGCTATATTAAAACAAAATTAAGTACATTGATTTATCACCTCTAAAATCAACGATAATATTAGGTATATAAGGTAGATTTCGAACGCAATAAAAAGCAAGTTAGTGCATTTATAATAATTCCCATTACATTCTTTTGATGGAAAACAGGTCACAATGTTCTTATGTTAGGCTACAATCATCATCATCATCACCACCAATCCCAAGCAGGGGATGTTGGGGTAAGATGAATGTAGGGGTAAGACGGGGAAGATTGGAATACGTGAAAATTCAGCATATCTGTTCTAGCATCTAAAGCTTGACTGTCGTGATAGTTAAAAGACATACGAATTTTAAAAAATCCTACTTCATTTGTTTAAATGATTGAGAAAAAACATGTTTTATTTGATAGGTTTCAAATGTAATAAAAATGTTATAAGTGTTATAAAAATCAACAAATTTAAAGTATCCCACTACTAAAGTATCCCACTACTAATTTTTACGTATGATAGACTGACGAAACAGGCAATAATTTGTTTCACATCAAATTCACTACATTAAGTTTTTATTACATACTAGCTTTTGCCCGCAGCTTAGCCCGCGTGGGAGAGTGTTTGTGGCAAAAAACTTCTTTAGCAAAATACCTACTGCAATATAGTAATAGCACAGAGTAAAAATATTTATACTTATAATAAGTTTTCACGCGTACTTTTTAATTTTTAATATATCTCCTAGATAAAGAATAAGTAATATTATATCCGTCTTAATAGCTTCAGAAAATACCATATTAATTGTGATCATTTTTTAGGGTTCCGTAATACGCAAGGAACCCTTATAGTTTCGGTCAACCATTCCAAAAGTCAACCATTTTTGAGTATTCGGTTTCCATAGTGGTTTATAAGTATGGTGTTATGAAGGTGGTGATTGCTGATGATTACTTTAATTGACATAGCGGCATATGCTTTCAGTTCTTTAAACAACGCCGAAATCCCCAAACATGTAAGTTTATCGGAGTTCTGTTCAAAATTACAAAAAAAATATAAAAATATACAACCGCCTCCTTTTTTGGAAGTCGGTTAATTAAATTTTAAGTGGAGTGTAGTAAACAAAACGCATTAGTGAAAACCGCATTCAAATAGGTTAAGCCGTTGACTTCGTACGCAAAATATCGCGGGAACCGTACATTTTTCCGCAATAAAAAGTATCAAATGTGTTAATCCAGAGTCTAAACTACTACCATACCAAATATCATCAAAATTCGTTGAGTAGATTCTGTGCTTAGCGCGTATAAACGTACAGACAAACTAATAGCTTTTCTTATATATCTTCCATGTACAGACAGCGACCAGTTACAATTGTATTATTATTATGTATATATTAAATTTATGAAGAGACGGGGGGTAAGATGGGGTTTAATATACTAAGCATATAATATTGCTATGGGATAAAAAGCAGAAATGTCAAAAATCAAAGAATGATGTGCTTAAATCATAAAAGCTAACGGTAAAAAGACTATTATAGAAAAAAAACACCAAAAATACGCACAAATCTATTAAACTTTAAGAGACATTGACTAATGTTCCTAATTGTATTCTTTAACCTCTTAGAACCCACCTCTAGGCTACTTCACTATAAGTGTCACAGCTGCCATGTTATGTCCAAGATGCGTGCATCTTTTCTCCTGTGCTTCGACTAATAAGCGAGCCTTTCTCGACGACGACTCTCGAGCGACCTCTGTTTGCGGCCATTTTTCAACTGGCAACCATGGATTTTCGTAATTAGTATATATAAAACTTTAATTTTGTATTAAACTAGCCGTTACCCGCCCGCTTCGCGTGGCATAAAATACATGCCAAGTGAAAGAAATATTAAATTTTGTTATCTACCTGCCTAATTATTTATCATCAACGGATTTTACGAAATTAACACACCCTTAACTACTTAGCGTCTTATCGATTTATATGAGTTACAATAATAAATAAAACAGCTTTCCACATAAATAACACACTTTTCCTCGAATCTCATGTAAGAGTAGACGCATTTGATAACATTCAGTATTTCCGGGATGCACGGTATAAACTCTACCTAAAACTTGATCTTTCTTGACACCTAAATAACCTGAAACAACCTTACCTTTTTTCTTCTATCAAAGGGGTTATTTTTCCATACTTAATAAACTATAACTTCAACATACAAAAGAGTTTTTGCAAAGTCATCAACTTGGCAAAGGTCAAAAAAAGCCATTAGTGTTGTTTTTTTTGGATTAATTACTTTGTCAACCACATCTTGCTCAGTAAAATAAATTCTTTGACCATTTTCAAGATGTACAGCAAGATGCATCACATCAGAAACCTGTCATGAATAGGAAAACGAAATATTCGCCAGACTGCTTCAGAGCTACTGATGTAACGTCCCGCCTGGTACTTCGTCACCTCATCAAAATTCAAGTTTCTAAGTTTTAAATCTACAGATTAAAAGATACAATTTTTTTTGATTTTTAACGCCCCCGCACAACCCTCTTGGAGTTGAATATCATAAAATTAGTTCTTGATAAACTCAAACATGCCAAAAAATATATTTTGGCCAAGTTTCAAAGTTCTAAAAGCAATAGATTGGAAGATACAAATTTTTAATATTCTTAACGCCCCCGCACAACCCTCTTAGGATTGAATATCATTAAATTAGTTCTTAATAAATTCAAACAGAATATTAATATTAATTCTTATACATATATGAGTTGAATATCATAAAATTAGTTCTTGATAAACTGAAACATACCAAAAAAAATATTTTGGCCAAGTTTCAAAGTTCTAAAAGCAATAGATTGGAAGATACAAATTTTTAATATTTTTAACGCCCCCGCACAACCCTCTTAGGATTGAATATCATAAAATTAGTTCTTAATAAATTCAAACATGGCAAAAGAAATATTTTGGCCAAGTTTCAGAGTTTCAAAAGCTATAGATTGGAAAAAACATTTTTTTTTAAATTTTTAACGCCACAACCCTCTTGGAGTTGAATATCATAAAATTAGTTCTTGATAAACTCAAACATGCCAAAAAATATATTTTGGTCAAGTTTCAGAGTTATAAAAGCGAGATTGAAAGATATTTTTTTTTTTAATTTTCGACGCCCCCGCACAGCCCTCTGGGGGTGGAATACCATAAAATTATTTTTTAGTAAATTCTAACATGCCAAAAAGAATATCCTGACTAAGTTTTATACCAATAAGAGCTGTAGTTTTAAAATGTGATTTTTTTTTAATTAACGCCCCCGCAACCCCTCTTGGGGGTGAAATTTCGTAAAATCCGTTCTTAGCTGACCTCTACTCGGTGAAACGAATATTCCTACCAAATTTCAAGTCTTTAGCTCTAATGGTTCCAGAGATATCGTGATGAGTGACTATAAACGTGGAAATCTCTTATATATATATTATATAGATAAAAAAAAACAGGTGAGTGTAAATAATTAACAATAATATGCCTGCTTACACCTGGTTACCCTAACGCTACGGCTGACTGAGAGCTGGCAACCATTTTTTTTTCAATTCGTGACATCATTTTCTTTCAAATGTCGTAAAATTCATTAAAAAACATATAGTTGCAATTTATATCAGCGTATTAATTATACTAAAATTAATTACAGGTAATTGCGACTAATTTCTTATAGGCAACCAATCCCTAATCCATTGCATACTTTCTTGACATTCATTTAAAATTAGTTTTATCAAAAAAACAGATCTTGTACTAAATAATAGGTATTAACATATGAAATTGCCGTTCTGCAGTACTGGCCATTTCAAATCAAAATAATTTTTGTTTGGCTAAAAATTCTAATTTCAAATTAATTTTATTTTTAAAACATGGAATTCTTTTTCCAAAAGTAGTCATTTGTTTATTGATTAGTGTTACATTTTCATCGCATTTCAATCTTTTTCGTCATCATGGATACGTTCAAAATTCGAGTAATTGTGGAATATGAGTACCGTCGTGGCAGCAACGCGGCACAAGCGGCATGCAACATCAACGAAGTTTACGGAGCTAACACTACAAACCAACGCACCACCTGTTATTGGTTTGCTCGCTTCCTTTCTGGAAATTTCGACCTGAAAAATGAACCTCGCGGTCGTCCGAAGACTTTGGTCAATAATGACGAATTAAAGGCGATTGTGCAATCTGATGATACACAATCTACGGCTGAATTAGCAGCAGCTTTCGACGTTTGCGTCAAAACAATATTGGTCCATTTGCGTCAAATTGGCAAGGTATAAAAGCTTGACAAATGGGTGCCCCACGAACTCAATGATCGCCAGCGCGAAGTACACGTCGAGACGTGCCTTGCACTGCTCAACAGACACACAAATAAAGGAATTTTGAACCGCATTGCTACGGTGTAATTGTACGGTTGCTAAAATGGATTCTGTTTGATAACCGCAAGCGCTCAGCAGGTTGTTTTTTTTTTTATTATTATTTGTACCCGTTCCCCCTAACATCATCAGGGCTGTTTATGTTCTTTTTTTTTTTTTTTTAATTGTTTAATTTTTTTAAATTCTTTCTTTTTTCATTACATTTTTACAATCAATTATATAATATAACCTCATCTTGAAATTCTACCGTTTTACATTCTTTTATAACAATTTCAATTTCTACATTATTTTACAACTCGCAAATATAATCAATACAATAATTTTATTACATGTCATATACATATCGGTTTTCACAGTGAAAACAAGTCAAAATTATAACGAACATATGTTTAGAGAAACCCAATAAAATACAATAAATAACATACAATCCAATTAAAATTTTTCATAAAGTAACATAATATCCAATACAATAATTCCGATTAAATCCAATAAAATAGTAATTCAGTATGTCAGGTATTAAAATGTTAAAAGATAAAACAACAGCACACACATTCAACTTAACCCTACTATCACAATTTAAAAACTTAATCTAGAGCCTACACTATATCACACCAATATATCACAGTTTTTCTTATTTACACATTCTACAATCTTTTTACAGTAAGAGAGAAAAACTTCCCTCTTCTTTCCCCCCAGGATGGAAGACAGGCTCTCACCCGTAATCGATGTGCCCAATTTTTGCTCAGTATCATATCTACTGCTAGCAAAAATCGGGCACTCGAGTAACAGGTGAGGAACTGTCTCCTCAACTCCTGGCTGACATGAGCACGACGGGTCCTCCTTCAACTTGAATCTGTTCAAGTAGAAGGCGAACCCGCCGTGTCCAGTCAGAATCTGTGTAGTGTGGTGTGTTATGTCTATTTCTTGACTATTTTGTATGCAGCAGCAGCGCTTGGGAAAAAGAGCTTCGTGGTTCCGGCCGTCCCTCCCACTTCGTATCTCCTGTCCCATTCCTCAACCGTATCCTCTCTTAAGATACGCTTGACGAATGAAACAGGACACAGATCGTAGTCAGGTTTCCTTTTCAATCGCAGCGCGGCCTCCTTGGCTAGTTCGTCAACCCTCTCATTCCCTCTCAACCCTGCGTGCGCCTTAATCCAAAACAGGAGACCTCCCGCCTCTGCGATGCAGTTTTTCGGAGGGCCGCCCTTGTTTGCACTGCCAGGGGATGAGGGGAACTAAGGGTGACAGCCTGGAGAGCCGATCTGGAATCGCTAAAGATACCGACCTTCGCCATTCCACTCTTGCAGGCTATACTTACTGCTCTCTGGAGCGCTAGAAGTTCGACTTGGTAGACGGTGCAATACGGTGGCAACGCAAGCTTGACGGCCTTCGTCTCAGCCTCACCCTTCCATACGGAGAGTGCGGCTCCGACTCGACCCTTGATCTTGCTGCCGTCCGTATAGATCCTATGGACGTGGCTGTTAACCACGTCTGCATACGAGTCCTCGTCTACCAACCCGAACCTCAGCTCTTCCTGCTCTGCCGAATGTGGTTCCTCAATCACTGGAGCCATTCGTTCCACCTCCCTGTCCCTCAATACCGGGTGTGGTACCCTCTTCTTAATCTCATAGAGCCTCGCAGCTTCGAGTATCCTGAGATCAAGAGGGAGCACCCCAGCCAGCAGCATCGCAGAGTTCAGGGAGACGGTCCGATATGCTCTGCAAATCTTCTGGGCAAAACCCCGCTGAACGGAGTTGAGCCTTTTTTGGACCCCCATCTTTTCCACGGTGGGTGCCCACGCTGCTGATGCATACAGAATCGTCGGCTCTATTACAGCCATATATATTGTCCTAACTATCTGGGGGTTAAGCCCTCATCCTACTCTAGCAGCCTTTGCGAGCTGCTTATATCTAGATATGGCTTTTCTACATATGTTACTAACATGGGTGTTAAACGTGAGGCCGCTATCGATCGTTAAGCCCAGTACTTTTATGTCTCGATAATATTGGAGATTAACACCCCCCATGGCGAGTCGCGGCACGTCAAATTTTAATCTCCGCGTGGACAGTAGTGCACACGTTTTGTGGGGGGCGAATTTTAGCTTGTTCAGCTCCCCCCACTTACTAATTTTTTCCAGGACCCCATTTGCCTTCATCTCAATTTCGAGGGCCGTTTCTCCCTCGAATACTAAAACTATGTCGTCGGCAAAAGCTTGATTATACACACTCATTTCATCTAACATCCATAGCAGGGGGTCCAACAAGAGGACCCACAGGATTGGTCCACCTATGGATCCCTGCACGCACCCCTTGTTGGTCCCCCTGCCCACTTCCATACCCGCATACCTTACGCTCACTCTTCTTTCACTAAGATAGCTGCTGATCACTCGCCTCAGGTTCCCCGGACACCCAACCTCAGCTAACCTAACCTTTATGGCCGGCCACCAAGCACTGTCGAAGGTCCCTTCTATGTCCAGCGACACCACGACAGAAATTTTCTTCTCCTCCCTCTGCTTTCTGACGTGGTTCACCAACCTATAGAGAGAGTCTTCGGTGCTCCTTTGGGGCATGAAGCCATATTGGTTAGGGCTAATCTTGGGCAGCAGGTAGAACCTATGTCGGGCGACCAGCATCTTCTCGAAGATTTTGCCGAGAACAGGCAGGAGGCCGATCGGTCGATAGGCTTTTGGTACCCGGTACGATTCCTTGCCCGGCTTCCTTAGCACCACCACGGTCGCCCGCTTCCACTGTTTGGGAAAGCAGGCGACGGTGAGGCACCTATTCAGCAGAGCAAGGAACCATTCCGGGTCACATTCCACAGCGTGTTGGCAGATGTCCGACGTGAGTCCATCCGCCCCGGGGGCCTTTTTGGGGTTACTTACGGCTCTCTTCAACTCCACCATGATGAAAGGAGGGTCGTCCGGACCCGCCGGCGGTTCGGTGTCCAGGGACTCCGCCCACCGGCGCGTCCGCCGATGTTCCTCGCTATCATCACTTTCCTGGTCCTCGGGGTAGAAGGTCTCCGGCAGCCGTTCCGCAGAGCTTTGGGCGTCGAGGGTTTCACCGTCCCTCGTAAGGGGCAGATCCTCCTCCCTCCCTGTGACCCTACTCAACACCCTGTAGATGCCCTCCCAGACATCCCCTCCCTATCCTGTTTTACGGAAAAACTCCTTCCAGCTCTCAGTTTGTGCATCTTTTACTGCCTTTTCATACTTCTTTTTCGCTTCCAGGTACAGTCCAACTACGCGGTTTCTGCGATCAGGCGCAGCGATACGGATCCTGCGTTTCCTCGTGGCGACCTCCTTCTTCATCTGCGCGAGCTCATCATTCCACCACGACAAGGTGAATCTCTGTGTGTGTTTTTTGGTCGGCATGGTGTCTCTTTATGTCTGTGTTATGACTTCCGTGTATCTGTCTATTGCATCTTCTATTTGTTGTGTGCTGTGTATTGTGTATATGTCCTGTACAGTTAATTGTCTGTCCGACATCAGCTGGATCAGTTTCTCACGAAACTGAGCCCAGTTTGCCTTCTGTGTGTTAAACATGCGTGTGGTACGTATTATGTTTGTGCCTGTGGATTTCTGTTGTCTGATGCCAAAAGATATGCCGTTGTGGTCCGAGCTCGTCGGACCCTCCTCAACTCTCCAGTCGCCCACTCGGTCCAGCAGGTCGTCGGAACACGCTGTCACATCCACGTAACTGGAGTACCTTTTTCCCCCTCTGACGGTATCGAAAGTTGGGGTGTCTCCAGCGTTGAGTATATGTAGACCCATTGCTTCCAGTACAGCAGACACTTCCCTTCCTCGCGGATCTTCCGCGTCGCCACCCCACCACGGACTTTTAGCGTTCGCGTCGCCTCCCAGGACCATCTTATCAGATCCCAGCTCTCTTCCTATCTGCATAAGATGATCCCGGTAGGGCCCTACAGGCTTATCGGGCTCGAAGTAGAAGGACACTACAACCGTCTCCCAGGCTTTGGTTCGGAGGGTGGTCACAACTATGTTGTTGTTGCTGAGGCGTGTAGCTCGACGTCCAGAGTGTCGTCAAATACCACAACAAACGCCTTGACAACACCACCCCCTTCTCCATCGCTCTGGTAGACCCTCACTCCGTTGTATGTCCTCATACTCCTCGCTCCACCTATGTAGGGCTCTTGAAGCAACGCTACGCTAGCCTTACGCTTGGTGGCCTCGAGTAATAACTCCCTTCTGGCGATTTGGCTCCGCTGAAGGTTGGCCTGCAATATTCGGTACTGGAAGTACTCATCGGAGACAACCTTAGCAATACGATACCGCCGATCTAGCTAGAGCGTCCCACCTCTTCCTTTCTGCGCACTCTCTGTCAAGGGCACTGTGCTCCGCGCTGCCTCTCTTGGCCTTAGTGCAGTTAACGCACTGAGGCACTTCTCTCCGCAGCCACTTTTCGCAAACAGTCCTCATATGAGGATCTGCGCATTGACTGCATCTGTCCACTTCCTCCCTGCACACCCTCTTCGTGTGCCCATACCCGAGGTAGCGGAAGCACTGCACCAACGGACTATGGTCCTCCACTCTCACTCTGCCCATACCTATATGGGCGTAACCTACATTCACACACCTCTTCCATATCTGGCTAACTCTAACTATGAGGTGGTTTTGTAGGGGGTTCCTCGCTCTCATCCCAAACACTACTTCCACCTTTCTATCTTCCCCCTTTAGGCCCTCAAGGATGTTCGCGTTCTGGTTAGGGAACGCGGTTTTGAAGTCTGCTACGTCGCACTTCATCACATCCCTGAAGAGCAGAAGGGGTTTTTATTCCTTATCTCTTCCACAACCAATCCCTCATTCTTACTCAATCTTTCCTTTACCTTATTTCTTTCTTCCTCACTCATACAGCCGACGACTACCCTTCTGTTTTTGACTTTCCTAGTTCTATCCACCTTCACCCATACATCCTTCGCATCTACAGTCTTCCTTATCTTCTCCATCAATTCGTCTCCCGAATCCTGCGTGTCCCTGGAAGACACCACAACCGAAAGCAGCGCCCTTGTCTCGGGGACTCGCTCAGCGACTCCTCTCGAGACAATGCTTGCATAGCTCGCTGCTTTAGCGACGGCTGTGCTGTTCTCCAGGAGCAAGCTCAACTTTTCCATCCTCACTCTACCCCCTTCCATACATCCCTTCATTTCGTCCATCTTCTTCATCATCTCTTTCATTCCCTCATTCATACTGACCTACTCTAGCTAGATAAATAATTTGTAGTGTAAGGGATTCCCTAAGCGCACAATACATTAAAAAAGTCTTAGCCTAGCAACCACACCAAAAATGGTGTAGTTGGTCCTTACTGACTATTCTTATTTCTAATCAGTAGCTACAATAGGGGCTACTGGTCACTAATCTAATAATAGTGTAAATACCTTAGTCTAAGCTCTTCTTCCAGGTGTTGCAGCGGTTCCAGCTAGTGCAGCGGCTTCCAGGAGGTAAGTTGTGTTTCTTTTTTCTTTTTCAGGTGCTGCAGGTGTTCCAGATGTTCTGGACTTCCAGGTGAGGCGTCGTCACCCTCTTCCAGTGCCGGCACCCGAAAACTGAAGCTTTCTGCGACGTCCAGAAGCCTCGAGGTAAGTTTTTGTAGTTGCAGGTGTTGACCTCTTTTCCAGGTCTTCGGTGTTAACTTGCCTGCATAGCGCTTCCGCTGCCATTGCCTATGGTGAAAACCCCGACTCTGTACGAGTAGTAGGAGCAGAGTTATTGAGCTTTAAAAATTTTCAAAATGGCGGCCTGTTTCCAGTCTTAAAAATTAGATGTTCCGCTGCTCCTTTGTCCTTTAAGGTAATTAGGCCGAGTTTGGGCTCTTTTTAAAGGATTTTTGGAGCCCTTTTTGATTTTTCAGGTCTCCCTCCCAGATCTGACCTTCAAAACCCGATGACCCCGATTTAGCTCTAATTCGAGGAGTGCGTAGCTGAAGTTAAGCCCAATACCCCAAAGAAAGTCCCGTGCCTGTAGCTCAACTAGGAGCTGAGATATCGGAGTTTCTATCGGCCCTCTGACAGTTCGAGAACTGTCAGTGTCGAACTTTAAGGGCCGATATCTTAGGAACGGTGCGTCGCTGGTGGGTCCTGGTTGGGTTCTTCGGGCTTGGTTTCTTCTCCTCCCTCAGATTTTGGCCTAATTTAACGCCAAAAATTTTTGCCAATTTTTTTTCCTATTTTTGGATCCTGGCCTAATGGGTAAGTTAGCCCTGCTTCCCAGCTGCCGGGATCCGCAATCCGCTTTTCTCCACGACGTTTCCTTCTAGAGTTATGGCCGTTTGAAATTTTTCAATATGGCCGACAAACGTCAAAGTCGGACTTAACTTGTTGATAACTCCCTTAGCCTTTTAGGTAGCGGATCGGGGCTTCCTTGCTCCTAGGGTTACCTTACCTTGGGCTTATTGTGGTGGGGGAGTTTGAGGGGGTTCTATTCCCCCTTTTTCCCGGCTGGTTTTGACGTTTGTCAGCTTCTTCTCGTCACGCCTTTTGCAATGAGCCGTCGCACGTTGTCGTGTGTCGTACGGTTCGGGAGCTATTGGTGATTGAATATTTGCCATAATGGCGGACGCTTAAAACTAAAACACAAGGTCAATGACACTAATTCTATATCTATAAACACGAAATTCACAACACTTATAAAGGTCATTATCCTATACAAAGTCTAATTATCTAATTTAAAATCCGTTAAAAAACACTTAATCTATTTCACTTTTTTGTTTTTTAATTTTTTCTTTTTCAGTTTTTCACTATTTTTTACACTTTTTAAATTTTTTAAGATACGCCCGCGTGTAGAGGGCGCCGAGACGATTCTGGCGATACCTTTTTTATTAAAATCGGTTTAGTTTTGACCACTTTTCTGAATTTTTTAGCGCGGAGCGTTGCGAAAACAGTGTTGCTCGGTCGGCAGACGGTCCGAAGTTCCACAGCAAGTTGGTTGGATCCTGGTTCAGCACCTAAACAACGCCCTAAACGAAAAATTACCCCTAGAAAAGTAATGGTCACTTTTTGGTGGTCAGGTGTGATTCATCACAGCTTCTTACCAAACGGGGTGAGCATTACTGCAGATGTGTACTGTGAAGAACTGAACACAATGATGGTTGTTGCTGGCACATCTCCAACCCGCATTGGTCAATCGCTCGTCTCCGCTGCTCCAGCACGACAACACGCGACCTCATACTGCACAGCAGACGGTCTCCAAGTTGCAAGAACTGGGGTTGGAAGCTCTCCGTCATCCGCCCTACTCACCAGACCTTGCGCCTACAGACTACTACTTTTTCCAGAATTTGGATAACTTCTTGGCGGGAAAAAAATTCAATACCCGAGAGGCAGTACAAAATGCCTTTGAAGAATTTGTTGCCTCCCGTCCAGCTGATTTCTTTAAGAAGGGCATCAATAAACTGCCACTGCGTTGGCAAAGATGCATTGATTGCATGGGTGATTACTTCGATTAATACAAATAAAAAATACATGAAAAAAATTTGTTTAAATTTTTTCATACAAAGCGGCAATTTCATAGGTAAAGTCCTAATATAAGGATTATTTTAATACTAAAATCTATATCTATATATATGCACAGGACAAACCCTTAAGGCTTGAAATTTAAAATTTGCATACGTATTTCTCATATGACGTAGGCATGCACTAAGGAAGGATTTTTCAAAATTCAACCCCCAAGGGGGTAAAATAGGGGATAAAAATTTTGTATGAACTTTTTATTCCTTGAACAAATCATTTAATTTCGTAAAAATTTTATGTGGAAAAATAATGTACGTAGTTACGTATGTCAGCATTTTCTAATATTCAACCCCTAGAGAGTAAAATAGGAGATGAAAGTTTTAAATTATTATAAGACATCGTTTAAAACCCAATTTCCCGCGGGCGAAGCCGCGGCCAAACAATGGTAATATATAAAAATATAGAAGTCTTTGAGATATTATGGTCTTAACCTTAAGTACCCCGTCCTGCTCCACCATCCCATACCATGGCTCGGGCCTCCTCTATGTGCGGATGATTAGGCTGTAGTCCACTACTTTTACAGCTCGTGCCTATGAATTTTACATACTGCCTGTATAATTTTTAATATAAACAAAGATCCAGAAGCCATGAAAACAACAAAATCTTAATTAGAGGTTTCGGATTCATTTCCGCGGCATTGTGACGCACGTTTCAGATTGAGCTCAGTGAAAATTATTCAAATTCAAATAAATGCGAAATCAAGAGGGAATCACCGGTATACTACGTCGTAATGATTCATTTGCGTTCCAATTTAAATATATTTTTGAATATTGTAAAATTATGTTTTACAAACAAAATCTATTATGGAATGAAAACCTCTATTACAAACTATGTATATTGTTGTGCATGTTACATATGTAATATGAACTTAGCACCGAATTGCCGAATACCATTATATGGGAATCATCATTATCAGTCAGTTGCAGTCAAACATGCTCTTGGACTATAATCAACAAATAACATATAATAATTGAAGCCGCCTCTTGGACTATAAAGAAAATACATGTCGTGCAGTTTCTTTATAAATTACGAAAGAAATCGTCATATACTGGAAATGCTGTCGCCACATCATCGCGGTGGTCCCAGCTCCGTGGGACCGTGAATTTGGAGTTAAGTTAGACACTTCAGATCTTACATCGGTCAAAGTCGGTAGTCTTGATTTAGTTATAATTCTTGAGTTTAGATCCAACATAGATTTGATTAATTTAGTTAAGTTTAAATGTAAAATAGTTTGTAATTTTTAACTTCAATAAATTTATTTTAAATAAAATCATATTTTTTTTGGAACTACTACTACTTAGAGAACACTATAAGTTGCACAACCTTTAAATATTATTGAAAGGATACTTATAGTAACGGTACGGTCCTCATAGCAGAGAAGAAAATATAATACATATATGGCGTGGGGTTCCTATAACTCCATTCCTATCGGCTTCGCTTACCACTTACCTTTTGAAGACCCTCATCCAAATCCCTACCTATTATACAGACCAGGGCTTCCCTATGAAGGAGAACCAGCCTTCGCCACTAATATACACGTATGTACAAAGAACCAGCTTCTATAGATCGATCCAAATCTATCCAAATTGAAAATTTTGACATCCCCTTCAACGGCCCACGATTTTTCTATACAAAATCGTGGACACACCGTATGATTGTAGTGGGGCAATAAAATCGAAAGCTTACTACGAGGGCGGGTCAATAAGTCCGTGACTTTTGGAATAAAACACAGATTTTTTGATAAATAAATCATTTTATTTTTCAACGTAGTCCCCCTTGAGCTCTATACACTTTGTCCAACGCTTCTCCAATTTTTTTATTCCTTCCAAAAAATATGATTTGTCGAGGTCCTCAAAATAGGCCTTTGTTTGCGAGATGACTTCATCATTGGAGTCAAATCTTTTTCCACCGAGCCATTTTTTCAGGTTTGGGAACAAGAAGTAGTCACTCGGAGCCAAATCTGGAGAAAAGGGTGGATGTGGGAGCAATTCATAGCCCAATTTATGGATTTTTGCCATGGCAACTGCAGTGTGCACCCTTGCATTGTCTTGGTGAAAAAGAACTTTTTTCTTGGACAAATGAGGTCGGTTTTTTTTCAAATCCTCATTGAAGCGGTCCAATAATTTGGCATAATATTCCCCATTAATTGTTCTTCCCTTTTGAAGATAGTCAATGTGGATTATCCCACGTGCATCCCAAAAAACAGTCACCATAACTTTATTGGCTGACAAACCCACCTTGGCCTTCTTTGGCGCCGATTCACCCATAGGAACCCACTGTTTTGACTGTTGTTTGGTCTCTGGTGTGTTGTAATGAATCCATGTTTCGTCCACGGTTACAAAACGGCGCAAAAACTCCTCCATATTGTGATTAAACAACGCCAAACCTTCCTGTGAAGTTGTTACACGATTGCGTTTGTGGTCGACTTGCGGAAAGCTTTCTCATGCCCAAGTGATCATTCAAAATTGAAACCACTGAGCCATGCGAGATGCCTATGGCTTCCACAATCTCTTGCACTTTCAATCTTCGGTCGGCCAACACCATATCGTGAATTTTTTCGATTGTTTCGGGTGTAGAAACCTCAACTGGGCGTCCAGGACGTTCGGCATCTTCAGTGCTTGTACGGCCACAACGAAATTCAGTAAACCACTTTTTTACCATTGAAATCGATGGTGCAGAGTCCCCATAGTATTTATCAAGCTTAGCGTTGGTCTCGGTAATGGTTTTTTTTCGCAAAAAATAATGCTTAATAAGCACACGAAATTCATTTTTTTCTTTTTTCCATTGTTTCCTTAAGTTACTGGATAGTCTGATAAAGATAGCTGTAAAACACAAACTAACTGACGCAGAGAGTTAAAATTTTGATAGGAGTCAACTGACAGATGCCTGTTGACAGGAGTAGTGTTGCTTTTTCAGTAAGGAGGTTAGAAATTCAAAAAGTCACGGACTTATTGACCCGCCTTAGTATGTAGCTGTTTGTCTATTCGACTTTCTTTAATCTGTGGTCGTCACTATACTCCTTTCGGATTCAATTTACTCTAACTTTTTGATCCGGAATCCGGCGGACGCGGGAAAATTAGGGGCATTGAAAATAGAACTCTGCGCTTATTAGCGCATTGTATTAATAGAGTTGAAAATGGAAGTGTCGAGTGTCGAGCTGTCATATATGACATTGACATTTGACTAGACAGTTGTGAGTTCGATTTTCAGCTCTATTGTATTAGCGCAGAGTTCTATTTTCAATGCCCTCGAATTTTCCCTGGCCTTACGGATTCCGGACTATATAGTCCCGGCCTAAACGTCAGCAAAAGGAACAATAAACTTAATACAAGGCTACCAATTTTAAAATGTTACTTATTTCCTGTGTAATAAAGAAATACTATGACAGATTACTAACGTGGTCGATTTTTTTGTTTCCGTTTATATTTCATTGGATCATATTGTATCTGGATGGAGTAGGTACATACAAAATGTTAAACTTGGTTTAGAAGTGTTTTTCAGATATAATTTTCAGATTAAATATTTAATAGACGACATTTACATTTTTATTTCATATCTAAGAGGCAAAAGAACCCTTATTAATTTAAGATCAAACTTAAAAATTATATGAATAATGGCAACAACTAGTAATAAATGATATCTAATAGATAGGATTTTATATTATACAAAAAATTGTATATGTATGGTAGTAGGTACACTTCACGCAAGATGATATAAAATAAACATCGAAATCAACGACTCGTCGGTCAGTAACAAACGAGCTGTCTAAAATAATTTAAGGGTTGGCGACCCGCAATAATTTGTACAAATTATAAAGGGTGCGAAGGGAAATTACTGGGCCAGCAGCGGGTGAAGGAAAAATTAGACCGGAATCCGCTTGATTTTAATCACCATCGAAATCGATTTCATAATCATTTATAATATTATATACCCGTTTCGAATCATTTTAAGTAGGTAGATATAATGGTTGCAGTTGGATGTCTGTATGAATATAACGTAGTACATCATGGAGAATAGAGGTAAGGAGGACCATCTCTCTAAGGCAGAAAAGCTAAAAAGTGTCCGACAAAAGTAATTAAATAATATTTCCAAAACTGGCCATAATGGCGCTAGAATGGCAAGGGTGTGTGATATGAAGTTAGGAATAAGAGATGGAGTGAAGGTAGTTGAGCTTAGTCATTTATTTTTTTGATGACTATGAGTAGTTTTTAGTAGTTAATTCAGTCAGTTAATATTTTTATATTAAAAACCAAAGAAGATTCTAAGATTTAATTATCCATTTAAATTTTGCCGCTTTACACCCTTGCGTCTGTAGCGCCCCCTACTTAACGCTATTTTATGGACACTTTTCATGTATGGAGATGGTACTCCTTACCTCTATTCTCCATGGTAGTACATAAAAATATTCTAAAGGACTTGCAAGCAAAATAAAAGCCCTCGCTTATCAGATAAAAGTGGTGGATTCACCAGTAAAATAATAGAACTTATTTGGTCGAGGACGACCGCATAATAATATGATGTGGTCACCGCATGTATCTCTGATAGTGTCACTATGGTGACCCATTAAGTAAGAACTCTTAAAGTAATGGTGGTTCAGAGTTGACATAGTCATCAACTTGAGTATCCTACAAACAGTAGATTGTAAGGTTTCGAATGAGAATTGTATGAAAATTTCTCACTATCATGACAGCGCCCATACAAATTTCATTCGATAACGCCGCTGTCAAATGTTCCTGCTAGGCCAGCCTAGGCTAATTAAATTTTACAATATTACGACGCAGGAAACCAACGTCAAACGCGGGAATATAACACGATGCGAACATTACAAGATCGAAAGTTAACGAGCTGCTTAACAATACAATTCTGGCAATGACAATTACAATTTACAACGCGATGAAATTGTGTCTGAATTATTAAGTAGGAGAATACCGTTTTTAGTTGATCCAAAATCAATTTATGATATCTAAACGATTCATTTATAATTCACTGAAACTACCCAAATTGAAAGTAAGTTAAATTTGAGAATCGGGGTTCTGGTGTCGTAAGTCTCAGTAAGTGTAGCCATACACTGTCTAATGCCTATCGTCCAATCATCATGAATCTACCGATTAGATCAGTCAGAACTGACTGTGTATGGGCGTTGATTGTTATGACAGTTTATACTGCTTATATCAATACTGTACTGATCCAATCAGTAGCGTCATGCGAAGATAGAACGATAGGCAGTGTGGTGAATGACTACAACCGTTTAAACTTTACGAATAATGACTCACTGACGTAAAACCTTAGTTTGACAAACCCGACGCTGCAGGCAAACTGTAGGTCCGATAAGTATTTTAGTCGTTAATCTTGATTGTCACACGTTCAAGTGCCACTAATTCACCCGAGCCTCAGGCGAGTGCGGTCGTTATCTGGGAACTAGTATAAATACAGATGTCCAGCGTCCGGGGCTAAATAAATAAATTTCATTTCTTAATTGCACCTTAATCTGTTTCGTTTATCTCTTTCGTCTGATAATATACATTTTCATTATTTTAATTTAAGACGAAGTGTTTTGTTATGTGTTTTCTAAACTTCGTCAATGTCTAAAAATCTCTTAAAAGTCAAAACGTACATATAATATTTTGTTATCACGATTAACTGTATAATAACGTGATTCACGAAATAGTAAACTAGAGAATAGATTGATGTATTTTCATCAATGATAACTTTATAGAGACTCCAGAACAGTAAGTAAGAAAAAAATGCATTTTTCTGTTCCGATAAATTACGTAGGGGCGTCGAAATATTAAATATCTACGAAAATATTTCTGCAAAAAAAACCCACCTTACTTTTAACTGTAACTATTTTACTTCAGAATATTAAAACGAAACACTATAATAGTTATAAGAAAAAGACTAAATGTCAAATAGCTCGGTACCGTAAAAAGTAATTTAAGTAAGTACAACGAGGTGAAAGATAAAGAGGATAAAACGCAGTTAGCCGGCATTAGCCAGTTTAATTGTCCGCAGAACTATTCTCATTTGTTTTACAACTCCGCCATTAAAGTTCAAATCGAGTGTTTAAACAAACCAGGGCTGTGATTCGAAGGTCATGTTTTACGGAGAACTACCGACCTTTTTATGCTTTAGCTATGGGAACACATCTAAAGTTTTAAAAATTGTTGTCGTTTAATTATTTTGCTTATTGAAAATTTAAAAAGTTGTAGTGAAAGCCGACCATGTTATTTAAGTAAGAGACTGAGTCTTGTGTGAAATAAATTAAATTGTCCAAAAATTTTATAGCACTTAATTCATACACAAGGTAAATGATTTTGTTAATGATTTCACACCCTGAGTATAAGGTGGCACCTTAAAGGCCACTTTTATGTACTGATGTACTCTTATGATTTGTTAATAATAATGTTATTTTATAACTTTGACTTTTTTTGCAAAAGAACATTTTCCCCTTTTTTTGCAAAAAGATGGCCCCGCGCCAGCCAGTTTCTGACACTGGTTATTCTCGCCGGGCTAGTTCCCGTATCGCTGGTAGGTACCATCATGTAGGACATTTCTAAAAGAGTAAGTTAGAAATAAATCATTTTTCATTTTTATACATCCACGCCTTTAGAATAGACGAGAATTATCTATTTTTCCTGCTAATACCCTTTTTTTAAACAAGTTGGAAATATCCCCTACGTACCTGATATTATTATATTTTTGCAAACAGAGATAAATGGGTGTAATCATACCTCGATACTACCAGAGATCTTTGAAATCCTCATAAATCAAAACAAGCTTTTCGGTCTTCAGTATTAATCTTGATAAGAAAAGCTTAAATTCTTTTATATCAGTTAGGAGTTAGTGAATATAAAACTGAAAAGGCATGTCCGCCGGGCTGGTTGTACACAAATGGCGAGCTTCAAAGTGCTCGAGTAATCCACTTTACCCGGTCTCTCCCTTCACCTGTTGCGGATCTAATCAATCAGTGGTAATCTTTTCCTACATCTCTATTATTTTCAATAAACATTTGTATTCGACGAGGTATAAATTGCCGTTTTTGCAAGCAATCTACTCGAACGAAACTTCAGGTAAATTATGTTTTATTGACATTTACATAGTGTGATTCACGATTGAAACACGTTCAACTAAGAAAATATATTTTTATGTTTCTGTTTTAGTGACAGTGTAATTTGAATCTCATTTTATCATAATATGTTCCATCACGTTAAGATCACTGGAAATATCCTATATCCTAATACTATTATTAATGTGAAAGTTTGTGAGAATGAATGGATGCATGGATAGATGGATGGATGTTTTTGACTCTTTCATGCAAAAAATGTAGTTTATTACCTCTCAGGCGCCCCCTAGTGTTTATGACCTAGGTCATAAGGCGTCCTGTTCAAATCTGACGTATGACCTAAGTTGCCGTTCAGCGCTAAAATGCACATTTCGACAATAATTCGTATGAGTGCACTAGCTTATATTAGTATATTAGGAATCTACGAAAATTTGCTTTAATAAGTATTTAATATAATCTAAAAAATGAACAAGTGGAATTATTCTAATAAGAATATCGCACAAGTTTGTAAAATCACACCTTTGCTGTCGAAAAAAGCATTTAAAAACAATTTAAGACGTTTTTGTTATTATAAATTAGACACAATATCCTCTGCTTAAGAAAATTGCAATCTGCTTAAAAAAATAGTCTAATGCGAATGCGTTATTTCAAAAATAATAATTGTAAGAGACTCGAGTTTAAAAGCCTTTTTGGACCTGATTATCCACATAAAATGTATTTTTTGTGGTCTCCTATTAAACCTTATCTAATATAGAGTTTCTTTTAAAAAATATCATATATTTAAGTGGCTCGATCATTATAAATCTTAAAATACAAAAAAAAACGGTAAAAATACCACTCTTACATAATAGGCTGATAAATGTTTAACAGTTTGATATTTTTACACATGAGCTGTTTTGTCAAAAACTACACAAAATATAGAACCAAAATAAATAAATACACTTTTCGTAGGCTTTTCTAGAGTTATTAAAAATTGTTTAAAAAATTGATTGAATAAAATTTCATAGTAATGTTAAAATTTACGAACGTTTTTGTAAGACAAAAAGATTAACTTAATTGACTATTTTACATAAAAATATTAGTCGTCTTTCGTCAATTTTTTTTTTTTATCTTTATTTATTTAGAGGTTTTTACACTAAGTATATGACAACCCCATCATAACTTATCCAAAATGAACTTAACTTAAATTCTAAATACACGTACCTAACTATTATTAATCACTATTATTAATTGTAATGCTGATGGATACAAAACTCAACAAAAGTTTAAGCTCGTTTGATCTAGTTTGTGCAATTTTTAAAATGTTTTTGTTAGGCATAAAAATTAACTTAATTGAGCATTTTACATAAAAATATTAGTACGTTAGATTATAGATTTTAAATAAAAAGTATATTTTATTTATTTATAGTTATATCTATCATACAGTTTTTATGTTTTAGTACATACTAAAACATTTGATACGAAAATAAAAAAGTGGGTTGTATGTAGAAAATAAAACCGACTTTTAGGCGACTCCACAGTTGTATGGTCATTAGTAATTTAAATTTTCGCCGCCATTTTGTTTTGAAAATTCCTGGCGTCACGACACCGTACAATGGTTAATAGCAAACATCGTATTAAGCTATTGCATAGCTTTTTATCGCGGGCTTTGAGCGCGGCGATTGAATCAAGAAATTCCGTAACGAAAATAAACCTAACACCCCCCACTTCTACCGGCACAGCGGTGCGGCGTTGAATCCGTGCATCGTCTAACGTCGTTTCAGTTCGGCAGACTTCAGCACGGTGTTTGTGTGCGTGCGACTAGACGTATGCGTGTAGATAAGCTGCTTACTGCCCATAACTGATTCTATCTCTTTTAGACACATGCTAGGTGAGACAATGTGCTTTTTGGCCACGTCCACGAGTAAGATCGAGCCCGCGACTAGTTGAACCTTAACGTGTATGTATATGGTACGACTGTACGAAGCTCGCACGGATCGAGACGAGCTGCTCCAAAATCGGAGGAATACGTAAGCAGCTGTTTGGGAGAAAGTATAAAAAATGCTATGCAATAGCTTTACCGCGGCAGTCCCTGAGTGCCACACGTATTTTTTGACGTGATAACGTCTTATAATTCGATAGAGCCGGCTGCACGCACGAAAAAACATGACTCATGCGGCGTTACCGGCGTTACCTCGCTAAACATGACTCATTTCTTATGACGTTGTCACGTTCAACTATCGTCAGTAAACCGATTTTACAGACAACCGATTTTTTTTATTTTCTGATTTATTTATAACACTAACTAGTTCTTTTATTATAGTAAAACAATCGTTAATAATATTTTCTATTAATAGAAGTTAATAATAACAATTGTTAATAATATTTTCTATTAATAGAAGTTAAATATTACCAGAAATATTCATAGTTTATTAAAATACAAAACTAATTTTGTAACGGTTATTATTTGAGTTGGTACATGGACGCAACTAAATTATAATATACAAGTTCATAATAGCAAAACTATGACAAAAATTGATATTACCTTTATTTTAGATAAAATTAGCTACTTACCAAAAACATTCTTACCAAAATTGCACTTCACAACACACTGTAATCCAGTCGCGAAGTGTACTGAACAATGAAAGCAATTTGGCACCACTTATGTTGTTTTCAATTGGCTATAGCTTTGATATTTGTTAGGATTATAAATGTGTGTATCTTAGATTTGTCATCCTTTTCATTAGCTTCAATATTAAATACATTAAAAAGAGACCCACATATATTTTTGCACGTAATTTAATTGTTTTTTTTGGTACTATTACTCAACTGCCGAATCGATAGAATATATAACCGTACAACGGTGATATTACGCCCGAGACGGTCCTGGGTTCAGTTCCCGCATTGGAACAACAAAAATCTTGGTTTCAAGTTTGGTTAGGACAATGCAGGCTGATCACTTGATTGTCTGACAAGAAAGATGATCCATGCGTCGGGTGGGCATGTAAAAAGTCGGACCTGCGCCTGATCTCTCGCCAGTCGTGTCGGTTATCCGTCCTACTGGATTATGAGAGTAAAGGAGGAGGGAGTTCTCTTGTGTACTGCGCACACACTTGGGTACTATAAAATTACTCCTGTGTCACTGGCCACTGGCCTGATTTCATTGAAATCAGGCCAGTGGTCACTGTCACCGAAATCGGTGTGGGAGTTATTAGTAGTAGGGCTCTGGACTAAAACAAGGCTACTTTTAGCCCGAAATAGCACAGTGTTCCCATAGGGTACTGTATTTACGCGGGCAGTGCCGCGGGCAAAAGCTAATAGAAACTATAAATCCCTGTTAAAATTAAATTAAGGACATAAGTAGATATTCATTCTGTTTGAGGTGACTCAGATATATTAATAATACAGATTTTACTAATTGTCATGATGGCGGATTTATATTTCTTCGTGGCTTTTATTTTCGAACTGTTTTTTACCCTCTATACACATTGTATAATCTATACGCGTCATAAGATGTAAGGATAATATTAGAATATTAAATACCTACATAAAGCTTAATTAAGCTCACGTGGTGTACAGCGTGCAGCCATATATACAGACAAAGAGCACCAAATCTCCAAACGTACATTCTGTGAAACCGCTTTTCGGTAAATATTTATAACGGTTCCGGCCGAAGGTTGTTCAGTATAGTAAACCATTTGCTAATCTGACTGAAACTAACAATTTAAACGATTTTCGATTCTAGTGCGGAGGAGAGAAAACCTATATTGCCAAACAGGTTTTCCAGACTCGAACAAATAGTACAGTCGAAGCAAAAAATACGCATAAACTCGGACACCTTTTCCAGTTTTTCCCGAAAGGATTTGCGTATGGCTTTAGGCTATATATTTTATTCATCTCCTGAAATTCAATCATTTACAATTAAACATGTATGATATATACTGAAAATAACAAAAACCTATGTAATATCAAATCAATAAACTTTAAACATACCACCTGGACCGGTCTAGTGTTATGTGTAACATGAAAAAAGTTCGTTAGGTACATTAACAAAATCACCGTTGACTTAATATTTTTATAATTAAATCAGAAACCGCAATTTGCATACATATAAAAAGTAATCTGGAAACTTTTAAACGAATACCCTGCGACTTCATTCCGGCCAAGTAGTCCGTCAACTCGATCTAAGCACGTAGTGAGTGAGGGGTTCATTTAAAACTCCGCCCTTGCGGTTAAAAAATAGAACGAACTGTGAAAATATTAAATAACTTTTCATTACGTAGTCTAGATTCCGCGTCGCGTATTCGCCCGCGCGGTACTTCTGCGGTTGACTCAATTTGATCACTATAACTGCGTTCCAACTGTCGCCGAGTAACCGCGGCCCGCTCGCCATCCAAGTCACGGACTGTGTGTGGCGCAAGTCCTAACGTTTCCTGTGCATCATCATTTTCAATAATATGTAAAAATATACGAGTCATTCTCGAAAACTAATTACTGTTCATAGGTGGGTGGTAGAAATCCATGTTACTATAGATTTCCACCACCGATCTATATTCATCAGTTTCGATGGAATGGTCATGTTTCCTTCAAACATATAGAAAATCTATGAAAGTATTTATAGTGCAACAACCTTCACATATTCTCTTCTCTTCTCTCTTACTCACTACAAACTTTCTTGTCAAAGCTTTCGCTTTGCGAAAAAAGTGAAAACTTTAGCTATGATAGATTAAGATCTGCTCCTGCTTAGATAACATAATACTAAATAAGAACAAAATTCAGGCATACCACTAGATCATCGTACCATTTTATTCAATCCACAGTAAGCTAAGATCTACGATTTTTATGAAATCGACGATCAGACGGATCACCTGATGGAAAACGATTACCGTCGCCCATGGACATTAGACACCCGCAACACCAGAGAAGTCGCAAGTGCATTGGAGGCCTCTTAAAAGGAGCACACTCGTTTCTTAAATTAGTTTGAAGGTCTTAGCGGTCCGACCTGTTTCTGTATATATTTAGGCCGATATTCTGATTCATAACAGTAACCAAGTTATCTTTATTTTTATCATTAGTTAGCTATCGCTAAAACTGCCACCAAACCCTATCTTCAACTACGGACAGAGTTCACTAAGAGGTGTTTGTATTGAAATTGATTTATGGAAATTTCTCAGTGAAGACGCATCGTCTACTGGGAGTTGGCTTCGATCTGTTAAATTGAATACATTTATTTTTACAAGCTATAGAAAATCCGTATTTTCCGTTGAAACTCAATGTTGTATATACTTATAGATAATAATACAAGTAGATTGGAAGTATATTTTTACTCTCCCTACATAGTTATAGAAAATGTACTTATAGTGAAAATCTGAAATTCATTGTTTAGTTTATGATACTAAGGCGGGTCAATAAGTCCGTGACTTTTTGAATTTCTAACCTCCTTACTGAAAAAGCAACACTACTCCTGTCAACAGGCATCTGTCAGTTGACTCTTATCAAAATTTGAACTCTCTGCGTCAGTTAGTTTGTGTTTTACAGCTATCTTTATCAGACTATCCAGTAACTTAAGGAAACAATGGAAAAAAGAAAAAAATGAATTTCGTGTGCTTATTAAGCATTATTTTTTGCGAAAAAAAACCATTACCGAGACCAAGGCTAAGCTTGATAAATACTATGGGGACTCTGCACCATCGATTTCAATGGTAAAAAAGTGGTTTACTGAATTTCGTTGTGGCCGTACAAGCACTGAAGATGCCGAACGTCCTGGACGCCCAGTTGAGGTCTCTACACCCGAAACATTCGAAAAAATTCACGATATGGTGTTGGCTGACCGAAGATTGAAAGTGCAAGAGATTGTGGAAGCCATAGGCATCTCGCATGGCTCAGTGGTTTCAATTTTAAATGATCACTTGGGCATGAGAAAGCTTTCCGCAAGTCGAGCACAAACGCAATCGTGTAACAACTTCACAGGAAGGTTTGGCGTTGTTTAATCACAATATGGAGGAGTTTTTGCGCCGTTTTGTAACCGTGGACGAAACATGGATCCATCACAACACACCAGAGACCAAACAACAGTCAAAACAGTGGGTTTCTAAGGGTGAATCGGCGCCAAAGAAGGCCAAGGTGGGTTTGTCAGCCAATAAAGTTATGGCGACTGTTTTTGGGATGCACGTGGGATAATCCACATTGACTATCTTCAAAAGGGAAGAACAATTAATGGGGAATATTATGCCAACTTATTGGACCGCTTCAATGAGGATTTGAAAAAAAACCGACCTCATTTGGCCAAGAAAAAAGTTCTTTTTCACCAAGACAATGCAAGGGTGCACACATGTGCAGTTGCCATGGCAAAAATCCATGAATTGGGCTATGAATTGCTCCCACATCCACCCTATTCTCCAGATTTGGCTTTGGCTCTTGTTCCCAAACCTGAAAAAATGGCTCGGTGGAAAAAGATTTGACTCCAATGATGAAGTCATCTCGCAAACAAAGGCCTATTTTGAGGACCTCGAGAAATCATATTTTTTGGAAGGGATAAAAAAATTGGAGAAGAGTTGGACAAAGTGTATAGAGCTCAAGGGGGACTACGTTGAAAAATAAAATGATTTATTTATCAAAAAATCTGTGTTTTATTCCAAAAGTCACGGACTTATTGACCCGCCCTCGTACACGGTGTATGTAGAGACGAAGGCTTTACGACATAATATTATATATTTGCTAATTATAACTTTTATTCTTTTTACGCTTGGCACACTAACTTTATAGTGCAAGATCTGGTATAAGGAATATATACCCTCATCTGTTATTTATTAGTGATAAGAAATAAATGATAGATAATATTCACATTGATACATTGCAAATAGGTTGGTAGTTAAATTGCGCCCTAAGGGCCGATTCACACCGAAATGTCAGCGGAGCGGCGAGCAGCAGAACTGTCATATAATTAATTTTAAACTTTATCTTCATTACTATAAAACACAGTTTCGCTTGAGACAACTGCCGCCTCTCAAGGCCTGCGATGGCCGGATATACCGGATTTCTGTCACTATCTCCGTTCCTGACATAGTATTCTCCTTGTCAGTTACCACTAAAGAGTGGAGGGTCACGCGCCTCGGCTCCGGCGGCGTGGTTTCCCTTCCGCCACCGGCCACCGCCGCATAAGTGCGGGTCTTGGTTCTACCGGGGCCCTGGTCCCCCACTCTTCGACGGCCCTACTTAGTTTTTTCTCACTTTCCTTTGCTAATTCCTGATTGTCCTTTCTAATTTCCTCTACCCTGCAATTTATTTCCCCTTTTATACCCTTACATTCGCTTATTACCTCCTGATTTAACTTGTTTATTTCCTTTAATTTGTTACTTGTTTCCTTTCTTATATCCTGATTTAGCTTTTCTACCCCATTTATCAACTCAACTGCCCTTTTTAAATTCTCTTTGCTTTCTTTTGCCAAATCTTGATTTATTTGTTTTATTTTTTCTACCTTACTGTTTATCTCCCCTTTTATTCCCTTACTTTCCTTTATAATATCTTGGTTTAGCTTATTTATTTCTTTAAGTTTATTACTTATTTCCTCTTTTATTCCCTGATTTAGCTCTTTTGCCCCCTTTATTAGTTCGACTGTCTTGTTTAAATTTTCTTTACTCTCTTTCACCGATTTCTGACTTATCTGTCTAATTTCCTCCATCCTACCATTCAACTCCCCTTTCATATCCTCACATTCTTTTCTAACATCCTGGTTTGAGTTATTAATTTCTTTTGTTATTGTTTCTATTGTTCTTTCATTCACTTCACTTACATACTCTTTTATACTTTCTTCCTTTTCAATTATCAAATGTTTCAATCTTCCATATATCTCGAGAAGCATTTCTTTAGTATCGTACTTATTACAAATCTTCTTATTACTTGGAACTCAGAATCTACCCTTTTAATAAAGTGACTCGGGTCATTTTTTATTCCACCACTCGGATATAACGTTTAGGTGTACTGTGCACTGCACAGATTTTTTATTAAAAGGGACCGGAAAATGAGCAGACGGTCAGGCAATCCGTAAGCGATTACCGCCGCCCATGGATACTCGCAACACTAGAGGAGTTACTCCTTTGGTGTTGCGCACTTACGTTCCTGGTCCTTTAAATCCCCATCCTCTGCATACCACTGAAGGTCTACTTCTAATATGCAGCAAGATGTTTGGTTCTAATAATATTATTACAAACAATATTTTCACGGAGCAACATAATTACCTATGTCACTAGGGGCGACCGACGCCGGTCGATTAAATGTTTGAATTAGTATAAAGGGACTTGCATCTGGGACCCAACTATATTTCAAAATAGGGATAACAAGCAAAAACGACATTTTGCATACCGGTGTTTTTCATTGCGTTGTTAGTAAGCTTATTAATAATTAGGTACCATTATACAAATTATTATCATGAATAACATAGTAATGGTAATAGTATTATCACAATATTATGTAGGTACATGATCAGGTCAATAGCCCTTGCAACTACATACTAAATTTCTTGAAGTGTCTACTTATGTTCACCTTTTTAAATTCCAAATTCATGATATGAAATGACATAATATAAGTGCATCAGCACGACAGTCTGTAATACGCAATGTACTGCGTTTTAACAATAAACTTCTCAATATTTCCCCTCTAGTGTCGCAGGTGTGAGACTAGTCTATACTGTTCTACGGCCACCCATTTGTGTTATTGAAAATTGTCACATCAAGACGATAGCGTAGTATCTACTTATTCGAGATACCAACTTCGTAATAATTTTTCTAGTCTCGGGAAATTGCATGGGGCGATAAATGTGAAGGATGTTTCATAATATTTCTCTAGTCCCATCAGAGAGGTATTGCAATTATTATCATCTGTTATTCAAAATTGCTAATCAACTAATGGAACGTTGTTTGGCAACGTTGCAAAACAACGCGCGAGGTTGTCAGCTGGCACGCAACATGATTAGTCCCTAGTAGACGTGTAGATAGACAAGTAGAGAAACGAGACAGAAGATGTTACACAAAAGTTTTGCGTTAACTTTCCACATGCAACTTGTGGCGCGCCATATGTTTTGATAGTGGACGAGACTATAAGCATTAAAATATAACATTTTTTTTATTACGCAAAAAATGATGGTTAAAAATGTTGTCCATAATTATAGTTGTATAACTACATACAACTATACGTTTATACAACATAAAATACTGCGGTCCGGCATTCCTAGATCCACTTTATACTAAATAAAATATCATGAAATTGAATGTAACTCAAGTATTATGAAACATGAATCCAATACATTGCGGTGATATATTATGTACTGGGTGGAGTGTGGACAGAGTTTTCATTAATATCGTAGCTTACTTACGACTCAAAGCTTACATCAAATATCCATTACTGTATTAGATTAAATCTTAGGTACAATAGAGATGAAAATATAAAGTATTTGGATTTCGAGTGGCTATCTTAGAAATTATTTGTAGATAAAATACATATTATATTTTCAGCAGATGAGGCATCCCACCACCACTGCAATAATTAAAAACTTTTCGCATCACCCACTACATCCAGTTGAGGTCAAGAGAAGTAAAGTAAAGAATGGAGATTTGCCGTGACGTATTAAATAAAATACGTCATGTATTAAAATGTTTCCAAAATATATTTTTACCTAAATAAAAATTTAGTTTGGTTTCGTGATGGTTTTGGTAATAATAAACATAACAATCCATGTATGAAAATATATATTGTAGAGATACATGAATAGGAATCCGAAGATTAATAACGTGTTCCAACAAATCTCATTGGTGAGGTACTCTGATTAAAAATCCAACATACCAATATTGTTGGGCAGAGTCCAAAGTTTGCTGATTAAAAACCACCCGCTCGAATACAAAACTGTATAGCATCATGCCTATCCGTCGATCTTTTGTTGATACTAGATCAGGATGTACTCCCACTGTGGCTGGTGAAATACTAATTTACCGATGGACCTTATACCTTTGACATTTGGACGGTATTCGATTAGCAAGAATTCACTTGAAGCATTTTTGTGATTCGCATCCGACTTTTGAATTGCAAATGTTAGGGCATTATTAAAATCGTAGGAAATAACTATTACGTGGTGGAATATTAAAACTTTCACAAAACTAATAGAAAAAAATATATGACGATGAGTTAATGGAATAAAATATATAGTACTTACCTGGGTAACCTAGCTTTGCTCGGAGCTCTAGTACATAAAAAAAAAGAATCACAAAAATGCGAACCCACCACATTCCGAATTTCCGAACAATGCAAAAATGAACCAAACTGCCTATATTGATATATTGTTGCACGATGAAAGAAAAAACATATTTTACTTAAAAATGCGCAGTTCCCAGGGATAAACTAAAAATAAAAAGTTAAAATAAAAAGCTCGGTGATTTTTCTCCCCCAAAACTCCCTGCATACTAAATTTCATGTAAATCCTTGCAGCCGTTGCCGAAATTTCCATTACGTATATACAAGACTGTCTCGTTTATAGTATAAGATTTGACTCTAAAACCTTAAATTACACATTATGTATTCAGCTTGAAATAGGTATTATATTACTTATATGAATTTATGAAAACCTAAATTATTACAAGAACAATATTATTAACTGCCATCTATAGCTTTACTTCAAACACAATATTTTCTTCGGCAGCTGTGGAAAAATATTCACCGATGAAATAAGCAAGAATTAAGTGGAAAGCATTATGCCGCTGAATGTTGCCTTAACGACGACCTGAGGTATAAACCGGGGCCAGCGGTTGTGGCTCGACTTAATGGAATAAAAACATAAAGGGCATTAGTGGGACCTTTGAGGAGGACAAGGGATAATACGTATACCATACGAAAGAACTCGGCTCTCGGCAAGTTTTATTTATAAATATAAAAAAATACAGTTTTATCTCCTTTTGTTTAGCTTGTGTTTAAATATTTATAGACTTATTTTCGTCTAGTTTTTGACACTTTTCCATTAAAGTGACTGTAAATGTGGACATTACTTTTTATGGGACTCATCGTTTTGATGAATGGGGAAACTTTTGATCAAAATAAAACAAGATAGGCACGTAAAATATAAAGGAAAAGGATAAAGTAAGGAAAATAAATAAATACCTTGGTTACAAGATTTAAGTAACGAATTTAATTCGGGGATTTAAAAATTGTTTTATATAAATTGTTATCTTAGAAATAATCACAGTTATGACGAAATGACGAAACTGTTTTTAAAGTGATCCAAAACTTGCGAGCCCTTAATATATTAGATCTATGAAATTGCCGTTTTGTATGAAAAAATTTAAACGAATTTTTCATTTCTCATACTCGGAAAGTAGTGTTGTTTTGATCTGATTATTGGGTGGAAGATACTGCTTTCCTTTCATATGGAGGGAAAAACTTATACAAAGTCATTCCGGCCCGAGTTTCTTCAAAACTTCAAAAATTGAACTGCTGTCAGCTATGAAGAGTTTTATGTAAAAAAAAACTATTAAAAATTACATGACTTTCTAAACAGACAGTGTGAATTTATCGCAAACTCTTTGAGCGGAATAAGCCGCGAGAAAAAAGAAAGATATATAAACACATACAATGATTTTATGAAGTGGGGAGAAGACAAGAATATAAAATCGTTTTCCGAAAGTGTATTTCTTACATATTTTAATTGGCTGTGTAGCAAATTACAGCTTTCAACGGTATGGAGCCGATATTCAATGCTCAAGAGTACACTTAATGTAAAACACAATGTAGATTTGAAAAAATTTCATAATTTAACAGCATTTTTGAAAAGACAGTCGCAGGGGTTCAAGAGTAAGAAATCTAAAGTTTTCACATCTCATGAGGTGGATTTTTTTTAAATGATGCTCATGACGAGATATATTTGGCAGTGTAGGTAAGTTTACCTAAGTATTTATGGATTTATTCTAAATAATTACATGTTTTTCACAGGTCGTATTGATACTCGGTATAAGCGGCGCTTGCAGAAGCAGTGAACTCACAAATTTGACAATTAACGACATTGAAAGTCAAGGCGATTTATTATTAGTAAAACTGACTAAAACAAAGACACATATTGAGCGCTCGAGCGAAGAGTTTACACAAATAGTAAAGAAATATTAAAAAATGAGACCTAGTGATGTAAAAACGGACTGCTTTTTTCTCAACTATCAGAAGGGAAAATGCTATAAGCAAGTGATTGGTAAAAATAAAATCTCAGTTATGCCGAAGCAGATAGCAACATATTTGAATTTACTACGTTACTACGTTAAAAAGACATGGAGGCTGGAAATCCAGTACAGTCGCCGAAGGCTACATAGAGGATTCAGTCCAAAATAAAACTAAAATTTCTACCAAATTAACCGTAACTATAAAAATACGCCCCAATTCGCCTCTGCCGACAACTTCCAGGGAGTGTCCGCGATGGAATCCATCGTCTGATAAAATACCAGAGTCTCCTACATTTACAGAGATTCAGAACAGCCAAATTTCTCAAAATATATCAAACAACATAAATAATCCAAACAAAAATGAAACTTTTAATTTCACGAATTGTCCTAATTTGACTATTAATTTTAAATAGGTACTACTAATATATTATTATCAATAAATAGTTTAGATAAACAACTGGTTTTATTTTCCTCATATTCTAAATGAAAAGTAGAGTGTTTGTCACGGGTAAAAAATTTGATTCTTTTTAACCCTAGGCTAACAATCTACTATTTTTCATGTATTTTTATTTGTACTAATCGAAGTTATCATCCATGAAATCAATGCATCTTTGCCAATGCAGTGGCAGTTTTTTGATGCCCTTCTTAAAGAAATCAGCTGGACGGGAGGCAACAAATTCTTCATAGGCATTTTGTACTGCCTCTCGGGTATTGAATTTGTTTCCCGCCAAAAAGTTGTCCAAATTCTGGAAAAAGTAGTAGTCTGTAGGCGAAAGGTCTGGTGAGTAGGGCGGATGGTGGAGAGCTTCCAACCCCAGTTCTTGCAACTTGGAGAGCGTCTGCTGTGCAGTATGAGGTCGCACGTTGTCGTGCAGGAGCAGCGGAGACGAGCGATTGACCAATGCTGGTTGGAGATGTGCCAGCTTCTCCATCATTGTGTTGTTCTTTACAGTACACATCTGCAGTAATGCTCACTCCGTTTAATAAGAAGCTGTGATGAATCACACCGGCGCTAGGCCACCAAACAGTGACCATCACTTTTCAGGGCCAAGTTTTCATTTAGGGCATTGTTTAGGTGCTGAACCAGGATCCAACCAACTTGCTGAGCACTTGCGGTTATCAAACAGAATCCATTTTTCATCGCAGGTAACAATGCGGTTCAAAATTCCTTCATTTGTGTGTCTGTTGAGCAGTGCAAGGCACGTCTCGACGCGTACTTTGCGCTGGCGATCATTAAGTTCGTGGGGCACCCATTTGTCAAAGTCAAAGTCAAAGTTAAAGTCAAAAAATTTTATTCAAAATAGGTATTTTTATACACTTTCTGAACTTTGATCTACATGATGCCTACCACCGGTTCGGGAACAAGCCCGGCGAGAAGAACCGGCGTAAGAAACACGCGCGGGGCCATCTTTTATCAAAAAGATGGAAAATAGTTCTTTTAAAAATATAAAAAAGGCATATATAACAATGTTATGACTAAAACTACATACATAATAATATATGTAATTTAGAAGTAGCCTTGCAGAGGGTCACCTCATTCCCAAGGTGTGCTATCATTCAAAAAATCATTAACTTTATAATAGGCTTTAGCACACAAACGTTCTTTAACTACTTTTTTAAATTTATTGATTGAAAAATTTTGAACGCTTTCTGGGATCTTATTGTATAGGCGTATACGCTGGCCTTTAAACGAATTCTTTACTTTACTAAGTCTAGTCACTGGTACATCAAGATTATGCTTATTTCGGGTATTTCTATAGAGGTTGTCACTTTTCTTTTTGAATAGGTTTAAATTTTTTTAACATATAATACATTTGATAGAACATACTGAGAAGCTACAGTTAAGATTCCAGTTCCTTTAAACTTCTCTCTTAATGACGTGTTGGGGGCCAGCTTGTAGATTGCCCGAACAGCTCGCTTCTGCAGAACAAATATAGTATTTATATCGGCAGCATTTCTCCACAGTAGAATGCCATAGGACATTATACTGTGGATGTAACTAAAATATACAAGTCTTGCTGTGTTTTCGTCTGAAAATTGTCTTATCTTACTTACTGCAAATGCTGCTGAACTGAGTCTGCCGGCCAACCCAGCAATATGAGGGCCCCACTGTAGTTTTGCGTCTAAAGTTATACCTAAAAAAAAGCTGTATCTACTAGTTCAATACCTTTTCCATTCAATAGAACATTGGTTTCAGTTTGCCTTACATTTGGCAACCTGAACTTTATACATTTAGTTTTTTTGCTATTTAACAAAAGATTATTAACACTAAACCAGTGTACTATTTATGAGAGAGCATTATTTACTTCGTCATAGCCTGAGTTTTGGCGATTAATATTAAAAGTAAGTGACGTGTCATCGGCAAATAAGACTATCCCGTTTTTTTCATTAATAAGGTATGGTAGATCATTTATATAGACCAGAAAAAGAAAGGGTCCTAAAATGGATCCTTGTGGGTCCCCCATCTCAATTTTGGTACCTGTGGTGGATCTTTTTCCATTTATCTCAACCCTCTGAGTCCTATTTGATAAATAAGATTTTAAGAGGACGAGTGCTGGTCCCCTTACTCCATAGTGGCATAGTTTCCTGATCAAAGTTGTGTGATGCACGCAATCAAATGCCTTAGAGAGATCGCAAAAAACTCCTAGAGTATCCTGCGACCCCTCCCAAGCATCAAAAATATAACTAATCAGATCAACGCCAGCATCTGTTGTAGAGCGACCCTAACTAATAGCGAGTAAAACTAAATTGTTTATTATGTAAAATATTATTTATATTAAAGTGTGCTAGTAACTAAGAATGTATTATTTTTTCATATATTTTACTTAGTGTTGGTAAAATAGATATAGGTCGGAAATTAGATGGATCCGACTTACTACCAGACTTAAACAGAGGTAAAACTTTACTATGTTTCATTAGATCAGGAAATACGCCACTTTTTATACAATCATTAAAAATAGTTGCTAAGTAAGGTGCGATAATATCGATTATAGATTTAATAACTTTCATTGATAGGCCCCATAAATCTGCAGTATTCTTAATATTTAATAAATTAAAATTTTTAATAATGTCTTGCGGTCCTATTTCTTTAAATCTTAATTCGATTTCACACCCTTTTACGTTATCTTTAAGAAGTAATTCATCAGTCAGCTCGTCAGCAGGAGAGGCATACAAATTTTTGGTAGTTGAAAGTGGAATGTCAGCAAAGAATTTCTCAAAAGCAGTTGCAACTTCACTGTCGGATTTAATTATTTTATTATCTATATTCAATTTAAAATATGTGTTGCGGCTGGTGACTCTTCCAGTTTCATTTGCAATGATTTGCCAAGTTGTTTTAATCTTATTTTTCGAATTCTTAATTTTATTTCTAATGTGAAGAGATTTTGCTGCAGAGCAAACTTGCTTAAATGTTTTTGACTATAACCTTACATAATTTTTAAATTATTCACTTTGATTAATTGTTCTTTCATTATAAAGTTCATACAGTTTTAATCTACTTTTTAAAATACCTGCTGTTGCCTATTCGCTGAATTTACTTTTATTGTTTGTTCTCACTGTATTAGGGGTGAAAATAGTATCAAATTTATGTTTTATTAATTTAAACAGTTTACCAAACGACATATCCGGGCTACTATGATACTCTAAATGTCCAATATTAGCTATTATTTCACCTCTGAACTTCTCAATATATTTGACATTTATTGGTATACATATGTTTCTGTCCTTGTGTAATTGTTTGCAATTATTATCTATAGGGAAAATGGCCCGCTGTCCACAGTGATCAGAGCTTAGTATGTTAATGACTTCTTTATTTAATGGATCTATGTTGGTAAAAATGTTATCAATGCATGTAGCAGAGCTATCACTGATCCTTGTTGGTTCAAAGAATAAATGAGTTAAGTTATATGATTTTAACAATGAAGTAAATCTAACAGTGGTGGAATTACTTTCTAAAATATTTATATTGAAATCACCACACAATAATATATGTTTGTTAGATACACTTATCTTAGTTAATAACGTTTCCATTATTTTTTTAAATGAATCATATAACCCTAAAGGAGGCCTGTATACGCTAACAATAATAAAGTGTCCCACCTCTATACAGGCTATTTCAGTTGTTCGTTCTGTAGAGAGGCTTACTATGTCTTTACGTTATTTATATTTTAAATTCTTCTTAATTAATATAAGTGAGCCGCCTCTTATGGCTTTTTCTCTGCAGAAAGAACTAGCCAGCTGGTGCATACCAAGATTTAACATTATTTCATTTTTCTTAAACCAATGTTCGGTTATACATAAAATGTCTAAATTATTGTTTAAAAACAACTCAATTTCTAATTCCTTACCAGACATACCTTGTATGTTTTGATGCACCAGCGTAAGTTTACATAATTTATTATCTTTAATTAAAATATTATTTTCATAATGACTTATACCTACAATGCTAGAGACTTCCTCTGTTGTCTTACAGCCTAATTTAAATTATTATTATTTGGAACATTTTCCAAGGTAAGCTTTCAAAGTCAAGCTTTTTTTACCTTGCCAATTTGACGCAAATGGACCAATATTGTTTTGACGCTAACATCGAAAGCTGCTGCTAATTCAGCCGTAGATTGTGTATCATCAGCTTCCACAATCGCCTTTAATTCGTCATTGTTGACCAAAGTCTTCGGACAACCGCAAGGTTCATCTTTCAGGTCGAAATTTCCAGAACGGAAGCGAGCAAACCAATAACAGGTGGTGCGTTGGTTTGTAGTGTTAGCTCCGTAAACGTCGTTGATGTTGCGTGCCGCTTACGGTACTCATATTCCATAATTAATCGAATTTTTAACGTATCTATGATGACGAAAAAGATTGAAATGCGATGAAAATGTAACACTAATCAATAAACAAATGACTACTTTTGGAAAAATAATTCCATGTTTTTAAAATAAAATTAATTTGAAATTAGAATTCTTAGCCAAACAAAAATTATTTTGATTTGAAATGGCCAGTACTGCAGAACGGCAATTTCATTTTACCTATTATGTTCGTTTATTATTCTATTATTTTAAATCATGAATTTCACTATACACTTACACTAATGTCTTGAATAAAAGATGACATGATGGAACAGGTATTAGCTGTAAGCTAAAGATGACTTAAACGTATACTTAAACAAAATGTAAACAATAGTTAATACCCCTAACAGGGATCTTCCTTTCGTATAATTTCGGCGTTGAATTTGCTCACTTCTAAATTACCACCAACTTTTTTACAAAATAACCTTTCATTCAAATGACGAAATCAATTGAGGCTATGATGTCTGAACCTTAATTAAACAAATTAGTTGGAGTCCGGTATGAAATCTCACGACGAATTCCAAGTTTTGAGGAGTTCGGAACGTGTGTACGTGAGTAATTTACTAATGCACCGTAGTTGGCGTCGAGTAGGAAATGAAACCTGCAACGCGACCACGCTAGTAAGCTTAGCGGTTCAGCGCAAAATCTTTCTAATAATGGGGCCACAGTCATCGGTGTATAATATTATTATGTTGTCTTCGGGGGTGTTCAACGTCGGTATATCGGACAGTATTGACTGCGATATTTCTATAGGTACATTAATAATCGCAACCAACAGCGTTTCCCGTCATAAATTACAGTACGAATCACATATAATAATAATCATAAAAATATTTCCGACCGGCGTCTGACCGGGATTCGAACCCGAGACACCAACTTGCCAAAAAAGGAAAAAGTCGCTAACCAAGCCGCCATCCGGATTTGATGTTTAGAATTTAAAATCACTCATATCTTATCATGTGACAAAACACCTACACCTACCTATGACTAAAAATGTACAGTTTCCTGGGAATAAGAACAAGATTTGCTCGTTTAAAGTATAAAATAAAATGATTTTTTGGAGCCACAATGTTTGTTTCATGCTACAGTAAGAATTAAAATAAAATAGCAGGAAAAAACGAACAATTCTTATCCGCTTCCGCTTATGAATACTTTATGGTCCGTTTGTTGGCACCCGCAATGTGTAATGTGTATGCATACCTCCTCGCGTCATACTCATGCTTGCAGTTTTCATTACAGTTATTAAAAACTTTCATTAATAAAAGGATTGATTACATTGAATCTCACTGATGATGACTTCATTAAGGGATGCTCAAAAATTTTCCACAATTTTGGAACTGTAAATTACGGGCATTTTGCAAACTGTGGATGATGAAAGGTTATACAATTGCGTATGAATTATTACTTGATTAAAATAGATAATTACTCAAATCTGATTATTTATTTACCAAGCAGATTAATTACTACGGATTGTATGTATGGTCCTTGGGAGCCATCTAAAAACATTTGCAGAAAATTCATTAGATTGAAAATAACGACTTAAAACTACTAACAATTTCAAACTGAAAAATAGAATCGATAGAACAATTCCTGATAGTATTGTGTTTTACGTGGATCGGAACAAAAAAAATAATTGAAGAATCGTCGGGTAGTTTGAACAACTGCAACAAATAGGACAATTGACACCTCAGTCCTCCCGTGACCACGGCTGCTGGAAAGTAGCCGAAACGTCGGGAAAAAGAAAAGTGCACCGCGACACAATCCGTAAGTGTTTAAAATAATGAACAATATTCGCGTAAATATAAAAATAAGTATATTTGTAGTTTGAGGTATGTAACAAAATATTTTTCTACTAGGTAATCGCTGAATTAACGCTTAGATTCTCCGGTATTTCAAGAGGGCACTAGCGATCTAATTTCTTTAAATTCTCGTCAGCAACTCGCCAATTTTCACGCCGCCCAGTTGAGTATCATCTCAACGACCTAATAGATTTTGGTGTAATTGAAAACTGAGCCTGTCGAAAAGATCACATACCAGATAACAGAAAATGGTTACGTGTACCCATCAAGGATCTAATGTCGCGGACATTTTGGTTGATATTCATTTTGGTTGGTTCATATTGGAATGAAGTTCCTTATGGCGCGTTGCGAATTGGAGGCTAGAAGGATTAAATTGGCACGACACTTTTTGCCACTCGAAATCACAATGTAATAACGACTATTAAGAATGATACAAAAAACGACCTTATCACCTTGACAATAATGTAGAATTTTGCAATTACACATTGTGACTATTATGACTGTTACATATTGTGACTAGCTAGCCGGGCCTTAGGTATGCGAGCGGTGAGAAAGAAGAGCGCTTGATGTTACTACTTAGTACGGAGCCGGACTTCGCGGCGGCAACACTGCGAGCAGCAAACAACTCGGGGCGAGTTGCTTGCTGCTCGCAGTATTGCCGCCTCACCCCTGTCCCTACCTAAGGCGCGGCCAACTAGTTCCGCGCACTATATATACTTAGTTCAACTATTTGTTTTGTACAATATAATATATTATATCTATACAAATAAACAAAATTGAAGTGTCTGTTTGTAATTTCAAATTAACAGCTTTTATTTTCACTTAATGCATTTAAAAGTATGATCGGTACTTACAATAAAATATAAATTGTTATAATTTTAATTCATAATCTCTAAAAACTAGTAGTTTTAAAATTTTAAACAATATTAAGTAGTTATTAATGTAAGTTTAGCATGTAAAATGGTAGTAGCGAATAAAGGCTATATTTATTTTATTTTATTACAACATAAATCAAAAATCTATAATCACGAAATAAATATATACCTTGACCATTGTGAAATATTTTTACTATGAGGTCAAACCAGTATCGTTGAAGAATAGTAACATAAAAATAGTACCTTAAGTCATAACTCTGTGATGTTCTAAATTGAGAAAATAACTTACATTGTCTCGTAAAGTGAAAAATCATGACACCGTAACAAGATTATTATTTTTTATGTAGAGAGACGAGAAATCTTATTAGTCAGGATATTCTGACATAAAATAATACGCAAATTAAGGATGTACATTTTCGTGTCCAATGATGCTACCAAGTGTATCCTAGCCAAGTTGGAGATTTCGCTCATAAATAAAGTTGTCTAGGGCCCTTATTGATGTTCTAAGATGAAGAAATTCCATTATATTTGCTCTATCGTTTAATTTGCTTCGATCGAAAATATATTATACAATCCATTGCGTGATTTGTACGAAATTGAGTCATAACATTTAACCCAAGCCATCGGTGTAAGTTCCACAAAACGATATAGTAGCTAAAAACGTTTTTGTACGAATTTTATAATAGTATAGACTTTTCGAGTGACTACAAATGAGACTAGTACTAGCGATTTATTTCATTGTTACTTTTGTGACATATTTTTTAGATAACAGCAAAAATTTCCAATTACTGAAAGGTGCTACTTGTGCGCCTAGAGTTAAGTCATGATTTTTAGGATTCCGTAGTTCACGTCTCAGAACCCTTATGGTTACGTCATGTCCATCCGTCCATCCACCGTCCATCCATCCGCCCATCCATCCGTCCGTCCGTCTTTGGCTTACTGTCCGAACGTTAGTGCTAGAAATATGAAACTATGCATGGATATGTGTATGTCGATCTATCGGGAACTATCGGTGTTTTTGTTAAAAAGTGTCAGTGAAAATAAGTGCGTATAGTAATAGGTCTTTACCTATGAAATTGCCGTTCTGCAGTACTGGCCATTTCAAATCAAAATAATTTTTGTTTGGATAAGAATTCTAATTTCAAATAATTTTATTTTAAAAACATGGATTTCTTTTTCCAAAAGTAGTCATTTGTTTATTGATTAGTGTTACATTTTCATGGCATTTCAATCTTTTTCGTCATCATGGATACGTTACAAATTCGAGTAATTATGGAATATGAGTACCGTCGTGGCAGCAACGCGGCACAAGCAGCACGCAACATCAACGACGCTTACGGAGCTAACACTACAAACCAACGCACCACCTGTTATTGGTTTGCTCGCTTCCGTTATGGAAATTTCGACCTGAAAAATGAACCTCGCGGTCGTCCGAAGACTTTGGTCGACAATAACGCATTAAAGGCGATTGTGGAAGCTGATGATACACAATCTACAGCTGAATTAGCAGCAGCTTTCGACGTTAGCGTCAAAACAATATTGGTCCATTTGCGTCAAATTGGCAAGTTAAAAAAGCTTGACAAATGAGTGCCCCACGAACTCAATGATCGCCAGCGCGAAGTACGCGTCGAGACGTGCCTTGCACTGCTCAACAGACACACAAATGAAGGAATTTTGAACCGCATTGTTACCTGCGATGAAAAATGGATTCTGTTTGATAACCGCAAGCGCTCAGCAAGTTGGTGAGATCTTGGTTCAGCACCTAAACAATGCCCTAAACAAACACTTACCACTAGAAAAGTGATGGTCACTATTTGGTGGTCTAGCACCGGTGTGATTCATCACAGCTTCTTACCAAACGGGGTGAATATTACTGCAGATGTGTACTGTGAAGAACTGAACACAATGATGAAGAAGCTGGCACATCTCCAACCAGCATTGGGCAATCGCTCGTCTCCGCTGTTCCTGCACGACAGCGCGCGACCTCATACTGTACAGCAGACGGTCTCCAAGTTGCAAGAACTGGGGTTGGAAGCTCTCCGTCATCCGCCCTACTCACCAGACCTTGCGCCTACAGACTACTACTTTTTCCAGAATTTGGATAACTTCTTGGCGGGAAAAAAATTTAATACCCGAGAGGCAGTACAAAATGCCTTTGAAGAATTTGTTGCCTCCCGTCCAGCTGTTTTTTTTAAGAAGGGCATCAATAAACTGCCACTGCGTTGGCAAATATGCATTGATTGCATGGGTGATTACTTCGATTAATACAAATAAAAAATACATTAAAAAAATTCGTTTCAATTTTTTAATACAAAGCGGCAATTTCATAGGTAAAGACCTAATACATGCGTAAAATAAGAGTCGTTATTATTTTTAAGTTTTATTATACAATTGAGAATAAAGGTGAAGTAATGTTGTTTTTTGCCTTTTCATTTTCAAACCAACACTACCCACGTTATGCGTGGGTAGTGTTTGTTAAGCCTACATTTGAGTTTGAGAGCCAGTACTTTAATATAGTACGATATTTGAGGTATGATATATACATGTATATTATCCACGTCGACAAAGCGACTGAAATTTAATCATGAAAAATATTTTCACTTCGAAAACTTCGTACAAAAAATAACGAAATAATAAGTAAACATGTAAAATATTGGTATAATGGTACGGAACCCCGCGTGTGCGATTTCAACTCGGCACTTACCGTTTTCTTATCACAAAAGACATTTTCTATGTTTCTCTGTTTTAACTTCTTTGACTTTACTTGTGAATAGATAAAATAATTGCTAAATGTATTCTAGGTTTGGTTATGTGAACGGCTAGGTGTGTGGAACATGTCTAACTGGTCGTGCACTACAACACTATAGGCATACAATCAACTTTGAAACTACCTACTGCTTTTAGTTTTAGTTTTAACTCGATCGGCTTTACATGATGGAGTTTTTACAACGTCAACGCGAGTCCATAACAAACTTTGTTGTAATTTGTTACGTTTGCATTTTTAAAGTTGCCGAGTTGTGACAGTTTGTTTGTGTGACGGTTGGCGAGTGTGGGGAGTGACGTGTCGCCACGCTTATACAAAATATTTTCTATATATACAACTACCTACTAGTTGTATAACGACTAGTTGAACCCGTCAATTTGTCAATAAAAATGATTTTATTATTGTGTGTGTATCAACTAGCTTTTGCCCACGACTTCGCCCGCGCAGTATAGTGTTCTTGGAGAAAAAACTACTTCGGCGAATAACTCTCTATTTTCAGCAATATACCTACTTCTGATACAATATTGAAAATGTTTATAGGTTTACCCAATGCAAATGTTTAAAAATGGGACCCTATCACCTCGACGCGACATGCGCGACCGCTTGATATACATTATATTATTATATCTATCGCGCTTGAGTATAAAAAGACTATTTAAAAAAACCGCATCAAAATCAAAGCATATAGGTACTAAGGCGGGTCAATAAGTCCGTGACTTTTTGAATTTCTAACCTCCTTACTGAAAAAGCAACACTACTTCTGTCAACAGGCATCTGTCAGTTGACTGCTATCAAAATTTGAACTTGCTGCGTCAGTTAGTTTGTGTTTTACAGCTATCTTTATCAGACTATCCAGTAACTTAAGGAAACAATGGAAAAAAGTGAATTTCGTGTGCTTATTAAGCATTATTTTTTGCGAAAAAAAACCATTACCGAGACCAAGGCTAAGCTTGATAAATACTATGGGGACTCTGCACCATCGATTTCAATGGTAAAAAAGTGGTTTACTGAATTTCGTTGTGGCCTTACAAGCACTGAAGATGCCGAACGTCCTGGACGCCCAGTTGAGGTCTCTACACCCGAAAAAATCGAAAAAATTCACGATATGGTGTTGGCCGACCGAAGATTGAAAGTGCAAGAGATTGTGGAAGCCATAGGCATCTCGCATGGCTCAGTGGTTTCAATTTTGAATGATCACTTGGGCATGAGAAAGCTTTCCGCAAGATGGGTGCCGCGTTTGCTCAAAGTCGACCACAAACGCAATCGTGTAACAACTTCACAGGAAGGTTTGGCGTTGTTTAATCACAATATGGAGGAGTTTTTTAACCGTGGACGAAACATGGATCCATCACAATACACCAGAGACCAAACAACAGTCAAAACAGTGTGTTTCTAAGGGTGAATCGGCGCCAAAGAAGGCCAAGGTGGGTTTGTCAGCCAATAAAGTTATGGCGACTGTTTTTTGGGATGCACGTGGGATAATCCACATTGACTATCTTCAAAAGGGAAGAACAATTAATGGGGAATATTATGCCAACTTATTGGACCGCTTCAATGAGGATTTGAAAAAAAACCGACCTCATTTGGCCAAGAAAAAAGTTCTTTTTCACTAAGACAATGCAAGGGTGCACACATGTGCAGTTGCCATGGCAAAAATCCATGAATTGGGCTATGAATTGCTCCCACATCTACCCTATTCTCAAGATTTGGCTCCGAGTGACTACTTCTTGTTCCCAAACCTGAAAAAATGGCTCGGTGGAAAAAGATTTGACTCCAATGATGAAGTCATCTCGCAAACAAAGGCCTATTTTGAGGACCTCGACAAATCATATTTTTTGGAAGGGATAAAAAATTGGAGAAGCGTTGGACAAAGTGTATAGAGCTCAAGTGGGACTACGTTGAAAAATAAAATGATTTATTTATAAAAAAATCTGTGTTTTATTCCAAAAGTCACGGACTTATTGACCCGCCCTCGTACATAGACAGATAAATCAACTTGTTTTATACTATGTAGTGAATAATCATTTAATTTGCGATTCAAATATAATTTGACATTCCAACAAAACTGGGGCCAACTACCTCTATGGATATCAAAATCAAAATCAAAAAAAAATTCATTCAAAATTGGTATTTTTAAATACTCTTTTTGAACGTCGATACTACTCGTACGTGATGCCTACCACCGGTTCGGGAACTAACCCAGCGAGAAGAGCCGGCAAGAAACTCGTCTGGGGCCATCTTTTACCAAAAAAATGGAAAATTATTCTTTTAAAATCAAAATTATTACAATGTTTACTTATGTCTATGTAACAAATAATAAGATAAGATAAGAGGCCACCTTATTCCCAAGGTGTGCCGTCTTGAATGAAGTCATTAATTTTATAATACGCTTTGGCACACAAACGTTCTTTAACTACTTTTTTAAACTTATTAATAGGAAGGTTTTGAACCTTTTCTGGGATTATATTGTATAAACGTATACATTGGCCTTTAAAGGATTTACTAACTTTACTTAGTCTGAACACTGGCATATCTATCTTGTTCTTATTTCTAGTGTTTACACAATGATTATCACATTTCTTTTTGAAGTTGCTTAGATTCTTTCTTACATATAACACATTTTCCAAAATGTATTGAGATGCGACGGTCAGAACTTTTATTTCTTTAAACTTTTCCCTTAGAGATTCAAAAGTCGACATCTTATAAATATAACGTATAGCACGCTTCTGCTAAAAAAAATCTCTTTAAAAAAATGGTTATTGTGGGTTATCCCTAAGAGATAGATATATGCTATCACGGACTTTTTTGTAGGATTTTATATGATGAATAAAACTGTAGCACATTATTTTGATCTATCTCATAGGGTTCAGCCACCGTTTGCAATGTAAGCGGAAAAAATATAATTATTTACGACATCACATTAGAAACCTCAAAAATAACTATTTCTCCATTATTTAAAGAATGTTATTATACATATAAACCTTCCTCTTCAATCACTCTATCTATTAAAAAAACTGCATCAAAATCCGTTGCGTAGTTTTAAAGATTAAAGCATACATAGGGATATAGGGACAGAGAAAGCGACTTTGTTTTATACTATGTAGTGATAAGTAAAAAAATTAGTACAGTTTAACGAGAATTGTGCAAACGGAGGAGTATGAAATTTGTCACAGTTAAACTATTTGTGAAGGAATAAACGAATATTTTTAAACAATGCTTAGAAATACAAGAAATTAAATCAAAATAAAGTTACACACTACCTCACTCACACCACCACGCGTTTGTATAATAACGGTAGGTGTTGGTTTGATGCAATTGTCAATCTTTCTTTCACGTTCCATCGAAAAATTTATCATATTTCTATTGCATATTTAAAGGGCTAAAATTCTCAAAAGTTGAAACATAAAAGTTTGAAATATAAATTATGGTCGAATTTCCCCCACTGGACGAACTCTACTATCATCAGGGGCGTGCGCTCCATATAGGCAGAAATGCAGTGCTTTACTTGTCATTCACAGATATTTTAATAAAACGTTCGTACGTTTTAGATGACTTTTATTAATAGTAAATAAATTAATTAAAAAAATATAATAACTTAAAAACGCCTAATATTTTATAAATAGCAACTAATGCCGGTGCGTGCTGCAGGACAAATCATCGCATGTGTGTGTAATTTTCATACTTCGCAAACGCACACATCCGAGAATATCGACATGATAATATAGCGGTAACTCCCGCGGCAGGCTATACGATCGCTTACGAAAACCGCCGAACTGGCTTGTCGGAAATTATTCGTTGCCTATAAACCGACTAAAAACAATATGACTTGAATCTAATGAATTATCGATACACATTAGGCATTTTTGTTTAGTAAGGTTTTATTTGTTTAAATAGAAGAAATGTTTTGTGTTTGCGGGGGCCATATTGCATATTTCATGTGATAAGCATTGTTTACAATTTAATCGCTCCTGTTTATTTATAGTTTTCTTAAAAGATTTTTCATTTTAACATTTGAAAGTGTGTATTTAACATTTAAGAGTTTCTTACTGAGTTTCTATAATAATTGTAGTGATTTGCTTTTACAAGGCCCGTATGTTGATTTTATAATAATGTGTGTTTACTAAAAATTAAAAATAACAAGTTCTCACAATTGTCATTCAGTGAAAATATTCAAATTTTGTCTAAAGGTAGGTGTGTACCCGAGTTACAACAATTAAACCAGCAAAAAAATAATGTAACTCGAAAATTTCATATTAAAAGTTATGAAACGTGTTACTGGCTGTGTTATAGTGTGGCCGTATAACAGGAAAACAATATAATTTAATCGTGTACACAACCACACGGTTGTGTATACGATTAAATTATATTGTTTTCCTTGCATATTATTTAGTAATTTACATCGGGATATAGTAATCTCAAGTAACCGGAACCTTGAATATGTGAAAATTGAAGCTGACTGATTGGTGAGTAGTTATAATATTTTAAAATATGCTTATTATTTTACTTATTAGAATTTCTCGCCGCGACGATCGATCGCTGTTTTGTCTGCGTTGCCGTAGAAGATGCACATGAATAGTAGTACATCTAAGACTTGCTCTGTTGGCATGGTTTCGACTTAGAGATCCGTCGCTTGGCTGTAGCTATGCTAAAAATCTATAAACGAAAAAGTTTTTGTGACCGAGTACTTCGCCGCATACCCAGTGCCATAATCCTGTGCACGCCACTGAGTATCATAATATATTAATTCGTTTACATCTGCATACGATTAAAGGCATTAGTCATCAAAAATCTCGATCTCCTTAACATATTATCTAGCGAGCTCGTATAATGCTTTTGTATATTTTTATAAATATCAAAAGGGTCCGGATCGATATCCAATCAGCCGCAGCCAGTCGAATCACGAGCTATGATTAACCACCGTCTCAGCACTATTAAGGCCGGCAATAAAGTTCGTATCTACCTCACCATCCGTATTAACTCCACTCTATAGCAATCTATAGCAATCCGGCAATAGCTGGGGGTCTAGCCTAGTGTTAGGGTCTAGTCTAACCTACGTCACGCTTATGATATCTTTTGATTTACTTGTGATTGTGCCTAGTGCACATCTTGTGAATTGTGATTTATTTCATTTACTTGCGATTGTCATGTGAGTTTGGTAATATTATTATAGGAGTGAATTTTATACCTATCATTATAATGTTAATTATTATAATATTTTCATGCTGATTTCTCGCAATTGTTGTAGACATCATTACATTTCTTTTGAGAGCTGACTAACCTAAAAGAATGACGGCTAAATACTCAAGCCATTAGGAAAACATTATTTATAGGCTACTTAAATAAAAATATTCTCAAGTTTTGTTGCCCTTGTCTTTCTACTAAGCATAGCCTGTAATTTAGGGCCACTAACTTTTTTAACTAAAAAGCGTTTAAGAGTTCGGTCGTTAGAGTTATGCATGTAGCGGATTCAAGCTGTGATGGTTCTAAACTAATTTCATACCTCATATACCTACATACATATTTTATATAGAAAGTAAACTAGTAGCTCGCTGAGCACCAGCCATGTAATAATTATATTTACAGAGGTCACGATGAACCGACACGAGCTACCGCTGTGTTCACTGTTCACGCACGCTCGCCTATCTTTGAGCCGGCCATGCGTTAGGGCTACCACTTCACGCCTGATCGGCACACCACTGAACCGGTGAAACTGGGCTGATGCTATTCTAGACACTCGCCTGTGTCAACCCTATTAGCTAATTATGTGTAAAACTTTCGATGCTTAATTAATTCACAATCAACCCCGTTATCCGTTCTCTACATAAAAAGAAGATCGAAGCTTTACAATCTAACACGCCAAATGTTCATGATTTTTAACAAAATATAATAGGTGGATTTGTTTTGAAGATATAGGTAGAGAAGTAGGTATTAATATTCAATATTATAATATACCAAAATCTTCTAAACTCTAGAATATACCATTAAAAAACACAACAGCACTTCCCAAAAGCATCCATAATATAATGAAAGTTTTTTAAGCACTATGTCATAAAAATGTAAAAATAAACATATAATGTTATTGTAATGTTATATTGAAATTCCGTAAAATATTCCAGGTACATGTAGTTTCATGAACAACTTTCCTAGAAATAGAAACTTTCATGAATGTTGATAGGATTTATGGATTAAAAATAAAAAGTTTCTAACTCACAGTAAACATCGACCTCCCAGGTCCTCGATCCTCACAGAAAACATTTTTTCTTATTACAAAAATGATGGAACCTCGTTTTAGCCTTACACCTATGCGTGTGAACTTTTAATGGAATCAAACACGTGCTCTGCGATGGCTGCAACATAATACATTTGTTACTCTCTCAAATCATATTTCCAACAATATCATTTCGTGAGTCGACGTACCATGAAATACGTCTTGAGTGACTCGGCACAAGATGCCGCTACTAACAATCAGATGTTTGTTGCTCACTACAAGCTTTAATTTATATCATTTTTAATCAGAAAATCCTTTGTATTTGAAAATTGTGACATTTCTACTGCCTATGTCTAATTGACTTGCGATGGATCGTTTCGATCAAACTGGAATAAACTGGTTTCGTCGAAATCAAATCGTTTGCGACGGTCGTAAACGATGTACTTGGTCGTTTACGATATTGTCAACGATCTGCCATTCCTTAAAACTGAGATCCAATGGCCGCCTGACTTCATTTGTCACTTACGTTTTAACTAATAATAATATATCAAAATGTACTACTAGTGTATTGTAGTAGCAGTGAGTACAATGAATGTATACCTGCCCGCTACAACCATACCAAATTACACCAAAATCCGTTTAGTACTTTTTGCGCGAAAGAGTAACAAACAACCATCCATCCATACACCCTAACAAACTTTCACATTTATATTAGTTGTATAGTAAGTTAGATCACCTGTTCTAAAAATTATCTCTCGAAAACTATCTCGCCTGACCACTATACTATAAGTTACACTAAATGGTTTACGATATAGTATACGACCAAGTACATCATTTACGACCGTCGTAAATGATTAGCTTTCGATGAAATCAATTTTTTCCAGTTTGATCGTAATGATCCGTTATTAATGTGCCCCTTAAAACTAGACCCTGTAAACGACCTAGCTAAATACAGTACGTCCTAGAATATAAAGCCATAACAAGAACAACAATATGAATCGCATAGTTCCTAGTAGATAACAATCCTAAGGCAACTCGTACTCTAGCGAGCTAAACTTTCTCGCTGTAATATTTTATCCCCATTCCCTCCACCCAAATCATGAAACTTCTTTTACAGTGATTTGATGATATTGCACTTTGACGAATACACGGTTCGAGATGAGAGAAACAAGAAAAACAAGATGGATGACGCTGTCAGGGATAAAGGAATCTCGAGAGATTTCTTTACTACGTCTGAGCAGTGCTATTCATAAATTACGATTCATTGATTCAGTAGCAAAAATGACTCTTTTCACGTGCAATATAAAAATTCAATCGAACAATACGTCTGCATTCTGAATGGAGGCGAATGTGAAAGCAAAGGTGTGATAACTTTTACCTTTTATTTCTCTTTTGATTTTTGTTCTCTTTGGCAATGTACATTTATTTTAACAAATATCTTTAATATATTTAGGTACAAACACAAAAAGTCGAAATGCAAAATGTTAAAAAATTAAGGTGTTTTAAAAAACTAATTACTTGCATATTCATAACATAATACTAGGATTTGAGTCTTTATTCTTTTCAAAAACTTTTATTTGCTCGAAATATGTTGTTCACATGGAAGGAATTTGACGGTAGAAGTTAGTTACCTAAGTAGGTACTTTACATCTAGATTACGTACATAGCTTTCACTTTGATTAAGCCGTTACTTTTTATGAAGAAATAGACGTACCTAAATAATAAATGTAATAGGTACTTATAAACCTGTGATATGTTCAAATTTCGAATGTTTTCCTTCATTATATAAGTAAGAACAGACTATAATATACATACCTACCCTACATGTGATAGTACCGTACCATGTACATGACAGTAATTTAAACTATAATATTTAAGACAGTATTGTCATTTTCATTTTCAGAGCTCCAAACTACTACCATACCAAATATCATCAAAATCCGTTCAGCAGTTTTGCGTGCAAGAGTAACAAACATCCATCCATCCACCCTCACAAACTTTATCATTTATAATAGTAGTACGATCTGTTTTAAAGCGGTTTCAGTTAGATCTAAAAATTAAATTTTTGTTCGTCAATGCCGAACTCAAGCCGTCCATCGTTAGGTTATCTATTGTTCATCTTACGTACAAGGTTACCAATTAATTAAACAATGTCTTGGCTCTGCAATAATCAAGTAACAACCCGATATTGTACAGTGTGTCGGAGAATATCATGCGATCTCTATTTGAACTACATACATAGACAGTTAATAACTCAATTAAGATCAAGCAATACATGTGGCGCTAACAAGGCCATAGCTTGAGCTTACACCGTTACGTATATCAAATGAGGCAACATGACCATGTTGATTGGTAAAGATAGCCAGTGTTATACAATAACCATAATTATATTTAAAAAAAAACCGACTGCGTCAAATAATTTTGATGTACCCAGGGTGATTCTCACGACTGACGAATCTAATGATACCTCTCAAGCTCAAATGCGTCAAGCCGTTTAGGCTCTAGAGCTTGCCAAACAATTATACACATAATCTCGAAAAACATAAGCCTCCTTCTGGCGCAGTCCGGTAAAAAGTATATTAACTAAACCCACATACTTAAGATTAACAGAAAGAGACCTAAAGTAGCTCCATTTGCTCCATCTAACCTTTTAATATTATCACGCTTCCAAGAAGAAATGTACCTCACTCAACATAATATTATTAGTACTAAAAGTTGAAAATTAATCATATTTGACTTCTATAACCGGCCAAGTGTGAATTGGACTTGAGGACGAAGGGTTTCGTATTTGCGGACATAGAGGTTCCCATTTTTACCTTTGGTTACGGTATACTAAAGTAAGTACTACAGTAAGTTCTGCTGCATGTATTCTGTCTGTTTGTTCGAATGAGGACGTAGTTTTTAAACGTTAATAATTACTTTTTTGTGACAAAATGGATAATATTTGCAAATTCCAGCAAAATATAACCCGATTTGCCGAAGTAAAATATATCCCTTATTTTGCACTCGGAATAATATAATTATCCAATCTAAGCTAATGTGTAATGATTGTGAATGTTTAAGCAGGTATTGGATCAAATCTCTTTTAATTCGTGAGTAATCGCACGTCACGTGCTAAGCCAGTTTACTGACTTAAAAGCTTTTCAAAGAGCAAGTAACGAAATTTTGTCACGTGCCAAAAAAAATCCATGGAAATCCCAAAGAAACATCCAATAAAGTTTGTTAACTTATCAAAGGAGAAACTTCTTAAGTATGCTTGGTATTAAATAACCCTATTTATAAATTTAAAATTTAAACTTTTTAGTTTCATATGAAAATGGTTGGTTCCCACAGCACACAGTTGTGTCAAATTTGGGCCAGCACGCGTTCTTGGAAAATAGAAGAAATGTGTTTGTCTACACAAAAAATGGACATAGTGACAGATCGTAAGGACAAAGTGACAGATTTCTTTTATCAATCTGTCACTTTCTCTATTCTTAGGTAGAAAGAAACCTTTTTTACGGTGGTTAATATACGCGTACTTCTGTATACTTCCCTAAAATTTTGTAACCGCATGATCATAACAATTGTGTCGTGATTTTCATAAGCAAATGAACCAACCTGTCAGTGCCTCCGGATAGTGTCTTATAATCCATCTCCACGTCTGTGATGAACTGGGTGAAATCTGAAAAGCAAGATCAAACATCAATTATAATATAGCAAGAAGGTCCATACGGAGAAAAAGGTTTAAGTGCATAGATACATAAAGTATTTACCTACATCTAACAATAAACCTTCTTTAATCTTCATTTGTGAAGTACAAACTTAGTAAAAATTTAATAGGGAATAAGCTAATTTTACGGTGAGATGCTATTAATGGGACTATAAAATATTATAAAATGTAAAACACGGCATATAGCAAAATTTCAGACCATTTTTTCCCTCTAAGACTTTGCAGCGCTATAACTATCTATTTGACACAAAAAAAGCTCATAGCATAAATTGCAAAGAAGTGTATTTTCATCGTAAAATGTCCTTATAAAGAGATATCCCACAAAACATTTAAAAAAAGCCAAGTATTTCCTTCGCAAAATGAGATGTCGTACAGACCAAGTCCAATTCAAGATAGTCTATTTAATTAGTTACTCATAAAAAAATTCTGACCGTATATGGAAAAATTCATTTTTTTAATTTATTACATTGTAGTGATTTGGCAATGAGCACCTTAATAAATCAACATATAAATATTATGGTTACTAATGGCTTAAAGCTAGTGTAAACATCTTGGTACCTGCAGTCTTTCTATTATTTGTGATCTAGATTGTGTTAACGATTTTCAAATTAGAAAACTTAGCTAAACCTATGAAAAGTTTTCAAAACGGTCAATAGTCTTCGAAAGTAACATACGGATAATCCGTATTGTACCAATATGTATCCTTATTGCCATAGTGATCGAAATGCTTTTCCAGGTTTGTCAGTGACTGGCATGGCTGGTCTAATCTATTCTACCCATTTTATACTAAAATATGAATACCGGACATTTATCTCTCTAAGTGCAAGTCATTATAATAAAATAAAATAATAACATTTTTTTAAAAAATAACTAATTAAATGAGATATGTTAGAGACCAAGTCTAATTCAAGCTACTGCTTGAATTAGACTTGGTCTCTAACATATCTCATAACCTTTTGCGAAGGAAATACTTGGCTTTTTTTTCATTTAATGTTTTTGTGGGATATCATTTATTTTTGTAGGTTACCCGAAGACGAAGAAATTTAGGGTCTTGAAGACCGTGAATGCATATATAATTGCTACGGTGTTGCGGATATTTTAATGCGGTAGTGATTGCTTATCAGGCGGTCCATTTCCTCGTTTCTAGATATATTTCATAAATAAAATGATTACTGGCCGTGGATACCTGTAACACTAGAGGAGCTACAAGTGCGTTCTCGAATGAACCACTATTCGTCTTATTTATCCGGTCGAGGCCCATTCATCCCGAAGCATCTACTCGAACCTAAAATAACCTACTACTTCTCAATTGAAGAGATTCGATATATAAATGAAGATTATAAAGTTATCAGTGAACTTGTATTTACACATTTTGTCCCTGTGGATTCGATAAATTAAAATTGTAAAATAATTATTTATTTATCAGAATTTTTACTTTTTCAATATTTTGCCTTTATATGTATGTAATAACAAATTTGGTAATAAAATATAGGCCCGATAGCAAATTTGGAACTTCTAAATTTGGTAGAAGTATGCTTTGAATTATGCTTACTCTACCTACCTCTTTACCTCCTCCATAGCTCTGTATATCCATATCTTTCAAAATTGCGTTTTTGCCGCCTCACATGTCCTAAACTATGATTTTTATGTATTTAAAACATTAGTTGTGTCGCCCACGAATTCTCCGCGACGAATATTCAGACCGCTAGCTTAATTACAAACGAAAATATGGGGGCACAAATAAGCCGCGAAATGCTTCTAGAAAAGATAGTTACGGCCGTTAAATACTTGGCGATAGTGCTGGCCGCGCTATCAGATTGCTAAATATTGCTAGACATCGCCATTTTTTTAAGATGGCGGATTGTAAATTCGGAAAGAGATCACACAAATCTAATAAAATCACGCTTTATTACGTGCAAAATACTCCTTGTTTACCTATTTGAATGATTACGATTTATATATGAACAGTCCCTCTACAAAAAAAAACTTGAGAGGTGTCAAGGGACACCCGGATGGAACGAAGTTCCTTTCGATTACTTAGTGAAGGAATTGTAATATATATATTTAAGTTATAATAATATTTTTTTATTATTAACAAATATAATGTAATATAAATTTAATCAGTAGGCTCAATTTCAGTAATAATTGAGAGAGAGAGAGAGAGATAGACAGACAGAGAATCACGCGCACGCCGCACGGCTTACAACTATAGCAAAAAGTGTCGTTACAACTTTTAGTCTTAATTTTTTCCGTCTTCGTTCGTTCGTTCTTCTTTATTCTTCTTCGTTCGAACTTCATTCCAAAATAAATCAATGTTGATTTTTTTGGTAATTCTTTTTTATTCTAATATCTCCAATATATTATACTAGCTGTTTCCCGCGGCTCCGCCCGCGTAAATACAGTATCCCTCGGGAACACTACTTTTTCGGGATAAAAAGTAGCCTATGTTTTAATCCAGAGTCAAAACTACTACCATACCGAATTTCATCGAAATCCGTTCAGTAGTTTTTGCGTGAAAGAGTAAAAGCTTGTAAAATATGATTTTTAATTTGATAATTTGCATCATGCTGTAATCCGCAATGGTAGTGGGGTTGACTGCGGCCTAATCCGTATATTCAGAAGGAACCTACCCGATGGAGTGGTTGTTAGTGACCAATAATCTGCCTCATTTTCTACAAGTAACAAACTATTACTGAGCAATCAAAAAGTCTGAACTTTTAATCGTACACCGCAAAATGATTTACTACCCCCTTTTCGTTTGCTATTCGCGTCACGCCACCCTTCAGCTCGACGGGCAGCAACAAATCACGCGCCGTGCAGCGGCCGCGCGCTAAATGAATATTGACAAGCGACTAGCTGCGAACGAGGTGAATTGATAATCGACTACCATGAAATGCCATTTGAAATCTAATCAGATGTTTTGTATCCCAATCCCGGGAATCCCCGATTCAAAAGGCTAAAATCGGTTCTCTTTTTGCAGTCGTTTCGTACCCGGTGATATATTCTAGCTACTATAGCTCACATGTAGCTCATATAATTCAAGATTAGTTGATATATTTTCCGTGCACTAAGGAAAGGATCTTTAAAGGAGCAATTGATGGCATTGTTTAGATTTACATCAGAATTGCATCGTAAAAATTTGCAAAATTAGTTTATGCAAAAATGTAAAAGATGAGGTACAATATTGCTAATGTGTTAAGTGAGCTTTTAGCAAAAATCTGATGATGATAAAAATATATAATGGTCAGTAAAAATATAAAATTTACCGAAAATAAATTATTCCTTAAAATTTCTGTTATAAACATAATTGGGTAAAAAAACTCAATCGCGTGGATAAAAGTTTAAAATAGACTCCCAATAAAACGTCGATCAGTTATTTGAAGTAAAAAAATTTGACTATAAAAATTCAGCGAATCCGACTCTTGTTCGTCGTGATAAATGGAATATAGAACGGGAAGCTATCGTTCTGAGTAAAATTGAAAAAGATAGCGTCATCACTCATCAGTCATCAGTCTTTTTGTTTCATAATTTTCAGGTATATAACATTTTGTCCCCCGTAATAATATGGACGTCTGGCAGGTTAATGAATGGGACAGATTTTGCATAATTAAAAAGGGGTGCTTCGGAAGATTGCCTATTTCGATGAGTAATGGTTTCATAACGTCACGCCGCGGCCGCCTCGATTCTGTCTTTGTGTTTATTTTAATTTTGAAAAACCTCCTGGATATTACGAGTGACGAAATTAAAAGCAATTAATAAAACCGATGCTACAATAATTCGTTTGAAATGATTACCTATAATATTTCTCGAGGTAACTGACAATCGTATCGACTCGAGTAATTTAGTAATCGTAAGCGACTGCCCGCGGTTATTAATTATATTCATTCATTTAACATAATTGGACTCATTATGGACTTCGATAATATAGTCTCAGGGCACAAAAAACATCAAGTTGGTACCTACTTCTTGAATTACCTTGGGTTTATTATATTGTGTGCAAAGTTAGGAACTGCCCAAGAAACATAAAAATGTAAATCTTGAGGATATTCCGATAAATCCAACACGACGTGACATGGGAAATAGAGGGGAAGCGAAAATCATTGCACACGAATACTCTCCGTTCGAAATGTGTCGCCGCAATCGAGTGAACAGTTTTTTGTGTGGTTTGTTCCCTAACACTTTTAAAATGATAAATAGTTAATATGTCAGTAAATAAAACTTATTTTTGCAGTTTGTCTTTTACAGTTATCGTTATAACGCGAGGACAATTATGACTACCCGGAACAGTGGCTCGTTGCCATAACTTAGGTAACATTCCCGTGAATTTTGAGTGTAAAGCAACAGAAGTTGAGCAAAACGTTTTCTAGAAGAATGTATAAATCGTATACACACATTTTCACTTCATATCAATGTCAAGCAAACAGGTGTTACAAAACAGCAAGTAGGAAACATTGAATTATAAAATCTACTCACACTTGAACAATATATTAACCGCGTACGAAAATTGGTTCGATAGGAACTTGGGAACATCGTTGTTGGGCGCCTTTTGTCCTACTTCTAATATAGACATTTATATAAAAAACCGCTCAGATGAGCGGTATAATAGAGTTTATTATTATATTGGTAAATTGTGTACTAAGTAAATACTTCGTACACAATCTACAAATATAATATTATACTGATATATTGTATCAGTAATCAAAAGTACTTTAAGTATCTATCTTAGAAATAAAGAAAAAACTTAGATAATAAGCGTGAGTCGTTTACTCGCAGTTATTAAATTCTTAAACTCGTATGTTAGAATATAAAATCTCATCGTCCTACTTCCTACTAATATTATAAATGAGAAAGTTTGTGAGTCTGTATGGATGGATGGGTGTTTGTTACTCTTTTGCGCAGAAACTTCACGGACACGGATTTCGATGAAATTTGGTATGGTAGCAGTTTAGGCTTTGGATGAAAATATAGGCTACTTTTTATCCCGAAAATGTACAGTATTCCCGTGGGATACTATATTTACGCGGACGATGCCACGGGCAACAGCTAGTATATTATAAATATGAAAGTTTGTGAGGATGGATGGATAGATGGACTACTCATTCATGCAAAAACGAATTTCATCGAAATTTGGTATGGTAGTAGTTTATAGTCTGGATTAAAACATAGGCTACTTTTTATCCCGAAAAAGTACAGTATTCCAGTGGAATACCCGATACTATATTCACACGGCCGGAGACAAGGGAAACAACTAGTAATAAGCATTAAAAATATAAGATTGAAATTTTATCTCCCCTAAAAAAAGTAGGTAGTAAGGTAGTAGTAGTAGTAAAAATTCTAAATTAATTCACGCAGTTCATATATTATGAGCTCTTCACGGTATAATGTAACGTTATTAAATTCATAAACTCATAAGTTGGAGTGAAAAATAACATACTTCGTTGAAGCCGTGGCGCCGTAAACAATGTACAACATTTTTCATCTGTGCGCAATTTCTTAACGCGTCGAATGTCATTACAAATTCTCTTAGGCGAGTGCGGAAAACCATGGGAGAAAGAAGTTTAAAGAAATTCGTAAAGTTTCACAGGTTTCCGCGCTCCTTCGCAGCTTTCGCAATTCGCACGTGTGAAAGTCGAAAAGTTTAATTCGACAAAAATGTGGGCGTGATTGTGAAACGACAAGACGAGTTTACAAATTTTTGGGAAAGTCTCCAAAAAATATTTGCATATTATTATTTGCAGCATGCGCTCATTAAACCTAGAGCTTTTTGTAATTTTATACAAAATACCCAAAACATATCGCAGTTTTGACTACTATACAACAAAAATAATAATATTAATAATTCATGACTTAAGTACGTAACGAAGTATGGTTTTAATATCGTTATTCTCTTATATGGAATGCTATGAATTTTGTTATATTGCAAAAGAATTCATAGCCTTTTGTATATGTTTCAATAATGAACAAACTGTGTTCCAGTAAATGGTTGTCCCGTCCTTTATCGTCGAATTCCAATATGGAATGTATGGAGTTCAGTTGTATGGGCACCGGACCGAGCTCCCTTATCCATATTACTCTATTGTTAATCCACGGTTGTAAAGGTCAAGTGACTGAAAATATCTAATCCATTTATCTTGGCATCATTATGCCATGTATTGGGGTTTTTACTTAGCAGAAGAAAGTATTATATTAAAAGATTTTGAAATTAAACTACTTTAGAGGCGTTGAGAGTGAAATTTTAGAATCGCGTCACATCACGACACGATTTTGGATAGAGTGCCATCGCTATAACGCTACCTGTTGGAAGTTATGTATACTTGTTACATAACAAATTAACTTTTTAAAGAACGACTCAATACACGGATGGCGCTAGGAAGAATGTTAATTTTACTATTATTTGTTGAAGTGATGTACTTTCGGCACGATGAGAGTATTTTTGGAATTTAAATGACGAATGGATTTTTACGTCTGCCACGTGTACTCTGTACAATTGTATATATCATATTTTTAATCATAAGATTTTATTCAACCATTCGCACAAGCAAGCACAAAACGGAGCTTTCCCCTTTGCAAGATGGCCTAAGAAGTATGCTCATTGCTTATCTTATGAGCATAAGATTAAGAATCACAAAAATATTATGCGGGCAAAAGCAAGTTTAGATTTTGTAACCGCTGAAAAATTATGCGAAATATAAATTTTTTAAATATCGTCTTAGAATGAAACGTTAGTAATGTGTGTAATGTGTATGTGTAGTGCGCATATTCTGCAGTACTTTGACGGCATATTAATATAATATTATTTTTGCATTTTACTATTTAAACCATCCATGAAAAAGGCACAAGTTGTATGTATGTCGTAAATATTCGTGAAGATTATAAAAAAATGCCAAACAAAAAAATGCGAAGAGCAATAAAGCTATAAAAAAATAATGAAAATAATAATAATAAATAAGTAGTGCTATATTATTAGGTATATTTATTTAAAAAACAAGAAAGATAAGAAATGCATTAATTGGTAATGATATTTGAACCTAGACACTTCGTTTTGCCCCAGGCGGGCAAAAAACCGCTAGACTATGGAAGAACATTACGATATTGTCGAAATTACGCTTTTGTATATTATGGACACATAACTTTGACGTAATTCGCGCGAAGTACCCCGCAGGTACAGGGGCGGCACGTCACTAATCTCCTTCACCCCATCGAATACTTCATAGTTGTCGACTCACCTCGCCTTAAAATTCTAAGCTCTAAACATTATTAAAATCACGTTTAGCAACACTAACATAATTACTTCGTTCGCTTCGTTACTCTTCTGCCCATACGACCCCCATAGGCATTAAGGTCCAAGTTAAGATTTCGGAGGATCACCGCCTCCTCACCGCATTCCTACGCACCAAAAACATAGGTTAATACACCTATGCTCTCGAGGACGAGCGCGTTCTGCGTGTCGTCATAACCCGTGTCGATAAGTGCCTCTCCACAAAATGGACATCCTCTCCTCATGGACATCCAGTCCCAGGGCTATCCCGCCACAGAGGTACATCGTATGTACCATCCGATTAAAAAACATGAGTACAATATGGTACTCGTAACCCTCCCTCTTACGCCAGAGGGCAAGGATATCTTCAATATCCGAGCCATCTGTCACATTATGGGCATCCGCGTTGAGCCCCCCCGTAAAAGGGGCATCCCTGGCCATGGCCAGTGGCAGTTTACGGATACTCGGCATGGAATTGCCATCCGCGCCCAAAGCGCCTAAGGCCCGACTCCCTTCTTCCTCTTCGAAATCCTTGCATTGTGTTCCCTTAGAGCCACCACCACTATTAACTTTAGAGACATCTATTTGCCACATTAGCATGTCCAGTCACGGACCAATTGTAATAGTAAGCGCGTACTTAGCGTGCAACAAAGAACTACATTCTAGCGATCTACAATCGCTATTTAACTAAGGCAACGCCGTCATCATTGCCGGCGACCTAAATTGCAAACACACTGAGTGGGGCAACGTATATAACAATAGAAACGGCATCATTCTTTGTAGATTAACCGATACTCTAGATTTTGCACTATTAGCTCCCACTGACCCCACTCGCTATGACACCAATGAAAATATCAACGGTGTCACACGCGATCCTAGTACGATAGACATAGCTTTAGTAAAAAATGTTTCTCTCAATATCTATATTGAGACTCTCCACGAGCTTAACTCGGACCACAGACCGGTTACGATTACACTTGGTAGTCTTAAACCCAACAATTCTAGTACTAGGAAGATAGTAGACTATAAATTATTAGCGGAGAACATCAAAGTCCTCCAATCTAGTCACCTAGATAAAATCCCTTATAGTATAGATAGTAAAGAGACAGCCATAGAGGCCGCCTCCCACTTGACCACGACCGACACGACGTAGCGACCATAGAGAACTAATCTAGGGAGGTGCCAACGACCCCCAAGGGCCGTTGGCCCCTCCCTGAGGACATAAAGGAGTCCATCAGACTCCGAAATGCGGCTAAGCGCACATAAGATCGCTACCCGTCGGCAGAGTGGAGGAAAGCCCTCCGTCACTACGAGAGGGAAGTAAAGTTTAAGATTAAACAGCACAAAGCCGAGAGTTGGGATCGACTTCTCAGCGATTTAGAACCGTCTCACGTGGCGTACTGGCCACTCGCGAAGGCCCTCAAAAACAACACGGAGAGCGATATGCCTCCGTTAGACAGAACAAACTGTCCTCCTGCATTCGAAGACATAGACAAGGCCGAGTGCCTAGCTGATAATTTCGAACAACAGTGCCAGCCGAGTGCTCTCCTGATTGATCCCGTGCACCTTAGCTTAGTAAATAGCGAGGTCGACAGCCGACTCTCGAGGCCACCTGATGTAGATAGGGTGAGGATGGTGGACTCGGAGAAGGTCAATGACATTATTAAGTGTATGAATGCCAAAAAGGCCCCAGGCCTCGACGGTGTTTCAAACAAAATACTTAAAATGTTACCGTCCGAGCTAATTCAACTCCTAGTGAACATCTTTAACGCCCTCTTAGTAGGATGTTCATTTCCAGACATTTGGAAAGTAGCTATTGTCATAGGTATCCACAAACCGGGGAAACCCCGGAAGGTGCCTGGTAGCTACCGTTCAATAAGTCTCATTAGCTCCCTTGGTAAAATCTACGAAAGAGTTATTAAAAGGCACCTCAATGACGTCATAACCAACAAAAAACTCCTTCCAGACGAGCAGTTTTCCTTTCGCAAAATGCACAGCTGTCCCTCTCAAGTACACCGCTTAACGGAGTAAATAATTAACAGCAAAAACGACAGGAAGACGACATGCGCCGTATTCTTTGACATTGCAAGAGCTTTTGATAAAATTTGGCATGACGGACTGTTATACAAACTCTATCAAATGGGAATACCCGATCATCTTGTTTTACTAATTAGTTACTTCTTAAAAAATCGTAAATTTAATTTCCGCGTAGAAGGCGCACTGTCGTCGCCAAGATATATGGAGGCGGGAGTACCGCAGGGATCGGTCCTCTCGTCCTCCCTATATAACCTGTACACTAGTGATATCCCTAAACACGCTAAGGTGGAATTAGCTATGTTCGCGGACGACACAGCCCTTTATTATTCCCACATACGAGCCTGTACCGCATCTAAAGCCCTCCAGGAGTCAGTTACCGCTCTCGGTAAATGGTTCTCCAAATGGAGAATAGAAGTTAATCCCGACAAAAGTCACGCCATCCAATTCGATAGGAAAAGTGCAATGAGGCGCACTTGCCCCCGAAAAATAATGAGCCCTATAAGCCTGCACGGCAACATAATTCCAGAGGTCACTCAGGTCAAATATTTAGGCATAGTACTAAACAAGTCGATGACGTTTTCGAGTCACATCAGTAATACATTACGTAAAGCGAAATTTGTACTTTTCAAATTATATCCGCTAATTAATTCGCGAAGCAAAATGTCCCTAAGACATAAGCTTACATTGTATAAAGTTTGCATTAGAACGATACTCACTTATGCGTGCGTCTCTTTCGCACAGATAAGCGAGTCTCAATTGGACCGTTTGCAAAGAGTCCAAAACCGGTTTCTACGCATGGAAACAGGCGCCCCCTGGTACATGCGTAACATCGACTTGCATAGGGACTTCGAGCTCATCACTATTAAAGCCTATATCAAGGAACTCGTAGAGAGATTCTCAAAACCCCTTATCCAAAAGGCCCTGGACTATAACCACGACGCACAGACTTTTCGACACCCGTACAAACGGCCTAAGCATATCTTAGCCGATCCCGTTGACCCGATCACAAAATACGTAACGTACTGTGTACAGTTACGTAAACACAAATTATACGCAGTCATCCCGACCGTACGCGGAAGGGGAGAGGGACGGCCCTCTCAGTACCGATACCGTTAAAAACAAGAGCTCCTCTATCGCGATAACTCGCACGCCGATAGGTTTTGCTACCGCGTGCGAGCAACCTCACTCCTCAGCGAGTGAGGAAGGGGTCGGACCCCTTAGCAGGAGAGACCCGCGTGTCTCCTGTCATAATAGCTCACAATCCGTAGCTGTCCCCAATATCCGGTCTGAACATCACCCGGCCACCAGGCTAGTTATAGTCTGATGTAGCTACAGCGGTATTAACCCGACCCTTAGGGTAGACCCTTTCGAAAAAAAAAAAATGTAAAGCACAAAATCTGTTTGGCGTGTAAATCGAATATTTTAGCCGGGATAGGGACTATGCGGGTATTTTTTATACCAAAACACTCCCCTGGGTGTGTCCTTGGCAGCGGTCGGAAATGAAAATACTTTATCTCTTTACTAGAGTAAACGTAACGGTAATACAAACAAATAACAATAGAATTTGATATATCCTATAAATAATATATCCATAGATATTGTCCATGAAAGAATATAGAATATTTAAACTATTGGTGCTAACGATAATATTTTTATGTTTTTGGACAAGACTTGCCTCGACAATAATGTAGGTATATTGTTAAGTTATTTGGACTCATTATACCTCCAAACCTTTTCATAATTAACAACAATTTTATTTTTAAACTGTACTATTCTGAAAGTACCTACTTGGGCACATAAAATATTCAAACAAAGCGAGCGAATTTTATCATTCGAGTACTCAAAATGCTTAGCGATAGTCATTTTGAGTGTTCAAATGATAAAAGAAATCAATATTTTAAAAGTAATATCTAATAAACAACATTTCTTATTTATTACAAAACGTAATGCACCTAAGTCATAAAGTGTATGGAAAATTATTTCACCAACTTTATTAGATTTAATATCAGTCAGCACAGAGCACTAGATACAAATTAGACTATAGAAAAAGTTCCAGCTCGACCAGTTTCTAAACATTTTCCTTTGCACTAGGACGCCTTAAAATATTTGAACATCAATCTAAGGATGTGACCGCAACGACTGTAGATGTGGTTGAACTACATATTTCGACGGCGCCCACGTACATTATTGTAACTTCAAAATGTAATTTTTTTTATTCCTGTTTTGGAGTCTATATTATATAGGTATCATTAGTATCACGTTTTAAAAAATTTAAAAACCCCATTGCAAGTACGTTTTTTTGAGTCGTATTTTTCGTAACATATGAGTCTGTCCGACCAATACCAACGTATGTTAACTTACTCGAGTCAACGTTGCGCACCTGAGTATGAAACAAGGCCGTAACTGCCACTAACGTGAGTTTTCGCCGCATTATACACGCGTCATTTATTTTTATTTTTTATTTTTAAGTGTTGGTTACTAAGATTTGTTGTACGAATTAGCATTAATATTGTTTTTCTTGAATTGGAAATGTTACTGAATAAAGCATTGAATCGGGCAGAACCGATTGCTTAAGATGGATTTTCATATTCGAAAAATAACGTAAGTGGCAGTTCCGGCAGTTTACATGGCTTTTCTTTAACATATTTATATTGAATTTGGCATTTACGATACCTTACGTGGTATTAGAAATTCTGATATTTACCGAAAGTGCTTCTTGGTTTGGAGGAATTTTTTTACATTTTTTATACAGATTCGATATAAGTACTTATGTCAAAATTAAGTTTTATGTTTAATTTAGGGACAAAATTTATTTACTGTATGAAAAAAACATTTATAAATTACATATTTATTTAATTTACCTGCTTATTGGAATATTTTAAAGAAGTTGGTGGGTGATGAATAGAAAAATGATGGATATAAGTTTCGTAGAAGAGGTTTTCACAGTTTTAAAATTTCATCAGAAAGTGTTATATAAAATCTCTCGATCACATGTTATATAAAAAACCGAGCCCCGTTTCTATGAAAATATTAAAACGACGAATTAGTTAATCAATCTTTGTCAGATACTTTTAAAAGATCACTTGACAGAAAATGAGTAGGTCAGTTGACAGTTAAAGTATTTCATGGATGAGGAAGTTGGAAGCTTATATCAGTCATTATGCTAGTAATTTTAAAAGTAGTTGTAACGAAGATTACAGCAGAATAGTATAATTAATATTTTTACAGTACCCTAGTATACAACATACTACCCATTATCCGATCGACTTAATGATATCGATTGGATCAGTTCCATATTGAAATATAACAGTGTCAACTGTCATGGCAATCTACGACTACACATTGTCAGTTCTAACTGATCCAATCGGTAGCGCTGATTGGACAATACACGATACAATATGGTGTATGGCTTCACATAAAAGCTTTTGCCATGAAGTTAGTAGGTGTAATTTGTATTAATTCATGGTTTTAATGGTGTTAATGAAATCTTACTAGTCGGATACACTCTTACAGCTCAGTTCAAAAGTAGTGAAAAAATTCAAAAGTTATTTCTTGAAGACTTAAGAAAATAATGGAAGAAGACTAATAATTATTATAGCTGTTTGACATGACTCCTACACAAGACGTTCCTAATTTAGAAACCATATTAAAATTATTGATAATTTTCACCTATTCAAATATGTTTTTATCATAATTTTTTTCTTCGTTCTTTATCGAGGTTATTTCAATATATCAGCTTAGTAATACAAGCTAAGTTACTACTTCGCTGTCAAGTTAAAATATCAGGATATTTCCCTTAATTTTTCAAGTGTAAGTTCGACCGATCATCTTACGATAAGACGATTAAGGTTTGAATAATGAAATAAAAGAAATAGTAGTGAAACAATCTTGATTTGGTCTCAATTAAAGATTTGTTGATTTCCTCTTCCGTACTTGAAGTCTTATTTGTAGCAAACATTCTGTTCGCCTTAATAGAGACTTACAGATCTTGTAATTTGTACAGTAAAAGCTAATAAAGTTTGTCACACTAGGAATAAATTTGACTCTTTCCTCTTTATTGGTACCTCTTATGTATTGCCAATTTCTGCTATGAAAACAGTCATGGGTGCCTAAATCTTGTTCAGATATTCAAATATCGATGTTCAAATATCGCTGATGAAAGAAAACTCAATCTTGCATTAAATCTATTTTAATAGTTCAAAAAAGCTATGATTGAGATATTTGTTCTTTATACATGATTAAACAAAAAAATTATCATTTTTTTAATTTTTCGCTTAAATATAATCCATACTATTAATATTATCAATGCAAAAGTAAGTCAGACTGTAACGCATTATGCACAAACTACTGAACTGATTTTCGAGAATTGGGGGTAAGTCAGAACTTAGAGAACGATATAGGTTACTTTTATCGCAAGACGTGCCACAAAAGAATATTCTTAAATTTGTTTGTTATTCCAGGACCAAATTATTCACAAGATACGTATTTCCTGAATCATTTAAGTTTTTTTTGTTTCTGTAATAGAGTGGTTTATAAATAAAGATCCATAAATGCGCCAAGCAAAGTACTGTGAATAACCACGATAGTAAAGATATTTTATGTAAAGTTTGTTCTTGTTATTCCATTAAAATTAATCGTAAGTACAAGCAATCTACGAAGTACATAATCGAATGTGACACTTACAATAAAATATTCCTGATAAATAATATTAGGCGCCTTCGATTTAGTTCGTGTGCCCGATTCAACGGCACTGTTAAGCGATTTTCATCTTATGCCTGGTCGAGCGATAACTTGTTCGATAGTACCATGGCGTACATGACTTAAACAAGTCGACGAACGCTCGCTCTACGAAGATAACTTAACCCCAATTTCACAAACTTGTTGAAACGACGCTTGACGCTGAGCTTCGGTTTAAGATATGTCTGTCACATTCTAATACTAAATGACAGAGAGAGATCGAATCTGAGTTTTATATTAAGCGCGATTAAATAAGTATGGTGAAATCGAGGCTAAGTAAGTAGCTAATATCAAATGAGCATTATTTTGTAGATAATATAACCATGTCGTATATTAAACAAAAAATCTCCAGTATTAAAAAATAGAACATTTAATTGAATGAAAACTTTTGGGTTCAGGATCTCCAAAATTAGCTAATTTTAAACGGCTAACTCTTAACATTGACACATTTTTGTTTCGTTTTAGCTCATTTCTAGTTTGAATTGAATAAGTAAGTACACAACAGTTGGGAGATTTAGTAAAAATTTCAACAAATGAACCGCAACAGACGTGAAAACTTTGCAATTATAAATTAATTCGTTATTTAATGTACGTAACCCCCGAGGCTACATTTATTATGTTTCCACTTATTTTACGTACCAATTAAAGTAAATTTTATTTTACGTTTATTATATTAGTATGCTTTTCGTGCCGAATAAAGATAAATAATTGTCGATTCATTATTCTAGATATTTGCTTTTACATTTTATAACCGACATCCAAAACGGAGGAGATTTACAATTCGACTATATGAATGATTCCACAAAAATCGGATAACAGTGATATTTTGTTAATGATTGTATTTAAAAGTATTTTGTTTATTTTTTAGCGTGTGTGGGCGTAGATTGGCATGACAGGTTTGTTTGCAGGAATAAGTATATAATTTCAATATATTATAATATAGGTTATTGTTAATAATTAAATATCATATACACTACACATTACTAATCTATCGGAAGAATATTAGGATCCTTAGAAGTACTATGAAAACTTATGTCAAACAGTGACAAAATAATTCTCTTTGTCCGAAACAATACGATAGTATATAATAATATATTTATATATATGTATATATTCCCATGATATATGACTTCATCAAAGGCACATCAGGTAACAGATAGCCGCGGGCCACGCAGACGGCCGATTGTACTCGACCCACTATTCCCAAACATATTGACAGCCAAACATATCCAAGCCCGGGGGCGCGGAAATCAATACTCCTTTGAAAATTATACGCCCTTACAGAATTCCGAATATTTTTTAATAAAATCCTCGCAGTTTTTCCGGTTGGAAAATGAATTAAAATTTTCACACGTTATTTTTATGTTAAAAATACGGGATATTATAGTTTGTTAGTGTTTTAAACGTTTTAAAGTAGTTTATTATTTAATAGTTTGGAAAAACTAGAGTATTAAAACTCTATGAAAGTAAATCGATAAATTTAAAATAAAATTACGCACATATCAAGGTAAGCCTTAGCTTATATGATAACGTAAATTAAATTTAGTTGAAGTATAATACACTGAAACTAGGATGTACAAGTAGATATGTCTTACCTTCGAGTCAAGAACATATTTTTTCAGTAACCTTACCCAAACACTTAGTAATGCTGAACATTTAGTATTTTTTTCCACATTCCTTACACTTCACGGACCTAGTAAGTATATATTGCTCTGTGCCTAAACTAAGTCCGTTCACAAACCTGTTGTCTCAATGTGCTTGATTTTTTTTTAAAGAAACAAAGTGTTTACTTTGAGGTTTACCGAAATAAAAGCTAGGGTAATAGTATCCAGGGAACCACTATACGTGATTATAATCATAGAAACTATTTATCTAAACAAGAGTAAGTAAATAATTAGCTTAACAGCTTAAAAAAATATAAACAACAGAATGACAAAATACTGACGACGAATCAAAATAAATAATTTTTATTATAATATATAAATGGATTGCAATTCCAATGTCTCGCTAGATCTTAAGAGCGGCTGGACCGATTTGGCTAATTTTGGTCTTGAAATAGAAACGGCTAAAGAAAATACATAAGATTTTCCATTACTTTGTAACTTTCTATATCAAATCACACATTTTATAAATTTATGTCACGTCCCACGGGAACGGGATAAAAAGTCCGTCCGTCTCCTGGTTCTCAGCTACTTCCCTACCAATTTTCAACCAATTCGTTTCAGCCGTTCTTGAGTAATTAAAATAGATTAATTTAAACAAGATAAACGCATCTAAAGTTACGGGCTGTCTAAAGATTTTGTAAATGACTATAATAAAAAGAAATACATATGATATTGTCGTATAATATTCCCGTCGCGTCGTTATCGAAATCCATCATCGTAATGGACTCGAATAGAGAAAATCGAAAACAAATTTGCTATGAGACAACCATTGATGTACAAAAATGAGAGGCACAAAATGCATCAGAGACAGAAATTTATAATTAAGTATTATCAGTTAGCAAAAATTATTGGTGTTTTTTTTATATTTTGCGAAAAATATTTCAGTAAAGATCCGAGAGATATGTGATGTTTTTAAGGCTTTTGTTTTTAATTTACAACGTTTAAGGTTGATGCGATAGAAAAATGTGCTTGAAAATCAAACTCAATAATTTGGCTTCTGCAGCCCTTAGTGACACTTTAATGCGAAGATTTATTTTTATATCCGTAAATGTCTTATAACTTTCATATTAAAGCAAATACTAAAGTAATAGCTATTCTAAGGGGTCGTTTTAAATTTTATAAGAATACTATAAACTTACCTAATGTGAAAAAAAAGAAAAGCCTTACAAAAGAAAATTGAAATATCCATGTAATAAAATATATCAGTGACGATGTAACAAAACAATGAACAACCCTCTAGCTAACTCAACCGTGAGGTTCTGCGTAACTCACTTACGACTATTCAATTTAGGGGGGTTATTTTTGAATCAATTTCCCGGTCGACTTGTCGTGTTGGTTCGCGGTCGTGCGTGTTGCCCCGTAACACCGCGATAACACCTAGACTAACACGATGTTTGGGACTAATATTAGATATCTAAATATACGTGTTAACATGACAGTTATATTTAAAACCCGACTAACTTACATAGATAGAAATCTAAGGTAGTTTCAATTTGGACTACACCCTAACATTGCATAACAGCAGATTCCTCATAGAAAAATTAATACTATCTATTTATTAACGTAAGGAATAGGCTTTATTAACATTCCTTTTTGAAGAACTCACTTAAGAAATCAGTAATGTCTTAATGAACTGAAGGTAAAAGTATAAAATATTACACAAACCACATATCTGTTTTAACTCCATACACAAGCTACAAAAGACGGCGATCACGTTACAAAATCAATTCCCGAATGCAAATCACCAAGTGAATGATGACGACTGGTATTTATCATTATGGATTCAAGCCCTTGTCTGCGGAGCCATGTTTTATGGTAATACATCAAGGACAGCACCCCACCCTGGTCTTAACATGCAATTATGCAAACGAAACGACATGACAGTAGCGCCTGGATACTAATTCCAGCTGTCATATTTGTATTATTCGCGACGTTTTTCTTTTGTTTTATATCATGACGTATATTTGACATGTCACTTTGCATAACTTTATAGGTACATAGATATGCGGTTTGGACACGGCATGTTTGAAATAATAACATTTTACGTAGGTACCTTAGGTAGGTACGTAGGTAACTTTATGTACCTAATAACACTAAATTAAGTTCTCGATTTTATAAAATTAAACGGCCAGCGCATGTGAACGTTGCTTAATGATTTAGAAACATTTAATTGTATACTAAACTTAACCTTATTTAAATGTAATAAGACTTTATTTCAATTGCTGTTCATGCCTTTAATTTTTCATAAACAAAAAACTTGAGAGGTGTCAAGGGACACCCGGATGGAACGAAGTTATAATATATATATTATAATATAAATATATAGTTGATAATGAAGAATTGTCCATTGTCCATGGTCCATAATTAAAAAATTATGGTTTTATTTTAAAATCTACTTACTACACTTCTTTTGTTATTTAAAGTTTAATTTGTTTTACTTCAAATGAGATCACATTAAGAACAGATTTTGCGAGTAAAGGCTATTTGTGAAAAATGGTACATTTTTGAACTTTTCATGTAACCGGGAAATGTGAAAATTAATATTAAAATAACCATTAATTAAATAACAAATGGTGATTAATATCGCGTATTTCCTCCACGTCCTCTTATTAAAGTTTCTACCCGTCTAGGCGTACTGAGAATGATGTTATCGATGGTATCCTGGGATAGTCTCCGCCATTCCTCTACTACGGCGATTCGCAGTTCACCCACGTTGGCAGGAGCTGGAATTCTGGACTTAACTTTTCTTTTCAGCAAGTCCCAAACGTTCTCTATTGGTTCATATCCGGTGATCTCGCCGGCCACTCCATAAAAGTGATATTCATATCATTAAGATAAGCTTGAGTTACCCGAGCGGTATGCGGCCGAGCATTATCCTCCATAAAAACAAAATCGTCACCGATATATGGGGCAAACGGTACCACATTTTCTTTTAAAACTTCTCTGATATAGCGGTCTGCAGTCAGACTCCCTCTGTCAATCACTACCAAGTCTGTACGAGCTCCCAAACAAATGTCCACCCAAACCATTATTGATCCACCACCGTATGCAACTGTAGTTTCAAAATTTGTCTGAATGTATCGTTCTCCTTTGCGTCTGTATATTCTTTGTCTACTGTCAATTTGATTTAAGAGAATTCTGCACTCATCACTAAACAATACCTTACTCCATTGGTCTGCGTTCCAAAGTCGATGTTCCTGAGCAAAAGTTAACCTGTTTCTACGATGATTTACCTCGAGCCTTGGAGCCTTGGCAGGCACAAATGAACCCAAACCAGCTTCTTCGAACCTTCTTCGTACCATGCGCTCACTTATGGTTACACCCCGCACTGCTTCTAACTCATGTCGGGCTTGGACGGCCGTCAAACGGGGGTTCCTACGTACACTAAGCCGAATGAAACGATAATCCCTACTCGAAGTGCGTCTTTTTCTGCCTTGTCCTGCTCTTCTCACATAAGTACCGGTCTCCCTGAACCGTTGGATACTGTGATGAATCGTTGAAACTGGTCGACGAAGATCTCTGGATATCACTCTGTAGGTTTGACCATTTCTTCGCATTTCGAGTGCCCTGGCAATCTCCGTTGGGGCTAAGTCAGGCATAATTCAGTCCTCAACTCCAAAAAGATTCGCGATTAAAAAAAACTAACAAAAAACAGTATTTCAATGAAATTTTAAATCAAACTCAGAAGGAAGAAATACTCGACATTCGCTCCAGATAAGGTGTATTTGAATAAAATTAAAACAATTGCATAAAATGTGATGTTCAGTTGTTTTCTCAATTTGAAAATTTTTCTTTTTAAATTAAATTATACATACTTTGAATATATACAGTGATTAGCCGGAACAAACACACAGACTGACAGACGGACAGAAAAATGTTAACAATTTATATTTTATTGTAAGTACCGATCATACTTTTAAATGCATTAATTGAAAATAAAAGCTGTTAATTTGAAATTACAAACAGACACTTCAATTTTGTTTATCTGTATAGATATAATATATTATATTATACAAAACAAATAGTTGAACTAAGTATATATAGTGCGCGCGGAACTAGCGCCTTAGGTAGGGACAGTGGTTGCTTGCTGCTTGCAGTGTTGCCGCCGCGAAGTCCGGGTCCGTACTGAGTAATAACATCAAGCGCTCGGCTAGCTAGTCACAAGGTTGTTTTTTGTATCATTCTTAATAGTCGTTATTACATTGTGATTTCGAGTGGCAAAAAGTGTCGTGCCAATATAATCCGCCTAGCCTCAATATCGCAACGCGCCATAAGAAACTTCGTTCCAAAAAATATTAGTATTGTTGTTTAAATGAATGCATTTTAATCAATGTATATTTATATTTGACAAGACCTAAACAATTTCTACTTAGATCTTGTCAAATATAAATAATAAATATATATTATAAATATACATAATAGGTACTTGAGTACTTTTGATGATGCCAAATAAGAATATATCAAATATAAATATACCTAATATGTACCTGAAATTTGAATATGCCACGACCTAAACAATTCCTACATATATTTTGTCAAATATAAATATACATAGATTAAAACGCATTTATTTAAACAATTACAGGCGAGGCGCCCATACAAACCGGCTTCCCTTTTGTATATTATAAAATTATTTAAAAAAAAACGGTACTAAACCTAAACGAGGCGTGCATACAAGCCGGCTTCCCTTATGTTTATTATACAGGGTATATTCAGACCAGTCCCGATAACTTCGTGGGCTTATATTAGGCCATGAGATAGAACCATTGGTACTAGTCATTTGCTTTTAATCAATTGTTTTTGTAAAAGTAAAATTTTTTAATACGCAATGTACAACTAATACGTGTGTACTATGTAATAACGAGCGGGCGAGGCGGGTGCGCGCGGAGAAAGGCCACGCACACACGTCCCCCGCGCCTGCACAGGTGCAAATATGCGAATAGAGAAAATTTTCTGATCATTTTCTTGCCGTATGTAGTAAATAACCATGAAAATTGCAAAGATTATTAACAAACTTATTTAAAGTTCTAATAACATTCAAGTACCTATTTACTAACTTTTGTTAAGTTATCTTTTCATTACTTTAAGTTTTTTGTTTCGATTAAGAAAAATAAATAAAAATGAGATGAGGTACATACACAGTTAAATCGAACAGCAAGTAGCAACTGGCCTACCGTGCCGACGTCTAAGCATTTTAGCCGCACTGCGGGGTCCTAGACGAGAATCCCGGCGCACAGTCTAATATCTGCTCCTCGTAAAACGTAAATATTACGTCCAGGTGCCGCCCACCGCCATACGCTAAAGGCTCAATGGGCCTATTTTCTAAAACTCGCATCACTGTGTAATGGTTCGGGTTATCGCCTCCGGTAAATCCTCAATGCCTCTGCAACATTCCCAAATGCTTCTCCTAAGCACATTATCATCATACCAATGCAACGCACATGTGTCAGGTACCGGCAGCCGGATCAGGCGATCTGTTAGCTCGTTTGCTGTCCATAAATCATATAAACTCAGCTGCCTTGATATAAAAACAGTAACTTATTTATTACAAACACAAAGAAAAAACATATCAAACAATTAAATAAGTTAAATATCGACTACGTTATACGTACAAGTAAATGTTTCAAATTTCATAGGGTACATCACTTAGCCTAGGTAGTCAGCGGCATGCTTTTGATATTTGCCGCGAAAATGGTCGCCCGCCCCGCCCTGCCACCCGCGCCCGGGCCGGCTAGTAGCTACAACCCGCCCTGGGCCGCGCACCCCGCCGCCACCGCTGCATTGTAGGCACGGTCTACAACGCAATAATTAGCTAACGACATTTAACGTTAATATTGAATGTAATGTTTACACAAAGATTATGTTTTCAGTAAAACTATATTATTAATGCCTTTCGGAAAACTTCGTTTAGGAGTAAGACTGATATTGAGAAAGAGTTACTGATTTTTTTCGCGGTTTATTTTCATTTGTCATCTCGACATTTCGGCTACTTAACAGCAAACGTGGTCACGGCCCACGAGTGGACTAACAAACAAAAGCTTGCAATAAATTCGATAGACTTTTCAAAACGATTGAAAGTCAACTGCTTAAATTTAAATAATTACGCGCGGTCTGACCGTACATAGGCACGTGCACTTGTTGTCTTTTTTGTTTTGAATTTTGCCGAAAGTAGAAAATATTATATTTAAAGAATTATTAAATGTAGGCATCTTTTTAATGTTGCCGAAAGTCGATAAAATAACTATTTTGTTTTAACATATATTTTCGAATTTAGTTGCGGTTTTTATCTCAAGTTAAAAAGTTTGTTGTCTGATTTGAGTTTCTTTCTGATATTATATGATATTCTATGACTTGTTTAAAAACGTAGTGTTTTGTTGTTAAATTTTAAGTGATACGTGTAATGACTTATGGTGCTAGCAACGAATTTCAAAATGCAACAAAAATACTTTCTAACTTTAAGTTTTAACTTTTGACGCGACACCTTGTCGCAGTCACCTGATGGTCGATGGATTCCGTGAACTTAGTACTAGGAGTAGACTTAGTACCTACTACCTACTAGCAGTCATTCAGTACTCAATACTTCTTTCACGTAAGTAAATAGCTATTAGCCATAGTTATACTTATTATGGTCGGTGCACTTACGTACGTAACTTATTATCATTAATAGTTACATCTTTCAGTTATTATTTTTCACACACCGTCTGTAATTTCGATAGAAAAGCGATGATTGTCGTTGGATATTAAAAATTTTGTTGCACTGTACACAGGGTTAGTTATTTGATAAGCAAAAAGATTTCGTGCGTGATTTACGAACCACACTGCAGGCGTTGTAGAGCAGGGATTCCTAAAGTGGGTTCCGTGGGATAGTCATCAAGGTTCCGCCAAAACTATTTGAAATTATGAAATCCAAACATCCGTCACTTGTGTGTGTGTACGGTTGTTAGTCACTACAATCTGCATACATTAAGCATCGCTGAACGCGTGTACTGAAGTAGGAGAGGCACGGCGCAGCGGTCGGCCTGGTGCGTCAGCTGACGGGTCATTGACTGGCGAGCGTAATGAAATAAATTACATTGCGTAATGATTAATGAAGTAAAAATAATAAAATTTTAGATTTTAATAAATAAAAAATATTCTTCTAGACAGCTTGTTCTCATGATTAAAAAGTATAAAATGTAAATAAAATGAAATTTTAGAAAAAAAGAATAAAAAAAAAAATGTTTTTGTGATGAGAAAAGGTAGTATAATTATATCCCAAAGTTAATGGAAGCGGTCTTCTGACACCCAGTGTAATATATACTTTTTTTTAATACGGTACTAAACCAAAACAATATTTTGCCAAATCATCCAAAACATTGCGCTAACACTATATGACGAACCAATTCCGTATTTTAAAATTAATTTATATTAAATAATAGATTTAAAGTAATATTCAAAAGAAAATACCTAGTATTTACATTATTCGCTTACATTTTCGTTTTATCGTGATAATTTCGACGTATTCACCACGAGTAAGGCGTTTCTTTACCTCTATATTACCTTGGGGAACTGTTTCAGCATACAAGTGGTTCCATCATAGGGTCTGTAGACCTTTTCGAAATAAGTTCCATTTGGTTTCGCATCACACATCTAATAAAATTTGTAAACAGTTTTACTTATTTTTACGTATTATATTTTTTTCTATATTATTGTTACTAACTGAATTGTTAACAGGTATTTAAAACACTAACCTAACCATGAGCATGTCAATACATATCTAAGTTAGAGGTTTAGCTATCACTGTGCAAAAATATGTTTTTATTACCCCTAAGCATTATTATCCGATTTTGTCTAAAATAATTTTCCTAAAGAGTATTTATACCATGACCTATCTGCCTGGAAATTTACAAGTTTATACCTCTTATACTTGAGAAACGCTAGGGGGAGAACTTGTAAACCATTTTGAAGGCCGTTTACTTGAAAATGGTTCACTCGTGGTGGAAAATGTCATGTATGTCATCTATAAAACTTTGCCTTTATCTTCAAATATCTTACGTTCGGCCATACCCCACACAAATGGGGTAGAACGAGAAAAAAATATTTATCACCACTATCAAGTATGGGTTGCAAAACCTTAAATATAAAATTATGATTATTTTATGATAAAAAAATTAAAATGTAAACGCATTCTATTAGGTCTTTCTTTACCTATGAAATTGCCGTTTTGTATGAAAAAATTTAAACGAATTGTTTTCATGTATTTTTTTATTTGTATTATACGAAGTAATCACCCATGCAATCAATGCATCTTTGCCAACGCAGTGGCAGTTTATTGATGCCCTTCTTACAGAAATCAGCTCGACGGGAGGCAACAAATTCTTCAAAGGCATTTTGTACTGCCTCTCGGGTATTGAATTTTTTTCCCGCCAAGAAGTTATTCAAATTCTGGAAAAAGTAGTAGTCTGTAGACGCAAGGTCTAGTGAGTAGGGCGGATGACGGAGAGCTTCCAACCCCAGTTCTTGCAACTTGGAGACCGTCTGCTGTGCAGTATGAGGTCGCGCGTTGTCGTGCAGGAGCAGCGGTGACGAGCGATTTACCAATACTGGTTGGAGATGTGCCAGGTTCTCCATCATTGTGTTCAGTTCTTCACAGTACACATCTGCAGTAATACTCACCCCGTTTGGTAAGCTGTGATGAATCACACCGGCGCTAGACTACCAAACAGTGACCATCATTTTTCTAGGGGTAAGTTTTCGTTTAGGGCATTGTTTAGGTGCTGAACTAGGATCCAACCAACTTGCTGATCGCTTGCGGTTATCAAACGGAATCCATTATTTATCGCAGGTAACAATGCGGTTCAAAATTCCTTCATTTATGTGTCTGTTGTGTGTGAGCAGTGAAAGGCACGTCTCGATGCGTACTTCGCGCTGGCGATCATTGAGTTCGTGGGGCACCCATTTGTCAAGCTTTTTTACCTTGCCAATTTGACGCAAATGGACCAATATTGTTTTGACGCTAATTCAGCCGTAGATTGTGTATCATCAGCTTCCACAATTGCCTTTATTTCGTTATTGTCGACCAAAGTGTTCGGACGACCGCGAGGTTCATTTTCAGGTCGAAATTTCCAGAACGGAAGCGAGCAAACCAATAAGAGGTGGTGCGTTGGTTTGTAGTGTTAGCTCCGTAAACGACGGTACTCATATTCCATTATTACTCGAATTTTTAACGTATCCATGATGACGAAAAAGATTGAAATGCGATGAAAATGTAACACTAATCAATAAACAAATGACAACTTTTGGAAAAAGAATTCCATGTTTTTAAAATAAAATTAATTTGAAATTAGAATTCTTAGCCAAACAATTATTTTGATTTGAAATGGCCAGTACTGCAGAACGGCAATTTCATAGGTAAAGACCTATTATAAACGTTCTCATAAAATAATCATATATACAGAAGTTAGGAAGAGCTAATATACAGATGAGCAGAGCTAACATACAGAGCGATTGAGTTCGGTAGATTTTCATTTAAGTTTTTAGTTTACATACTTACTCTGGAGATACACAGAATTACATTTTCTTAACATATCACTAATTAATGTATGTACGATTTGACTCACTTCCGTTGCAAAGAAACTACAAATCTCGGACTATCTGGCAACGCATACAAATCTGATACAAACAATTTATCACACAAGTGTTATACTCAGCATGTCAGCGACCTCTTCAAATAAACGAAGGCCAGGCTATGTAGAAACACGCGTTACAGTAGATATCGCAAGTTGAAAACGAGTATCTTGAAGTCATCTTGCATCTTGTTGTAGTACTGTATGTACTGTTGTATGTGTTATATGTACTGTGTATTACTTTTACTTTACATAGTATTTTGTTTACGCACGAAAGTAGTGATATATATATATATATATATATATATATATATATATATATATATATATATATATATATATATATATATATATATATATATATATTTTGTTTTTTTTTTTCATTTATTTTAAAGAGGCTTAAAAAACTTTGGGCTATGTCAGCCTCATCGTAAATTCAATTTATTAACTACTTAAATATTCTATTGAGATCCTAATTTTAAACAATTATTAACAAATGTAAATATGGTCAGAAAATCAGTATGCTATGTAAGTTAACATATTTATTATCAAAATAATTTCATCGGTATCAATTTAGTATAGAAAAAATAACTAGTAGAATTTGAAATAATTGATTTTGTACAGATCAGAAGTCCAAAAAAAGGTTGCGTGCTGTGCACACTTTGTGTTTTGCACATTTTGCGCCAAATGGTGTGTGTCTACAAAACGTTATATCTGTGGCAGATATAAGATATTACAAAAGGTATTTTTAATATTAAACCTTACTTACGAAGCTCAAATATTTGGAACGCGATACCGCGTGGTCACCCCAAAATACTGTCAAAATGACATAGAGTGATTGATGACGGTTTTTTCTCCTCCATCATCGTTTTATTGAAATTGATGGCTTGTTCAGTCCGACGCGTGTTATTTTGATAACAGTGTCATTTAAAAAATTAATTCTTCGTTTAATTTATAATTTTGACTATATGTAATTTTGTTATAATTTTAATGTCATAGAATCAATTTTATAATATCATAAAATACTCATTATGATGGCTGATTTGTAATAACATTAATGGTTTAACTTTTCGCAAAAATTATGGTTTTGATGTTAAAATTTTTACAGTTTAATCTTGTTACGTATGAATATAAGAAAAGCTCCACGAAGAGAAAATTCAAACTATTTATAACTACTCCAATTATTTCAACACATATTTTTGGGTTCACATAAAGACAAAAGTTAATTAAAAAACTTATTGAAAAATAATTTTTATGATTATTTTCCATTGGAAATAAATTATTTAAATAGTTTAGAATAGTAAATATTTTTAACTTAATATTAACTGATTTAAGAGTACATAATTCATGCGACGTACCCATTATTACCGCCACGCGCGTTACATAAAAATGATATGCAGATACCTGTTTTTAGTGTTAAATAAAAGTTAAAATAATGAATGTAAAATTCCGGTAGTACATAGTTTTTTTATTGGAAATATCCCGTTCTTATACAGTATATTTTTCGAATTTCCTAAATAATAATATAGCTTATAAACTATTAACAAAAAACCAAAAACACTGTTTTTGGCGTCTTTAATTGTTTACAAATTTTGCAATTATTTATGTGCTAATATGCGCTTCTAGTACAATTTTCTAGACGTGATTCCGAAACCAACAAGGTGATACCTCGTAGTTGTAGGACCAGTATTTCTATCACGACACGAAAATCAGTTTGTCGCCTAGACTATAATAAGTTAGTTACGTTTTTATTAACACAGTGTGTGATAGAGAGGATATCGTAAATAAATAAAAACGTTCTAACAAACAAATAGGTAGCTCTTTGATAGTATAACGTTTTATTTTCCATTATCAAGTTACGCAATAGAGCCTTTACGATATCCATTATAATAATAGCATTAGCAAAAACATGAATATAAAATATTAACTAGCTCTATTGACAGTTCGATGGGTTCCCTTAATTGAGTTAGCTGAACGCCACTTAGCAGATTAGAATCGGCGGTTACAATTTAATTCTCGATACAAAATTACGAATACCATTTACTGGTAACATTATCATCACAACCGAAATAGATTTACAACGACGATTAAATTTTTATATCGATAAAAACTTAATCAGTCCTTTGTTAAAAACTGATTTTATATAAACACAATACACTGATTCCTATGTTTCGAAGACATTCCACTTCTTTTTTTTTATTGACATAAAACATACAATATTGATAGTTGTACGCTCCAAAAGCTACTTAGACTTAGCAGGAGGGTAAATTAGTTCAGTTCATCGGTTCTTCCTCCATAAGCATTATTTGCCATGTTTTGTTATTCTTTTTTTGTATTTTGTCGCGTTTGAGTGTTGTGTGTTATTTTTTTACGACGGTTTTCATCGAAATAGTGCTCTTTTAAAATACAATAGTTCACTTTGAGGTTAATTGGAAGAACCTTACGATATTTAAATAAATCAAGCTCATTATTTTTACATTTTTCTTTTGTATTATGTGGTACAACGTTTTTCAGTATTCTGATTTGAAGGTATTTGTATTTTATTGAGATATGTCTTGTGAGTCCTATCGTAGCTGCTTATTCCGTATACGATGATAGAGTCAGCGAGGGCATTGTATATCAGTATTCTGATTATAAACGGTATTTTATTATATTTAAATATATGTTAGAGATAAAGGCATTAAGTTTATCGCATATTCGGGTGATTTGGGGTAACCAAGCGAATTTTATCAAAATATTAGACCTAATTAGACCTTTCGGTTGTAGGTTTTTTGTTATTCAATCGGGAACAAATGCGAACAAATTTAGGATAAGCCCGTTGTCGTGAAACCACATGATGATGTTATTGAGGCCTTTTTGCAGTTTAGTCATTGTCTAGAGAGGATCCGCATCGGATATCAAAAGGCAGGTGTCATCCACGAACTGAAATGATGTGCACACTGCACTTAGTACATTATGAAATTCGTTAGCATACGCAATGAAATATAGTGGTCCTACTATGGAACCTGGGGCCGTGCCCTCATCCACAGAGACCACGTTACTAATGTCATCGTTGATACTTACACTAAGCGATCTATTCAATAAATAATCTTCACACCAATTGAGCAGTGTGCCGCGTTTTCCAGTATTTTTAATAAGTCTTTTGTGATTTAAAGTATTTTAAAGTATCAAATGCGCGGTAGAAATCGACAAAGAGAGCTAGAACGTGATTTTTAGAGTTTAGGGATGAGTTGATGTGGTCGGTGGATTGTGAAAGGAGAGAGGTCGTATTTTTACCAGGTTGGAATCCAAATTGGTTTCTTGTTATGATTTTGTATTTTTTGTAGTACGAATGAATTTGATTACAAAAAAAATCTCTATTATTTTGTTAATTGATGAATATTTTATTTGGAATCAATGTAAATTACATTAAATACAACGTAAATTACATTTCACACAAATAAAAATAGTAGGCATTTGCCTTATTTTGTAAACTTGATCGATACAATTTGATCATAGTTAATACTACATGTTGCTCGCGCTCCCTACGAAATTGCCTACGTCTTGAGTCATGGCTACGAAAACGGCTACAAACCCTATTGATGAGCTACGAATTTAATGGCGTAGTCTGTTGTTTTATATTTTTGTTGTACTATAAAAAAAGGGGAGCCATGTTAATTAATTAATATATATACATTTAATAAGGGAAAACAATTGGAACGTAGGTAACCAGCGACCTTGAATTTAGTTTACGAAAACCGTGATGAACTTCGTAAACAATTATATATTTTTTAATTGTAGAAATGTATAAATTTCCTTATTAGCTTGTAATTTTGTTTTATTTAATAAAAAAATATAATACATTATTGTTATTTTGTAGCAACTTTTTATGGCAACGGACATCTTTAGTCTTTACTCATAGACCATTTTTACCCATCTGACAATATAAAACCAATCAAATCAATAAACTGTAGCCATCCGGGTAGTTATTAATATTCCTTCAGACCAAATAGTTGATCCGTATTCATCGGTTTCGCCGTTAATTAATGAAATGATGAATTCCTTTGACGTAAAATAAAATGGGACATATTTTCATTAGGCCAACAATGATTCCCAATTACAGCGAATCTAGCCTTCGCCATGGCAACTCGTGGGGTTTCACCCCTTTAGCGGTAGTACGGCTTCAGCACTGTGTAATGAACTAGCAACCTTTATAGCATAATTAATTTTGAGATGACGTTGGCAGTGAAGCTAGATTTTTTATCATATGAATTGTCTGCTTTATTTAATATTTTTAATAAGGTGAGTATAATTTTTTAAGTAACACGTAAATGGTTCTATTAAGCCATTTCATAGTGTCACTACTAACCGGTAATAATATTTAATGATACAAAGTAAATTATACTTTATTAAGTATACACTTTTAAGTTTTATTTAACTTGTCACTGTGTTAAAGTAGTGCTTTTTTCTTTGCTACAGGACGTTCACCTTTCATATTTTCGCATAATAGTCATAGTAGGGGAGCCCTATTAGGCGATTCTTATAGTAACTCGTGCTTGTCACATTAAAATAGTATAGGTGTCCCATAATCCACATAATATCTCTGGTAACTTAGGTATCAAAATCAGTGTTTTTTGCTTGGGGTGTTAAAAATATCAAAATTGAATCAAACCTGTCAGATTAAGACAGGTAATTAAGTTAAGAAGGCCGTAAAGAGGCTCCAACCATGCAGTGACGAAATAATTCGAATGTAGGATAAGCTTTTAGGGTCTCATTTAATATTTAAATGATTGAGCTTCTCAGATATTTCATATTGGACTCTTAAGGGTCTGGTCTTATCTAAAATCTGATGATGAAATTCCTACAAAGCTACTTTTTATGTCATTTTCTTTTTTATAAGTTTAAAAAGGCTGTCCTCGCAAAACGTAGCACTAAAATAAAAACAACTTTTTTTTCCTATCACCTATGATCTACAAAGCTTACTAGGTCTCCACGACGTTCGAGTAAGTACACAATTAGCATCATGAGCTCCCTAGCTATAAAATCAAACGTTAGAATCAAGACGCGGCATGTGTAAGAATCGGGACGAGCAATAAAATTGCATCGTGCAGGCGCAATCTTCAGCAACAATCAATCCGTGGGCGGGGCGTAATTTACTTTTCTCGCCTTGTAAATAAGGTTTGAACTGTAGCTTAACCCCGGGGGCCGAACGAAATGAGCGACTGCGGTCTGAGACTTTCCTTTGAAAAGGAACGAGAAAATAATGCGAGAAATTTGAATTACCACCGTGTCACAGTAATAAATCCGGGAAATCGCACGTGAGGTGTCAACGGAAATTTTGTCGTGCCCCGAAAATATGACAATTTGCGAAAATCGTCATCGTCATCATCGTGATTGGTACAGTCTCGGCCAACTAGTATGAATTCCTATATAAGCATTTTTATATGATCATTATTTTAAAAAAATATTAGCAGATGAGTAGAAGTACCAATTGGCTACTTGACTGTAATGCGGCCCGGATACGATCCAGTGCACTTGACAAGTCTACGTGATTGACATATTCACTTGATGCGGGAACTTGAATGCCCATTGAAGGTGCCGTAAAGTGCGCACTCCACAGTTGGCCGATTTGTGCCCAAGAAAGTCGTCGCGACCATACAACTTCATTACAAGATATTTTGACATCGCTTGAAACGATGCCGAAACTTGTAAGTCTCGTCAAGTCACATCAAATGCAAGTGCTTCAAGTACCGTCAGTCAAAATTTCTATCAAGTTGCGAACAATCTGTAGACCGTTTGAAGGTAGTGTCAAGTCAACGCGGTAAACGATAGATATTCATTTCAATCACTAGACTTGTCAAGTACACGTGATCGTCTCCGGGACGCATAATTATTTTTTGATTAAATAAATGAATAAAAAGTAAAGAATAAGCTTACAAAGGGAGTATTATACAAAAAATCAATAGATTTAAAGAAAATATGGATTGTTCGAAGCATTTTTGTCAGTATTGTGAAAATGCCCCATACAAAAGTCACTGCGATTATGACGTCACATTGCTTGTAAGTTGCTACGAAATGTGCAAAAACATGCACAACATTTTTAATTTCTCCGAATTTTTTGTATTTGATTCGTATCTACCATAAGTACCTATTTATATATCAAATTTGTATATCAAATACAAAAGTAAAGTAATTATGATATTATGTAGAAATGGTTTTTCCCACTAAAAAAAAAAAAACTTTTTGTAACTGAAATGTACGTAATCTGAAAACGACACATTAAAATATCTTCTTTTATTTTACTCTTATTAAATTTAAATACCTTTTCATTTCTAAATTTTATATAAAGCATTATCAAGGCTTTGCATATTTAATACACCTATTTTTTTAAATTATCAATTACAAATATAAATATTCACGCTATTATGATTTCCATTTGTGTAAATGTTTTTTCAAACTCAACTCTCACAAACTCTTTACTTAGACGACGCGCAAAGTTTGCCGTGTAAGTTAAGATTATTTTCCAAGAGTTTTTGGAGTACTTCCAAATAAAGCGGGACACGAGCCACGTGCCTTTAAATCTTTTCCACTTTCGCGTTTAAATTTTAGGGGATTTTAAGATGACATTTGTACTTGTGACAAAATTATATAAAGTATCCATAAATAACATCCGATCTTATGTAGGTACTCGTCTCAAACGTTTAAAAACAATGTCGCATATTATGTTTATATTATGATCATGAAGATAATTTTTTTGTTCTTGACAATTTTGAAAGTTTTCGTCAAATCACACATTTTTCTAATTTTTTGTCAGAAAAAAATAGAAGTATGATATACCAAAGTCTTATTTAAGTGTAGCGAAAAATTTAATATCTGCAAATAAAGGCAGGAAACAAAACAAAAATTTATATCCAAGCAACATTGACACATTTACTAGCGAATTCAATTTCAATTTGTTTTTAAATATTGAACGTGAAACTCTTGTTCACTCCCAAGTTTCACGTAGCGGGACGGGCGGGACACGCGCGATTTGTCGTGAGCGAGCAGTTCATTTATTCAACTTTCCGATAGAATTTGAATGTAGTCTGATGTTTTTCTTCACTTCAAAAATATTCATTCGAATTTTTCAATTTCATTCAGTCGCACAATGTATTGGAGAATGTGCAAAGTGTTGTAACATACGTCGTATTTGTTATCGTTAACGTGTGTAAACTTTGAACTGTGTTAACTGTGTGTGTGTGTGTGTGTTAAGTGTTAACCAAATCGACAGATACTGTTTGGTAATGCATCTGCATAATTCAACTATAAAGTATGATATTGAATAGGAGACAAAAAGTTATTACGACAAATGGGACTGTGATCGCGCGAGCTAGAAGCTCCGCCATTTTGAGATAATTTTGCTGCATACACACTAAACGTGGCCGTATCCCATTATTTAATCACAGTGAAAACTCAATATAATTAATTTATATAATGGAAGTTTTATATCAACAATCCGAGCACTAAGGCGGTGAGATAAGAGCCGCAAGCCGCTTTGTTCGCAAACTCAATTGGGCCGATAACAGGCATTGTTGTACTCACTTAAATGCGCCAGCTTGCCGACTGTCGGGGAACCTGAAACGAATTAAAATAACTTAAATTAACACCACTTGCACTCTTACCATTTTACTTAGAAAATAAGTTTGTTTGCGTATCGCTATATTTTTGTATTTCTATTTGTTTACACGTTTATTATGCATGAAACACAGTGAGGTCAGCTGACACCGAGATGTGACGTAACGTGACGCGACGATGTTTGAAGATGCTGTAAATTGTCAAAATATGCATAAAAGGCAGCGCTGCGTAACGTGACGCTGCTTGCAAAGACAAATAATTTGTGCAGATGAGCGCGAATAGCACTGCTTCAAATTTCGCGGTCGCGGCCTTACGTTGTGTTTCGCCAAAATGTAACAAATATACCTCCTAAAATCACTACAAACTATTCTATTTACATGTTTGTTACATATTACGAAGATTCACAAGACTCTCTTAAATAGGAACATTATAATCGGCTAACGTTTAAATGTCGATGATGATAGTGATTCTCCTACTAAATCAAAGTATGCAAGATGTTTGGGGAAATAGCAAATAAAGTAAGGAAGCCGCCATAAATTATTATTATAATAGAACATAAAACGTTGGGTTGGAGAGCTCCCATAAAAGCTATCGTTAAGAATGGCTAGGTACATAATATTTTCTGTGTATTGAGGGTCCGTAAGTTAATATTACCATAGACATTTTATAAAAAGCTGTCAGGTCCTAAATGATTTAGACCATACTGTTTTTGTCAAATAGGGATAAGCATACAAAAAGTCTTAATATTATAAAACTATATTTTGTCGTCTGTACTCCTCAAATCATTAAGTTGATTGAAATTAAACTTCTATGTCATCAAAATTATCTGCTAATCGTCTCTTAAGAGAAAAACAATGGCAGATGCCTGCTTAATCAAATAACGAATGAACCTCAAGACTATAGAGTTTTCACCCCTGTTAACGAGAAATCTTGAGCCGATTCGTTAGCGAGCATTTCATTTTTGTTTAGGGTATACACAGAGATAGCCGGTTCATAAAATTTCAATGTTGTTAATTTTCTTCCGGGACTTACCTTTTTTATAGAATAGGATCGAAAAATGTTTGTTCTAATTAAAAAGGCCAGGAAACGAGCAGACGGATCGAATGATGATAAACGATTAAGTAGTTTAGTAGTTTACACACCTCTGGTGTCGCGTACTTGCGTTCCTGGTCATTTCTGAGTGGTCGTGGTATTTAACCGATCGAGCTGGCCCATTCGTGCCGAAGCATGGCTTTCCCCAATTCAACGAACATACAGTAATTCACCTGGTAAGTTTTATTCTGATTCGCTATCTACTCACTTTCACTCTCAAAGCTTTCAAAACGCACATTCACACGTCAGCGCGCACATTGTCGCCATAAATCAGGTAACTAAGCTAAAGTGAGGTAATGATGAATAGCATCCCTGGCACGTTTCCAGCCAAATGTTGTGGATCTGAGGTGTCATTTTATCCTAAATATATCGCAAATTCTGTTTTAATATGACCCATATTTCGCACGCACTGACAATATATTATTGCATATGACAAAACGAGTACACAAATCAATAAAACCTGAATGGATTCATTCATTAAGTGTGAGTGCATTATAATATTTAGTTTTGAAGTAACCATACACCATCCTGCCTATGGTGCAATCGGCATGACGTTGTAGGCTTGATCCAATCCGTAGTTCGTCCATATCCACCACAATCGAATGACAGTTATGTCATGCCAATCTACGCCCATGCACAGTCAATTCTAACTGATCCAATCGGCAGCTTCATACTGACTGGACGATATGGACTGGAAGCAGTATGGTGTATAGCCCTTATATTAGTGAAATCAAAAAATAGTTTTAATGACACTCTGTCTATATGTGCGCGCATTAAAAACTGTGAAAATGCAGATTTGTTTTTAGAAATAAAAAAAAAATCCAAGTCTGCTCGCAAAATAATATAATCGCTTCGCCTCTCACAGTTATTCCAGTCAAAATTGGGCTCTACGGAGTGATTGTCGATCGCTAGTGTCAGCGTTTTGCTTCTCTCGTTAGAGAACAATTGGGGATGCAGAATTACAGATTCGATTTCTTTTAAACGTATAAAAGTCGATCCACATTTTAAATCAGCGATGTTAAAAAGTGACCTACAAAAAAATTTATAGTTTTAGATCACGCACCAACAGCTAGTTCATGGTTTGATTTCTAAACTATATTATGTTTAATACTAAGATAACACTTCTAATATTACTATACTAGGAGTAGGTGATCAACTTTCTTTTAATCAGCCTACAAAATGTATAATTAATATTAATTGTTTGTAAGGAATCACTTTTACTTGAGATCGCCCTGTGGTCGAAATTCGAGCGTAATTCATAGTTAAAATTTTTAGTTTAAATTTTTAGGGTTCTTTTGCCCCTTAGATACGCAATAAACATTGAGTAAATTTTGTTTATGCTATTTACAGTACCGGATTTTCATATTTGCCGCCCATAGGCTATTCAGTTTTAACACCCCAGAGCCCCCACCCCCACCCTCCAAAACTTACTTCTCAAAATTACTCTTCTTATACTCATCTATATATACAATTGTAGTTTTTTCCAACTTAAGCCACGTATTAATAGACATTTTTTTAATGCAAAACGAAAATAATATAGCATGGGAAAATCAATTCTTTAGCACATTCAATTACATAATATTCGTATTGCGTCCGCGTCTTATATATTTATAATAAACTATTGTGAAAGTTTAATGATTGTTATAATATTACCATACTGTTTACAACATTTATTTAGAAGTGATAGTCTCTGCATTTTTAATTACTCTGATCGTAGTCGTTCAGACAGACACTCGTCAAAGTAAAGAGAGATCGTCACAAAGAGAAGCTTTTGAAGAGACAGCCGCTATATAAAACGTAACCCTGTAAACGCATACGCTTTGTGCCGTGAAAATGTTACAGCTTTACAGGTGCTAGATTTTAAATGAAAATAAACTTGCCGTTTATATAAAGCACTGTATTCATGCATATCTTTATTTTCATGTTTTCGTTGAGTAAAACATCTTGCAACTTTTTCAAAAGCAACCGAATCTATATTACTACTGATAATAGATGTAAAAGTTTATGAGGGCGAATGAATTGATATATGGATGGAAAGATATTGATTTTAGGCAAAACCTTAATAGACAGACAGAAAAAATATAACCACAGAAACTATAATGAGACACCGAATGAAAGAGCTAAGAGAAAATTGTAAAATGTAAAGCTTAAAGAAATAACTGTTTAATAAATTTGCATAGAATGGGCACCAATTTGTAATTCTATGCCAAGTGGCTTAAGTTGGAAATAACTTCACTGGAAGCTTTTTCATGTGGCCGCTGATACGATAAGCCGATTAAGAAGTAAGTAGACGAGGGAAGTGCACGCATACAAAAATGAAAGCTGAAAAGTACCTACTACGTAGAGCCTGGCGCGATGCTTAGTACGTGAATATTGCTTATTGCATACTTTTTGTAGTTGCTTAATTTTAGAGTCAATCATACCGAAACAAAACGATACGCGACATAGCGCTGCAATATTAAAATAGCTTTTCTAAATTGAACTTTATTCAATGCACAAGAAGATACACATTTCATTGTAAGAGTTCGAATGTCAGGTCCCACCGCGCTGCACAGTCATGTGCAGTAGGTACCTGACTGATGTCATATGAAATGTGAATCTTTTTGGGTAGTGAATAAAGTTCCATTTTGAATAGCTATCTTAAAAATGCAGCGCCACGTAGTGTGACGTATCGTCGCGGTGTGAAATGATTAAGATTATTGATCTCGGATGTGAGCATAATTTTGTCTGAATACATTTTGGTAAGTGACCGCTACCGGTAGCATGCAGTAGCGCAGTGTAGTCGGGTAGCTTGAAATGTTTGAAAATTGTGTAGCGTGGTGAGCAGTTGCGGTCGTCCATAACCTGTTTGCACCAAGCTCTAATTAAAATTTGTGTGATGAACTTGCAAGAAACATAATATACTCCTGTTCTTTTATAATTATACTAGCAAATGAATAAGCGTCAGTTTACACTGAGTCGCGATGCGACGCGACGCGGTGGCGTTGCAATTTTAATATAAAATACTTACTATTTACTTAGCAATTTTGTTGGTCAGCCAATCTTGATGTCAGCAGTTAACTCAGAATATTGTGTAATGAAACGCACAAAGTCACGATACTACACAAAGCACCATTACAGTAATTCACTAAAGATTTTGAATGAAAAATGTTAAAAATATCAAACAGTCACATAAAAAAAATACAAAAACACACAACACGAAATTTTAGCGTATGCACCTGTCACATATCTACTGAAATTTTAAATTGCCAAAATTTGAAACATTACAGTTTGCCCTTCATGTCAAAATATGAAAATTATCGACATAGACAAATCAGTGGTCCGCCTCAGAGCAAAAACCTTCTTGCGACACCAATCATTTATCTTTATTCAGCGGTAAAAAGTATCTATACTTTTATTGAATATGGCAACTAATATATAGGTGAATTTATGCTGTATTGTCGATACTATATTATTGTCTTGGTATATTATGTTATAAAGTACTGTGTGGTTATGTGGTCATCGTAGCTGATCGATAAATGTGGTTGCAAATCACTAAAACCTCAGACTAAGATGGAACACCCCAAGTCAGTGATAACATACTCGTACATGTGGCTTGCACTATTTTTTTGCAAAACGTTATATCTATAACGTATTGCATAATGAATTATATACATTCTGAGCACATGATTTACTTCTCACTAGCTGTTACTTTTTACGGCTAAATTAAGTATCCGCGTAAATACAGTATCCCACGGGAACATTGAACTTTTTCGAGATAAAAGTAGCTTATGTGTTAATCTAGTAAACTACTACCATCGAAATCCGTTTAGAAGTTTTTGCGTGAAAGAGTAACAAACATCCATCCATCCATCCGTCCTAACAAACTTTCACATTTATAGTAGTAAGTAGTAGGATGTAAAGACATTTAGGCAGAAACATAATTCCAAAACTCGAAAAAAATAAAGCTGTGTGATGTCAATGACCTTCTGAGTGTCAAAGAGAGTCCAGTGTAATTTTATTTTGTATTATTTGTTATATTTTTTTATTTTACAATTATTTCTTTGCCTCAACGTCTTTATGTACTAAATAAAACAGTACCTAAATTATGTACCCAATATTTCTGTAATTGATTTTGCAAAACGTTATATTTGAAACATATTAAAGCCTATTTCCGATTTCTAACTAAAATAAAATATTATAAGCTTACCCTATATAAAACCCCATCAAAAACAAATGTGAAATGGGCACGAAGTTCATTATAATGATATTATATGCCTTGGTTGTTGACTTCAACGACAAAGAAGTGAGATCTAAATGGGTACCAAGTTCAATGGTCAGTCCTTAAAGGGCGTGGTCCAAAATTCATACTAAAAAAACCCAGCAACGACAGCAATTAAAAAATTCTAATGGGTTCACTTTAAATCATATTTGATAACACCAAAGCGGGTATGCCGGGTATAGAAGTTATTAGCAAGAACAAAATCCAAAATCATAGTATGTGGAGGTGTAGGTGTAGATGTATTTGTTGGTGTAGGAACTATAGGAGTGTGTAGTTAGGTTGCTCTTGTAGGTAGGCAGGTGTAGATAAAGATAAAATTGTAACGGAACTTTGTTTCCGCCTCCACAATTACGGAACTTCCTCAAGAAATCTTACCTTCGTACATTGAAACTGTAGGCGTAATATGTACGAGTATACCTACAATTTCAACACCAAAAACTACACCTTCTCCTACTACCTATACCAACCAACATATTATGTAATGCATTACAACCACATTTTTAATGTCTCTGCGGGAATCGTCATTTTCATACAATATCGTCTCAGGTCTGTCGATTCCATAAAAAAACTGATATTATTCTTGATCATTGCTTCTATACCCGGCGTTTCAGGATTGCCCTTTTGGTGACAACAAAATATATGAATTATGAACACATTGGCAACCATTTCATTGCTGTCAACTCTGGGTCAATTTCAGACATTACCTTTATTAATAAAAAAAACTTAGGCCTTTTCATCCGTTATTAGATCATTTATACAGTATTCTCTGAGCGAAGTAACTCGTGAAATACTGTAGTGACTGGTTGGTTGGACAGTTGGTTTTTAAATGTCGTATGGTTGCCCAAGCACATACGGCATTCTCACAACATAGTCAGCCTAGCCCAGAGGAATGACTGGTCAATACGTCTGGGGCCAACCATGTGCGGGTTTCCTCACGATGTTTTTCGTCACCGTTAGAGCGTCCGTATAATGTATTTGAGATCTGAAAAAGTCTCATTAGTACACGCCACAATCTGGGAATCGAACCTGCACTCTCTCAAGTGCGATCAAACGGTCTACCCACTAGGCCACGGAGCTCTTTTGAAACAACTTAATAAAATATTTCTTCTCATAACTTACAATAATAATTTAAGCAAGCCGTAGATCTGTCTGAATTAGATAGTTTACATATACGAATTTCATTATAGCCTTCGCAATTTCTAAAGCTATAAGAATCAACTCAAACTGGTGCAAAGTGTTTTTGTACAGAAATTATTAGTAGGTACTAATCAGTAATTATATTTTATATGTACCTAATACGATACATTCAAGTCTGTTTGAATACCACACCAAAAAAGGAGCTTGTATAAAACTAGCGATCGAAAACGTTTGTGGTTACTATCAAAACGGGTAAAATATTGTAGGCCTATATTTTGTAACTCTAGTAAGATGGAAAATGAAATTTGCATGTTATAAGAGCTTAGCAAGTAAGCGTATAATCTCAATTTGGTTTAGGGATTAGGGTTGGTTCAATGATTTAGAATTGGATTTATAGAACTTCAGCATAAGCTATAATATATAGCGTATTACATAAGTTGAATAAAACTTTTTCATTCCAAGTATCTGATTTTATAATAAATTATGTAAGTTCTTTTTAACATCAGGTTGCTGTTGATGTTTGAGTGATTAACATATTTAAGACATACGTAATTAAAGCCTTTACACACGCGCTTTAGCTCCAGCGGCTCCGCCAGATTTGTTTGGAATTCACCGCCGCCAGCGCGATATCGGAGGCACCGCAGGAGCTGCAGCGTTCACCGCATTCACTTCGGCAGAAAATCCTAATGCAGCCGTGACGCCACCGCGGCGCCGCCGCACTACGATCGGTATGTCATTTATTTTTGTGGCGGCAGGAGTTCGTAAATGTACTGAGTGACACTTTATGTTTTGACGTGAAACGTCTTTAAAATCGCGCCGAAACATACGGGTACCAGGTTTAAAAACTGGACCGTAACGAAAAGGTCTATATCATCGTACCTTAATAATTAAAAAACTATTAGTCTTAGAAACAAAAATGTGGTGTAAATATTTCACTTATATAGTCAGCTCGCTGTTATGACATTGAATTCGTGTCGGGGTCAAGCGGGGCGGCGGGGGAGGGATACTGCGATAACTGTGCGAAACCGGCGCTCACGCTTGTTTCTATTCAGTGTAACTCGTGACTCCGACTTTATAGCGTAGTGATTCTTTCGTGTGTTTGTCAAGTTTATTTGAACCGATTGATTTATACAAAAATAAGTGTAATTTGGACAGTATTTATATTTAAAATAACCAGAAAGTGACAATAAATATATAAACATTTGCTATGTCGGCCTCAGCGCGTGCAAGTGCATGTTTCTATTACGTACCTGTTCTTTTTTATTAAAATACTTAAAACAGCGTCCATCTTGTTTTCATTTCAATCTTTTACTTTAAAAGCGATTCGCTAACATAGACGTTTCACGTTAAAACCAACGGCCGTGTGCCCCGACACAGCCCCACCCGCTTTTTAGGCATACAAGCAGCCAGATCACTTGATGGTAAGCGTTACCTTCATCAATGGTTATCCACAATACCAGAAGAGTTTGTGGGCCTCTGGTGGCCTTGCTTAGTTGGCGAAAATTAACTCATACGTTATTTTATGCTCCGCTTCCGTTAAGCTGACTTCGCCATAAAGCAAAGGACATTGGGTATTTTATATGGAACAATTTGCTACGGCGACCAAAGACAAAATTAGGCTAGATACAAGCGTGCGATACACCTGGATCACAACGACACAGGTCGCAAATCTGCAGGAGGTGAGGTAAATTCTCATTTATTTTAACTCATTTCAACGAATATTCATAAAAAATATGATTAACAGTTTATTGATTATCTCCTTCTATGCTTATTTTTGTTTTGTAATGTCAATTATCTGCTATTTTATTTATTTAACTGAGAAATTGTAACCTAAATTTAAGCTTTTTATATTTAACCTAGATTTATTATTATTATTGATTATATCCACTTCTCCATGGATCTAAAAAAAAAAAAAATTACAGTCAATAATTTTTACAATCTAATAGTAATTTGGTTTGTGGTCGACACTTTTTTGCATAGCGGGTCATAAACGACCCAAATTTTTGAAATCCTACTATTGAAATAGCTTACAAATATTTTAAAAGTTATCATACATTTACTAGCGACACGTGAACAATCTTGTAGATACCCTAATCTTCTCCTTAAATGCTCTCACAATATTATTTATTCATGAACAATTTGATGGAATCAGGTTGGATATTTAGCTCCGCGATGTCGGAACATGATTTGACTTTGATAAAATACGATTACAAAATTCCAACGATGTTTTTGCATTTTTATAAGGGTTCGTAAATATCAAACGCACCGAATTGCTTGTAATTTGTTTGATTTGTTGAATAATTTATTTTTAAACGACTTGACTATTGTTGCAAGTTTGCCAAGTTTATCGTATATTGTACTGTTATGTATCAAATATTGTACACCAAAAGGTGCAACGATTGAAAAATGAGTCTTCTGTGATCTCTTTTTTTTCCCCGACTGGGTTATGTTTTTCGCGCGTATCTCTAATTCTTAGTATCTTGGATGGATGAATTTCGACAATTAATAATAATAATAATAATAATAAACATTTATTTGACACAATGAGACATTACACCACAAATAAAACAAAGACTTACATACAAAAGTCATAAGAACAGGACAGAATAACAACTCAATTAAGGTATCCTTAGATTTGTTTCGAAACGCAAGTGTCCTTAGATAGCTAGTTTAAAGAAAAAAATAAAATAGCGGATTTTGGTGCCAAATTATAAGTAGTTCAAATTTTTTTAACCAAATCTATCGTTTAGGGTATCAAAATAAAGAAAATTAAAAGGAGAATTCAAAAATATACATATATTTCATGTATTGAAATTTAATAAGGAATAATTACAAACATTTTAATTAAATCATTCGAATAAATTTGTAATCGATGCATTCAAATTGTTGTATTTTTGCTTTAAATCGACAAAGTGTGTGTTGGAAAATCTAAAAAATGTAATATAAAATAAATAATTAAAAAGATTAAAAAACCCAAATGCAATAAAAGACAAATACCCCATTATATTTGGTAGCAGGCGGGACTTATTTGCAAATTAAAATAAATGGGTCCCGCCTGCTACCAAACACAACGTCAATTATTTCACTTGGGCTTTCAGCTCATAGTGTAGTCTGTTTTCTCCGTCTTGTTTTGGTATTTTTAGTGTGTTGCTTAGGTATTTGTCTTTTTTTGCATTATACAAGGCCTAAAAATAAACACATTTTTCTTAGTGCTGCCACGAATTTCACGGCGAGCGGCGCGGCGCCGTAAACCTGAACATCAATTCTCGTATTTAAAGTAGACTTTCATTTTACTTTCAGTGTATTTTAAGTGAAGCGACCTGTTATCATAAACTGACTTTGTGACGTTTGGACCAATCAGGAGGCTATAGACGCTGCTTTAACGTTTACGAGCATACCAGTTTGACAGTTTTAGCGTGTCAGGACTTGATTGTAATTGTATTATTACAAGTTTTATTTAGCAGAATTAACCATCTGAGTCTTGACTTTTCAAGATTCTAAAGAAAAAGACATAACAAATTGCTGCCATAACGGGTTTTCCAATCCTGCACCCAAATCATAGTCCCTTGTGTTCCATATTTATTATTGCAATCGGAAGGCTATAAAAGGGGAGTGATATTAAAATGGGATAATAAAGCTTAGTATGTGCCGTTTGTGAGTGGCTTGGCTTCAGTTTCGTCACGTATATAAAACGTTTACTTTCAAATGGTGGTTTTTGCGCCGTAGGGTATTTTTTCTTTAAGTGTAAAGTTAGAATACCCGTATTAAGCACCTGGGTAACCGGGCTTCGCTCGGAGTTCTATTAAATTTAAAATAAAAAATTGAACCCGGTTGAATTTGAACCACATTCCCAATTTTCGAACAACGCAAAAAATATTCTTAAGCATGCTATTCTGCTACTCGGACTGACATTTATTCAGTCGAAATTATTGATATATTGTTGCACGATAAAAGAAAAAACATATATAACTTAAAAATGCGCAGTTTCCGCTAGACCTAGATCTATTTTTCTCCTCCAAATTTCTCTGCATTCAAAATTTCATGGAAATACAACCGTTTTGGAGATTCCTATTTTATATATATAAGATTGTCGTCTCGTTTAAAGTACAAGATAGGTGATGGATTTTTCTTCAACTTTTGTACTGTATTTATAGAATTTGGTTTTCCAAGGCGTGTTTCAGCAAAAAAATAACCGTCACTAAGTTTTGCGTAAAATGTCTCTACTATAATTCTATAAAATAACTATACGAGTAAATTACACGAACAGACGGATTTTTCCAAGATAAAAATTGGCGTAATAATAATTATGTATGTAGACTAATAACTTACATTTAGTCATTTGTTTTTAGGGTTCCGTAGTACTCAGGGAACCCTTATTGTCAAGGAACCGTTCTGTCCGTCCGTTCGTCTATCCGTCTGTCTGTCTGCCTGTCTGTATGTCTGTCTATCTGTCTGTCTGCATAATTGTATTATGCATATAGATTGTGTATAGATCTCGGTTTTGGCATCATAAAATAATAATAATAATTTTATATTTTAGGGGTGGCTCTCCATACATGTGAAGTGGGGATGAAAAATATTTTTCATTTTACCCCATCGTGTGAGGTATCGTCGAATAGATCTTTTTAAATAAAGGCAAGATTTCATACACGATATAAGTGGCTTACAAGTTGGTCCCCCCCTGGCATTTCTAAAATATGAGACTTAGAAACTTGCGATTTTCCGTGCTGATCATCATGCTAAATACTCTTTAGTAAAATATAATATATGGAACGAAATCGGACAATAAATTTTGAAGTAATTTGAAAAAAAACCTTTTACGAGTTAATAGTTACAAAATTACATGTCCTGACAAGCTCTTGCTTAGGTTTTTACTATTACAATATTTTATTGTCTTGTATCTCTAAAAAGCCTCTAAAGTTTCCAGTAGTCCAGAAGCATATTATAATAATGGGTGTATTTCGAGTAGATAATGGGTTTAATATAATATGAGTATGTCTCAAACCGTCAAATTAATCCAACTGCTATAGTAATTGCGCTTTCCATATGAGTTTTGCATTACTACTTTGAATTGGATGTGTATTATCATTATCACAGCGGGTGAACCGCAAGTGCCACAATTAAAATTTATTTACATAAGTGGGCAATGAATAAAATGATGCCTTTTATTGTATTGCTTTTGACGACATGTGGTTGGTTAATGTAAAATACTAGAATAATGTCAGACTCCATTATATAAATTTTACAGTGTAGGTGCACGCTAAACGTATTTTATGGCTATTCAATCACGCAATATAATACAGTAGATATATAATAACGTTAGTCGTTACACAACAGCTTTTGTTTGATAGCACAGAGAATATTGAGATACCTATTTTGTTTGCCCACTGCTTACCATCAAAAAATATTGAAATAATTATATTTTTATAAAAACTATACTTACGGGTTAGGTATAGTAAAATAAAAAACGTAAATTAAAAATGTGCAAATTATACAGCCTAAGTTACCCGGGCTATTATAACGGATCTATTGACAACTAATTCTTATTAAAATCGGATCAGTAGTTTTGGCGCTATGGTGGAACAAACATACATACATAGACTGCCAAAATGATTACCCTTCTTTTTGGCTTCGCCGTAGTCGGGTAAAAAGGCAAATGCTACAAAATGTTATCGTGCCAGATACACACACGTATAATACATACATAAATTAATAAGAATGAGCAAACCTCACATGATGATGATGATGATGATGATGATGATTATGATAGAGATGATCTGTATTATGCATATCTGTCAGTCTTGATGATATTTTGAGGTCACGTAGGCCATTATTCCGGATATATTTCAGAGTGCCCTCAGGTGAATACAATTTGCATTTTATATGGAGCAGTGTGTCATCGTCGATCGGCTGATCGGCTGAGATTATATGCAATAGGTGATTGGAATTGGCTAGACACAACTACACGTAAAATATTTAGTTTAATTGATATATTCAGAAATATGAGTATAATATGAGAATATAATATTTTATATTATATTACACACAATGTGTTTTTTACAAAAAATGTTACGGTAAGTACTTGTTTACATTATATTACAAACTAGCTGACGCCAGCAACTTCGTTTGCGTAGAAACGGAAACGGAACTCTGATTTTTAATCGGAAAGCTAATATAAAAAGCTATACTATATATAATACCTACTCCTTATTACATCAGATTTATGCCAGTAAAAGTCCCGTGAAAATCGGTAAAGCCGTTTCAGAGATTAGCCTGAATAAACAGACAGACAGACGGCAGGCAAAAAAAAAAAAAAAAACCCTAACCAAGAGCATATCATTCCCAGGGATAAAACCTAGTGTTAAGGACAGCGGCCTCGTAACGTAATTACATAAGTGAATTCAAATGTGAACGATAAACAAGTGATTTAAAACAGTTCATAAACTATGATGGTGAACACTCAGTGACTATATATGTAAAGATTTCTATAGCATCAGTGTGCAAAAGTCGTGTTAAATGGTGTTTATCAAGTTCTTATTTTGCTTATATATTTTATACAATATTGAATTTTAATGATTCTTCTTTTGATTTATATAGATAAACATAATACCTAACGTGTGGGTGGAGTAACGAATTCTATTATATCAAAAATGAAGAAGTAGTTATTAAGAAAATAATGGTAAAAATGTAGAACATTTTATATATGGTGAACATTAAGTTATAAATATCTTTTATATAGAATAAGATTATTAGTATATAAGGGTTTATGTAATTGGATATAACAATAAAGAATTTCACATAACGCGTTTTGCTTCACCTGGCTCATGAAAAGTAGGGAAAATTTTGGAAAATAGCCGTATAGAGAGGCAAAAGTGAGATAGCAAATCGGCCCGAAATAGGCGTAAGGGCGCGGGTCTCTATACGGCATTGCCATGAGCCAGGTAAGCAAAGCGAAAAAAGTGAAAATCATTCTCCTCAAATAGTGTTTTTACTATCGCCCCGGCTCTGCCCAAATCGGTGTAACCTTGCTATCTTCGAGTCTAATCTGAGCCGGCGGTTGAAACCCTGTAAAATAATACAGCCCCCTACAGAAGTGCGTGGTCCTTTGGCGAGCCAAATTTCAAGATCGAAGAAATATTCGAAGTCCATATCAGGTTGAAAATAACGAAGACGGCACTTAGAAAAAATTGGAGCAGCTGTTTTGGACATAGAAAAATTTCCGAAGATTCAAGATAGAAATTTTTACTGAAGACTGGACTTGGAAAATTTTCGTCAGCTGTTCTGAACATAGAAAAATTTTTGAAAATTCAAGATAGAAAATTTTACTGAACACTGGACATAGAAGAATTTTATCAAGTCAGAACATTGGAAACTTTATCAAGATTTATCAACGGGAATCAACGCCAGCGATTGGATTGGACTCAGAAGATCGGACTCCAGGATACAAGGATACACCGCTGCGAACGGAAACAAGGATTCGCAGATTTTTCGTCGGAAAAACCTACCGAAGATTCTGGAAAGGGAATTTGAAGTTTAAAGATTAACATTGAAGATTAACATTGAAGATGAACATTTGAAGATTAACTTAACATTTGAAGATGGTTTGACAAGAAGTCAGAGTGGGGCCGCCGCCGTCCGCTGCCGCTACGAGCCAGCTGCCGCCGACCGAGGGAAGAGCGGATCTGCTTCAAACTATTTTGAAACTGAGACCAGGTACCAGCAAGGCACCTGCAGCCTCGGAAGTACAAACCCTAGCCAGAAAGAAGGCTATTTCAATTAGATCGCGTCGATCGACAGCAAGTGTCGTCGCGCGTATGCATTACGAGGCGGAGGAGAAACTCGCCGCTCTTCGTAAAAAGGAACTGCAGATCGAAGCAGAACTTATATAGAAGAAGCTCGCCGCTGACGTCGCCGCTGCAAAAGATGGTAGCAGCCCCGACGACGACGAGCCATCAGAACAGGTGAAGCAACGTGTCCGAGCCTGGCTAAGCGAACAGGGTCCTGAACCCGAAGAGGCTAGACAAGAGCCGACATCAATAGAAGAAAGAGAGACGCCGAAGCCAGAAGACATGCCACCAAAGGGAGCCCAGAAGACAAGGTTCGAGTGGCCGGAACAACGCCGCCCACGCTCACCCACACCGCCCACATCTAGAGCTAATGGGGTGGAACTTCTTGCCGAAATATTGGACAAACTGCTGAACCAATGCCAGTCGCACCACACTACGGAGTTGCCCATATTCTCGGGTGTTCCCACCGAATGGTTGCCATTCAAAGCAGCCATGGAAGACACCACTGCGTTCTACAAGCTCAAGCCGAGAACTCGAGAACTTAGCTCGTCTGAGAAGCTACCTACGGGGAGAAGCAAGAGAAGCCGTGGCACCACTGCTGAGCGTCGCGACGCCGCCCGAACAAATAATGAAGTCCTTGGAACAATGCTTCGGTCAACCCGAGGTTATGGTCGATCGCATGATGGAAGACCTGAAGAAGATACCTAGGCTCGGAGGTTCGGCGGCAGAACTCAACCAATTTGCAGTGAAGATTCAGAACATGGTAGCCATCCTGAGGAAGCTGAGGCACGGGTACCTCTTTAACCCGTTGCTCACGAGAGACATCCTGAAGAAGCTCAGCCCATACGAGAAGAGCAAGAGGTACGACTAAGCAGAAGAGACGTCGCGCTTCAGGAACGAGCCCGATGTCGTCCTTCTCTCTGAATTCTTAATGAGAGAAGCGGACAGGGCGCTGCGCTACGGGTTCAGCACGGCACCGAAGAAGGAAACACCTCGTCCAGCTCCTAACAAGAACGAGGCCAGAGCAAGAAGGCCAGTCTTCGCGATAGCAGACGAAGGCAGGGATTCGCCGAGTCACAGCCAACCAAAGAGAATACGTGAAGAGTCAACGAAGTGCCCGATATGTGCCGAAGATTACACTCTGTTTTGATGCGCTGCTTTCAAGAAACTGAGCATGCAAAAGAGATGGGACACAGTCAAAAAGAAAGGGCTATGTTTCCGGTGCATACGAAGCAGGCACAGAAGATACAACTGCAGAGCGAAGCCGTGCGGCGTGAAGGGCTGCAACATTATACGCTGCTGCACGAAGACAGGTCTGGCGGCGCTCCACAGACTGAGGACGCCGTGATTACCGCGTCGGTCACCTCCGACCGTGCGGTGAAACTTAAGATGAGAAGAATTCAAGTTGTCGGTCCACGGGGCGAAGCGGATATCTTCGCACTGTTCGACGAGGGCCCGACAGTGACACTACTGGATGAAGACGTCGCGAAGGCTATCGGCGCAGACGGCCCACCGAAGATGCTGAGAATGCATGGGATTAATGCCGAGAGAAGGGAAGAAAAAGCCGACTCGTACAACTTGGCGTACGGGGTCACGACTGTACCAGATATGACGTCACTGCGAGAACCGTGGACGGATTGAACCTACTTAGTCCATCGCGGAATCACTGTTTCGACTTGCTCACCTGCGTGATCTCAAGAACGAAGAGATATGCTATGAAGACAAGAAACGCCAACTTCTCATCGGCACGGACAACTGGTAGCTCATAGTATCCAGGGAGCTGGGGATCGGCAAGAGAAACCAGCCTGCAGCCTCGAAGACGAAGCTCGGCTGGGTAATCCATGGAAGCATCACCAGACGCCTCATAAAGCAGGAAGAACACGAGAATATCCTGCACGTGTCTACGATCGAGACCCGAGGCGAACGACTGGAGGAAATGGTGAAGAAACACTTCGAAATAGACGCACTGGGAATAGCGTCCAAGGCTAAGCTGAGCAACGAGGAGCAGCGAGCCATCGAACTCTTTGGCAGAACGGCTAAACGAACGAAAGACGGTCGATTCGAAGTGGGACTTCTGTGGCGCACGAACGGCGTCAAGCTACCTCTTAGCTATAACAATGCGCTAAAGAGGCTCAAGAATTTGTAACACAAGCTCAAGAAGAACCCCCTGGATGAGGTGCAGTATCATGGGCAAATGAAGAATCTCATAAGCAAGGCATATGCGGAAAAATGCGACGGGACAGAGGCCGGAAGTGACATCACATGGTACCTGCCGCACTTCCCGGTTAAAACCCAATCAAGCCGGGCAAGTTGCGACTGGTTTTCAACGCAGCGGCGAGAACAATCGGCGTGAGCCTCAACGATCACTTGCCCAGCTGTTACTGTGGAGTAATGATCTTCGGAGCATCGTGTTCACCTTTCCTGGCACACTCAGCCCGGAATCGGAACGCGGAAGAATTCGCCGAATCGCATCCCGAAGCCCATCGTGCTATCACCGAAGCCCATTACATGGATGACTACGTAGACAGCTATCCAGACCACCAGAAGGCCATGCAGATCGTGGAACAAGTGGACCAAATACATAGGAAAGGTGGCTTCCATCTAAGAGGCTGGACGAGCAACGACCGGAGGGTGCTAGAGGAACTGCCTAAAGACCACCTGGCCGAGAACACTACACAGCGTGTCACCAAAGACGAGCAGAAGATCCTGGGGCTGATCCAGAAGAGCTGATCATGCTGTGGGACTCTCGAGGCGACAAACTAAAATTCAACACGTCGCTATCCAGAGTCTACAAGGAGGTCCGCGAGCTTCAGCGCGCACCGACGAAGAGAGAGGCCCTTAGCACGGTGATGAGCATCTACGACCCGCTGGGACTGCTGAGCTGCTACACGATCACCGCCAAAGTCATCCTACAAGGCTTAAGGCGTCAGAAGCTGGACTAGGACGAGTCCCTGCCCACTGAGTCAGCCCAAGACTTCGCCCGTTGGCTGACCAACATGGAGTACATCAGTCAGCTCGAGCTACCCCGGAGTTATATCGCGGGGAGCCCGACGAGAAGCCGGCAGCTGCACGTATTCTGCGACGGTAGTAAGGACGCATACGCCGCAGCCGTCTATTGGAGGTTGGAACAAGGAAATGGGAAAGTACGAGTCGTGTTGGCCGCCGCCAAGGCCAAGGTGGCACCGCTGACGGCACAAACAATACTAAGGATGGAGCTATAGGCTGCCCTGGTCAGAGCGAGGCTGGGAAACGCCGTCGCAGCAGAACACAGGTGGAAAACGGACACGGTTTTCTACTGGATCGACGCACAAGTAGTTCTGTGTTGGATACAGAACGGCAGCCGCAAATACACACCGTACGTCGCACATCGGCTAGGGGAGATCGCCGAGCTGACGTCTGTTCACCAGTGGAGATGGGTCAGCACGAACAGCAACGTCGCTGACTTAGCCACCAGATCGGGCTATGCTCCGAAGAGCGACGAGGACCCTTGGTTCCAGGGGCCGGACTTCCTGCGTAGGCCTATGAACGAGTGGCCCGCGGAGAGTCCCGCTAGAATTGAAAATCAAGAAGAATACGTCGCCTTTCACACCACGGAGGCGAGCGAGCTGAGCTGTCTACCAGATGTGATGCGCTTTTCAAACTACGAGCGCCTCATAAGATACACGGCGATGGTCTTGCTGTTCATCGAGAAGTGCCGAGATCGTCGGGCCCAACTCGATGTACGACACCTGGAGAGGGCCGAGAAGTTGTGGTATCAAAAATCACAACGAGACAGCTTCGCACAAGAAATCGAGAAGATGGCAAGTGGCAAGACGGTGCCTAGGTGGAGCTCCTTGTACCGGCTCAACCTAGTGTACAAGGACGGGCTGCTCGTACTAGACGGAAGGATCAAAGCAGCTCAGGTGCCGGCAGAGATGAAAAACCCAATCATCCTGGATGGAAGACATCATTTCACAAGGTTACTGGTTGCAAGGGAGCACGCCAGAGCGCGACACGGGAGCCGCGAGAGAGTCGTGAACGACCTCAGGCAGAAGTTCTGGATATTGAAGCTGCGGTCGACGGTGCGCACTATCATGAACAGATGTGCGTTTTGTCGGTTACGAAGGGCGCACCCGAGGACCCCGCCAACTGGAGACCTGCCAGCCGCCAACCAACCAACGATCCGGAGGCGATTACACCAAATCATTTCCTCCTCGGGTCGTCCACCAGACTGCCGTACGTCGGACCGTGTGTGCCGGCGGACAAGAAAATATGGAAAGTCGCGCAAGCCCTTGCCGACGAGTTCTAGAGGCGCTGGGTGAAGGAATACCTTCCCACGCTCACATCACGCTACGGGGCCTCGCAGAGCAACCGAGCCCTTGTACCGGGGGACCTGGTCGTCGTCGACCCAACTATGCCGCGTAATACGTGGCCGCGGGGGGTCGTAAACCGAGTCGACCCCGGCCCGGACGGACAAGTACGCTGCGCGGACGTTCGCACGCGCAGTGGCGTGTTCCGGAGGCCATCGTCGACCGCCACCTGCCGCCACCAGCCACCGCCAGCTGGTGGTGCTGGAGGAGGCGCCGCAGTCGCAGTTGCGACCGCTGACGGAGCAGACGCACCCGGGAGCGGAGCGGACGACGCTAGGTGCGGCGCCGGACGCAGAACGAGCATCGGAGCAGCCTACAGCGAGCACGGACAGTTCGCTATCGCCGAAGCGGCCCGCAGCGAGCCCGAACGACTCGTAGTCGTCGGAGCAGTCTGCGGTGGGCACGAACGGCCCGCAGTCGCCACCACACCAGCCTACAGCGAGCTCGAGCAGCTCGCAGTCACTGGAGCAGTCCACGGCGGGATCGGCGAGCCCGCAGTCACCTGAGGAGGCTGCGTAGACCCTGGCTACTGCGCCGGGGGGAGGATGTTAAGGACAGCGGCCTCGTAACGTAATTACATAAGTGAATTGAAATGTGAACAATAAACAAGTGATTTAAAACAGTACATAAACTATAATGGTGAATACTCAGTGACTATATATGTATAGATTTCTATAGCATCAGTGTGCAAAATTCGTGTTAAATGGTGTTTTATCAAGTGAAGGTTATTTTGCTTGTATATTTTAAACTATAGTGAATTTTAATGTAGCTTCTTTTGATTTATATAGATAAACATAATACCTAACGTGTGGAGTAACGATTTCGATTATATCAAAAATGAATAAGTAGTTATTAAGAAAATAATGGTAAAAATTTAGAACATTTCATATATGGTGAACATTAAGTTATAAATATATTTCATATAGAATATGATTATTAGTTTATAAGGGTTTATTTAATTGGATATAACAATAAAGAATTTCACACAACGCGTTTTGCTTCACCTGGCTTATGAAAAGTAGGGAAAATTTTGGAAAATCGGCCCAAAAGAGGCGTACGGGCGCGGCTCTCTTCATGCAAAGTCTATGTAAAGAGAAAAAAGTGAAAATCGTTCTCCTCAAATAGTGTTTTTATTATCGCCCCGGCTCTGCCCAAATCGGTGTAACCTTGCTATCTTCGAGTCTAATCTGAGCCGGTGGTTGATACCCTGTGGAATAATACAGTCCCCTACACCTAGCTAGATCGATTTTTCTCCCTAAAACTTCCTGCATACTAAATTTCATGTAAATACTTGCAGCCGTTGCCGATATTACGATTATATATATTATACAACATTGTCTCGTTTAAAGTATAAAATTTAGTGATAATCTGTTAATTTAAAATTACATACAACTCAATTTTATTTATTTCTATAGATTATTGTATTGCTTATATACATTTCGGGTAGCTACCTACTTTATTTATCAGTGACCGTGATTAGTCCTAATATCTTTCTTTTCTTTCTTTATCTGTCTGTCACATAGTATTAAAGTTTGTATCTCCAAAGAGCCTTCAATACTTTAAGTTTTTTTAAAAGTAGTGTTTTAGTGCAAATAAACAATGTCGTTATCATATAATTTCGGATTGTTATCGAATTTCGGTCATGAAATACAAATGGGGAACGTTCTAAAGCCGGTTCACATAATTGTTCCTCGCGAACAACATAAGCGCGGAAAAGGATCCGGCGGGAATTAAACGACGAGCATACCTACTAAGTGCGTTAACAGACGACACTTATCAGGTAGCAGCTGACCTCGCGTTGCCAAAAAA